>OU343222.1:13733084-13925756 GCA_910596185.1 Chrysanthemum makinoi
TTAATATATTCAACGAATATTGCATCTTGAAAAAGTATAACTAAATATAAGTCGAATAAATAAGTACCACCGGTATGTCCTCGTACATGAAATACAGCGGAATATCAGTCTCTAGAATATGTTTAAAGAAGTGCGAACTTTGCCACCTCACTGCATTGAGATGGCGGTTTTGTTTGCCATATTTTATAAATTTATTATACTAGCTAGTTTCATGAACGGGAGTCCCCGGTGGGCCTTGGTATTCGGCTGAGTAGTTAGGTGCATACACATCTTCAAGCTGTCTCACGACCTCTCTCATTGAGGGTCTTCTGCTTGGTTCCATTTGTGTACACCTCAAAGCAAGCTGTAGCACTTGCGTCACTTGTTTCCTTTTAACAAATGAATCATACATGTCGTCGTAAAGACCTTTATCCACAACTAGCTCAATTTCTTTGTTTTCACTCCAAACTGATCGGACCCATCTCACAATGTCCAATCCATCATCTGTAAATGAATCATCAGCTGCCTTCTTTTTCGTTATCAGTTCAAGTAACACAACCCCATAACTATACACATCAGACTCCATGCTTTTCGTGGATGTAAATGCATTTTCTACAATAATTAGAATATAAAAATCATCATAATCAAATACGTACATACTTAATGAGAATATATTCAATGCAAAAACAAACAAGCTAGCTAGTTTAGTTTATAACCTGGAGCAATGTATCCGATCGTTCCCCTAAGTGTACCACTCATAAGTTCTCCAGGAGATGAGTGATCGAGAAGCTTGGCAATACCAAAATCTGGGATGTGAGGCTCCAACTCATCATCCAAAAGTATATTCATTGGTTTGATATCTCGATGAACTATTGCAGGATCACAGTCAAAATGGAGATATGCCAAACCATGTGAAGTTCCAAGAGCTATGTTAAAGCGTAGGTTCCAATCTAACAGTGGAGGTGGATGTCTCGGCAGAATGTCGGTAAACTACCATTATGCATATACCTATACAGTATCAAACCATAATCTTTTCTCATCCAAAATTCTTCCAATCTCACAAGATTTCTGTGTCTCACCTTCCCAACAGTCTCGATCTCTCTAACCATGCTTGTGCTTCCTTCTTTGTTGCTTCCTCCAAACATAAGTTTCTTAACCGCATACACTCCATCTTGAGAACCCAATGAAGCCTTGTACACAGTTCCATGTGCTCCTCTCCCTATTATATACCTGTCGTTCAAGTCCTCTGTAGCTTCCATTACTTTTTGAAACAAGATGTCATCCTCTTCTTTATCATTATACATCTCTTCAGTATCATGTTTTTCTCTTTGCCGACATTGAAGGATGAAGAAACCAGTTCCAACAACAATTGCAAACAACAACGCTGCTGTCCCAAGGGCTACCATTCCAGTTTGGAACTTGGTAAGACCAATCTGTTTTTTTGAAGAAGCACCTGTACAACGTCTCAGGTTTCTAGCGAGGTTAGCATCACAATTATTAAGGACACAATCGATACAGAGACCTGGATTCCCCACAAAGGAATAGAAAGACGAGTTGAGTAATGATGCTGGTATCTGACCCGTGAATAGGTTGTACGAGATGTTGATTTGTGTTAAGGCACGAAGCTCTGCAAGGGATGCTAGAGTTCCAGTAAGATGGTTGTGAGAAGCATCCAACTGCTCTAACATCTCCAGCTTACTGAAACCCGAGGGAATATCACCAGTCAGACCATTGTTGCTAATATTCAATTTTCCGAGTTTCTTGAGCTCTATTATTGATGAAGGTATGGTTCCACCTAATGAATTCCCACCAAGCTGAAGTTCTATCAGACCCTGTAACACAGATATAAAGCTTGGGATGCTCCCTGTTAAATGATTCTCACTTAAATCCAGAGTCAATAAGCCATACATGGTATGTAAAGCTGTTGGAATAGATCCGTTGAACATGTTATGGCTGGCATCAAAGTTCAACAACTTGGTGCAGTTAGCAAGCTGAGATGGCAAAGGACCTTCCAATGCATTGTAAGAAAGCTTCAGAGCCTGAAGCTGCAGGAGCTTTCCAAGCTCATGTGGTAATACACCAGAAAGCCTATTCATTGAGAGATTGATTTCTGTAATGTTAGTAAGCTTACCCGAAAATGTAGCTGGAATTTGTCCAGTGAAGTAGTTGTTGGATAGGTCTAAGTACAAGAGGTTTGGATTAGCCCAAACGCCTGGAAGAAGCCCGCTGAGATTATTGTCTTTAAGAATTAATCTAGTAAGTGTGGGGCAGTTGCGAATATCATCAGGAATACTCCCTTGAAGAGGATTGAACCCCAAAACCAGCTTCACCAGTTGCTTTCCTGAGCAAAGATTTGGTGGGATTGGTCCGGTGAAGGAGTTATGAAAGAAATCAACTAAGATTAGTTGAGTTGCGTCGAGTCCTAAGCTTTGAGGTATCATACCAGAGAAATTATTGCTAAAGAGAGTAAAGCTTCTTAATAGCTTAAGCTCGGCAACCTCAACGGGTAACTCACCAGAAAGGCTATTCTCATAAAGAAGAAGGTACTCTAGTGATTTGATTTTCCAAATACTCATTGGAACCTCACCTGTCAAACGGTTAGTAAACAGAGAAAGGTTTGTCAAGTTGAGCATACCAAGCTCACTCGGAATTCTACCTTCAAGTTTATTCGTGTAAAGTTGGAGATCAGACAATGACGTGCAATTGCCTATCTCAGGTGGTATTTTTCCTGACAAGAAGTTTTCAGAAAGGTAAAGGAGACTCATCTTAGTGAGCTTCCCACAACTGCAAATTGACCAAGGTTGGTACAGTTTCCCAACTGAGGTGGAAGACTGACAAACTGGTTGAAAGAAAGATCTAAATAGTTCAATTTCTTACATCCGCCATAGCCCAAAGGAATTTGACCCTCTAGACCAGCACTATTAGCATCTAAAAAAGTAAGGTACTCAAGATTGTTTATGCTAAAAGGCAACGATCCAGTAAACAGTTGTTGTCGACAGACAGTTTTTGGAGCATGGTTGCATTTCCCAAGTTAGATGGAATGAAACCAGTGAGTTGGTTGAAGCTGAGGGTAAGAATCTCCAAAGTGGGAATGTGAAAGATGGATTCGGGAATGGAGCCGTTAAGTGAATTATCAGCAAGATTCAAATGTTTAAAAGTGAGCCATTTACAAAGGGTGTTTGGAATGTTACCAGAAAGGGAGTTGTTAGATAAGTCCAAGTATTGAAGACGAGTGCAGTCGGCTATCTGTGAAGGAATTGGACCAGAGAAATGGTTGAAGCTTAAATTCAAGGATTTGAGTTGCGACAAGCGTGATATCTCTGGTCTTATTTCTCCTGATATCTGAGTATCTGACAAATCGAGGGCGACTACTTGCTGGTTGTTAGGGTCACAGAAAACACCAGCCCACAAACAAGGATTGGCATGAGAAGCATTCCAAGATGACAAAAGGGATGGTGAAGAAGAACTCACCCAGTGTGTCGAGAGTGACAACAGTGTTTGACCACTGAGTTCAAACCAGATACTACGACAAGAGAAGCTAACGACAAATAGTAGTAGTAAACTAAACAAATGTTCATCATCTTACTGAAACCGGAAGGGTGGTATTTGGTTGGTTGGATGTCACACAGAGAGATTAAGCTGAACACCTATATATAACACTACAAAAAAAATGGCAATAGTACACACTTTTTTTTTCACACTTGTGAAGATGTGAACAATTATAACATGTTGTTCACACTTTTAAATGTTAACATATTATAAACACTTATAATATTCAAAAATTCACACTTTCAATAGTAGAGAAAAAATTATACATCTAAAAATGTGATTAAATAACATTCACGATTATAAGTGTGAATAAATATTATGCTTTCTTAACAGATAAAGATGTGTAAAAGATATATATAATTTTGTAACACACTTAAGTGTAAAAAGTTATTAAAACCTTTAAAAACCAATTTGACATACAAAAGTGTGTGAACTTTTGTATAATTTTGTAACACATTTAAGTGTGAACTTTTGTATAGTTTTGTAACACATTTAGGTGTGAACTTTTCTAAATAACACTTGTCACTCATATACACCAATCTCTTCTTTTTTTTCTGAATAAATAAAAAAACAAACAAAAAAACCCGCCCCAATTCATTCATAACACAAAAAACCTGTTAATAATCCCCAATTCACACACATAAAACCTCAAGTCTCCTATTCGATTCACACACAAAAATAATCCCCAATTCGATTAATATCTGTTAATTCGATTCATTACATGTTTGTGCTTATGGCTGTTCGTTTGGGTTAAAAAAAATCCCCAATTCGATTCACATATGGCTGTTTGTTTGGGTTTCAATGCTTAATTAGGGTTTCGAATCTTAACATATGGCTGTTCGTTTGGGTTTCAATTTCGAGGCTTAACATAGGGCTGTTCGTTTGGGTTTCAATACTTAGGGTTTTGATGCTTAGGGTTTTGATGCTTAATTAGGGTCAAATCTCGTTATCTTCATTTACGGCTTGAATCTGGTACGATATCTGTTATTTTTTCATGATTAAATTTTGATATAGTATGATTTTGTTACAATATGATAAGTGATATTGTTCGTTTGATACGTGATATTGTTCGTTAGCTACAATGTGATACGTGAATACGTGATATAGTGTGTTAAAGTATCATAGCGCTAGTTTATGTTGTGAGTCATCTCGAAATATAGTGGCAAATTGATTTCATCTCGAAATATAGTGTGTTAAAGTATGCCAAATTGATATAGTATATTAACGTATTATGATAAAGTGTGTTAACGTATGATATAGTGGCGGATGTAAAACGCGTTTTTCATCTCTATTAAAGTATGATACAGAAACTAGCGTTTTTCGAGTAATTGTATTAGCAATTTTGATATAGTGTGTTAAAGTATGCCAAATTGATTTCATCTCTAAGTACGTGAGTCTTATACTTAAGTAATTACGCGTGATATTTCGAGTAATTGTATTAGCAATTTTGTTATAAGGTTAATTGTATACGTGTTACAAAATAGCTAGATACTAATGTGTCTATTTTGGTGATGTATGCATTAAGGAAATCCTGTTTCTGACTAACAGGGACTTATGCTTGTAGTTTTTGTTATAAGTTTCAATCTGGATGGAAATTTTCTTAGTGAGTCAAAAGTTAATATCCATCTTGTTGAAGTTATGTAGTCGTTGTTTTGACCTCCAAAGTCAGAGTCAGAGTCAAAGGCTAAAAGTCTTCGTTTCTTATTCACAGACTCAGTTTGTGCTTATTTTTGCATGTGTTTGTATTTGACAGGTGTTGACTTCAAAATCAAGCAGCTAACAGTTGGTGGAAAAAGATTAAAACTTACAATTTGGGATACTGGTAAGCGTTTCGAATATTATACGCATAATATTCCTCTATAGCATGCTTTTGACTGGTTAACTGTTCATAGATCCATCAATGTCTTAGCTATGGATTTATTTTCGCATGCTCTAATGTAAACTTGTGAAAGTTGACTTAAGGTTTCACAAGTATAGCGAAAAAGTGTTTGTTATACTGTACTTTGGATTTCTTCGTCCCTCATCGCCAGACAAAAGTCGAGGTTATGGAACAAAGATAGTCTGTTATGAGCACCAAAAAACAGTTTTTAAGAATAGTGTCTCTTTTTAAACGATTTTGTATAGATGAGTTTACGAGATTTCTTGCAAGCTGAGTCCATCATATACAAGTGTTTCTCATGTGTGATCTCATAAAATTTCTATTGTAGCCGGACAAGAAAGATTCAGGACATTGACAAGTTCTTACTACAGGGGTGCCCAAGGGATTATTCTTGGTACGTAATGACGATATTTGCACCATTGTCTCCTACTTATTAGAGTTTTTAAACATTTTTTGAAGTATCATTACAAATTGCATATGTTTTAGTAAAATCTATTATTTCTATTATATACTGCCGTAAATACAAAGCGAACTGTTCATCATAATTATATAATGACCGAAAGCCTTTCAGCCTCTTTAAGCATAGTTCTTTGCAGCACATGGCTCATCTAGTTTTTTAAGTTCTATTACTGCTTATAGTCATATAAATATGCTTATATCTGCGTTTCAAAACCTTAAAAGCAGTGGTAAGCATTCCATGTGACTTCGTTAGTGCTTAATTATATAAGGTATAAGCAGAACCATACTCAGTTCATATTAGTACTCTCTAACTTTACCTTAAGTAGTTGACAGCTTACCTGGTATTTGCTTTACCTTAAGTAGTTGACAGCTTAGGTGGTATTTGCTTTACAGTAACCGGTGAAATCCACAAATAAATATTTTTAGACTAACCAAAGTAGTGAGGAGGCACTTACCTAGATGGCCATTTAGGCTGTCCAAAGCTGGGATTTTTTTTTGCAATTATGGCTTGAGCTTTTCAGTTTTATTGGGGTATTCTGTTAGACATGTTTGATGTTTGTATAGCTGTTCTATAAATATCTGGTACAACCTGCAGTCAGGAATACTTACTGATTATAGTAATTTAAGTTGCGCATAGCTGTAAATATTTACATAAATTGTGATGATCAGTTGGTCATTGTGTAAATTTAGTTGACCACACCTATAAGATGGTGCATTTATGTAAATATAAAATACTAGTGTGGCATGGATACCTGAACAAGATGGTGCATTTGTCGCTGACTCACTGCTCATGCTAATGGGAACCTGTATGTTTACAAAAAGGAAAGCCTCAATTTGATCATAAATGCTTCTTTATATCATTGTACGCTGCTGCTTGGGTGTTTGATTGAGTTTCATCTAATACACATATTTTCTGTTCAACATATATAGAGAAAGGTTGGTCCTGGTTAGGGCTGAGCATCGGGTCGGAGCCCGACCCGGCCCGACCCGACCCGACTAAACCGACTCCCGATTAAACTCAGAAACCTTGCCCGAGTCCCGACCCGTTTAAGTCGGTTCGGTATCGGGTACCAAACGGGCTACTCGGTTTCGGTTTCCATTACAAACGGGCTACCCGAGTTAAAGTTGCATGATGTGAAAAAGGACAAAGCAATAAAACTAATATTAAAAACCTATCCTAATCCTAAACCTACATCACGCCTCTTTACTTTCCTGCCCCCTTCTCCCTTTTTACTTTTCTCAGTTCTGTCTCCTTCTCCTTCATCAATCACTATCAACAAGCTCCCTTTCCTGTGAATAACATCTTGCACCATCTGACCATCATCTATCACTATCAACCCTAAGTCAAAAGTCTGCGGAGTCCCTTTTCTCAAGGTCAAAGACGCATGATGAGTCATAGAGTTCAAGGAGAGATGGTGTGTTTAGCACTTTAGCACTTTAGACACAAATAGATGCTTCTCATCTCCCATGCTCAGAAAGTGTGTCTAAAGCTTTCACACACTCGAAACATACCACTCACAATTATTTTTGTTTTTGTAAAGTTAGGTTTGTTTTAATTTGGTTCAGACCTGGGTTTGATACTCTTGTAATCGACTGCAAAGTAAAGAGCATTTGGGTTTTAATTTAGTTCAGACCTGGGGGGTTTTTAGTTATTCGGGTTTTGGCGGGCTATTCGGGTGTAGTCGGGCTTTTTAACCGAACCCGACCCGATACCGAGTAACTAAGAAAACTGATACCGAGTCCCGACCCGAAACATAGTCGGTCGGTTATTCGGGCTTGTCGGGTCGGTCGGTTTGTCGGGCTTGTCGGGTATCGGTCGGTTTTGCTCAGCCCTAGTCCTGGTGATTCTACATTCCCTGTAATCAAGGATCAAACCCAATTCTCGGTTGCAGATGCACGTTCCAGTAAGGTACATGACCAACTCTTTTTTTATATCAAGAAGTATGTGCAATCGATTAGGTTTCTATGTTGTTATCTGGTTCGCAATAGGTCTCACTGATCAGAAATAACATCATGTTAATTAGGCCAAGTTAATGTGCTTATCCGTGGACATCCATCTAGTGGAATTCACATTGACGCTCCCATAACTAAATTTAGAACTACTTTTGCTCTTCTATTCGAATTTTGTTTTAGCTTCTTATGAAATTTAGCGGTAAATATGAAAAATCTTGAAACTGCTTAAGGAACTTCCAGTGTACTTGGTACCACGCCATCTAGGCCTAGAAGTATGCTTTAACCCATAGATATTCCTGGATTATTGTGATTTTTTTTACATTACTTAAACTATTACTGTATTCGTTCTCATATATGTGAAATTCATCATCTTCGTAACTAGGATATATCCTCACTTTCTAAATCTGATGTTTACGACACTACATGCAATCATGCTTAAATATTAAATATTGAGTTGATGGAGCTGCTGCTCTCTGTTGGGGTTGATGTTGATTCACAAAGTGATTCCGGCACCCCACTGGTTTGGGCTGCTGGTCATGCACAGCAAGAGGCTGTAAAACTTTTACAAGGCTGATGTAAGACTTTATTGATGGATATTTTGTGTAGTACAAATATATGTATGTACATCGTTTATGAGTTATAAATGTGGTGGTGATTGTTTCGCAGCCTAATATTGAAACTGATGATGGCGTTACTCCGCTCCTGTCCACTGTAGCTGCAGCCTCACTCCCATGCTTGGAATTGTTAATTGAGGTACCTCAAAACTAATACTCACGTTACCAATCGTATGTATATAATTGCATACAGTATGAAACTTTTTATAAAGGATATAAAGATTTTTAAACCTCATTTTGTATGCCGTGTAAAATTGTTGGATGACAGGCGGGTGCTAACATAAACATTACTGCTGGTGGAGCAACTCCATTGCACATCGCTGCTGATATTGGTAACACAGAATTGATCACACGCTTGATAAATCTAAAGCCGATCCCAATGTCACTGATGAGGTTAGTCTTGAAAAAAACTAGTGATTCAGAAGTTGGCTAAAAAAGCTAGTTATTATTGTTTGGTTTTTTAGGAGGAGGGGTTAACACCAGTACAAATGGCAGCTGGTAGAGGTAACAAGGTTGCTGTCGAGATACTTTTACCTTTGACATCTCATGCAGTTATCTATATCTACAGACAAGTACAGTAATGACAACAGATACTGGGTCAGTTTAGTACTAATTGCATGAATAATCTATTTGCAGGTGGCTTTATAGAGTTGCAGAATTGTTGTAGAAGCAGAATTGTAGAAATGCAGAATTTAGCAAAATGGAGTTACAGTAAACATCGAGAATTGAGCAGAATTGTATCTGAAGTAATTGCAGAATTGCGGCTGTTATTAGTTAAACATCCAGAATTGAGTTCTTGTATCAAGAAATGTTATGATTTTTAGTGTCCAGTTGAATCCGGGTTATACGATGTAATCGAGTCCAATAATTGAGTTCTCGTATCCAGAAATGCTATATTTTGGTCTCAAGTTGGAAGTGTATCCAGAATATTAATTGCTTTGGTCCAGTAGTTGAAATGGTTTCATTTACTCAGAATACTAATTACTGAGTTCTTGTCCAGCAGAAAATTTGGAATTTGGAATGGTTCAATACTAATTACTCAGAAAATCTGGAATTTGGAATTTGGAATTTTTAAAAATCTGGAATTTGCTTTGGTCCATATACATCTCGGGTGTGAACTTTTTATAGTGTAAGAATCTGCACTATAACTTGTGACACTTTCAGGTGTGAACTTTTTTAATTTACTTTGGTTGGTTTGTTCACACTTTGAAGTGTGAACTTTTTATAGTGTACCTCCTCCTTGTTTGTTCACACTTTCAAGTGTGGACTTTCCAATTCTTGTCCACATTTTGCACTGTGAAACTTCTTTACTCATCTTCACAACTAACTATGTGAAAAAAAAAGTTATTTCTCCACACTAACTTGTGTGAATAGTCTATTACATATTCACAAAAATAAGTGTGACAATTTACAATAATTTTGTAACACCTAAAATCCCCACACAAGAGGAAAGTGTGGAGAATGAAATTGTACACACTTTAAGGTGTGAAGATTTACCCAATAAACCGTGTAAAATAGCATGTTTTTTTGTAGTATAAGAATGTAAGACTTTGGTTTTTTGGCCTTTGAGAGTTCCTTCCGGCAATGAATGATATCTCATAGTATCACTTTATTCTTTGTCAATAAAGGGCTTTTTGACCCCCAAACGGAAATCCAACCCCCAAACACGAACAACAGATTATTTGGACTCTCTTCAGTGAGTGGCATATCCTATCATGTCATACATACTTTAACCTCAACTCTTGTATGGTTTTTCTATAAAACACAATATATATATTCCTCTTGTAACATGTAACAGTTGTTGGATCTCATCTCATATGTTGGGATGGTTTCAAACAAAACCATCTTGAAACTTATGGGTCACATGTGAAACTGATGAACAATAGCTTGCGTGAGCTTCTTCTCATCAATAAAATAAAAATAAAATAGAAGGCATGCATACTCAAAATTCATTACAGTATAGCAAATGCAACCAAACAGATGCATGTCAACTACGTACTACCAAAAATTGATTAAGCTGTTCCTAATTCCACGAATGAAATGAATGATCGAAACGAAATCATATCATTCTTTCTTTCTTACTGACCACCGCTTTATTATTTGTACTTTTTAACCCCCACACGGGTCGATATCCAACCCCAAACAGATCATATATATTCTCGGACTCTCTGAGTTGACAGACTTTAACCTCAACTCTTGTATGGATGAATGATATCATAGCCGACAAAGCGCTTTTTGACCCCCACAACATTATTCTTCGTTAATCTTAGCCGAAAAGTTAAAACTAATCCCATCAACATTATTCTTTCTTTTTTTTTTAACATGAATGTTTACTTGCAATTTTTTATTTTTCATAGGTAACTAAAAAAAAATGCAATTTTTTTGGAAATTTTTCTAAAATAATGAAAATCTCATTTCTCAAAGTTTAACTAATAATCTAGTCCAATTTACCTTCTCTATTTTTCTCTTCACTCTTGCCAAATGAAAAATATAACATAATCTAAACGGGGTTTCCTTTTTTTCATTTTCCTATGAAAACTTTCCCATCACCACCTAAACACACCCTCTTTTATTTAGGGCTAATCATTTTAAAAATCATCATACTTGTCACTCTATCTTTTTATGTGTAACATATTAAATTTTTTGCTTATCTATGTACTAAACTATTATTTTTGTCTCTATGTGTGTAGTGAAAACGTGTGATGACCATTTTACCCTGTGAATTTGCGAAAATTGCAATCACTGTCCTTAAAATTAATTACATAAATGGTCCCTCTGCGTTAGCGAAAATTGCATCACCGTCCTTATTTTTTGTATCCGCTCCTTATGCTTTAGACTCGTTACGCTTTTACGTTTTTATACGTTTTTATTTGTTTTCGCTGTTTTTATACGTTTTCGTCCGTTTTTTACGTTTTCATCCGATTTTATACGTTTTTGTCCGTTTTTATGTTTTTCGTCCATTTTTATTCGTTTTCATAGATTTTTATACGTTTTCGCCCGTTTTTACACGTTTTCATCTAATTTTATCAGTTTTCTTCGTTTTATACGTTTTCGTACGTCTTTTTACATTTTCATCCAATTTTTACGTTTCATTCGATTTTTTACGTTTTCGTCCTTTTTATACAGACAAAGTATAAAAAACGGACAAAAACCATAAAAACGGATGAAAGCATATAAAAACGGATGAAAACGTATGGTTAAAATTATAAAAATATTTAAGGACGGTGGATGCAATTTTCTCCAAATGACATGGACCATTTATGTAATTTATCCTAGGGACGGTGGATGCAATTTTCACAAACACACAAGGATCATTTATGTAATTTGAAAGGGAAAATGGTCATCACATGTTTTTACTACACTCATAAAGACAAAAATGGTAGTTTAGTACACAGATAAGCAAAAAAATTAATATGTTACACATAAAAAGATTCAGTGGTAAGTACAGTATGATGATTTTTAAAATGATTAGCCCTTTTATTTAAGCATTACAAGCTTTATTAGGATGTACTTGTACCCTTGAGAACACATGCACATGGACCTGTATATACGTGCGTGTGTATGCATGAAACTAAAATGAAAGTTGAGTCACAACATAAGACCCATCGTACTGGTGATCATATACTCGGTCGTTCGACCTTAAGCGATCACGCCCCTTCTCCCCCTAATGGAGACCAAGTAGGACGCCCCCCTTCCCTACCTAGAAAGTCAAATGAAAGGCCGGTTGGTCAACCAAAAACAATGGGGAAGATATATTCAAAAAATAAATAAATAAATAAATAAATAAATAAACCCACTTTCTTTTCTCCATTTTTTTCATGCTTTCTCTTCTACATTTATCAACTATTTACCAACTCAAAAAATGTCTCACAAAACTCCCAAAAACAAAATAACAAAATCTTGACGACAATAAAACGTTCCAACAACAACCGACCCCAATTTTATGTTAATCGTCCATTCACCACCGATTAATTTTCAACCCGCTAGTTTCGTATACCAATCAATGCATCAACAATCTATTTATGAAAATAAGTCATTTTCTCCTCCGTATAACAAACAACAACAAAATCAAATGTACCAACAACAACAAAATCAAATGTATCATCTACAAATGTCATCACCGCCTTATAACCCACCTTTTCAACATTCTCAACCTTTTTGTCCGGTTAACCCTTTGAATCTTATGAAGAATTTGATCCTTTATGGGGTCAACCTTCTCAACGTTTTTCGGCTTAAGGTTCAGATGGTCCATTTGAACCCGTTGGGAGCAAGCGGGTTGGAGAGACTAAGGGCCTGTTTCTTTTTTTTCTGGATTAAGTGGGTGGGTCCCTTTCTGTTAATGGGTCTTAATGGGGAGGACGACTCTTTGTTTTCTCTCTCCATATAGACCATTTAACAGAAAAAGAAACACATTATATGTGTGGCCCCACCACTATATCCCCATTAAGACTCATTAACACAAAAAAGAAACACCCCCTAACGCACATGAGGAAAGAATGGAACAACAGAGGCTTGCACAAAGGGATTCAAAATTAGAGCTTCAACGTCAAATGTTTGAATTTAAAAAGGCAGCAAAAATGGAGGAAGTGATAGCGGACTTTGGGGTCGAAAGACTTCTTTTTCTACGAGCAAGCTTTAAAACCCACTAGACATTGTACCTAATCGTTTGCAGTGTAGTATGGGTAAGCCCAGGGGGTTGACCGTTCTCTAGGGGAATAGAGATGCTAGTAGATATGTATGACGAGAAGGTGAGGTTGAGGGTGATTTTTTAAGGTTTTTTTATTTTTTAGAAAACAAGTAAATATTTCGGGGTATAGGAGTGGGGTGGTATTTCTACCGATTTTCACTACTAATAATTTAAAACTAATAACTAATTAAACTAATGAAAAAGAAAAGATAAGCTATATATCGATTGATGTGTTCTTATGATAATTAAAAGCGTGTTTACTTAGATGTTCTTACTCCCTAGTTATATTTTATTGGTCAGTTGAATTGTCACATCCTCATCTTAATTGGTGCGTTGTATTCCGTGTGGTCATAGGGGGTGCCTAATTCCCTAGTTCTATGAATTGTAACTCTCCTCTAGACTATCCGGGACCGCCAAGTACGTAGTATCTCCCCCGAATACTCTATTATCCTAAAGCTACAACTCACACAATAAACACAACGATGGCTCAAGTGCACTCTCAAGCTTTATGTTATTTAGGACGTTCAAGCTCGCAACAATTAAAGAAGAAGCCAGTTTTCTTTACTCTAGCGTCTACCAATTAAAACAAGAGACAACCTAACAGTAATTAACAACTAGGTTTCATAGATCTAAGTAAACACAATAGTAATTTAGCTACTCATGATAGATAAGCATGCACACACACAAACAACTGAACACAGGACAAACATGGAGATATAATGTATTAACAAACTTATATTTTGGTGTAAAGAAGGGTTTGGAACCCTAAAATACTGTCCAATTCGGACTATTAACGAACTAGGGTTTGCTCTCTAAAATTCTACTCTTTAAATGCAGAAAAATCGAATTCTATATATAGATTTACAAATGCGACGGCGTCGCCTTTTGCCGGTGACGCCGTCTGGTCGCCGTCATTAGGGTTTTGTTTGGGCCAAGTTATCGTTGGGACGACGTCAGTTGAGATGTGTGACGCCGTCTGTCTTCATAAGGGACGTATTTTTGAAATGGTTCTTGGACGTATGGTGTAAAGCAAAGAGAGACGCCTTCCAGAAAATAGGGATGACGCCGTCATGTTGTAGAACCAATTTCACACCTGAGCCGTCACTTGAATTTTCATTAGAAATCCTCTTTAGCGATGGCGTCGCCCTTTGGGTTGGGACGCCGTCAGGCTTGTAAAACAGTCTTGTTTCTTGACTTTGTCGTTTTCTTCATGTTTTCGCTCCTTTCGTCCAAATATGCTTGATTCTAGAATTTTGCTTTCAAAAGACCTAAAATGTGAAAAGGAACGATTTTAAGTAGTAACGGATACAAAATGTAACGATTTAGGGCTTTAAATGACCCCCTAAAACGCATACTTTAAATCCTTATCAGAAAGATATCATCTTCTATAATGAACCCGATAACCATTTGACTCGGAAACAAAGAGAGAGGATCTTGGAGTTGAAGCAAAAAATTAAGGAGCGGTATAGTTAAGACTACTAGTGAAATGTTATTTTTTTTTATTTTTTATTTATTTTATTTATTTTTTATTTTTTTTATTGTAATGTTTTTAATTTTATTTCAAATATTATTGTAATGTTTTCTAATTCTTAACGAAATTTTATTAAAAAAAAAGTGTTCGGTCATGCATTTGTTCATCATTACGGGCATTTGATCATGTGTTTTGTCTTAGAGAAAAAAAGTCGAGTTGACGCTAAAATGACAGAAGTAACCGCGGTCACTTGCGATCACCATTACTATTAGTCTAAATTAAAAAATGTCTACCATGCTCACCACTTATGAAAGATAACTTTTAATGAGTTAATTTATATAAAATCTAATTACTAAAAAGATAATCGAAAGAGATGTAAATTGATGTTAGAACCACCTAATCACATACATAATTATCCTCTTAAGCTGCCATAATTTTTATGCTAAAAACGTAGGATAGATAACTTGAGACGGAAATCGTTTATGTGTTTATCAGAAATAGAATAAAGATAGTTGTTGAGCCTAAATGAGTACCACAATCTAGGGGTGAGCACAAAAACCGAAAAACCGAATCGAAACCGAAAAAACCGAAAAAGCCGAACCGAAAAAACCACCCCATTTGACAAACCAATGGTGGTGGTTTTGAATTTTTTAAAAACCGAATGTTTGGGGCGGTTTTTGGTTTCATAAGAAAAACCGAACCGAAAAAACCGCCCCGCCCCACCTTTATATATGTTTTTATATAATTTTATCTATATAAAAGATTTGATATTTAATTTTAAAGATTTAAGTATACAACTTTATCTATTAAAAAAAATTGTGTTGTTTATTATCTATACATTAAAATTCGTTTTATTTATAGATATTATATATTTGTTTTTGAACAATAGTGTTCTTTGAAAATTTCTCCTACAATTCTCTTAAGCGAACGAAAAATTCAAAGCCGCAAAGACGTGCATTTTATATTTTAGATTGATGTTTGGTTGTTTTGTAAATTTTTTCGAAGCTTTGGATTGCTAGATAATATGCTATTATCGATATTTGTTTAAATATTTTTGCTTGAAAACTTGGAATTGTAAACTTCATATAAGATTAAAACTTGCTTGTTTTCAAGTAAGAAAAACCGAATAAAAACCGAAACCGAACCGATTCAATGTCAAAACCTAAAACCGAAACCGAAAAAATCGAAACCAAACGGTTTGTAGTTTCCAAAAACCGAAATATACGGTTCGGTTTTTGGTTTTATCATAAAGCCGCCCCACCCCGCCCCATGCTCACCCCTACCACAATCTAACTATCTAATAAAGCATTAAAGCACTTTTAATTATTAAATTTCTTAAAATTAAGTATTACAAGTTTTATTATTAAAGGTACAACCAATTAAAACATAATTCGGCATTAAATACCTTAAATTCAGCATTACAAGTTTTATTGCTAAAGATATAACTTTTTAATACACTAAGACATTAAATTAACACATAATTATTGCTTATATTAAAACACCTCGTTACTTAAAAATACAATGATTTATTCACATTGTACAATCAATTAAAAGCATATATACCAAATTAAATACAACCAATTAAAACAACCCCTTACTAAAAATTATAATAAAAATTTCACAATATACAATCTAAACAAGCTACAACATAATCCAAAATATAAAATAATAAAACATACTAATTAGTGTTACTTTTAAAACACCCCTAAAATGAAAAGTACATGTTATTATACACATTGTACAAATTAATAAAACACACAAAGCTTCATACAAGCTAACAAGTTGATGGTACACATAGTTTTGAAAACCAGACCGGACCAACGGGTTCAACCGGGAACCGATGTCTCCACCGGTTCGGCTAACCAATAAAAGCCATCCGAAAACGAGCCAGAGAAGACCGTTGAAACCGATATAAACTGATAAATAGGGCCTCATCGGGATCTATTTCTCCGGTTAATCATCACATGGTATCCGCCGTCACAACACGCAAGTACCCTGCTAGTACTTATTCATTTCATAGAAATATATTCACCTAGAAAAAAAAATACCTACATGAATTTTTATATGTATGTATTTCCTTCCCGAACTTTTTCTTTCATTTTAGATTAATAAGGGGCTAGTTAGGGAGGAAATATCTTTGTGTAACTTGAGGGCATTGATTTATATGAATAAGTAAGGAAATAATGAGTTTATAAAATTCATAATCACATGTAATTAAGAGGAAAAGTTGAGTTCAGTTAACAATCTTTAAGGATTGCCTTCAGAGCACTCGTAAAACAAACCCAACATGTAATTACATAAGTTGAATTAAGTACTTTGAGTTGACACAATGATAATGCCACTTTCTTCTGGTTTTAATTACGGTGGACGTTACCTTTAACCAAAATTTCATGATTTGCAAGTCAATGTAAACCTTAGTGAACTTGGCGCAACTTTTATAAATCAAATCTAATGATATTAAGTAACTGCACATTGATAAGGATTTAATTGCCATGAAATCCGAAGTTTACTTGCCAAATCGCCAAGTCGAAGTTGCATTGTATCCAAAAGTTACTTATTTTTTTTATTTTTAATTTTATTTTTTTTGGGCAATTTCATATCTCCCTCCTTTTAATTGAAAATTTCATATATACCCAACCCAAACATGCATTAAAAACATTGTACATTATGCATTTAATACTTGCTCTTTGGGTATATATGAAATTAATCTAGAAAGTAGGGTGATATATGAAATTAATCCTATTTTTTACAAGTATATCATTTTTGAAGTGGAAAACTTTTAATAAAACAGCTAGAGTAACAAGATGTTAGCATGAAAGAAAGTGATAGTCATTCTAGTGTTAGGAACCATGTACATTGTTAGAGAAAATATAATAGTTTAGTTAACGTGCTCTTGGATTTGGTAAGCTAAGAGCACTCGCAACGTTAACGCCGCCCCCCCCCCACGTTAAACGGGCGTTACCCACACCATTGCCGACGTTATTCCGGTGTTAAAGTGCCCACGTTAGTGTTGGTTTTATGGATATAAATTAGTAGACGTGAGTTAGGATCGAACTCGAGACTATGGGATTGCACACTTTACGTATGAGAATTTAAAGTTAAATAATTAAATATAAATGTTGTATTTATTTATTTATTAAACGAAATAACTAACGGACGTTAAGTAATTAAAGTAATGGACTAACGGGCGTTAAAGGTATTTGGAAAAGGACTTAATTGCAAAAGTTGGGAAGGTTCCGGAATCCCTATGAGATATCCAAACCGATCGGCCAAGGAGAGAAAGAAGGAAACAAACCCAACTTGTTCACCAAGTTTGCTTGGGTATATAAACAAGGCTAGCGGTTTTATTTTTCCATCTCTTGTATTCATTAAGCTAAACCCTAAATTGTTTGTGTGTGTTTTTGCTCTCCAAACCGGTCGAACACCTTTGGGTGTCGATCCATTACTTTTCCACAAACCAAGTTATTTTGTTTGATAAAACTAGCATTACTTTAATTCGGTTTAGTACGTGTGTACAAGAACATAGTAATAACATACTTTTGTTATTATCTTGGATTGAATTACAAAACGGTAAGGGGTAATTCATATAATCCTAACTAAATCAAATTAGGGTTCATCCTAATTGCTAGTTTGTGGATTTTGATTCTTGTTCGGCTAGAATCAAGAAAAGGTACGCATATTCTTTTATGTTAATTAATTGTTCATTAATAAATCCTATACGCTTCCGCTTGAATACTTTGATGTTTATTGTTTATATTTATGATTAGTCATGTTATATAATTCCAACAGTTAGCCCAATAACGGGCGTTATTTGGCATTAAAAAAATCAGTTTACCCCCTAGCCGTTGGGGTTTAAAAAAAATTTTCATTTAACCCCCCCCACCCAGTTTCAAACGGCTAGTTTTAAAAAAAAAAAAAAAAAAAATTCAAAAACATTTTTCAACCACTATAGATACCCTACTAAAACAACATTTTTTTTTCACACTTCCACTACTCAATCCTCTCAATCTTATACTTTCAATTACTAAAAAAAAATGTCGGGAGGCAACAACGATGATACATTCATGAATCTTCTCGATGGTGGGTGGAATACCTCAAACCCGGGTTCATCTTCAAACCCGAACGCGTGTTCATCTTCAAACCCAAACGTCTCTTTTCCCAACCCACTAGGCTTGTCGAGCCAAGATCTTTTCCTACAACATCAACAATATCTGTATTGGCAACAAAATCAACAAAACACATTAAACACCAACTTTCAAAATTTACAATTCTCACAACACTCACAACATTCACAAACTGAAACACATGATATTCCTGAAATGGGCGAAGCAAATGTATCGTGACGAGCACAAATCAGCGTTGTTTGCTCTCGATGATGCTTGGGAGGTTTTGTGTAAGCATAAGAAATGGGACACGCGGGATCCGGTTGATTTAACCGGAGATGTCCCAAGCCAAACAAACGAGGCTTTGTTTGGTCATGATGAACAACCACACCCCATGGGAAAAAAACGTGCTTCTAGGAAAGCAAGATCCGAGAGCACGACAACTACTGGGGGAGCGAGCACCGAAGGAACGAGCTCGTCAAGTCAATTCACCGTAACTATGGCAAACGAGTATCGTATCAAACGTGAAACCGCCCAAGCGGCGTATCGGGCCCATCAAGTCAAAGATGAAACAATAACAAGGTTGGAAGAGACGAAGTTTTTGATGATTGACACAGATGGCAAAGATCCAAATGTCGTGGCTTGGATCAATGACGAAAAAGACCGAATCATCAAAAAATATAACTCTCGTCAATAGGTTGTATTCTCGTCATTTCCTTTATGTTGTAACGTTTAATTTCCAGTGTCTTTTTTTATTTCGTTGTATTTTTTTTTTTAATTTCGTATTGTAATATGTTTTCAAATTAATGATATGTTTTTTAATAAATGAAGTGTTTGTTTTGGTTTAGGGGTTGAATTTGAAAATATGTGAGTGATAAGGATTTAAAAGGTACACTTTTGAGGGGTCATTTAAGCCCTTAATCGACCACTTTTATATCCGTTACTGCTTAATTTCGTTCCTTTTCACTTTTTAGGTCTTTTGAAGGCAAAATGCTGGAATGACACTTATTTGGACGAAAAGGCGTGAATATATGAAGAAATTGGCCAAAGTCAAGATCGAGACACTCAAGCTGCTGGAAACGCACCTGACGGCGTCACAGATATAGGGTGACGGCGTCCCTATAATTGCGACGGCTCAGAAGTAAAATTGTTATTTTGTACCTGACGGCGTCAGGCTTTAAAGAGTAGGGCGTCACAACTCAGACGGCCTAGATTCAGATTCTGACGGCGTCAGAAGATGAAGCCGACGACGTCACAACCACAAGGTGACGCCGTCACAAAGTTGACTTGGTCAAGAAGAAACCCTAATGGCGGCGATTGATTGATGCTGAAAACAGTCAAGCCTAATCACACAAGCTAGCCACTTGTGAATGGCTAACCGTAATAGACTTAAAACTGCTCAGAAACCAATACAATGAAGTCCTGGAGAATATAATGAATTCCCGGGTCGTTAAGTCCCACGGAGACTCAATGGTGTGTAAACACTAATTCAGATGATATAATGATCACTAAGGATAGTGATCAGTAAAGATAGATTGATTGAACAATTATAACTAAGGAAAAAGGAAATAAATTACAGATGCTTAAATGCAAATTAAGGGAAATTAAAAAGATAAAATATATTAAATAAACGCTATCACTATTTTTACAATGATGAACGTTTAAAACTTAAAACGACGTTAAATAAAAAAAACTACGTAAATGTACAAAATAAAAGTGAGATCTAAGAAATAAAAGACCTAAAAATATGAAAATAACATTTTTGGAATCCTAAAAATAAAAGAAAATTATTAGAAAAAGAAAATTATTTTTACAACTAATTATTTAATTATTATTAATTAAAAACTATTTTAACTATTTATAAATACTCTAAAATAGAAGAAAATACAAAATAAGGCTAGAAAAATAAAATTATGATTCAGAAAAATCTAAAATATTATAAAATTAATTTTAAAATTAAAATTATATTTTTCACACTTTTTATCTAATTATTACTAATTAATTATTACTTAAAATATACTTAAATACTAGAAAATATAAAATAAACCTGGAAAAATGAAATTTTAACTTGGAAAAATCTAAAATATGATAAAACTAATTTTAAAACTGAAAAGATATTTTTTATGCTTTTTAATTATTTATTACTAACTAATTACTATTTTTAACTATTTAAAATTATAATAAATACTAAAAAGATTAGGAAAATTATGAAACTTTTTCTAAAATTAACTTAAGGTGACAGAAAACTAAGAAAAATATAAAAACAAGATTTGCTTAATAATAAGCTAGAAAGAAAAATCAAAAAGCTAAAACCTATTAAATAAATGCTATCACTGAATTTAAATTGATATTTTTCTGGATTTTCTTTTTGAAAACTACTTAACTACTTAAAATATGAAACTTTAACAAACACAAAAATTTACAAATCACAAATAAGCAGTTTGAGTGACTTATAAGCTAACAGTAAGCTTAAGAGCTTATTTTTGTGAATTAAGCTTAAACAAGCTCACAAACTGAAACAAAAACTAGAATAAGATAAAATAAGCTACAAGCTACTTATATGAAGCTAAAAGACACAAAGATTAACACTGAAAAGCTAGGAAAAAGCTAATAAGCACTAGGCTTAAACTGAAAAATGGACAGAACAAAAGGCCACTTGCAGCCCTAGCAAACAAGCTTCAAAATGAAAACTTAAGCTTGGGACTCAAAGATGACCAGGTTGGCTTTCCAAAGAACCAAGGATCACAAGATTTGGCCAACTAATAAGCTCTGTGCAAGCTTATCAAGTTGGTACCACTCACTGTGCACAGGGCACCATTTCAGAACAGGCACTCACAATAAGCTAATTAAAAAGCACTTAAAAAGCTGATTAACAGAGAACTAGTATTTTTCTAATTTAGTTTAGCAACTGAACTTTAGTTTCCCAAGAGCTTTTAAGCTAAATCTTACTATTAAATACACAGTGAAATTATCTATTTTAATCAAAAACGACCAAATGCAAATTTTGACTTTTTGATAAAACCAAATGAGTTGACTAAAATGAAATTTAAACTGATTCTATGCACTGATTATGTTGTTTTAAGATGAGCTAAAACTGATTTGAGCAATATGAATCAACTTGTAAACACAAAACAATGATCATAGATCATGAAACTTCAACAGTGGACACACAAGATGTGATCAAATGAGATTTTGACTTTTAACCAAAAGACCACTGGTTTTTCTTATTGCAGTGAGTTATTATGACCAAAGTGAACTCAGAACAACCAAAAGTACAAGCTCTAACACAGTGAATCAAGTTAAACCAAACACCACTTATTATGACTGTTATGGAATTTTTCAAAGCAAATTACAAATTTAAACCATGATACTGATTCAAGACCATGTATTATCATATATTAGGACTAATGAAGCATGAAACAACAACATTAACAACAAGAAACCTAGAAAAAACAGTTATGCACTTTTGACTGTTAAAACTAAATTTTTATAAACTATAAATTAAAAAGAGCAACCAACTGATTTTAATACTTAAATACACTTAACTAGGACTAATTAACACAAAGAAACAGAAATTACAACTACTAATCAACTACAACAATGAAATGCAAAAATGAATAAAAAGGCTTACAAAAGCTTCCAAGCTCAAAACTGAGAACAAGGACCAATAATCACCCCTATTAGCTTACCACTAAGCTTCTAACCCAAGGCCATCCAAGATTTACCCTGCTCCAGCTGTGAACACCATTTCCATATGATTTTTGATTTTTCACTAATTATTTGGTATTTTTGGTGCTTTTCTGTTTTTGCTTCTAAATTGTTTTTTAAGGTTTCTAAAAGCTTGAATAAGCTTTCTAGGGAGCTTATGTGGCTTATTCAGTCCAAGTTAACATCTACAAACAACATTCGAATCATTTTGAATCTTTGAACATGGAAATTTTGCATAAACTGAAAATATACTTAAGACTTGAAATTTATGCTTGCAAAAGTTTAACAATACATTAAAAACTTGAAATACAAAGTTCAAAAGCTTAAAGATACACTGAAAATTAAAATTAAGCTAAAACGACTTAGAAAATTAAAGATTACACTAGATGATGATATACATTGCATCTCTTCCTCTATATAATGACTTTTTGGACTCCTTGATGACCTCTGATTGTTTCCCACCACTTCTGAGCCATTGGATTGGCTAAAATCATCAAAACCGTCCACTTGTATTTTGGCGCCAATTTATTCTTTGAGCAGGTTTGATCAATAAATGGAGTGGGTTTGAGTCAATTAAGAGTTTTTGGTGTTAGTGGAGGTGGAGGGGACAAGGTAAGGGGATGGGGTGGAGTAAATCATGGAAAACCATGACTGGTTTTGGGATTACAGGAAGGGGAGAGGAAGTGAACAGTGTTGGCGGTTTTTTTTGCCCGTTTGACTTTCGTTGACCGAGGGGTTTTAATATTACGGGGGTCAAGGGTCAAGCCAAAGAGGGTCAAGGTTCATGTGGGATTGGGCTAAGGGTTTGGGCCAGCTGGATAATGGATTGGATTTGGGCTTTGATATTGATAAGGGTGTCCGGTTTGGTTTAGTATACACAAGGACTAGAATTGCAAATTTACCAAACTTGAAGGACTGATCTTGCCAACTTTACAAACTTATCACAAGGACCAATTTTGACAAACTTTGATAGTACAAGGATAACTTTTGCATAAAATTCCATTTTAAAATATCCAAGGACTAATTTTGCAATTTTTCAAAGTTTAAGGACCTTTCCTGCCATTTGACCAAAGAATCATTCAAGGACCAATTTTAACAACTTAGAATATTTCAGGGACCTTGAATGACAAAACTTCACATTTTTGAATTCCGGGGACTAGATTTGACAACTTTTAAAACTTGGGGACTAAAACTGCCAATTTTGCAAACTTGAATCATTTTTCATCTGATTTTGATATTTTTGCATTTAAAACACATAAAACATTGATTTGTGATATTTTCATCATTTTGATGCATTTTTGAGTGTTTTCAGATGATTTTGCAGTTTAGATTGTACAAAAATGATGAGTATTTAGACACTCATCAATCCCCCACACTGAGATATTGCTAGTCCCTAGCAATGATTTAGAACTTTAATGGATTTTAAAAACTCTTTACCAAAAACCATCACTTCTGGAGTAGCAATTGTTTTGATTCAAGTAAGAACCTTGGTACAATGATAACCAAATGATTTTGAGCAAATCAAAAGCTGTAAACGGATTTGATTCGTCTTTACCAGAAGCCGTTTGCTCTGGACTAGCCAACTCTTAGATAAATTATCGATATTATCTTTGGTGAGCTGATTACCAATTATGGATTTTCCACTGCCTTTACCACAAGCCATAAACTTGCGGGCTAGCCAACTCTTCACTTTTTAGGATATGGTGAGTTGAATACCATACAATTTTGGGCAAATTGCAAGCCATAAACGGATTTGAGAAATCTTTACCAAGAGCCGTTTGCTCCTGGATTAGCCAATCCTTTTGTTTTTAGACATGGCGGACTGATTACCATATGATGAATAAGTGAAAAACACTTATTCCAAAAAAAAAATTTTGGCCAAAAACGCGGGAATTGGGCGGATAATACATGATAAAATTCGTGAGAATTCCCCCCCACACTTAGAAATGAATATTGCCCTCAATATTCAAAGTACCGGCGGTTATGCCGAAACTGAGAACGTAAAAGGGAAATACTACGACCATTATTTAGAAAGATTTTTTTTTTTTTTTTTTTTTTAGAAAAGATTTTATATACAACAGCGTGGGGCAACTCCCCCACACTAGGATGGTAGAACAGAGAAAGAAGACAGAAATATGGGTGAAAACCCATATGGTGTGTGCTAATGTGTTTGATTACCGAGTCACTAGCTTGACTCGATCCCCGCATTCATTGGTTCATGGGGAAAGTTTGTAGATCCGGGACAACCACAGGGGGAATGTCCTCTCCAAAGTAATGCTTCACTCGATGACCATTCACTTTAAAATTTGGACCATCAGGCTGAGATAACTCAATGGTACCATAAGGATAAACCTTAGCGATAGTAAATGGACAAGACCAACGGGACTTGAGCTTCCCCGAGAAAATCTTCAATCTTGAATTGAAAAGAAGGACTCGATCACCAACGTTGAAAACGCGGTTCTTGATTTTAGAGTCATGAATCTTCTTTGTCTTTTGCTTGTAGATCAAAGAGTTCTCGTAAGCTTGATCACGAAGTTCACTTAATTCATTCATTTGAACTTTTCTGTGATCACCAGCTGTCTGAATATCGAAATTGGCATGTTTTAAGGCCCAATATGCCTTGTGCTCTAACTCAATCGGAAGATGACATGCCTTTCCGTACACTAGCTTGTATGGAGTACACCCGATGGGTGTTTTGTAAGCTGTACGGAAGGCCCAGAGTGCGTAATCTAGCTTATCCGACCAGGATGCATGGTTTTCGCCTACTGTCCTTTCAAGGATTCTTTTAATACCACGGTTTGAAACTTCCACCTGCCCACTTTTTTGGGGGTGGTATGCAGTAGAGAGACGGTGGGTAACACCATACTTTTGCATGACACGATCAAATTGATCATTGCAAAAATGTGTACCACGATCACTGATTATCGCTCTCGGAGTTCCAAACCTGGCAAAAAGAGATTTCAAGAATTTCACAACTACTCGGGCATCATTGGTAGGTAAAGCCTTTGCTTCAACCCATTTTGACAAATAGTCAACAGCCACGAGTATGTATTTGTTTCCTCTAGAAGATGGAAATGGCCCCATAAAATCAATACCCCAGATGTCAAATATCTCACAAACTTGAATGTCATTTTGCGGCATTTCATTTCTTTGAGATATATTTCCGTGACGTTGACAAGCGTCACAGGCTTTGACAAATTCGTGGGCATCCTTATAGATTGTGGGCCAATAAAACCCAGAATCAAACACCTTTTGGCAGGTGTAGTTTGGACTATGATGGCCCCGGTGGGTCCAGCATGGCAAGCTGTGAGAATGTCAATAGCTTCCTGTCCATAAACACATCGCCTGATGACTTGATCCGCACAAATTTTGAATAAGTAGGGGTCGTCCCAGTAATAATGTTTAACATCTTTGAAGAATTTGTTCTTCTGTTGGGTCGACATCCCTTTCACAATGAAGTTACCCGCATGGTAATTTGCGAAGTCAGCAAACCATGGGGTGGTAGAATTTCCACGAAAAGAAACCGCATTGAGTGTCTCGAGAGGAAATGTTTCATTTATTTCCTTCTTCTCGAAAACATCTTGGTGAGGGTTTTCTAATCTGGACAGATGATCAGCAGCTAGATTCTCAGCTCCTTTTTTATCACGTATGATGATATCAAATTCTTGTAGGAGGAGAATCCAACGGAGCAATCTCGGCTTTGCATCTTGTTTTGCAAAGAGATATTTGAGAGCCGAGTGATCCGTATACACCACGCATTTGGTCAAGATTAAGTACGGCCGAAACTTCTCAAATGCATACACCACAGCTAATAGCTCTTTTTCTGTAGTGGTGTAATGAGTTTGAGCTTCAGTCATAGTTTTACTTGCGTAGTGGATAGGCTGAAAATGCTTGTTTCTACGTTGCCCTAGGACTGCACCAATAGCAAAATCACTTGCATCGCACATGAGCTCAAAAGGCAAGTCCCAGTCGGGAGCAACGAGAATGGGTGCTTCAGTAAGCTTTTTCTTCAACGTTTCAAAAGCTTCTATGCACTCAGGTGAGAAGATAAAAGGAGCATCCTTTTCAAGAAGATGGGTCATAGGCCGGGAGATTTTAGAAAAATCTTGAATGAATCTACGATAGAAACCGGCATGACCTAAAAAACTCCTAATACCTTTGACGGTAGTAGGATGAGGTAATTAGCAATAACATCGACTTTTGCTCTATCAACCTCAATCCCATTTTTTGAAATCTTATGGCCAAGGACTATGCCTTCTTTGACCATAAAGTGGCTCTTCTCCCAATTTAGACAAAGATTGGTGTCTTCACACCTTTGAAGCATTTTTTCTAAATGGGAGAGACATGTTTGAAAAGAATCCCCAATGACCGAGAAGTCATTCATAAACACCTCCATTGTTTCCCCGATCATGTCGTGGAAAATGGCCATCATACATCGTTGGAACGTGCCAGGAGCATTACATAAGCCAAAAGGCATAAGTTTGTAGGCAAAAGTTCCGTATGGGCAGGTGAATGTGGTTTTCTCTTGATCCTGTGGATCAATAGGGATCTGAAAGTAACCCGAGAAACCATCAAGGAAACAATAGTATTCATTCCCTGCTAATCTCTCAAGCATTTGGTCCATGAAGGGTAGAGGGAAATGGTCTTTACGAGTGGCGTCATTTAACTTACGATAGTCAATACACACACGCCATCCCGTAACCAATCGAGTTGGAATTAACTCGTTATCTTCATTTGTGACAACAGTAATGCCACCCTTTTTTGGAACACAATGAATTGGGCTGACCCAAGGACTATCTGAGATCGGGTAAATCAATCCTGCATCAAGAAGTTTGATAACCTCCTGTTTGATAACATCATGGATTTTTGGATTTACTCTTCTCTGATGTTGAACTGCTGGTTTGTAGTCTTCCTCCATTAAGATTTTGTGAGTACAGAACTCAGGGTTGATACCCTTAATGTCGGAGAGTTTCCAAGCAATTGCTTGCTTGTGTGACTTCAAGATCTTTATGAGAGCAGCTTTTTCATCTTTACTCAAATCTCGAGCAATAATGACGGGCAATTTATCATCACCTTCTAGAAATGCATACTCGAGATGAGGAGGTAAGTCCTTAAGCTCAACCTCAGGAAATTCTTCAGTTTTCTCAACTGACTTAACTTCCTTGTTATGAAGCTCGACGGGAGGGAGAGAAGGAGAAGTGTCCTGTTTGAACAACTTCTTTAGAAGAATATCTCCCTCCAGATTAATCTCATTTTGATTAATCTCATCTGGGATTGAATCACTAGGGTGAGGGGTTGATGATGGATCACCATTAAGCAACTTCTCAATGAGAAGTATGTCCCCCTCAATGTCAATTGGAGCGTGATCGATTTCCCATGGAACAGAATCACTAGCCAAGTATGCTTCAATCTCATCTAAGATGAAGTCGCTTCCCTCAAACGGAGTGAGGGAAGGAGTAGAATTGGCTATGATAGGTTGAGAAGATGTGGTGGGATCCCCACTCACAGAATTATGAGAGTAACCAAGAACTTCTTGAGAGTACTCTTCAGAAGCAATATCAATGATATCTATTCGGTTAACCGACTCAGAATCATAGTTTGCGGAGTACCTCGAAGTTTGATCAAGGTTAAAGGTGACAGCTTCATTACCAACACGTAATGTGATTTCTTGCTCAAATACATCAATGAGAGCACGGCCCGTTCTCAGGAATCCTCGACCAACAATGAGAGGAACCCGATGATCGGCATCAAAATCAACAACCACGAAGTCAGCTAGAAAATGGAACTTTCCTACTTTCACAAATACGTCTTCGGCAATGCCAAGAGGACGGGATATGGAACGATCTGCAAGCTCGAGAGTCATGCATGTAGGAGTAAGTTCGGAAGAGAAAGTTTCTCCCACACTGAATAAGGCATAAGGTTTATGCTTGCACCAAGATCTGCTAGGGCAAAGCATTCAACCATTCCTGGAAATACACAAGGTAAGAGAAATTTTCCAGGATCTCCAAGCTTTTCTGGAAGCTTCTTCAGGATAACTGCAGAGCAATTCTCGTTCAGAGGAGTTTTTGCCATTTTAAACAGCTTTTCCTTATTGCTTAACATGTGTTTGAGAGTTGATGCAAACTTGGGCATCAGCATGATAGCATCCGCAAAGCTTATGTCAAAATGTAACTCTTGGAAAATTTGAAAAAATTTGTCCATTTGATGACTGGTTTTCTCGCGGAGCTTTTGTTCATTCAAACGTGATGGGTAAGGAATAGAAGTTTTGGATTTCTGGTTTTCAACAGGAGCTACAGGAGGTTAAAAAACAACTCCTGGATTTGACTTGGGTTTCTGGACAACTTGAGGTTGGACTACCGAAGGTGGGACGTGTGCGGTACTTCGTGGGCTTGAATAATGCACCTTGTCCGTTGTTTCCTTGGTAACTTGACTCATTGCCACAGGTGGAGGAGGCATTCGAGTTGTAGGTCCATTGTGTGTCGGAGGTTCACTTTCCACTACCTTTGGGAGAGAAGAAGAAGAAGAGGTAGTAGGAATAGCAGGTCCATCATATGAAACACCACTTCTGGTTGTGATCGCCTTTGCATCGCCCCTCGGGTTAGCGATCGTGTTGCTCGGAAGTTTTCCTGAGCCCGAGGGTTGATCATTTAAAGACTTCTTAAGATCGCAATCTGATGACCAACAACCTGTTCATTTCATCTTGGGACTTCATGAATTGTTTCAATAGCTCATCGGATGATGGTCCAGTTGGAACAATGGTGGGAGGTGGATTAGGAAAATTCTGGCCTCTAATATTAGGATAGGGCCTTGATTTTGAAAATTTCCTTGATTAGGATTCATATTCCCATGAAATTGATTCCCTCGATTGAAGTTGTTTTGATGAAGGTTCCCTTGATGCTGGAAACCTTGATTGGGTCCAGGATAGAAATTACCTTGGTTTTGATAACCTTGGTTCATTCTTGGTTGGTTCTGATTCCGGTTTTGCATGTTATGATTCTGGTTAAAACCGGGTGGTGCCTGATTAGTGTTAGCACGGTAGTGTGGTTCATTTTGAGGACGGTATTGATTACCTCCCTGATGTGAACTACCGGCTAGAGCATTGGCTTCAAATGGACTACCATCGGTGGCAGTACAGTTGTAGTATGCATGAGGACCACCACAAGTAACACAACTCTCGACTTTCTTCACTTCACCATGTGTTGGTGTCGAGTGAAGGTCACTTTATTTTGGTTAGCAAGAACCAAAGCCTGAACAATGTCTGTGAGTTTGTCAATCTTAGCATCGGTGCTAGATGTACTCACGGGGAATGAAGAAGAAGAAGGTCCAGCATGAGAGGCGATATGTCTTTGCTCTGAAAGGACGGACCTGAGATTTGTTCTCAATGATTTGCAAGGCTTCTTTGGTAGTCTTGCTCAGGAAATTACCTCCCGCGGAGGCATTCAAAGAGTCTTGATTGGTCTGATTCAGACCATTGTAGAAAGTATCCATTTGCATTAACTCGGTAAAACCATGATGCGGACACTTGCGAAGCAACTCTTTGTAACGATCCCATGCCTCCCCGAATGATTCATCAAATCTCTGAGAAAATTTCATTATCTCATTCTTAAGACTTGTGGTTCGGGATGGAGGATAGAACTCGTTAACGAACTTGGTGACTAGATCTTCCCATGTCTCAATGGAACGAGGGGGTTGTTTCTCAAGCCAATTCCGGGCTTGTCCCTCTAGAGAAAATGGGAACAGAAGAAGCTTGATAGCTTCATGTGGGACATTCTTGTACTTGATGGTAGATGCAATCTTGTTAAACCATCGAATGTGTGCATGAGGATCATCCTGCTCAAAACCATAGAATTGGCTTTGGGTTACTAGATTAAGCAACCCGGTTTTGAGCTCAAAGGTTTCAACCACGATGGCTGGGACAACAATAGCATCTCCGTAACCCTCAATGGGTGCTTGGAGAAGCTCATTCATGGGTTTGTCTTCTGCCATTTCGACAGGGGGTGGTGGTGGTAGACGTTCCTCAGTCATAGCTGAAGGAGCAGAACGTCCTCTACGTCTACGAGGAATCTTTCCAAGTTCTGAAAGTGGACTTGTAGAACTGGAAGAACGAGTGCGCATGCACTATGTATAAAAATCAATTTTCAAAACAAATGAGGCAAAACGACAAGTGAACTTAACCAATAATCACAAATGAAATGGCTTCTTTGAAAAAGGTACACCAAATCACAAGGACACAAAGGCAAGTTTTAAATCTGATGTTCGGGAACTTATTATGGTCACACCCCCAGTTAGTAGGTGTACTGCCTTGATTTGCGGTGGTTGATTTTTATGTATATATTAAGTACCACTGAAAAGACGTAGGTTAAGATTTGTGCTGATGGGTTTAAAAACTTTTGGACAATATTTTTGGTATCGTCTCATTTGACCAAATCGTATCTCTTTAAGAATCACCTTAAAAGAAACACAAGATAGAAAACGTTCCGATTGTTTTGTTGTTTTATATATATATATATATATATATATATATATATATATATATATATATATATATATATATATATATATATATATATATATATATATATATATATATATATATATATATATATATATATATATATATATATATATATATTTTGTTTTATAGTGGTAAGTATTCCCTCCTGTCACGCGGGTGACCCGGGTTCGTTCCCCGGCAGCGGCGCCAAAATTTGATTGATGCTGAAAACAGTCAAGCCTAATCACACAAGCTAGCCACTTGTGAATGGCTAACCGTAATATACTTAAAACTGCTCAGAAACCAATACAATGAAGTCCTGAAGAATAGAATGAATTCCCGGGTCGTTAAGTCCCACGGAGACTCAATGGTGTGTAAACACTAATTCAGATGATAGAATGATCACTAAGGATAGTGATCAGTAAAGGTAGATTGATTGAACAATTATAACTAAGGAAAAAGGAAATAAATTACAGATGCTTAAATGCAAATTAAGGGAAATTAAAAAGATAAAATATATTAAATAAACGCTATCACTATTTTTACAATGATGAACGTTTAAAACTTAAAACGTACGTTTAAATAAAAAAACTACGTAAATGTACAAAATAAAAGTGAGATCTAAGAAATAAAAGACCTAAAAATATGAAAATAACATTTTTGGAATCCTAAAAATAAAAGAAAATTATTAGAAAAAGAAAATTATTTTTACAACTAATTATTTAATTATTATTAATTAAAAACTATTTTAACTATTTATAAATACTCTAAAATAGAAGAAAATACAAAATAAGGCTAGAAAAATAAAATTATGATTCAGAAAAATCAAAAATATTATAAAATTAATTTTAAAATTAAAATTATATTTTTCACACTTTTTATCTAATTATTACTAATTAATTATTACTTAAAATATACTTAAATACTAGAAAATATAAAATAAACCTGGAAAAATGAAATTTTAACTTGGAAAAATCTAAAATATGATAAAACTAATTTTAAAACTGAAAAGATATTTTTTATGCTTTTTAATTATTTATTACTAATTAATTACTATTTTTAACTATTTAAAATTATAATAAATACTAAAAAGATTAGGAAAATTATGAAACTTTTTCTAAAATTAACTTAAGGTGACAGAAAACTAAGAAAAATATAAAAACAAGATTTGCTTAATAATAAGCTAGAAAGAAAAATCAAAAAGCTAAAACCTATTAAATAAATGCTATCACTGAATTTAAATTGATATTTTTCTGGATTTTCTTTTTGAAAACTACTTAACTACTTAAAATATGAAACTTTAATGAACACAAAAATTTTACAAATCACAAATAAGCAGTTTGAGCAGCTTATAAGCCAACAGTAGGCTTAAGAGCTTATTTTTGTGAATTAAGCTTAAACAAGCTCACAAACTGAAACAAAAACTAGAATAAGATAAAATAAGCTACAAGCTACTTATATGAAGCTAAAAGACACAAAGATTAACACTGAAAAGCTAGGAAAAAGCTAATAAGCACTAGGCTTAAACTGAAAAATGGACAGAACAAAAGGCCACTTGCAGCCCTAGCAAACAAGCTTCAAAATGAAAACTTAAGCTTGGGACTCAAAGATGACCAGGTTGGCTTTCCAAAGAACCAAGGATCACAAGATTTGGCCAACTAATAAGCTCTGTGCAAGCTTATCAAGTTGGACCACCCAACTGTGCACAGGGCACCATTTCAGAACATGCACTCACAATAAGCTAATTAAAAAGCACTTAAAAAGCTGATTAACAGAGAACTAGTATTTTTGTAATTTAGTTTAGCAACTGAACTTTAGTTTCCCAAGAGCTTTTAAGCTAAATCTTACTATTAAATACACAGTGAAATTATCTATTTTAATCAAAAACGACCAAATGCAAATTTTGACTTTTTGATAAAACCAAATGAGTTGACTAAAATGCAATTTAAACTGATTCTATGCACTGATTATGTTGTTTTAAGATGAGCTAAAACTGATTTGAGCAATATGAATCAACTTGTAAACACAAAACAATGATCATAGATCATGAAACTTCAACAGTGGACACACAAGATGTGATCAAATGAGATTTTGACTTTTAACCAAAAGACCACTGGTTTTTCTTATTGCAGTGAGTTATTATGACCAAAGTGAACTCAGAACAACCAAAAGTACAAGCTCTAACACAGTGAATCAAGTTAAACCAAACACCACTTATTATGATTTGTTATGGAATTTTTCAAAGCAAATTACAAATTTAAACCATGGCTGATTCAAGACCATGTATTATCATATATTAGGACTAATGAAGCATGAAACAACAACATTAACAACAAGAAACCTAGAAAAGACAGTTATGCACTTTTGACTGTTAAAACTAAATTTTTATAAACTATAAATTTAAAAGAGCAACCAACTGATTTTAATACTTAAATACACTTAACTAGGACTAATTAACACAAAGAAACAGAAATTACAACTACTAATCAACTACAACAATGAAATGCAAAAATGAATAAAAAGGCTTACAAAAGCTTCCAAGCTCAAAACTGAGAACAAGGACCAATAATCACCCCTATTAGCTTACCACTAAGCTTCTAACCCAAGGCCATCCAAGATTTACCCTGCTCCAGCTGTGAACACCATTTCCATATGATTTTTGATTTTTCACTAATTATTTGGTATTTTTGGTGCTTTTCTGTTTTTGCTTCTAAATTGTTTTTTAAGGTTTCTAAAAGCTTGAATAAGCTTTCTAGGGAGCTTATGTGGCTTATTCAGTCCAAGTTAACATCTACAAACAACATTCGAATCATTTTGAATCTTTGAACATGGAAATTTTGCATAAACTGAAAATATACTTAAGACTTGAAATTTATGCTTGCAAAAGTTTAACAATACATTAAAAACTTGAAATACAAAGTTCAAAAGCTTAAAGATACACTGAAAATTAAAATTAAACTAAAACGACTTGAAATTTAAATATTACACTTGATGATGATATACATTGTATCTCTTCCTCTATATAATGACTTTTTGGACTCCTTGATGACCTCTGATTGTTTCCCACCACTTCTGAGCCATTGGATTGGCTAAAATCATCATAATCGTCCACTTGTATTTTGGCGCCAATTTCTTCTTTGAGCAGGTTTGATCAATAAATGGAGTGGGTTTGAGTCAATTAAGAGTTTTTGGTGTTAGTGGAGGTGGAGGGGACAAGGTAAGGGGATGGGGTGGAGTAAATCATGGAAAACCATGACTGGTTTTGGGATTACAGGAAGGGGAGAGGAAGTGAACAGTGTTGGCGGTTTTTTTTGCCCGTTTGACTTTCATTGACCGAGGGGTTTTAATATTACGGGGGTCAAGGGTCAAGCCAAAGAGGGTCAAGGTTCATGTGGGATTGGGCTAAAGGTTTGGGCCAGCTGGATAATGGATTGGATTTGGGCTTTGATATTGATAAGGGTGTCCGGTTTGGTTTAGTATACACAAGGACTAGAATTGCAAATTTACCAAACTTGAAGGACTGATCTTGCCAACTTTCCAAACTTATCACAAGGACCAATTTTGACAAACTTTGATAGTACAAGGATAACTTTTGCATAAAATTCCATTTTAAAATATCCAAGGACTAATTTTGCAATTTTTCAAAGTTTAAGGACCTTTCCTGCCATTTGACCAAAGAATCATTCAAGGACCAATTTTAACAACTTAGAATATTTCAGGGACCTTGAATGACAAAACTTCACATTTTTGAATTCCAGGGACTAGATTTGACAACTTTTAAAACTTGGGGGACTAAAACTGCCAATTTTGCAAACTTGAATCATTTTTCATCTGATTTTGATATTTTTGCATTTAAAACACATAAAACACTGATTTGTGATATTTTCATCATTTTGATGCATTTTTGAGTGTTTTCAGATGATTTTGCAGTTTAGATTGTACAAAAATGATGAGTATTTAGACACTCATCAGCGATCCGACGGCGTCACAATTAAAGAGTGACGCCGTCGCAGTTGTAACTCTATATATAGAATTCGAATTTTCAGAATTTTAGAGAGGTAGAATTGTGGAGAAAAACCTAATAACGATTTTTGGCTGTCTTGGGCAGTATCTTAGGGTTCTCATGCCCTATTTTACAACAAGATAAGTAATTTACTTCATTGATTTAATTATGTCTTCAATTGTATGTGTGTATGCTTGCATGTTTACCATGTCCGGCTAATTTACTTGTGTGTTTGCTTAGATCTATGAAACCTAGGTATTGAATATTGATTGGTTGTCTCTTATCTTAATTGTAATTGGCCTAAGATTGCAATAGGCCATCGTTGTGTTTTTAATGCTTGAGTAATCTTTGTGAACATTAGTTTATAATCACCTAGAGTTGTTGTAGGCTAAAAATTCAAAGATAACCTTAGAGTTAGTTTATGAATCATAGAGATTTTGTAGGCAATAACCTTAAGGTAGTCTCAAAGAGTTAGGGAAAAAAGCATACCCTACGACCTTAGAAGACACAACGCGTTAAGAATAAGGACGTGGCAGTTCAACAATCAATAGGAGATAAATAGAGAGTAATAGCATCTAGGTAAACACATCTTTAATCATCATACGAGCACACATCAATTAGACATAGAATACCCCTTAGCTTAGTTAATTAGAATAGATAATAGTAGAGTAATCGGTAGAAATACCACCCCCCAAATCCAATACCCCGAGATTCGTACTTTTGAATTTTCTAAAAAAATATAAAAAAGATAAAAAAATAATCTTCCTCAACCCCAACCTTAGCATAGTAATTTCTCGCTAGCATTCCTATTCCCCTAGAGAACGATATCAATCCTGAGGCTTACCCTAATACTACACTACAATGATTAGGTTCAGTGCCTAGGTGGTTGAAAAACTTGCTCGAAGAAAAGGAAGTTTCCTTTGACCCCGAACGCACGTTGTCGCAGCGTATCAAGTTTTTGGCACCGCTGCCGGGGAATAGAATAGCTAGTTAGGAGTCTATCTCATTTAGGTTCCCTTGCTTGATTCATATCAAGTAAGCTTTTTTCCCGTTTTTTAGCTTCCTCGTAGTCTATCCCCCTGCTTCGTGACCTTTGTTCGTAATCCCATCACTTTTCATCATGGAAGGTGATAATCTGCCAAGAAGCCGTACTCTTGGTGAATACTCAGGACCAAGCCACCTAGGCTATAGGAACACCATTGAGCTTCCCAACCAAGCCCAAACTATGGCCCTTCGATCCGACACCATCCGGTTGGTGCAAAACGGATGTGCATTCCATTGACTTCGTTCCGAATATCCTAATCAACATCTTAAGGATTTCCTTAAAATCGTCGATTCCATCGACCTCGATGCTACTACTCGGGAGACCACACATTTGCGTCTCTTCCAATTCTCTCTACGGACCAAGCTAGTAATTGGCTTGAGCGACTTCCCGCTGGCTCCATCTGAAGTTGGGATGATCTCACCACTCGTTTCCTTGCCCAATTTTTCCCACCGGGGAGAACTACTAAGCTTAGGAATGAAATCTTGATGTTCCAACAAAGTCAAGGTGAATCTCTCTACGAAGCATGGGCTCGATTCAAGGACTTACTCCATTAAGTACCTCATCACAGCATTGATCTTTGGCTTCAAGTCCAACTCTTTTATGATCATGTCAACTTCCCAACTAAGCGATCCATCGACCAAGCGGCCGGTGGTAAACTTAGTGATCTCACCGCGGAAGAATCGTGGGGTATAATAGAGGACCTTGCCCTCTATGACAACGAAAGTTGGAATGACCCTCGTGAGTTGCCCAAAACCGTAAAGGAAATCTCCTTGCCTCCCATTGAATCACAACCTTCCGACCGTAGGATGCTCGAGCTTGAAGATCAAGTCAAATTCCTAATGAGCTCCTACGAAAATCCTAAGTCTTCACGCCAAGTGAACAAAGTTTCTTCCTTGTGTGAGCTATGTAGTGGTCCTCATGACACTCACACTTGCACAAGACTCCCCGAACAAGCTTCCATTGACTACGCATCCTCGCGTACCAATGGAATGGGAGGAAGATTCCCTACAACACCCCGACCTAGGACTTTCAATGATGCCCGAGAAGCATGGAAGGGCAAACCCGACTTCTATTGGGGAAAAACCAAAGAATTCACCTCAAATGATTTCTCATGGCCCCCCTCTCACGGACCTAGCCAACAAAACATAGAAGGGATGTTGCAACACCTAGTTACTTCCCAAGAAGCTCAAATAACTAAGCACTCGGACCGCTTTAACCAACAACAAGCCGAGATGGATAGGAAGATTGATAACCTTTTGAAAGCCATGACCAATAGTGATAGGAAGGTTAATGCCATCTCAACTCATTCTCCCGAAGTCTCCGGTGTAGAAATTAAGGACCCAAGTAAGTTAGCCAAGCACGTTCAATTCGTCAATACCATCACCTTAGTGAAACCTAATAGGACAAATAACGAAGCGAACCATGAGACGGTACTTGAGGTTAGTGAAACCCCTAGGAATGAAACAACCAAGGAAGTAGATGAAGTAGGCGATGACTCTTTCAATAAGTTTCGTATGGAAGAAGAACTCTCTCGCCACCCACACTTAGTACGCGACCTCCGTCACATGTATGTTAGGAGAAGCCCTAGGATCCAGTTTGGGAACCCTTAGAATCTTAACATACCATGTTACATAGGAAATATTTTTGTGGCAAAGGCCTACATTGATCACAAGTCCCTGATAAATATCATGACTAGCACCTATTATAATTGGGTAATGAAGAAGCCTATCCTAACTAGGCAAGATCCCGATAATCCTAGGGTTAGTTGTAATTTCCTTGGTAGAGTTAAGGGATTGGCCGTCTATGTAGGTAGTTTCACGTATCCTACGGATTTCATAATTGTGAATGATATTAGTACGACCATAGATCCTAGCTTGTCCCACGTAATGCTAGGAAAGCCTTTCATAGAAAACACCGGGATGACTTATGATCCGTCGTTAGGAATAGTGAGATTCAAGGATGAGACCGATGACATAGCTTACCAAATGCTGTTTAAGATTGAGAAATTTTCCTCATTATCCAATGATGAAAAAGAACTTAAGCTATCGGTCTACTATAGGAATGAGGAGGATAAGGAGAAGGGAGTAGATTATGTGATGGATAAGATTTTCGGTTTCTATAAGGATTGCTTGAAACTAGGATCGGAATATAGAACCGATTGGGGAGAAGATGACTTCTTATAAAGGTGCATAATAGGGCACTACTATAACATGGAAAACCCCAATAGAGACCGTCATGAGGAAGAAGGTGACGGTAATGAAGTCACGTAGGGGCACGACTTCGAGTCTAGCTACAAGACTCATAAATAAAGAAAAGTGCTTCGTGGGAGGAAACTCATGCTTAATTGTTTGTTTGTTTGTGTGTCGTATATCTTTTTATTGATTGTTTATTCTCATGTTTGAATTTGTGAAAATGCTTTATTTTGTCTTTAACCTCGTCTTAATTACATATAAAGGTATTTTACAAAAGGGATAAGTGTAGGGAAGATTACACATGTTTTCAAAAAGAACGTAAACATGAGAATTACAATTCTTGAAAAAGATATATATATATATATGTGTGTGTTTGTTAGAGTCAAATTCTTGTATCGAGTCATAATGGATGTTTTGCAGGATTTTTTCCAGATTCTAAAGATGTATTTTTCCAGAAAAACGCAGCATACCAGTTTCTGTCAGGATAACACGATGGCGTCAAGAGGAGCAGAAACCACTTATTTAACTTTCTCTCGTTTTTTGTGCTACTTATAAATTTTTGGAATTTTCCAGAAAATCTATAAACATCCATTCCACAAGCATTATATCCTAGTTTAGTAGAGTCATATATATTGTTACCGCCGATTTTACGCGAAGGTTTTGTTTGTTTTCTTAAAGTGTGCAAGTTTTATTTATCAAGAAGAAAATACATAAGACTGGAAGGAGCTTCTCACGCATACATTCTTCTTGAAGAAGAATTTAACCACTACTTCACACGGATCCTACCGAGCTAATCGGGGGAGTATTAGTTTCTTTCGTTTTTAATTACCTTCCATTATCATAACTTTGATACTTTCGAGGAACATTGGGGACAATGTTCAGTTTAAGTGTAGGGAGGGAAAATAAAACGGGAACTTTGAAACTATGCTTATCCTTGATTATTTGCCTTGTCCAATATCATTTGTGTAATAAACCATGAGAAATATCGGTTAGGGTAACTTTGGCACCAAATTTAAAATTTTTCATGACAAGTAGGAGGGGGCCATTTGTCTTAATAAAGCGTCTCATAGATAGGAAATTATATGACTAGCACAAATAAACCTTTACCACTCAAATTCCACCCCAAAAATGTGAGGTTCACCCTTAGATTTTTAGGAATTAAAGCATTCACCTTTAATGCTTAGAGAGTGTACCGGTAGTATAATAGATTCTAGAACTTGTTTTGTGATGCATCCCGAGATCGCTAGTGAGACTACACTTGTGTAGTTAGGAATAACTAAATGATAAGAGGCATTAGGATAACCCTTTATTGATACCCGTATTATAATTACTTCTTCCACATCGGTTGAGTAATTCCCCCACACCCTTGCGTTGTACTCATCTTTAGTACACGATACCCCTTGTTGACCCCTCAGAGCCTATCCTTTTCGCGGTTCTCGTGATGTTTCGGTTTTCTGGAATATCAATGAAGAGCATTGTTTACAATCCACCCCCAAATGTACACCCAAATCGCCTTAGCCTACCTTGTATGCACTCACTTTTAGTGCATTATTGTTATCATACTAAACCCTTAGTTCAATTATCTAGTTACTTGCATAAGTTGCTAAGTCGAGTCATATCCTTTGTACACAGTTTTGGGATGATTGAGACTCATGGGAAAAGTTAAAATTTATGAAGTGACGGGAAGGAACGTTAAATTCAAATTCCCTTTATTTACGTAATAATGTACTCCAAGTCAAAGATGAAACAATAACAAGGTTGGAAGAGACGAAGTTTTTGATGATTGACACAGATGGCAAAGGTCCAAATGTCGTGGCTTGGATCAATGACGAAAAAGACCGAATCATCAAAAAATATAACTCTCGTCAATAGATTGTACTCTCGTCATTTCCTTTATGTTGTAACGTTTAATTTCCAGTGTCTTTTTTTTTATTTCGTTGTAATTTTTTTTAATTTCGTATTGTAATATGTTTTCAAATTAATGACATGTTTTTTAATAAATGAAATGTTTGTTTTAGTTTAGGGGTTGAATTTGAAAATATGTGAGTGATAAGGATTTAAAAGGTACACTTTTGAGGGGTCATTTAAGCCCTTAATCGACCACTTTTATATCCGTTACTGCTTAATTTCGTTCCTTTTCACTTTTTAGGTCTCTTGAAGGGAAAATGCTGGAATGACACTTATTTGGACGAAAAGGCGTGAATATATGAAGAAAATGGCCAAACTCAAGATCGAGACACTCAAGCTACTAGAAGCCTTTTGACGCGTCCACAGATAAAGGGCGACGGAGTCCCTATAATTCGCGACGGCTCGAAGTGAAATTGCTATTTTGTACACGGCGGTCGGGCTTTAAAGAGTAGGCGTCACAACTCGAGGCGACCTTGATTCAGATCGATGGTGTTAGAAGATGAAGGCGACGGCGTCACAACCACAAGGTGACGCCGTCACAAAGTTGACTTGGTCAAGACGAAACCCTAATGGCGGCAATCCGGCGGTCACAATTAAAGAGTGACACCATCGCAGTTGTAACTCTATATATAGAATTGAATTTTTGAGACATTTAGAGAGTAGAATTGTGGAGTAAAACCTAATAATGATTTTTTCTTTGTCTTGGGCAGTATCTTAGGGTTCTCATACCCTATTTTACAACAAGATAAGTAGTTTACTTCATTTATTTAATTATGTCTTCAATTGTATGTGTGTATGCTTGCATGTTCGCCATGTCCGGCTAATTTACTTGTGTGTTTGCCTAGATCTATGAAACCTAGGTATTGAATATTGATTGGTTGTCTCTTATCTTAATTGTAATTGGCCTAAGATTGCAATAGGCCATCGTTGTGTTTTTAATTCTTGAGTAATCTTTGTGAACATTAGTTTATAATCGCCTAGAGTTGTTGTAGGCTAGAAATCCAAAGATAACCTTAGAGTTAGTTTATGAATCCTAGAGATTTTGTAGGCAATAACCTTAAGGTAGTCTCAAAGAGTTAGGGAACAAAGCATACCCCTACCACCTTAGAAGACACAACGCGTTAAGAATAAGGACGTGACAATTCAACCATCAATAGGAGATAACTAGGGTGTTAGGAATTATGTAACGGTGGGATCCTGCTGATAGTAGTATAGTTTCTCCGATAGTGAGGTTTAGCGGATAGTGCAGTTTCCTCGATAGTTATTATGTTTCTGTGGATATGTAGTTTCCGCTTTATTAGTTTATTAGTTACGGTATGCATGAGATAAAATAGGAATATATAATGCATAACTTTTGAGTGTTTAGCAAGCTGCAAAGTTAGGGTTTCTTGTACTATAAAAGAAACCAGCGGCTAGGGTTTGATGTACGTTTTCAATAACAATAATAGTGACTTAATATAGATCCATAGAGGATCAAGTTATTGGTGTTTATCGTGTTCTTGAGTATTGTATTTATTTTTTAATTGAATACAATTCTTGCAAAGGTTCTCTATAGTTGTCTTGTGATTACACATGATAGCTATACTCTTTCTAGGCTCATAAGATCTATCTGGACCTGAATCCAACAAGTGGTATCAGAGCCTCGTGAGAATCTTTCTAAGAAGATAGTCTTTTTCTTCAAAACCATAACAATGTCATCCCCAAAACATTCGATACTAAGGCGATAAGCGACTGAGCTGCGAACACCCAGTCCACTATTCAGCAAGTGGTCACCATGTCCAACACCAATGCAAAATTCCCTTACCTTAAGAAGGACGAATATGACATATGGGCCATGAAGGTAGAAAACTATATCTCCAACATGGATGTCAATCTCTGGAACATTATCCTAAAAGGGAACAGTAAGAAGGCTACTGGAAGAGATCTAGATGGGAATATAATAATACTCCCAGCCACAACACATGCTGAACAGACTGCCCTTCAGAGGGAAACTTCGCGTGAATACAATTCTTGCAAAGGTTCTCCATAGTTGTCTTGTGATTACACATGATAGCTATACTCTTTCTAGTCTCATAAGATCTATCACGGGATGAATCCAACAAGTGGTATCAGAGCCTCGTGAGAATCTTTCTAAGAAGATAGTCTTTTTCTTCAAAACCATAACAATGTCATCTCCAAACATTCGATACTAAGGCCGATAGCGGCGAGCTGCGAACACCCGTCCACTATTCAGAAGTGGTCACCATGTCCAACACCAATGCAAAATTCCCTTACCTTAAGAAGGACGAATATGACATATGGGCCATGAAGGTAGAAAACTATATCTCCAACATGGATGTCAATCTCTGGAACATTATCCTAAAAGGGACAGTAAGAAGGCTCTTGGAAGAGATCTAGATGGGAATATAATAATACTCCCAGCCACAACACATGCTGAACAGACTGCCCTTCAGAGGGAACAGATGAGCACATGAGCGACTTTTATCATCTGGATGATGCAAGAGAGATATGGAGAGGAATAAAAGCAAGGTTTGGTGGAAACGATGAGTCCAAGAAAATGAGAAAGTCTATGCTCAAGCAAAACTTTCAGGAATTCTCAATTTCTGAAGAAGAGGGCATACATAAGGGCTATGACAGGTTCCAAAAGATCCTCAGCCAGCTTAATCAGTTGAAATCTAAACCTGACAATAAGGAGTGCAATCTCAAATTCCTTCATGCTTTACCTTCTTCCTGGAGGCAGGTTTCCCTTACTCTTAAGGAAAAAGGAGGCCTTGATTACATAAGCTTTGATGATCTATACAACAAGCTGAGATCTCTTGAACTTGACTTCAAGGGTCATTCTACATATTCTCCAGCTCCATCACACTCATCCTTTGTTGGTGCCACCAGTAGCAATACAATTGTACCTTATGCTGACAGTCCCACTTCTTCATCAGCAACATCCAGAACACACAATTCCTCTACAAGAAGATCAAAGTCTAACTCTGTGGTGGAAGATGTGATCTACTCTCTTGTTGCTGAATCTGAAGACCAACAGCAGTTGGCTTATGAAGACTTTGAACAAGTGGATCAGTGGGATATGGAGGAGATAGATCTTAAATGGCAGATGGACATGCTTGCTGTGAAAGTCAAGAGGTTTGAGAATGGCTCTAGAAGCAAGTTTGGCTACAAAGGAAGGGAATTAGCTAGGTTTGACAGGACTAAGGTCAGATGCTTTGAATGCAACCAACTTGGTCACTTTGCTAGAGAATGTCAAGACAAGAAGGGAGGTGACAGAAGAAGGTATAATACATTCAATATTGTTAGGAATTATATTTAAGTTGATAAGACAAAATACATGAAAGATGAAGGACAGTTGAAGACAAAGAAAGAAAAGGGACCTACTTGTCAAAGAAGTATTTATTATCTAGTCCCTTGTAGTCATTTGTAACCCTAACTCTCTAGTTTATAAAGAGAGGTAGGGAATAGTTTAAGTGTGTCAAACAATGTAAACATCAGACAAAGGTGTGTGTGTGTAGGTCTAGGGTGTGAGTATGTAAACGCCTAGACTAGGTGATAGTCGACTTGTAGTGTTTAGCCCCAAGGATCATTGATCTCTGTTGTGTAACCGTCTTAGAGTTGATCATCTAGGATTGGGGCTGTGGATGTGTTTATAGAACACATGATGATGACGAAGAAACCTTAATAATAACAATGATAGTTTGATTATTCTGCTATGCATATATATATATATATATATTGTTCATTTTAATTTGTGCTTTATTGATAATCCTAGATAAGGTCTAAACAACCTAGAGCATTGATTCTAACAAAGATCAAGGAAGCTGAGGAGGTGAAACCTAAAGGCTTATTGTCTCTGGAGAACAGGGTTGATTGGGATGATCATGTGAATGATGGTGAGGATGAAAAGTCTCAAGTTGGACTGGTAGCTGATACTGCTAGAGAGTTTGCAATGATGGGCATCACTTCTCAGGTACAAAGTTGTATATTTGGTTGCAATGCTAAATATGATGCTCTTAAAAGTGAACTTGATGATGTTAATGATAAATATAAAGAATGCTTTATTCAAGTCCAGGCCTATAAGAAAACTGTTAAAGCTTTAGAAAACCAAAAGGCCTGGTATGAACAAAATTAATTGGCTCTTGAAGAGAAAATTAATGTTTTGCAAAGGGACTTAGAAAACACCACTAACAAACTAAAATTTAATAAGAAAGAATATGTAAAGGTTGTTTCTGAAAAAGAGGGTCTACAAGCTAGTTTAGATTAAGAGGTGGCTAGACATAATCAGTGGCAAGAACAGGCTAAAAACTTACATAAACTGTGGAATAGCTCTATGTCTGTTAAAACTAAAATGGGGTTAGGGTTCAAGGATTATATTAGACCAGATGAGATTTATGACCCTAATGAATACAGTGTTTTTAATCTGTCAGCGATGAAGAGGAAGATAATTATAGAAAACACATTAACTTTGTAAAACAAGGTGAAATGCATTCAGTTCCTTCTTCTACAAATGGTATTGTTAAGCCACCCAACCCAGACTCAGATGAATCACATATGACCTATGGTCAAAAGTCCAATGACTTATCGACAGCAGGTGAATCTAATACTTTTGTCTCTTGTTCTTCCGGACTTGAGACCCAATCTAAATACTATGCCAGTTGTGATTCAAATGAAGAGTCTTCAAAGTATGTCTCTCCCAAGCCTTTACCAGCTCACCATGCCCCAAGAGTTCTTTGTTAAAGAACCTTTTTTAAAGACAGTTTCTTTTAGAAACATTTCTTGTTTAGTTGATTTTGTTAAAAACAATTATGATTTTGGTTGTGGTTTGAATCATTCTGTTTGTGAGAAGACTAATCCTGTTTTGAACAAGCAATTTAAGAAAAAATCATGTTTTGTTTGTGGAAGTGCTTTTCATCTTATCAAAGATTGTGATTTTTATGAGAAGCAGATGAATGTTTGCGCTAATCAATAGAGATATAGAACTGTATGGAATGATGTGACCAACATTCCTCCATTTGTTCCCTCTGGAACACATGTGAGGACCAGCAGAATCAATTATCTTTGGTAGACCAGTTCTTTGGTAGACCGATTCTTCTTGGTAACCCGTTCTGCGACAGTCATCTAGTTGGAGAAGAAATGTTCTTAGGCCATTAAGCAGGACCTACTAGTGCTTATTTTCAAAAATCTGAGTATTAGTTAGAATATACTTGAAAGTATATTGATGCGTAGCATGACTAGTTTCAGATGATATTCAATGAATTGAATATAGGACTTATCCCACCCGCATGATAATACTTTATGGATCTTTGTCATTAAGTATATCATGGATATTTATCCTCTGACTTGAGATACCAAATATATGTCATGGATGTAGTGCATTTTTGTGAAGCAATCTAACGCTATACATAACTGGTAGTTATAAGGGTTGTTTTCAGAAGTGTTGCGAAATCTATGAATCTTGCTTGTAGTCAAAATGGGATTTGTTTCCTTCAAATTTATTTTGAAGTATAATACTGCTGGGCCCCTCGTAGGGTTGTTAAGATGCTTGCATGGCCATGCCCAAGGTCTTCTGGAATATGTTAAGAAGAATTGGTAATCTTAATCAATCACATAAAGCGAGAAACAGAATAGTTAATTAAGAAATGAGTGAGATCCATATTCTTATTAACATGGTATTAGAAACAAAAGGATGAATATGATGATGAATCATCAAAACTTGGTTCTTCTCCAGAAAACCATACACGAGTTGTACCGGGGGCATTGGCGTGTTGCTAGACGCTAACCAATGTCATTTCACGTTTTGTAAACATATCCAAGTGGGAGCTGTTGGAAATGTATATATTTACAAACACGTAAATGTCCGGATTCGAACTTGTGACCACGGGATTGCACACATTAGCGAATGAGAATTAAAGTTAATAATTAATGTTTATGTTTACGATTAATTATTGCACATTAAGTCCGGTTAACGATCGTTAAGTATTTAACGGAAAAATGACTAACGACCGTTAAATGAAAAGAGAAAGGACTAGAAATGGAAAGACTTGAAAAAGTTATGGGTTTTCCCTTGGGCTTTGCTCATGGCCGGCCAAGGGGGCTTTCCTAAGCCCTAATCCATAACTTGTTCCCAAAGTTTTCCATCTACTATATAAACAAGGCTAAGTTCTAGGGTTTTTCATAACTTTGTGCATTGAATTAACCCTAGATCTCTCCTCTCCTCTCTCTTGTCCAAATCAGTCGAACACCCCATTGTTAGGGAGTTTGGTTTCGTTTTTCTTAAACGAGGACTTGTGTTAGATCTAGCAATCGCTGGATTCGTTGGTTAATTCGTGTGTACAAGAACGTGGTAGTAAGACACTATTCTTACACCATATTGGTTTGAGTTGTAGAACGGTAAGGGAAAACTCTTCAAACCACTTCCTTGTTTTGTTCAAGAGATCGACATTCGCAAGAGTGTACGTTACGCATACTTTCAGTTAATTATTTATTTGTTATGATCTTTAGTCTTCTGCTGTGTACTCTTGATGTCTACATGTTTTTTTTTATGTCATGTATTATAAACTCAACAATTTCTACCAAATCATGTACCTTGGACTTCAACGTGACAGGGAATTGCGTTATTGTTAAGCATCATTCATGGGTATATTTTTATATAAGCATTATCTCATATATCGGTAATCAATATCATACCCTTGGAGTTCATAAAGAGTAAAAACCATGTCTTCTTGATTTATGGGTGTTAGACGTGTGTTAAGCATCATTCATGGGTATATATTGTGAATTACATCACAGTAATCATATAATCGCCTCCAAAATGCCGCATACATAGTCTATTACTTCTATAGTTTCATACATTTGTTTTACTCCTTAATAGTGTCCTGTTACTAACTTCTAATTTCTTATATGGAAATTTTGTCGTAGGTCACCTTGGTCAAATAAATACCATCCTCCATTAAAAGAGGGGCTACATCCATCTCTTGAATTGAGAAAACTTGAAATTGAAGCAAATGAAGTCTTCACCGTATATCGTGACCAGTGAGGTCCTTTACTTGCACGGTACTTTCTAATTTATTGCATGTTTGTTGATTTTATTAATCCTCATGTGTCATTTGGCACACAACTTTTTCTGTTGATATTTCCTTTAGTTTATGGGAAACATTTGATGATTAATTTGTGTCTTGTTAGGTATTATGAAGGAGGTGTTTCATCGGTTTACTTGTGGGAGGATGATGACCAAGAAGGCTTCTCGGCTTGCTTCTGATTAAAAAAGGTAGCGGTATCTAACATAGTTAACTATCCTTTTGTTTTACATGAAAATTAATATGCAAAACATTTTAACTATGAAGATGGATCGAAGTATGCACATGGTAGAAGAGGTTACCTGAATGAGGGTGGTTGGGATATACATGTTATTAAGGTAGCTTTCATGTGCTAATATACTCAGGGAATGTATCATGTTCCATTGTTTATGTTTACATGATACTGTAATTATTTTGAAATTTACAGGTGGGCTAGAGCAAAAAGGTATAGCGAACTACAGTCTAACAAGTACTGTAATGCTGTCAATGACAACCGATCATGAGACATCTGGCACATTTAGTTTGTCGGGATCAATTCGAAGATAGGTAATGTTTGCAGAGTTATTGGGTTGATAGCCATATGTGCCAACAACCTATTTATCAGTTTGTTACAAAACATGTGATGATCAAATATTATTAGTGATTTGATAAAAAAAAATGTTGGTGACTACTGAAACCTTGCATACTGAAATAAATAAGAATTTCACTTGTATGATGTCAGGGGCATTTGGGCTCACTACACCACTAGTATTATGATTGTATTTTGGTATCTGTAGATAGAAATGGCACATAACCATTGATGTCGGGGCTGATATTCTTACGCCATATGTCGCAACCTAGAGATATTAGCTTTACCTCAGCTCATGTTTCTTAGCATTTTATTGTGTGTTTTCCTTCACGTCATAAGTCATTGAGTTCAATCTCACACTAGAATCCCAGTTGAACTTTGAAAGTATTTGCTCATGTAGTTGTTTGCAGTATGCAAAATAGTAACATAATTTGTGTTCTTGAAAGTCAATGCTTGAGCTTGGACTCGATGGGTCATATTCTACTTGATTAATTAAGCGTAAATATTGTTGATATACTTGCATTGTTATCGTGGGTTATTTGCTAAATCAATGGTTGGATAAGCAATATCACATGGAAAACTATAATGCAACTTTTTGTTATAATTAAATGTACCTAGAATGTATAATAAGTTGGTGCTTGAGTGGCGTTGAGAAATAAGTGGCAAGGTAAATATTTGTAGCAGTTTGACCACTACATAATTTCTTTTTTTATATAGATTTGCAATTTTAACCAATTTCGGAACCGCCTGTTTCCAAATTAAAGTTATATTTGATTAATTATTTATACATTTTTATGGTATGCAACAGCCGAGGTCATCACCAGCGAAGAAACTGGTGGGACAAGAGTCTTTGCCGACACTGAGGTTGCTTCCGCTGCAATCAGGGCTATGGATCATCAGGTACTAAATACTGGTATTTATTCTTATTTCTTGATTACTACTTGCTTTATCATACAAACTACATACTCATAAGAATTGCAATGTATTTTTTGTAAAAGGAAAAACTTTATGAATCTATTGTACCTACATCAGAAACATAACCTTGGAGTATTGTCAGGGCTGATCTTCTTACGCCATATGTCGCAAGCTAGAGATATTAGCTTTACCTTAGGTCAGTTTTCTTAAAGTTTTATTGTTTGTTTTCCTTCACGCCATAAGGCATTGAATTCTATTTAAATTGTAGTTTTGGTGGGATATATTCATTAACTTCTTAATCTAGTTGTTAAAGTTTATGCCTTCTATGGTATTTGCAGATTGAGGATACTGTTCGTGCAACTAAGAGAGACTGTTATAGATTTAGATGAATGGCTACAAGTGCTTAAATGAGTGTTTACAACTTTTGGTGGAATTTTGCTGTAACTTGTTTAAGTTATTTCTTAGCTACAAGCTTACACTTTGATACAAACATACAATACATTTCATTTCGAGCTAACGAATTTGACTTGTATACTTATCAATGAATTTATTTCTTTGCTACAAGCTTACACTTTATATATATTTGTTGCATTTAAATTTCTTTATTTTTGTGAATCAATTTTAGATTATAGAATTTCTAAAAGAATTGGAAAATTTTAGAAATGATTTTTTTTTTAATAAAATAGATTTACAAAAAGACAGGTTTTTAGATAAAAACATATCTTTTTACTCGATATAAAGATAGATTGGATGCTTCTATAAAGACAGGTTGTGGGAGAACCGGTGTCAATGTCCAATAAAAATATGTTTGTTCACTCTATAATAGAGACCGATTTAAGAAGAAAACCGGTGTCCTTCTAATAGAGACAGGTTGCCAAACCGGTTTCTATATGTTTCGATCATGGAGATACCCCCTTTAGAGAGTGGTTCCAAAACCACTCTTCATGGGCTATTTTGACCGGTTTCTGTGAGATTTTTATAAGTTTGTTAAATTATAAGTTTGTTAGGTGTTAATTATTAATGCTAGCAGGGTACTCGCACGTTGCGGGAAAGAGTACCATGTAATCAATTTTTTGGCATATTATATTTTTCAATTGCATATTTTTTGTGATAATGAGTTTACGCATGACCAAAATTTTGGAATTCATCGCACACTATTTCATATTTAAATTTCAAATACGTATGCATCACGATGCAATGACGATAGAAAGCGGTAGTCAGTAGTATTACGAATACATACATAGATGATAAATGTTTTTTGAATATGCAATTTTCAAAAAATTTAAATGTCCATAAACAAACAAAAAATTGGCATTAAACTCACATGAATGAATGTTTCAATAGTTATGTGTATAAGAGTTTGGTTTAGTGTATTATACATAGCATTAACTATTTGTACATATTGCATATTAATTTGCATTCGTCGAAACATAAAATACATTTAATAGAGGAAAATGTCTTCCTCTATTATATGTAGTACATAGATATTAGTTATTGGTTTACTCATTTTATGGCTTTTAATATATTTTTAGTATTTTTAATAACGAGACACAAGGCAACGACATACAAAATGAAACCCCATTATATATACCAATAATGGTAATAGTGTTATAATTTTTGGACGAGTAAGAGTGTTAATTTGTATCTAAACATGGTTTTTATTTGCAATGTTTCCAAGACTTACCTGCATTAAAAAAAAACAAGACTTACCTGCATTAAAAAAATATTAAAAAAATAAATAAACTAAGCCTTTTATTTCATTATTTCAAGAAGCAACATAAGTTTTACATACTAGTATTCTATACATTTACACCATCCTTTATAACATCTTCCATAACAGCAAGGGGCGCGTACATTCATTCGAAGAATCGCATCTTTTGGTGATCTTTGGGGATATGAGTTGTATTTTTGTTATATCTGTAACTTCGTCAGAATTCGTTGAAGCCAACTTTCGAGCCTTGACTTCCGGTATTGCACTAACAAACATAACACAAGAATTGAGCACCAATATGGCTAAAAACGCGACTTTGAACAAAGCATTCACCATATCTATTGGTTAAGTTGAAATATTTAGAACTTGAGATGTATGTTTTTGAACTACAAAGACCTATCTATTTATAATGTTTAGTTGCTAAGATTTTAACACCGCCAAACAAGATTTATGTAATCACAATGAAAAGCATATTTCAACATGCATAATCATATTACTATAACTAAGAATTTAATGCACGTTCTAAATTTACCAACCACATGTGACATGTTATAAATGTCAAATTAAATGATACATATATTAGTTTTCTCTCCATGGCGTATAAATGCAATGGTTTATCTTTCAGTTTACTATAAATAGGAATTTAATGCTCCTTTGGTCGTTGTTACACTTTGTTGGTTAAATTCATATCTTATCAGTATTAAAACAATGAGTAAACTACACCGTTCGTCCTTGTGGTTTGCGTTGACCGACAAGTTTCGTCATTTGAAAAAAAAAAATGCACCGTCCGTCCTTAAATGCAAAACGTTATGTATCACTGGTCCTTCACTTTAACGAGCCAAACTAACAATCGTTAAGTATACACATGTAAGAATATTTTTGTCATTTTCCCCGCTTATCTTCACCAATAATACCTCCGATTTTCACTATTTTTCGACCACTTTACAAACATCATAAAAAATAAGAAAAATATATAAATCACATACATAAAAACCATAAAAAATATATTTATAAAAACGAAAACTCATCTAACAGTATATTTACATTTATCTTCTTTACTTCTTTGTTCTTGAAACCATTACCACCGACCATCATTTTTCTTCATATCATCTTTCATTAAGATATGACATTACACACAAAGAAATATCTAGATATTTTTTAAAAACACACAAGAAACACAAACACACCTACATCAAGTTGAAGGGGAAAATATGCATCTATCTCCACCCTTTTGGTGTTGTCGTCGCCACTACCCTACCCTTTGCTGCTGCTGTCGTGGCCATCATCACAAACACCATAGTTTTCGTTTGATTTTTTTTTTCAAGAAAATAGTAAGTGTTTTTATTAGATCCATAATGAAGTCTTGGATGTAGGGTCTTGTTTGTTTGGGTAAAAATCTAGAATGTTTGCTTAACATATTAGGGGTTTTATCAAAATTTGGTGTCAACAGCTCCACCAAATAACATCAAGAGAAGGGTGTGTAATAGACATGGTGATGGTTTTGTTTAAGGTTGTTGCTGTTGAAATAAGGTTGGTTTTTAGAGTGAAGAAATGGAGGTTTTTGGCCCCAAGAGTTGGAAATTGAGGCTGTGGCAGTGACCTCATTTGTTCCGGTAAAGGTACAATTGTTCAACATTTCTAATGTCTGAAACCTTATTGGTGTTCTCATTGGTTCAAGTGGAGGGCTCTAGATATTTTTGGGTGTTTATGTCTAATATATTGGTTGAAACTTTAATTTTGGGCTTTGTTGGATAAACTAAGTAAAGAGGTATCAGTGGGTTGTGTTGACTGTGAAGTACGTGAAAGACAAAGAATAGTGTTTATGTTGGGGTTTTATATGAGTTTGTTTGTGGTTTCATAGAAAGTGGTGAATGAAATAGGGTGATGGTGGGCGGTCATAGTCCGGAGATGAAGATTGTTGGGAAGTAAGCCAACAGTTTGTACTGCCAATCTTAAGGACTTTGTACTGCTAAGCTTAATAGGCGGATTGCTTGGAGAATACATTAGTAGTACAAACTGCCAGTGCAAACAATCCTACTGCTTATATGATAAAGACAGAATTCTGAAGATACGTGTAGAGATATTTAAGGAATAGTTATTGTGTATATCTTTTGTATTTAGATTGATACGAATATTTTACTATTATAGTTATCTTGTAAAGGACTCCTTGCACTATAAAAGGAGGTCCTAGGTTAGATTTAGAATACGTATCATTCTAAGAGTAGTTCACTTCAAGGTTTTTGTAACCATAATACTTTTGAGTATTCGTGTTAATATATTGAGTGTTTTGTAAGATAAAAACTGTGTCAATCATTCTCTTTATTTTTTAAAAATAAGTTTCCGCATTGTGTTTAATCTTGCTACAAGACAGCTTACTATAATTTAGTTGTTTTAGATTTATCTAAGACAATTAATAAGATCAATTGCTCGTCTGGGATCAACAAGTGGTATCAGAGATTGTGATCTAGAAGCTGTGCATAAGGAGAATCTGTGCTAACTCAAAACTGTTCAACAACTACTGAAGCTATGGAATCTGAACAACATACATGGTGACTGCATCAAAGGTATCTATGCTGAAGCCAGAAGAGTATGAGCTATGGAGGCTAAGGATTCAACAGTACCTCAAGATCTTTGGACTACTCTATGTGGGAGAACATTCAGAAGGGTGACTGTCTACTTGCTAAGGGTGCTGATGGGAAGGAAGTACCCATCAAATCTGTTGAAGACAAAGCTCAAAGAAGGCTGGAAATCAAGACTCACAATATTCTTATGATGGGAATACCTAATTAGTATCAGTTGAGCTTTAGTGATATTGAAGATTCCAAATGTTTGTGGGAAGCCATTGATCTAAGGTTTGGTGGGAATGATGCGACAAAGAAGTCAAGGAAGAATCACTTGAAGCATCAATTTAAGAACTTTGCTGCTTTAAGTTCTGAAAGTATTGATCAAACTCATGACAGACTTCAGAGATTTGTAAGTCAAATTGCATTGATGATTCCTCAAGAGGATATCAATATTAAGTTTCTAAGAAGTTTAGCACCTGAATGGAGCATGCATACTGTGGTTTTGAGAAACAAAGCTGACTTTGAGTCGATGACCTTGGATGATTTATACAACAATCTGAAAGTGTGTGAATCTGAAGTGAAGGGGTTATCCAGTTCATCCTCTGGTGCACAAAACCTAGCTGTTGTGTCCTCAAAAGGTTCTAACAGCCATCAGGAAACTCTTTCTACTGTTATGGAATTTCTACTGCTATCACAAAAGTTTCTACTGCTGGTTCTACAAATAGTGATAATATAAGTGATGCTGCTATATGTGCTTTCTTGCCTGATCTAACAACCAATACTCATGTGGTAAATCAAGATCTGGAACAAATTGATCCTGATGATCTTGAAGAAATTGACATAAAGTGGCAGATGGCAATGTTGACTATGAGGGCAAGACGATTCTTGAAGAAGATAGGAAGGGAGCTAAAGTTTAAAGCACAAAGCAATGCAGGATTTGATAAATCCAAGATTTAGTGCTATAAGTGTCAGAGAAAATGTCACTTTGCATGAGAATGTAGGGCTCCAAAGAAGAATGGAGATGTTCCAAGGAAAGCTGCTATTGAAGATACAAAGACTACTACAGATTTGATATCTTGTGATGGTCTTGGAGAGGATGATTGGAGGGATAATATTGAAGATGGACCCAACTTTGCTTTAATGGCTTATGCTTCTTTTTCATCTGGTTCTGAGTCTGAGGTATCTAATGAATTTAGTTGTTCATATAAATCTTTTTTAGATACTGTAGAAGAACTTAAGCCTAGGAATGAAAGTTTAAGAGATGAAGTTGAAAAACTAAAACTAGATAACTTAGGTTATAAAGTTGGTCTAAAGTGAGTTGAGCAGAAACTTGAATTTCTTAAACAGAATGAGTTAGAGTATATTGATAAGATATCTATCCTAGAAGGTCATATTTTTCTGAAAACAGTGAGATTAATGTGCTCAATCAAAAGCTAGAAAAAGCTAAACAAGAAAAAGATGCAGGTTTGGCTGAAAAATAAAAACATATACTTAGAGTTGAAAAACAACAATATGCATATGATCTTGTAAATAAGTCTATTGAGAGCCACTTAATGAGGAAAGGTAATGGCTTATGATACAATGATGTAGCTCTTCCACTTAAGAGTGGTTTTGCTCCCCCAAAGAAAGAATTTTCATTCATAAGTGAGAGCAAACTTGTAGGTGAGTTTAGTAAGGTTGATAATGACACACCTAAGATAGCAAAGAAGTCTTCTGATGCTCCAACCATTGAAGATTGGACATCATATAATGAAGACTAACAGGTTGAGTCAACACCTAAGATTCCAAAGGAAGAAATTCCCAGGATAGTTGAATCAAAATTCAAACAAGTTAGGTTTGTTAAACATGTGTTAGGTGGAAGGATCTCTAGGAATATAGTTGAATACAATGAGGAACCTAGAGAGATGCCTAGAAGGTATAATAATAGTCCAAGACGTAACCAAAGAAACTGGAACAACCTAATATCACAAAAGTTAGGTGGTAATTTTAAATTCGTTAATAAGGCTTGTTATAACTATGGTAGTTTTGAGCATTTGTAGGAAAAATGTTTTTACTATCAAAAACCTGAAAGGAACCAACATAGCAGGGTGAATGACAAAACGTATTCTCAAAGAACTCACCCTTATGATAACAAGAACATGGTTCCAAGGGCATTACTTATGAGATCTGGTGTTACTAGATCAATTACTACTGTTCTTCCAAATGATAAAAGGTCTTTTCAAAAAGCTACAAATGTTTGTACTGCTAAGGCAAAAGCAGTTTCTACTGCTGAGCCAAAAGTGATTACTAACACTATTTTGGGCAATCATTTTTATACTTTAAAGGCCTCAGCTTGTTGGGTTTGGAAACCAAAAATAAAAGTTTTAGATAATGTTTCTAGGAATAGCAGTGTATCAATGGACTTAAAAAGATTTGACTATGTTAATGCACAAGGCAGACCCAAGTCAGTAATGGCTTGGGTCCCCAAGAGAAAATAATTATCTTCTTTTATGTGTAGGGCAACTTACAGGTGGAGCTAAAGGACAAAGCTATTTTTGATAGTGGTTGCTCTGGACATATGGCTGGTGACATGTCCAATCTTGAAGATTTTGAAGCTATTGATGGTGGATATGTTACATTTGGGAATGATCCCAAAGGAGGAAAGATTGTTGGAAGAGGTACAATAAGAACAGGAAATTTGGATTTTGAAAAAGTGTATCTTGTAAAAGGGCTTAAGTTCAACCTCTTTAGTGTCTCGCAAATGTGTGATAAAAAGAACATTGTCCTTTTTACCAACACTGAATGTCTTATCTCCTGATTTTAAGATGCCTGATGATAAATTTGTGCTTCTTAAAATTCCTAGAACATACAACATATACAGTGTTGACATAAAGAACAATGTTCCCAAAAGAGCTTTAACTTGCTTATTTGCAAAAACCACTGTTGATGAATCCAAACTTTGGCATAGGAGACTTGGTCACCTAAATTTCAAAACTATAAACAAATTGGTTAAGGGAAATCTTGTAAGATGTTTACCATTAAAAGTTTTTGAAAATCCTGAAAACACATGTTGTTGCACATGGATGGAAAACAACACAGAGCTTCTTGTAAGTCCAAAGCTGTGAACTCTATTTCTGAGCCCTTATATATGTTGCATATGGATATTTTTGGGCCAGCATTTGTGAAAAGTTTGAATAAGAAGATATATTGCCTAGTTGTCACTAATGATTATAGTAGGTTCACTTGGGTTTTCTTTCTAGGATCTAAGGATGAAACAAAAGATATCCTTAAGGCTTTCATAACAAGATTAGAAAACCTAGTGAATCTCAAAGTTAAGATAAAAAGATGTGACAATTGAACTAAATTTTAGAACAAAGAAATGAATCAGTTTTGTGTGGAAAAAGGTATTATGAGAAAGTTTAGTGTAGCTAAAACTCCTCAGCAAAATGGAGTAACTGAGAGGAGGAATAGGACACTTATTGAGGCTGCCAGGATTATGTTGTCTGAATCAAAATTACCTACTACTTTTTGGGCTGAAGCAGTTAATATTGCTTGCTTCGTGCAAAATATCAGTAAAGTAGTTAAGCCTCATAACAAGACCCCTTATGAACTTTTGCATGGTAGAAATCCCATGATAGATTTCTTAAAACCATTTGGGTGTCCTGTCACTATCTTAAAAACCATTGACCACCTAGGCAAGTTTGATGAGAAGGCAGAAAAAGGTTTCTTTATTGGATATTCGACAAAGCTTTTAGGGTATTCAACAATAGAACTAGGCATGTGGAAGAGAACTTGCATGTTAAGTTAGTGAAAGCGCACCTAACATTGCAGGAAGTGGACCTGACTGGCTATTTGATATTGATTCTCTAACCAAAAGCATGAATTACGAGCCAGTGATTGCAGGTACAACTAATAAGTTTGCAGGTAAAAAAGCTAATTATAATACAACTACACAAGCTAAGGTGAATGAATCTGCACAGGAGTTTGTCTTGATTGAAAAGTGGAAGCTTGATCAACTTTTCACACCCAAAGAGAGAGAGAAAAAGAGCTCATAAGCATATCCTGTTGGTGGAATGCCAAAAGGTGATGTAGAAGGTGGGGATAAACCTTCTAATGTAGAAAAGGGGGTTACCGAAGGACCAAAGGTTGTTGATGAAGTGCAGAACAATGCATCAGCAAATGGTGATAAAGGAGGAATAGTAACTAGCAGTAGTCCATCAGTTTCTACTGATACGCCTATTACTAGGACAATAGTTTCTACTGTTGACAAAGATGGAAGATCTTTTGCTGATGACGACTATCCTGATGATCTTAGTATGCCTGGTCTGGTTAATATCTAAGACGACACTGATGATGAAGTGTTGGATAGGTCATTTTTATCCTACCAGTCCTATAGCAACCACCAGAATACACAAAGATCATCCAAAAGAGCAGATCCTAGGAGATTCTCAGTCTGCTGTTCAAACAAAGAGTAAAGTTAGAGGATTAAGAGATCAAGGGTTATTTGCTCAAACTCTTCATCAAAGAAACAACCACAAGGATCTTTAGAATTGCATGTTTGTTTGTTTTTTGTCACAAATGGAACCCAAGAATTCTTATAAAGCTTTACAAAATTCAAGCTGGGTGGAGGCTATGCAAGAAGAGTTGCTCTCAGTTTAAGCTTCAAGAAGTTTGGACCTTGGTTGATTTTCCTAATGGGAATTGAAGAAGGAAATTAGGACTAAATAGGTTTTCAGATGCAAAAGAGATGAAAGAGGCATAGTGATCAGAAACAAAGCAAGGTTAGTGGCTCAGGGATACACTCAAGAATAAGGTATTGATTATGATGAAGTATTTGCTCCTGTGGCAATGATAGAGGCTATCAGAATCTTCTTAGCTTATGCTTCTTATAAGAACTTCACAGTGTATCAAATGGATGTGAAAAGTGCTTTCTTATATGGGACAATTGATGGGGAAGTTTATGTCTCCCAACCACCTGGTTTTGAAGATCCTGCCTATCCTGATAAAGTTTACAAGGTGGAGAAAGCATTGTATGGATTGCATCAAGCTCCTAGAGCTTGGTATGACACCTTATCAAAGTACTTGTTGAACAATGGTTTTGTAAGAGGGACAATTGACAAGACTTTGTTTATCAAACGAACCAACAAAGATATCTTACTGGTTCAAGTGTAAGTTGATGCTATCATTTTTGGTTCAAAAAATAAGGTGTTATGTGATGATTTTGAGAAGCTAATGCATAACAGGTTTCAAATGAGTTCTATGGGTGAACTCATATTATTCTTAGGACTTCAAGTTAAGCAAAAACATGAAGGCATATTTATTAGTCAGGAAAAGTATGTGACTGATATCGTGAAGAAGTTTGGTTTTAATGATGTGAAGCCTCTGGTCAAAGATGAAGATGGTGAAGAGGTTGAAGTACATTTATAAAGATCCATGATTGCGTCTTTGATGTATCTTAAAGCTTCAAGGCCATATATCATGTTTGTTGTGTGTGCCTGTGCCAGATTTCAAATGTCTCACTTGAATACTGTCAAGAGAATTTTTAGGTACTTAAGAAGTAGTCAACATAGTTTGGGATTTTGGTATCCAAAAGATTCACCCTTTGATCTGGTGGCCTACTCAGATAGTGATTATCTTTGGAGCATGTTTGGACAGAAAATCAACAACTGGAGGATGTCAATATCTTGGACATAGGTTGATTTCATGGTAGTGTAAGAAACAAATAGTGGTGGCAAATTCTACTACTGAAGCAGAGTACATAGCTGCTTCAAGTTGTTGTGGTCAAGTGCTATTGATTCAAAATCAATTACTGGACTACGGGTACAATTTTATGAACACCAAACTTTTTATTGATAATCGCAATACAATGTGCATTATTAAAAATCCTGTTTTTCACTCAAAAATCAAACATATTGAGATAAGACACCATTTTATAAGAGATTTTTATGAAAATAAACTAATTCAAATTGTTAAGATTCATACTGATAACATTGTTGCAGATTTACTCACAAAAGGTTTTGATGTGGGTAGATTTTAGTTTTTAATTGCAAGTATTGGTATGATGATTCTCTAAAAAAAATCTTATCTCTTTGTGTTTTGTACTGTTTTGTAAAGGATTTGTATTGTTATTGATGTCAAAAGGTTGTTTTTACTGCTATAATGGTTTTCTACTAAGAGCCGTTTGTACTGATAGTACAACATATATGTACTGCTTTAATAACGTATTAGTTAACATGTTTGTGGAGTTTGATAGACTCTTTGGATCATTTTTAGCATTTTGGATTGTATTTTCCTTGGTGTATACTAACTTTTACAGGTTAAGAAAGCATTTGGAGTGGAGTTGTGCAATGGAGTGTATAATGGTAATCAGTTCACCATGTTTCATAAACATTAAGAACTGACTAGTCCAAAAGCAAACGGCTCTTGGTAAAGACTTCTCAAATCCGTTCATGGTTGATAGTTTACCAAAAACTATATGGTTTTTAACTCACCATACTTCACAGTGAAGAGTTAGCTAGTACAAAGCAAACGGCTATTGGTAAAGATATCTCAAATCCGTTGATAGCTGGTAGTTTGCTAAAAACTATGTTAAGTGTTCTTCGTTTACACTTATTTCTCTCAAAATGTTATGGGTAGTATGTTTTTCAAAGATATCAAGTTTGTACTGTCAGATCAATTATTTGTCAAAAAGTTTGTACTGCTAGTATTAAGTTTATACTGTGAGCGTCAAATTTTGTACTCTTTGGATAGCCGTTGTTACTGTTTGGCTAAAACGGTTTTTCTACTAGCCGTCGAGGATTTTTAGCTCTCTAGATATACTTATAGGGTTTCAATTTGTGATAATTATTTACTTTCTAACTTTTTATCTTATTTACTTCAAGAATAAATTATCACACACGCAAAATTCTCAAACCCTAATAAAACCTTAATTGGCAGTACCAACACACAATTAACTCTCAAACGATCAAATCCCAGCAGTCCTACAAATATTTCATCATGACCATGGAGAATTTGGAATTTGTAAAATCTCACAATCAGGTCGCGTTCTTGGAAAAACCTGAAGGCAGTGAAGGATTTCATCAGATAATGGACTTTTTGAATAATACCCACATAAGGTATGCACTTACTACTAATCCCACTATCTATGTCTCCCATATTCAACAGTTTGGCAGAGTGTTACTGTCAAAACTTTGGAACAGGGTGACAAACAGTTAAAAGCTAAAGTAGATGGTAAGAAAACCAGAATTTCTGAGTCTTCTCTAAGGAGGCATCTCCGATTAGAAGATGAAAATGGAATTACTGGTTTACCAAATACTTAGATTTTTCATCATCTTTCCATAATGGGTTTTGATATAGCCAATCAAAAACTTACTTTTCAAAAGGGCTGTTTCTCCCCACAATGAATATTTTTCATTCACACCCTTCATCACGGTATTAGTCCTAAGAAAACTTCATGGGAGCAATTCAGTAGCAATATTGCTATTGCTCTCATTCGCTTATCAAAAAATAGGACTTTTAATTTTTCTAAATTTATTTTTGAAAATATGCAAAAGAATGTGGAATCAAAATCAAAATTTTTGATGTACCCAAGGTTTATACAAACTGTTTTGAAGAAATGTGAAATTTGTCCAACACCTTATTTGCAACAAAATTTTTTTGCAAATATGTCAATGGCATCAAGGTTGTTTAATGGCTAGTAGTTCCTTTGTTTCCTAATATGCTTGTGTAGGTACAGGGTGAAGGATCAGCAACCCCAGCAGAGTCCTAACACACACCCATTGTGGTTCCAAATATCATCTATAACCCCCAGTTACCCAACCCTATATGAGGCAACGCAGACAGGTCACTATGGTATCTCAGCCTAGTGGTCACCTTTCGGACAGTTCATGAGACTGTCTTTGATAGAATAGAAGGGGCTCCACTACTGTGACTAGCTTAGATGCAACACAGGGCAGTGGTAACATCAATAAGACCCCAACTATGGCAACATCAACTGTGTCTAGTCCTAAAAGGCATGATACAACATTTGGAAACCCAAGCCAACTCGAAAATATGGGTGGCTTTAGTGTTCCTCTTAGTTCAACTAGGGTGGATACTGAGTCTATGCCTTATGATTCACCTCTCCAAGAAGGTAATACATCTGGAAGTGCTGAGGGCAACCAGACACTTAAGGGATTGACGGATGTGTGTACTAAATTGTATACAAAGGTGGAGGTTTTGGAGAAGGATCTTAAAGATACAAAAGAGCTCTATGCTAAAGTCTACACCACACTTGGTAAAAAGGTCAAAAGATTGAAGCTCAAAGTTAAGGCACTATAGGCTCCAAGAAGAAAAAATATTGTAGACTCCTCAAGTTCAGATGGTACTGCTCCTAAAGATAATATTCGTAAAATTTTCAAACATGGGAGGAAGACAGATCTTTGAAACTCAAGGGATGAAATTGAGTTTTGACTTAAGTGGTGCTGATCAAGACATGGGTGGAAATGATCAAGAAACTGAAACAGCTGATCCTAATGCTCCTACAAAGGTGGTAGAAATTCAAGAAGATGTTGCAGATACTTCTACCAGCTTAAAGAAACCAGAAGGTACTGCAAGTGAAAAAGAAGGTATTGACGGTCTTCAAGAAGGTTCGATAGAGCGAGATAAAGGAAAAGGTATTTTATTTGAAGAAGAGCCAGTTAAGGAGAAGAGAAAGGTTTCTTTACAAATGCTTTTTGATGATGAATTAGCTAAGAAGGTGAGCGGGGAAAATGAAGTAATTAAACGGTAAAATGACAAAAATATTCGTACATGTGTATACTTAACGATTGTTAGTTTGGCTCGTTAAAGTGAAGGACCAATGATACATAACGTTTTGTATTTAAGGACGGAAGGTGCATTTTTTTTTGTCAGAAGACGAAACCTGTCGGTCAACGCAAACCACAAGGACGAACGGTGTAGTTTACTCATTATTTTAATACTGATAAGATATGAATTTAACCAACAAAGTGTAACAACGACCAAAGAAGTATTAAATTCCTATTTATAGTAAACTGAAAGATAAACCATTGCATTTATACGCCATGGAGAGAAAACTAATATATGTATCATTTAATTTGACATTTATAACATGTCACATGTGGTTTGTTTTAGAACGTGCATTAAATTCTTAATTATAGTAATATGATTATGCATGTTGAAATATGCTTTCCATTGTGATTACATAAATCTTGTTTGGCGGTGTTAAAATCTTAGCAACTAAACATTATAAGTAGATAGGTCTTTGTAGTTCAAAAACATACATCTCAAGTTCTAAATATTGCAACTTAACCAAGAGATATGGTGAATGCTTTGTTAAAAGTCGCGTTTTTAGCCATATTGGTGCTCAATTCTTGTGTTATGTTTGTTAGTGCAATACCGGAAGTCAAGGCTCGAAAGTTGACTTCAATGAATTCTAACGAAGTTACTGGATATAACAAAATACAACTCATATCCCCAAAGATCACCAAAAGATGCGATTCTTGAATGAATGTACGCGTGCGACCCTTGCTGTTATGGAAGATGTTATAAAGGATGGTGTAAATGTCTAGAATACTAGTATGTAAAACTTATGTTGCTTCTTGAAATAATGAAATAAAAGGCTTAGTTTATTTATTTTTTTAATATTTTTTTAATGCAGGTAAGTCTTTTTTTTTTAATGCAGGTAAGTCTTGGAAACATTGCAAATAAAAACCATGTTTAGATACAAATTAACACTCTTACTCGTCCAAAAATTATAACACTATTACCATTATTGGTATATATAATGAGGTTTCATTTTGTATGTCGTTGCCTTGCGTCTCGTTATTAAAAATACTAAAAATATATTAAAAGCCATAAAATGAGTAAACCAATAACTAATATCTATATACTACATATAATATAGGAAGACATTTTCCTCTATTAAATGTATTTTATGTTTTGACGAATGCAAATTAATATGCAATATGTACAAATAGTTAATGCTATGTATAATACACTAAACCAAACTCTTATACACATAACTATTGAAACATTCATTCATGTGAGTTTAATGCCAATTTTTTGTTTGTCTATGGACATTTAAATTTTTTGAAATTTGCATATTCAAAAAACATTTATCATCCATGTATGTATTTTAGTACAAGTTTAGTGAAAACCTAATCATTTTGCTAATAAATTCGTTTAAAAAGAGTTGTACATGTCAAAATACAAAGATTTTCATGTGATTTATAAAGCATGAAAATGTGTACTTTTTTAATGCCGTAATTTATATTAGCAATGTCATATACATTACTAATCATATATTGCAAGAACTAATATATACTTGTTTATGTTTACACGTTAAATAATATTTGATGAATATTACACAACATATACTAATTAGAAAATACTTTTCACCGTCAATCATCTCAACCTCGTAATACTACTGACTACTATTTTCTATCGTCATTGCATCGTGATGCATACGTATTTGAAATTTAAATATGAAATAGTGTGCGATAAATTCCAAAATTTTGGTCATGCGTAAACTCATTATCACGAAAAATATCCAATTGAAAAATATAATATGCCAAAAAATTGATTACAGGGTACTCTTTTCCGCAACGTGCGGGTACCCTGCTAGCATTAATAATTAACACCTAACAAACTTATAATTTAATAATGATCATGACAATTGGAGAGGGGAAATCATTTTATGATAAATCATAGACTAGTTTAGGCTAAGTGGTTGTGATGGATATGGGCTTCAATACTATAAGGCCAGGTGAAATGATTACCTTTACTTCACATCAACCTTATTATCACATCACCTTTTCATCACACCACCTTTTCATCACACCACCTAACAGACGCAGTGATGACCACCTAACCAATGGTAGGAACCAAGGTTTTCAAGATTGGGATCCTACCCAAGATCGCTTTCGTCTTTGTAAGATCGTGATCGTAAGATCAGATCAAGATCTTAAGATCCTACTATAATGTTATTTCTTAATATTTTTTGTAATATTATACAAATCTACAAATTTTTATACATTATAAACACAAAATACTATGAATATTTCATATAGATGTTGTCCTAAATTATGATTATGAAATGTTTAAAAAGAATAACATGTTGTTTTTTGAATTCTACAAAAAAACCCCATAAATTTGTAGTTTCTTAGTTTGTAATGCGAGAAAAGTAGGATCGGATTAGACCCCTCGTATGGTCAAGATCGGGATCCTATAAGATCTTAAGCTTGCAAAGATCCTACGTAGGATCTGGATCATTTTTGCCTTGCAATATCGTAAAATCGTAAGATCCTAAGATCAGGATCGGGAACCTGACATGTTAGGATCTAATAAATCCAGAAGTAAAATACTCGGTCACCCCAGGTATTTGTTAGCATTAGACAGTTCGTAGTCTTAGACGTTTAGTCATTAGTAAGTAGTTAGTTAAGTAACAACGTGAAGGACGAGCGGGTCTTTACCCATTGTATACCTGATCCACAGCCCGACAGAGGTCGTATTATGTAACACTATAAATACCCTCTACCCTCCAAGGTAGTGGGTTGGAGCTTTCTAATCATATGAATTTCCTTTCTCTAACAAGTTCTCAACCACTAACTTTCTCTCTCTAGTTCTTCCATATTCGATCCATTATAATTGTGTTTAGTGTGTTTATGATAACCAATCTCTTACAATTGGTATCAGAGCTATTTGGGAGGAGATTGAAACCAAGCAACATCGAGGTGAGTTTCTTGTACTTGATGGTTATTTGTTTAAGGGTAATCATTTGTGTATTACTAAGACTTCATTTAGGAATCAATTGATCAAAGAGGTGCATGCGGGTGGATTGAGTGCTCATTTAGGTCATGACAAGACTATTGATAGCATGGAGAGTCAATTTTATTGGCCTCAATTGAAGAGGGATGTAAGCTCATTCGTGAAGAGGTGTGTTGTGTGCCAAGAAGTGAAGGGTGTTGCACAAAATACGGGTCTTTATATGCCATTACCCATACCCAAGAGCCCTTGGGTTGAAATCTCTATGGAATTTGTACTTGGACTTCCTCGTGTCCAACGAGGAGTCGATTCCGTATTTTTTGTTGTTAATAGGTTTTCCAAGATGGCGCATTTTATTCCTTGTAAGAAGACTTCGGATGCGGCGCATATTGCAAGGTTGTTCTTTCAAGAAGTAGTTCGTTTGCATGGAGTTCCCAAGTCAATTACTTCAGATCGAGATAGTAAGTTTCTTGCTCATTTTTTGCTAACACTTTGGAGGCATTTGGGTACATCGTTGAACTTTAGTAGTACCGCTCATCCTCAAATGGATGGTCAAACCGAGGTGGACAATCGAACATTGGGAAACATGATTAGGTGTTTGTGTGGAGAGAAGCCAAAACTTTAGGACGTGTCGTTGGCTCAAGCTGAGTTTGCTTACAAATGTGTGGTCCATAGTTCAATGGGATTTTAACCATTTGAGATTATTTACAAGACTTCGCCAAGACAAGTGGTGGATTTAATTGATTTACCGGGAAAGAAGAATGTCCAAGCAAACAAAATGGTGGAAGAGGTTCAAGCTACTCATGAAGTTGTTAGAGCTAAGATTTCCGAGTCAAATGCTAAGTATAAAGACGCTTCGGATAAGCATCATCGTGTTAAGTTAAGTAGGTGATGAAGTTATAGTGTTCCTTCAAAAGAGCATTTTTGGTTGGTGCGTATAACAAGTTACAACCAAAGAAATATGGTTCTACAAGTTACTTCGAAGATTAACGATAATGCTTATGTGGTGGATTTGCCAAATACTATGAGTATTTCGAAGACTTTGAATGTGTCGGATATTTATGAGTTTTATCTTAATGATGTGAATGAAGGAGAGAACTCGAGGATGAGTTCTTCTAAAGTGTGGAGGAATGATGAGGACAAGATTGAAGAACTTCGAAGAGTACATGGAATACATATCGAGGGTAGTAAGAAGTTCCCAACTGCTTTAAAACGTAGATGTTGCTAAACTACGACGTAACCTTGAAACCATGATTACACCGTAGCCTTTGCTAAAACTTTTGAAGCATTCTATGACCGAAATTACGCCGTCGTGAATTGGTTTAGTTTAAAAGAGTTACGTAGCTAGAATTCTCAATCCGGCAAGTAACTTAGTCGTCATTTTCTTATTTTAGTTTTAGAGTCGGTCTTATCCAAATTTACTTTTCTTTTACCCTAAGTTCGGCTTTCCTATAAATATAGGGTTTGGGTTTAATGTAATTCATTCAGTTATTCAATAAAATTCAAGATTTTGTCTTTAAATCCTTTGTGATTTGCTAAAACCTTTGCAAGGTTTTGTGTTACACACTTCCGTTCTACATCACTTTTGCAACAAAACTACTTAGAGCACCAAGAGATGCAGTAACACAATCCAAAGCGCCACCTAATTTTGTAAATCATCACAATATTTGGTCCTAGCACGGTTCAAAACATCTATCTCTTTTTCCCCACTATGATCCAAACGTTTGCAACGTTTGTAAATCGCGTTTGCAACGTTTGTAATCGAGGTGATGAACATGCCAATGCCTAGAAACAACAAAGCTAAGGACAATCTGCATAGTAGACGGTTTAACAGCCGGACTAAAGGTCTCATCAACATCAATACTAGAAGAAAGTTGTGTGTCGTCTTCGCTACAAGACGAGCCTTGTAATGAGTAAGTGTACCATCCACAAAATACTTGTGTTGGAAGAGCCACATGGAAAAAACTATGTTCGCGTCCTTGGGTTGCAGTACAAGTGTCCAAGTATTATTTTTAATAAGTGCATTATACTCCTCACTGATGATACCATTAATTTTGCCAATTAGAGTCATTAAAGGCTTCCGGATGCAGTAGGACTTGGGTAAAGGAGAAAAGTAGACACATTTAACGTTAGGCGATCGATTTCACATCCGTTATAATTGGTTAAGGTCCTAAATTGGCAAAGAACCGAATCAAAATTCGGGCTAGTAGTTCAAGCCTAAACTTAACGACTGCTTTTGTATACATGATATATTTGTGAATTCACACTAACACAACTAAATGAGTTGCCTAGTATCTGGATTAGACTGACGATTCTTCTTTGCTCGTTCATGGCATATGCAGGATTTATACTTATGTTTCAAGACCTTTCCTCAATATTTGATGGGTTTGCAAGAATGAAAGCTCAAGAACAAGATGACTCAAATGCTACTTTGCCTCTAACGATATATATACCTAAGTACCAGTAACTTTTATTTGGATTTGCCTAAACTTTGGATGAATGCTAATTTTGCACGTCAATTGTTGCAAATGCATTTTGGATGAATGTTGATTTGGTTCCTCTTCACTTCAAAGTTTTACATAATGGATGTAAATATAGCATAAGTTTTTTTCTTCAGATAAAGCCATGTTTTATACTCAGTATTTGAAAACCGGCTCTATTCTTTATTTTTTAATAAAAACTATCATAGAACCCAATGTGGTTTTCGTATAGAGTCCCTCCCCTTTAAGCCCAGTATGAAAATTCGGGCTTTATTACCCTTTTCAACCGCTCAATGCCCTTTTTGTGGTAGTGTAAACTTTTGGCCGCATACCCCTAGAGCTTGGAAATCTTCGGGAGCTTCAAGCTTTGAATATTTCATACAATGAATTGGAAGGTTTGTTGCCATCTCAACTGCCCAATTGTAGCAGGTTGTTGGAATTTGATGCAAGTCATAATGTGCTAAGTGGGTTGATCCCAGCCAAACTTGGGAGGTTAATGCAGTTGTCAACTTTAAGTCTGAGTGATAATAATTTTTCTGGGGGAGTTCCGCATTTCATATCTCAGCACAAAAGAGTATAAAGATATTACTCAAGCTTCTACATCAAGATGTTCAATCAACTTCATACAAAGAAGACAACCATCCAAGATGCAAGCCATACAAAGTCTTAGCTTAGTCTTTTGTAACAAGATGTAGAAATGTATTTATACTAGTAACATGTCTAGATTCATTAGAGTAGTGTTGATATTGTAACTTTAGTCAACTGTAGTCAACTGTATATATATACTCTTGTATCCTTCACTTTCTGTAATAATATCATTTTTCACATTTCATAATAACACTTTCCCTCTCTCTCAGTTTATCAATATGGTAGCAGAGCAATCATCCTGCTCACCAACCTAACCACCACTCTTTCACCACCACCACCATAACAACTTTTCTGCACCGTAACAAACCACCATAACCGTCATTAAACTTCTTCAATTCAACTGTAACAACCAGTTTCTTGATCACCATAATAACACAAACATCATCATCACTTCAATTTCAATCAATTCAATCTCAATCTTCAAATCCCTAAATTTATTCATTTCACCTTCAAGAACACAATTCCACCATTAAACACATCATCAGGATACACATTTCTCAGTCACAATGACAAATTCCAGTAACTCAAACACATCAAACACAAATCCCAACAAAATAGTGGAAGATATCAATTCAGTCAATCATCCTCTGTATTTTCATCCTTAAGATTATCCAAGCATGATCTTGATTGCTAAAAAGCTTACTGGTTCAGAGAATTACAGCACATGGAAAAGATCCATGATGATAGCATTGAGTGCAAGAAACAAGCTTAAGCTAATCAATGGGGAATATGAGGAACCTGAGATGACATCATCAATCAGATCATACTGGGAGAGAGCTAATGATATGGTAATATCTTGGATACTTAATACTGTTTCAGAACCCATTAGTAACAATCTCAATTGTGTTCACTCTGCATACTCACTTTGGCACCAACTTTATGATCACTATTCTCAACTAGATGGACATAGTATTTACCAACTCACCAATGAAATAGTGCACCTTAACAACCCAATGCCTATTGAAGTCTACTACCACAAACTCAAAGGATTATGGGATGAATTAGATGCATTAGAGGCACCTATAACTGTACATGTAAGTGCACTTGTGAGAATGGCAAAACAAATGGTGAGAGAGACCGAGGAAGAGACGATTCAGTTCCTTATGGGTTTGGATGAATCCTATACCAACATTAGAGGCCAAATTTTACTACTACAGCCTTTACCTATGGTTGCCAATGCCTATAGTATGCTCATGTAGAAGAAAAGCAAAGGGAAGTTCCTAAATAGACCACATCTTCAATACCATTTGCACTTAACACTTACAGAACCACCAACACTTCTGAACCATCCAAGAACACTAGGAATCTTGTCACTCAACAATGTACCTAGGAAAAGTACATTCAAACCAGGAGTAATTTATGGGAATTGCTTCAAAGAGGGACACACCAAAAAAGAATGTTATAAGGTGGTTGGATATCCCACTGGTCATCCCCTACACAACAAGTATTAACCATCACAAAAGAGGTCATTCACTCCAAATCACCAATCTTCAACCAACCAATTCAAGGGCAAGGCGTTATCAACATGGCGTGATGAGTGACACACCAATGGAATCAAGCACTCCTCCAACTCCACTCCCACCAGACTACTCTATCACAGCCAGGATGGATCAACTTCAGAATCAACTAAATCAGGTGATGTTAATGATGCAGAACAACTTAGAAACCTCACCTTCTGGTTCATGCAACTTCATAGCAGGTAAGAGAATCATTGCTAAATACACTACCAAGTCTAAGGAAGTTTGGATTATAGATAGTGGGGCATCTGATCATATATGCATTTCTATCACACTCATGCATAATATCATCACTTGCATCACACCAATAATTATTCATCTCCTCAATGGTAACACAGCCACATGTAATACCATAGGATCAGTCACACTACAATTAAACATCACTTTGCACAATGTATTATACATTCCTACTTTCACTTACAACCTGATTTCTGTTAGCAAACTCCTCAAAAACACACTTCAATCCATCACCTTCACTCACAATACATGCACCGGACCATAATGGAACATCAACAATTGGAACTCTCTGTGGTGACCTCTATGTCCTACATTCTCCATCAACACCTTCTTCTCCTATCTCCACTACATCAACAATTCTTTCTAGTACCAAAGACAACTTCACTGTGGCATGCAAGATTGGGACATCCCTCTGCTCAAGTCCTCAAGACCATCACTCAACTCTCTCTTTCAGACACTACCACTTCAAAACATTATACTATATGTCCTTTAGCGAAACACCACAATTTACATTTTGAACCTAGTTTTTCTCATGCAACTTTTATGTTTAAATTACTTCACATGGATGTATGGGGACCTTATCATCATCCCACAATCAATAAATGTAAATCAAGTTTCTTACAATAGTTGATGATTTTTCCTGAGCAACATGGACATACATGCTTCCTAGCAAACATCATGTCACCTTCACCATCAAACATTTTCATTCTTATGTTCAAACACAAATCAAAAAGATAAGAAGTGACAATGGCACATAGTTTATCAACTATGCACTCACTGAATCTTATAACCAAAAAGGCATAATACATCAAACATCATGTCCCTACACCCCACAACAAAATGCTAGGGTGGAAAGGAAACACAGACATTTACTGGAAGTAGCAAGATCACTTCAATTTCAAGCCAATTTTCCAAAACATCTTTGGGGGTACTGTATTCTTACAGCTACCTACCTAATCAACAAACTTCCCACCAAAATTCTCAACAACAAAAGTCCTTATGAACTTTTATATCACCATCCCCCACCACTGGACCACCTTAAAGTTATTGGATGTAGAGCATATGTTCATCAACACACTTCAGACAAGTTTCACCCCAGAGCAATCCCAACTGTTCTTATTGGTTATCCTCAAAATCAAAAGGGATATCTCCTTTATGATCCACACACCACAAAAATCCACACCAGCAGACATGTCACATTTGAAGAGATCATTTTTCCCTTTCATCAATCAAACACCACCTCTTCATCCCCTACATCACTCCCCTCCACAACTACACCACAACCACATTACACCTCACCATTCACCTATCAACCTCTTAACCTTTCACCCACACAATCTCCATCTCCTTCCCATTCACCTTCTAACTCTACAACACCATCTTCTTCACAGACTATATCTGAACCATTCCCTATAATTTGATTTAGTACGTGTGTACAAGAACATGGTACTAACATACTTTTGTTGGTATCTTGGATTGAATTACAAAATCGGTAAGGGGTAATTCTTATAATCCTATAAACCCTAATTAGGGTTCATCCAATTGCTAGTTTGGGAATTGAATTGAAAAAGGTACGCATACTTTATGTTTATGTTAATTAATTATTCATTAATCATTTCTATACACTTCCGCATTTTCCTTTGATGTTTATGTGTTTTATATATGATTGTCATATTATATAATTCCAACAATAAAGAGGATAAAGATACTACTCAAGCTTCTACATCAAGATGTTCAATCAACTTCATACAAAGAAGACAACCATCCAAGATGCAAGCCTTACAAAGTCTTAGCTTAGTCTTTTGTAACAAGATGTAGAAATGTATTTATGCTAGTAACATGTCTAGATTCATTAGAGTAGTGTTGATATTGTAGCTTTAGTCAACTGTAGTCAACTGTATATATATACTCTTGTATCCTTCACTTTCTCTAATAATATCATTTTTCACATTTCTTATTACCCCTTTCCCTCTCTCTGAGTTTATCAATAAGCTCCAAGGGTTGATAAATCTCCAACTTGTTGGTAGTTCATGTTGGGTCTATTATAGATTTGATGATACAAAACAAGAAGAATGAAACATGAAGGACTAAAAGTGACAAGAAGGGAAACTACAAAAGATGGAGGATTTGGAATATTCTAGAAGATATGCTTAAAAGAATATTAAGTTTCCTAATTGTATTATGATTCCTCTTGTAAACCCTAGATGTCTCTAGTATATAAAGAGACATAGGGTCATTAGTTTAGTAACGCACGCATACAAGATGGCGTCTAAAGGTGTGTGTGGGGAACCTAGACGTAGGGAAAAAGGGTTTAGTTAGTTAGTATCAGATCAAGTCTTTGATCTTTATTATTGTTTAGTTAGAGATGGTGAATGAAAAACCTTGTTCATAATAATATTGATTCTATGTTTGAATATTCCGCCTTTATTATTATGTGTTCCTAGATATAATATTAGACCTAGTCTAAGAGCTTACAACGATCTTCACAATTGGTATCAGAGCCTGGGGCTCGTGATATCTAGGATCTACAAGTTTTTTCGAAGAGAAAAGAAGAAAAAAATTCGAGTCTGAAATTTTCATATTACTTTTGTAGCACTGTTTTCAAGAGGCCATAACTTTTTATTGAACCGTTGGATCGAGCTAAAATATTTGCTGGTGCATCTCAGTATATCCATCTAAAGTTTCACCGAAGGGATTGTCAATTGGAGCTTTCAGTAAAATGTTTTGGGGTGTCGAAGTCTATTGCAGAAATTTCCGTAAGGCTTCTGCAGGACTGTTATCAAACGATCATAACTTTTTCGTTAACGGTTGGATCGCGATGAAATTTTGTGTGGATGTTCTCTATATATCAATCTAACTTTCCACCAGAGGGATCTTCGATATGAGCTTTTATGTGAAAGATATATGCTGTCGAAGTTGGCTGCTGTGAAAAGATCACTGAACACGCAGTAACGCTACCCTTTTTCAAAGTAATCGTTAGGGTTTTTACAAAGCATCGCGAGTTCGAAAGTACTGATATTGGACATGAAAGTACTGCTCATTAGGATGAAAGTACTGCTTGAATTAAAGTATCGCTCATTGGACGCAAAGTACCGCTTGGAGTTTTAAAGTATCGCCGTGATATTTTCAAAGTATGCACGCAAATATCATTCAAAGTACTCCTTCTCGTATTCATTCAAAGTATTGTTCTTACAAAGTAAATCTGCTCAAGGAGATGTTTACATGGCTAAATTTATTTGGATTGGCAGTATAATGGTTTATTACGAGGAGATTTGGAATTAAGGGGAAGTCGAGCATAATTATTGTTATGGTTTTTGGACAACACACACAGGTTATTGTTCACATACACACAAGGAGTTTGGTGATTTGATCTTAAAAGGATTCAAAATGGCTCGTATTTGATTCTTATGGATTAATTGATTACGAAGAAGGTTGAATATCATTTATTTGATGTTGTAGTTGAGTTTCACAGGTTTGTGTTCTTATCATATAGCTTGATGAATCTAGCAATGTGTGATTTTTCTTATGATGCTCTATGCACACATTGGCTATCACTTAAAGGAGTTACATGTAGTGCTCGTGTCTCATACTAGTTGAGGATTTTTGTCAAGGGATTGCGGTCTACTTATATTTGGTGATTCGTAAAGTATGGAGTTCCGTGGGTAGTACAAGATTTAAGACACAAGTTTGGGAAATTCTACTTCTTCATCAAATTCGTTATACTTGGTTTTCTTCACAAGTAATCATTACATAAATCCTACAGATTTTGAAGAATCATTGATATACATGCATCACTCAAGGGGAAGTGTTTGATTTTTACTATTGTTGATCATTATTACTACTGCTAGTTGAAGTTTTCTACTGTTTTGGATCCATTTTTCCTATGGTGTGTAATGGTGGGCGATTTGAAACATTGAAAGTCTTAGATTGGAAGTATGATATTGGTTCGTGGTGGTCAAGATCATTATTTGCATACGTTCCCTATTTGGATAATAACAAAAAGGGGAAGAGATGTTTGAGTGACATGTTCAAGTCAAGGGGAAGCATGGAAGACAAGATTGTTTCATTCATGGTGAGATCCCTGATCTCAATTTCTCTACTCGCCTAGGAAGTTCATAAGAATTGTGTTTGTTTTGTCATCATCAAATAGGGAAGATTGTTGGGTCTATTATAGATTTGATGATACAAAACAAGAAGAATGAAACATGAAGGACTAAAAGTGACAAGACGGGAAACTACAAAAAGATGGAGGATTTGGAAGATTCTAGAAGATATGCTTAAAAGAATATTAATTTTCCTAATTGTATTATGATTCCTCTTGTAAACCCTAGATGTCTCTAGTATATAAAGAGACATAGGGTCATTAGTTTAGTACGTACGTACAAGATGTAGACGTCTAAAGGGGTGTGTGTGTGGGAACCTAGACGTAGGGAAAACGCCTAGGGTTTAGTTAGTTAGTGTTAGATCAAGTCTTTGATCTTTATTATTGTTTAGTTAGAGATGGTGAATGAAAAACCTTGTTTATAATAATATTGATTCTATGTTTGAATATTCCGCCTTTATTATTATGTGTTCCTAGATATAATATTAGACCTAGTCTAAGAGCTTACAACGATCTTCACAGTTCATTTGGTGGGACTATCCCCTCATCGATAGTAGATCTCCATGGTCCCAAGAAGTTGAATCTCAAAGAATGACAAAGAATAGACTGAAATGTCACATTTTGGGAACATGGTAATGCTTGAGCATTTGGATGTTTCACACAACAATCTGACTGGGAATTTAGCATCACTTAGTGATACCCATGGACTAGTCTAGTTGAATGTATCGCATAATCGTTTCATATGTCCAATACCATCAAATTTCATTTGACCTCTCAACACATCTGGCTCATCCTTCTTAGGAAATTTGGGCCTTTGTGCCAATTTTGGCTCTGAGTTGTGTTAAAAAAGGCAATGTCAAACCTTGTGCTGTTCAATCAAGCAAGTTAGAATTTGTCTATTTGTTTTGGTTATCATTCTAGTACTTTATCTGGTGGTACTCTATCACAGAAAACAAAAGCAGGAAATCGACTTGATGGCAGAAGCTAGTATGTGGTTCGTCTTTGCTCATAAAAGTAGTGGAAGCTACCGAGAACTTAAATGATAAGTATATTATAGGGAGAGGAGCCCATGGGACAGTGTACAAAGCTTCATTGGATCATGATAGTGTTGGAATAAAACTTGCTATGATGAAAAAATCACATGTAATATATAAAAATACTTGATTGATACTTGCAATTTTTGTTCATGAATTCTTATAGACACTTGACCATATATATACATACCGAAAAGGCACTAACAGGTTCTATGAACCACTGTGACCCTTCACCAATAACTACCAATAACTAACTTTCTATAACCGCTATTTGGTTATTAACTAACAAACTAACATATTCGGCCCTTAGGATTTGCGTTTATTACATACTATATACTAACTGATTTATCTGATTTTGTCATTAACTTCCAATATTCCCCCTAATGACAAAATCAGTACTTCCTTTATTTCTTGACGTGTCTTCACAGCAATGTAGGCTCTTCGTCGCTTTGGTAAATGAGATGTGCTTCTTGCTTCTTGTCTTTATCTTTCCATTTGGTGCATTCGTATGCAAAGTGACCAAATTCACCACATTCACAACATCTCATTTCTTTCTTGTTTTGTTCTCGACTTGTACCTCTTCCACGTCCTCTTTCTTCTTTGCTAAAGTTTCTTCCTCGACCTCTACCACGGCCTTGATTACTTGAACTTGCCATTAGAAGTTCGCTTTGGTAATCTTCTTGCGGTTCATCTCGACTCTTGAGGTGTTCTTCATAAGTTATTATTCTTTCCATTGCTTCTTCAAATGACCTTTCATCAACTTCCGAATATTGCTCGATGGATGCCACAATTGGTAGAAACTTCTTTCGAACTGAGTTCAACAACTTTCTTACTAGTACTTTGTCTTTAAGATTAGAACCAAGACTTTTACACTTTCCTCTTATGCTCCCCAATTTTCCCGCAAAGTCATTCACGGTTTCGTTGGTCTTCATTTTAAGGTCTCCAATTCGCTTCTTAAAGTTTGTAGACGTGCTTTCTGAACTCGGTCTGCTCCAATACAACGTACTTTAATTGATTCCCATACTTCCTTCGCAGTCTCGTACTGTGCAACTTGCACTAGAATATCTTCCGGCAATGTTGTGAGGATCATTGATTTTTTTTGTATGCATCTTTCTTTCATCTACTTTTTCTGTATCTTCAAGCATTTCCCAAAGTCCATAGGCCTTTAAGATTATTTCCATCATAATTGCCCATGTGGTGTAGTTTGATTCATTCAGTTTTGGACATTGAAGTGCTATATTTCCTTGTTCTCGAATTGATGCTCTACTTGATGCGTTATCATGCTGGTCACCTTCTACCATGCTTTCTTACTTGCTTTGAAACACTACGGTTTCTCTTACGGGGTGAAACACTACGGTTTTCTCTTACGGGGTGAAATACTACAGTTTCTCTTACGGGGTGAAACACTACGGTTTTCTCTTACTTACTTTAAAACGTTAAAGTTTCACTTACTTACGTACTTTGAAACACTAAATGTTTTCTTTACTTACTTACTTTGGAAACTCTAGAGTTTTCTTATTTACTTCGAAACACCAAGGTTTCATTAAACACTAGATTCCTTAAAACGATAGGTTTCTTCTTACTACTTACTATGTGAACCACAAGGATTCGGTTACTTACTTGCTATTTTGTATTTGTAATCTAAAGTGAAAAGATTTTTTTATATAACAATACAAAACTTGATTTTTTCTTACTTTTAATTCCTTCAATTGATTTGGGATTTTATATGTATTTATATTTTTCCTAATCAACAAATAAAGTGAAAAGAAAAAAATAAACTACTTTCTTAAAAAAAATCTTTTTCCCAAATCCTAGATTCTTAGCAAAATCAACTATCTGGTTTTCTTTCTTTCTTCTTCCCCTTTTCTTTTCTTATAAAACCTAATTCTAATTAGATTAAACAACAACATAAAATAAAACTAGGAGAATACCACAATGAAATTGATTCCTTTCCTTTCTAATCGATCTTTCGATTCTCTGTTTTGGTATCAGCTAGATTGGTTATCAAAAGGGTTTTCTGTATCCTATAATCAGTCGATGCTTTCTGTGGGAACAACGGTCTAATCTGTTCCGGTTGTCTTCTCTGGTTTCCGTTCGTCTTCTTACTTCTCCAATCGACGAGTGAAACGGGTAATCTTTCTCCTTCTTTCTTGATTGATTAAAAATTGAATCAAATCTGCTTTCTTTTTTCTTTCGTTCTTGTGGTTGATTCTTGCTTTCAATCGATGTTCTTCCTTGGATCGATTAGCCTTGGGCTCTGATACCAATTGTTGGAATAAAACTTGCTATGATGAACAAATCACATGTAATATATAAAAATACTTGATTGATACTTGCAATTTTCGTTCATGAATTCTTACAGACACTTGACCATATATATACATACCGAAAAGGCACTAACAGGTTCTATGAACCATTGTGACCCTTCACCAATAACTACCAATAACTAACTTTCTATAACCGCTATTCGGTCATTAACTAACAAACTAACATATTCGGCCCTTAGGCTTTGCGTTTATTACATACTATATACTAACTGATTTATCTGATTTTGTCATTAACTTCCAACAGATAGGGCATATGCTGTGAAAAAGCTTGATTTTGGAGGAATGAAAGGATGGCATACAAGTATGAAAAGGGAAGTTGAGACGGTTGGGAATGTGAGGCATAGGAATCTTGTGACAGTAGAAGATTTGATGATAAAAAAGGATAACGGTTTGATCTTGTACAAGTATATGGAAAATGGTAGCCTTTATAACGTTCTTTAAGAAAGAAGTCCCCCGTTAATCTTAGACAGGAGTAGTCGATACAAGATAGCATTAGGAATGGCGGAGTCGTTGGCTAATCTCCATTTTGACTGTGATCCTGTTATTGTGCACGCATTGTTATATCAAACCCATGAACATTCTACTGGATGGTGACATGGAGCCTCATATCTCACTTATGGGCACTATAGGTTACATTGTTGGACTTTTAATGTTATAGAAATATAGATTAGGGTACATAAGTGTATATATGTTATGTATATTTGTAAATTTCGGTATATACACCGAAATTATGTATGGGCTGGGTCATAGATGTCAAGAATATAACCGTTTTGAAAGGTTATAACGTTTAGAATAGGTTGTGTCGTTTACTTTATGTGAAACAGTTTTCCTCTCTTCCAAAGGTACCGATTCAGTTTGTATAAATAGGTTAGGAATCTATAAACAGTTATCAGTTGTAATCATTCAATATGAACAATCAATTCAATACAACACAATCGTTACTATGTTGTGATATCCAAAGAATCAATATTTGTTAATCTTGTTTAAATTCGATCCTAAAACATTACTGGCCGGAACCTGTGAATACTAACATACATTGCTTCAGGTAGTGAATATTTCTCATTCTACTCTTACAGTCTTATTCATTATTACATGCATGAATGATGTTAATGTATTCTTATAACTAGACAGAAGCTATGTAGACGCTGAAAATGTTGACATTGTGTCGTGGGTTAGGTCAAAATAGAGCGAGACTCAGGAAGTTGAGATGGTAGTAGAAGAAGGGCTCTTAGACGAAGTAGAAAAAGATAGCGAGCATGGTAAGGGAACAAGTGGTGGCGTTGATATGTACGGAATTAGGAGACCATCGATGAAAGAGGTAGTGAAACGTCTTCAAGGTACAACAGATGTTCAGCTCAAAATTAGCACGTGCTAAAAAATGGAGGGAGAAATATAATACGTACTAATGGATGCTGAATATGATTTAATTTTTTATTTTTATTTTTTTTATTGATGTAAAGAAGCTCGTGCATGTTAAAAAAGAAAGAATAATGTTGATGGGATTAGTTTTAACTTTTCGGCTAAGATTAACGAAGAATAATGTTGTGGGGGTCAAAAAGCGCTTTGTCGGCTATGATATCATTCATCCATACAAGAGTTGAGGTTAAAGTCTGTCACTGTCAAGAGAGTCCCGAGAATATATATGATCTGTTTGGGGTTGGATATCGACCCGTGTGGGGGTTAAAAAGTACAAATAATAAAGTGGTGGTCAGTAAGAAAGAAAGAATGATATGATTTCGTTTCGATCATTCATTTCATTCGTGGAATTAGGAACAGCTTAATCAATTTTTGGTAGTACGTAGTTGACATGCATCTGTTTGGTTGCATTTGCTATACTGTAATGAATGTTGAGTATGCATGCCTTCTATTTTATTTTTATTTTATTGATGAGAAGAAGCTCATGCAAGCTATTGTTGATCAGTTTCACATGTGACCAATAAGTTTCAAGATGGTTTTGTTTGAAACCATCCCAACAGATGAGATGAGATCCAACAACTGTTACATGTTACAAGAGGAATATATATATATATATATATATATATATATATATATATATATATATATATATATATATATATATATATATATATTGTGTTTTATAGGATATGTCACTCACTGTGAAGATAGCAACATATGTGGATTTATATTACATTTAAACACTCGCACATATTAAAGAGAAATACATATATGATCTTGTTTATGAACATTTTAAGTTTAATGTCCACATAAATGGAGATGCTCTTAGTACACTGTTCAATGAAATGCTCAATATGTTCTTTGGGTTATTTGGTTTTGTAAATTTTCTCTTTGAGAACACATAAATAAAAAGCACACAATAACATGTAATATAATATATCGAATAAAATCCTTTTACAATGATGCACACATAGATAAAATAAAACATGACTTGTAGGTTCAATCAGTACTTGGTCTAATTGACCATCATATTTTCGATACGAGCTACTGATTTGCTCAAAGTGTCGTGTGGTTAGTTCTTGCCATCACCGCGGCTACTAATCATGCTAGGAGCAAGCAAGTCTGGAGGGGTTTCATTCGATTTTCCACCACCGCCACTCCTAATTTCTTTAGTAGCAATATTGACTTCGCCGGTAGGACCGGTGCTAATTTCCACATCGTCCGTTATTGGAGTGCCGTCAGTCTTTCCGCCGCAACATCCAGTAAACGCACCCTGCTCATCAAAGACTAGTGTTTGGTCTAAATTTATCTACTCACCGTAATTGAAGGAAAAAACTCGGGTCAAGGACAGAAGTCTATTAGGCAATAGATTATAAGGTACGACCCAGTATATGGGTTTGGGTCAGGCCTAATAGCATGAAGGTCCGAAGATTGGGCCTAATAGCATGAAGATCGAAACAAGGCAATAGAAACCTTAATGAACCTGAACCACATACGGTCTCGTGCCTTATAACTTATTGCATAATAAAGTCTCGTTTACAACAATCATCTAATCACCCCCATGATTTATCTTTTTGCGCAATGTTTTGATACATATTACAATACATTGATTTCTCTAGACAACTAAACTTGTGATATCCAATATAATGCCTTTTTATGCATTCGTAATTCATCAAGATTATAATATATGTGATAAGAGCCGTGTATGAGAGTGAGAAGTGAAATTTCACATGGCCTCCTAAAAGTTACACACGCCGTGTGCATAATCATCGAGAATATCTTTACGAATGCATTTTACGTATGTGTAAAAACTTAAATTAACCCAAAAACCAGACATATATCCAAATCGATATTGTGACAAGAGGGATCGAGAGAGAAACTTACGACAATAGAAGTCCAAACTATTAGCCAAAGCAATATATATGGACATAGGCTAATACAAACTTGTTTGAAACGGTCGACTATAGCAGCCATTTCTTTAGCTTGTTATTTCCACTTGCAATTGATAACGAAAATGAAACAAGAAGCTAGACAAGTAATGAATGGTAGATGATTTAGTTCTTCTTTTTAAACTACACGAGCCATTGTTACTATCAGCGTTTGGTGCCATTATTCAACTACTAACTATTTTGTACCAAAATTACAAACCTTACGTAATTGCTTTTTTTATAAACTTATATATATATAGACATACTTAAAAACATATACGCATCTTGGTCGAAAAGGGGAATGCGCATCCGTGTGTATTTCCATAGCGAGCTAGCACTCCTAGCTAGTTGTGTACGTATCAACTTTAACAGTGTGCTTTTTTAACAGTGTGCTACACAATTGACTTCTTTCTTATCTTTTTAATTATGGTATTACACGATTTACTTTTCTGATATTAATCGTTAAATCATTCACCGAGAGATGTAACCGGAAGTATGCATTATAACATTTAGGGGGTGTTTAGTTGGTGATGGGAAATTTTTCATAGAAAAATGAAAAAACCGAAAACCTATTTACCTGCAATTTTTTGAGAAATTTTTCTAAAATAATGAAAATCTCATTTCTTAAAGTTTAACTAATAATCTGAAAAGTCCAATTTACCTTCTCTATTTTTCTCTTCACTCTTGTAATAATGCCCTATCCATAGCTTTGTATCCTTCTTCCTAGCATCTTGCTAGAGGTTCTCTTAATTCTTATTTTTCTCTTCACTCTTGTAATAAAACGTTCTAATAACAACCGACCCCTATTTTATGTTAATCATCCATTCACCACCGTTTAATTTTCAACCCGCTAGTTTCGTATACCAAGCAATGCATCAACAATCTATTTACGCAAATAAGACGTTTTCTCCTCCGTATAACCAACAACAAAATCAAATGTATCGTCTAAAAATGTCATCACCGCCGTATAACCCACCTTCTCAACATTCCCAACCTTTTTTTTCCGGTTAACCCTTTGAATCTTTATGACGAATTTGATCCTTTATGGGGTCAACCTTCTCAACGCTTTCCGGCTCAAGGTTCAGATGGTCCATCCAAACCTGTCGGGAGCAAGCGGGTTGGAGAGACTAAGGCTTGCACATGAGGAAAGAATGGAACAAAAGAAGCTTGCACAAAGGGAGTCAAAATTAGAGCTTTTCACGTCAAATGTTTGAATTTAAAAAGGAAGCAAAAATGGAGAAAGACACCATGTTCTATAATGAACTCGATAACCATTTGACTAAGAAACAACGAGAGAGGATCCTGGAGTTGAAGCAAAAAATCAAGGAGCGCTAGAGTTAAGACTATTAGTTTAAGGTTTAATTAATTAATTAATTAATTTATTTTATTTATTTATTTTTTATTGTAATGTTTTTAATTTTATTTGAATATTATTCTAATTTTTTTTAATTCTTAATGAAATTTAATTTAAAAAAAAAGTGTTAGGTCATGCATTTAATCATCAGTACGGGCATTTGATCATGTGTTTTGTCTTACAGGAAAAAAAATCAAGTTGACGCTACGATGACAGAAGTAACCGCGGTCACCTGCGATTACCATTAGAGTCGGTCTAAATTAAAATGTCTATGCTCACCGGTTATCAAAAATAACTTTTGATGAGTTAATTTATATAAAATCTAATTTCTAAAAAGATAATCGACAGAGACGTAAATTGATGTTAGAACCACCTAATCACATACATAATTATACTCTTAAAGCTGCCATAATTTTTATGATAACTTGAGACGGAAATCTTTTATATGTTTATCACAAATACAATAAAAGATAGTTACATAATAAAGATAGTTGTTGAGCCTAAATGAGTACCACAATCTTACTATCTAATAAAGTATGAAAGCACTTTTAATTATTAAATTCTTAAAAATTAAGCATTACAAGTTTTATTATTAAAAGTACAACCAATTAAAACACAATTAGGCATTAAATACTTTAAATTTATCAATACAAGTTTTATTGCTAAAGATACAACTTTTTAAAGCACTAAGACATTAAATTAACACATAATTATTAATCCTATTAAAACAACTCATTACTTAAAAATACAATGATTTATTCACATTGTATAACCAATTAAAAACATATCCATCAAATTAAATACAACCATTTAAAACAACTTCTTACTAAAAAGTACAATAAAAAAAATTTCACAATGTACAATCTAAAAAAGCTACAACATAATCCAAAATATAAAATAATAAAACACACTAATTAATAAAACACACAAGGCTTCATACAAGCTAACAAGTTGATGGTACACATAGTTTTGAAAACCAGGCCGGACTAACGGGTTCAACCGGGAACTGGTGTCTCTACCGGTTCGGCTAGCCAATAAAAGCCATCCAAAAACGAGCCAGAGAGGACCCGTTAAAACCAATATAAACTGAGGAATCATGCCTCATCGGAATCTATTTATCCAGTTAATCGTCACAAGATATCCGCCTTCACAACACGTGAGTACCCTGCTAGTACTTATTCAATTCATAGAAGTATATTCACCTAGAAAAAATACCTACATGAATTTTTATATGTATGTATTTCCTTGCATGGTAAACATGTAAATGTTTGTGTAACTTGAGGTCATTGGTTTACATGAATAAGTAAGGAAATAATGAATTTATAAAATTCAAAATCACATGTAATTAAGAGGAAAAGTTGAGTTCAGTTAACAATCTTTAAGGATTGCCTTCAGAGAACACGTAAAACAAACCCAACATGTAATTACATAAGTTGAAATAAGTACTTGGAGTTGACACAATGATAATGCCACTTTCTTCTGGTTTTAATTATGGTGGACGTTACCTTTAAACAAGATTTCATGGTTTGCAAGTCAATGTAAACCTTAGTGAACTTGGTACAACTTTTATAAATCAAATCTAATGATATTAATGTACTAATACATTCATATTAAGTAACGGCACATTGATAAGGATTTGATGGTTTCAATAAAATGTCTCAAGTTAAAATCATGTTAGTTGCTAACTCTGTTAGGACATTCGCTCTAGCCATGAAATCCGAAGTTTACTTGCCAAATCGCCAAATCAAAGTTGCATTGTATCCAAAAGTTACTTAATTTTTTTTTAATCAAAATAGACACCATACATTACAAGTATATCATTTTTGAAGTGGCAAACTTACAATATCTGTAGATTTATAAAACAGAGTAACAAGATCTTAGCATGAAAGAAAGTGATGGTCATTCTAGTGTTAGAAACCATGTGCATTGTTATAGAAAATTTAATAGTTTAGTTAACAGGCTCATGGACTTGGTAATCTAAGTATTTAGTTAAGTAATGTATGATAGCCTTATAAGAATATGTAACCCATGTCTACTAGACGAAGCCCATTACAAGGCCCATTAGAGTGCCTCATCTTATTATAGCCTTATACGTATTTATCCATTTTCGTTCATTTTTATTCGTTTTTGTCTGCTTTTATCCGTTTTCGTCCGATTTTGTACTTTTTCTTACGTTCTCATACGTTTTCATCCGTTTTTATACGTTTTTTTTTAAAAATATTATACGTTTTCGTCCTTTCGATTCGTTTTAATTTGCTTTTATCCAATTTTATACATTTTGTTTTGTTTTTCTTACGTATAAAAAAGTATGAAACATATAAAAACGTAAGAAAATGTATAAAGACGGATTAAAACGTACGGAAAACGTATAAAAATGGACGAAAATGTATAAAAATGGATGAAAATGTATTAAAACCTACCTAAGAAAAACGATAAAAATGGATGAAAACGTATGAGAACGTAGAAAAACGTATAAAAACGGACGAAAATGGATAAAAAAATGTATTACGCAAATGAAATTTTATGAAAACTGATAAAAACGTATGAAAATATATAAAAACGGATGAATACTTATAAAAAAGGACAAAAATGTAAAAAAAAAATATATAAGCAAACGAGCAAAAACGTATCAAAACGGATGAAAACGTATGGAAACGTAAGAAAAACGGATGAAAATGTATAAAAACAGACGAAAACGTATAAAAACAGATGAAAACGTATAAAAGCGGACGAAAACGGATAAAAACGTATCAAAACGGACGAAAACGGATGAAAACGTAAGAAAACGTATAAAAACGTGCCTGAATTCGAAAATCTTTAAATTATAAACGTCCGTTATGATAAAGGACTGACGAGGCAATGATTGTTAACCAAAAGGGCTAAAAGTCTAAATTATAACGGAACTTAGTTAACAACAGTTAAATAAGGGACCATAGGTGTTATTCTTTTCAGAGATAGGGACTATCCATGCAACTTTAAACTTTCAGGGACTGTGAGTGAAATTTGAACAAACATTAGGGACCATCCTTGTAATTTACTCTATGTATAAATACTCCTCAAATGGTCACATTTAGGGGTGTTGATCGGTTTGGTTATCGGGTTGTTCGGTTAGTTCGGTTCGGTTAATTCAGTTAAAAAAATTTTTAGGTCAAACCGAGAACCGAACCAAACCAAATTCAAATTCGGTTTTCGGTTCGGTTGAATTCTAATTTGGTTCGGTTCTTGGGTTAACCCGAATAACCCGAATTTCACTATTTAAAAAAAATTAATAATTACATATATATTTAGCAAAAAAATATATTTCAAGCATAAAAAGTCTTTTATTATATTATGATAACCTTTTAATAGTATTTATTTATATATAAATATACTTAAAAATATATAAATATATATATAAATATATAAAAAATATATATATTAATATGAATTCGGTTTTCGGTTCAAACTGCCAAACCCATATCCAAACCGAGAACCGAATTAGTAGTTCGGTTCGGTTCGGTTTCGGTTTTCTGTTTATTCGGTCTTTTCGGTTTTTTCGCTCACCCCTAGTCACATTTGAGGGTGTGCTTAAGAGTGTAATAGTGTGTGGTTTATGCTCAATTATACTTCTTTATTTCTCTTTTCTTCACAACCTCATGCCGCCCTCTTGTCACCATAGTTTATGTGTTTTAGTTAATCATATGAGGTCTCACAATTGGTATCATCGCCAAACATCGATCTAGGAGTGTTTGTGTGTTTGAAAATCACACTAAAATGGGTGTATGGTTCATCAGTTTTTAGGGTTAAAAACACGACCATAATTAGTGTTTAGTGTGCATGGTTAACAAAATTTGCGTTTTTATGATTTCTAAGAGTGTTTAAATCATTCCTACGTATTTGATTTGGATTAAAACACATTAAAAATAAGTTTTAGAGTTGGTATTTGCTTCATGCGCACTTCAACGAGGTTAATGAATTCATACATTTTTGTGTTTACCGAATTCAGCAGTTTTGAAACCCTTTTTTACGAATTTGTATCTTTTCCGAATTCGTAATTGTTCCAAAATTATCATTGTTCCGAATTCGTAACTTTTCCAAAATCATCACTGTTCCGAATTCGTAACTATTCCGAAATCATCATTGTTCCAAATTCGTAATTGTTCCAAAATCATATTTTCCAAATCGAAGTATCCTCATTTATAGAATTAAGTATTATTCATCATTTATGATTCCGGAAGTTGTTGATTATGGGAATTCAGAAGCTTTAAAGGTAGAACCGAAATCTTGGAACCGAAAGTCAAGAACCGAAACTCCAAACCAAAATTTCAAGAACCGAATCTTTGGAACCAAATATGTTGAACCGAAACTTATTGGAACCAAAATTTAACTTTCACAACAACAACAACTTAACTTAACTTACAACTAACACAACTCCTTTATCATTGGACCGATTTGGATCAACATTTTCACATAAAACTTCATTAATAGCAACTCAACAAGACATTCACGTAGCAGGTGCGGAGTTTGGGAAGAACCCTTTCAACCACGACAAGTTCTAGATGCTGGAGATCCAAATGGAACCCCTCCAGTACAAACTTTTTATAGAGATCAGACTGAAGATGAATACACCAATGAGATAAGCTGTAAATTGAAGCAACTGGCATTGCATTTCATCTAGTTGTTCTTGGACTACTCATTAAGACTTATACATATGTAGATAGCAAAGAGAGTGCACATGCAGTCTGGGAAAAGAGTTTTTTAATATATGGGACAAACATCGAGAAACAAGAGATGGAAACATAGCTATTGAAGGAGTTACATAAGTTCACTTTTATTCTTGGAGAATCAATAGAGTCTCACTACCATAAGTTTTTTAAGATCATGAATGACTTATCCAAACACACCTAACATAGAAGAACATAGCGAACAACATCAAGTTTTTTAACGAACTACAACCTGAAATGGGGAAGATACATCACCATTGTTTATCAAACAAAGAACTTGCATGAAGTTAACTATGATCAGTTGTATGATTTCTAGAAGCAGAACCAAGCTGGTCAAATGACGTCAGAGCATAATTACTTGCCAGGAACCATGATCCACTAGCACTTTTTGCTAATACACCAACTCCTTATTAATTGTACACACAACAACTACTATCATCTTCCACTCATAACTACATGCAACAACCATAAAAACAACAACATGTCATTCCACAACAACAATACTTCCTACAACAGCAACAGGTTATTCCACAGCAACAGGATCCCAAGAACACTGACAATGATGAATCTACTGCAACTTTGACACACGCATTTGCTTATTTGACAAAGGCATTTCAAGGATGCTATTCTACACCAACTAATAACAACCAAAGAATTTCATCAGACACTCGCAACATGAAGATTGCTAAGCCAAGTTTGAATATGGGTCAAGAAGGACAAATGGTTAGAGTTATTGGGAATCAACATGGATATGCTACGGGATTTTAGATGGGTAATCAGAATATGCAGAACGCAGGAAATTAGAGGGGTCAGTTTGCTGGAAATCAGATGGGTTAGTTTGCTAGAAATGAGGGGTCAGAATGTTGGGAATCAGACAGTGGGTAATCCGAATAGGAATGTTGCTGCTCCAGTTGTTTGAAATTATGGAAATATGAATCAGGGTAATCAAATAACATGTTACAAATGTGGAGGAGTCGGTTACATGGCAAGAAACTTCACTGTTAAGCCCAGAAAGAACGATGCTGAGTATTTTCAAGAAGTGTTGTTGTTGGCTCAGAAAGAAGAAGCAGAGATTTAGTTGAGTGCTGAAGAGCATGATTTTTTTGGCTTATAAAGATGACATGGAGGATCAAGAGAATGTTAATGCAACTGCACCTAAATGGAAAAATCTTCAGAAGGCTAAGTACAACAGTGATTCTGACACACCTCATGTTTATGACACCAATGCACTTTCTAAGGTACCAACCTTTACTACATGCTATAATAATGATAAATTTGATATGTGTGCTCATGAGGCACATCATTATAAGACTCCAACACCCATTTATGATGCATATTTGGATGAGCCGATAAGTAGCAATATCAATTCTACTACCCCGTATGTGAATCTTAGTAGAGGCTCAGTTACACAGAATACTGAGGCTGATGAGGAAACACGTGCTTTATTTGAATCGTTACTTAATAATTCTAACATTAAGATTAAGAAAGTTAAAACGGTCAATCACGAAGTTAAGGTCGCGAATGAGAAATTAATCGCTGAGCTTGAGAGAGATAAGGAAAATGGAAAAAGTTTTCAACTTGATAAACAACGTGAGTCAAAGTTTGAAATTTGTTATAAGAAGTTACTTGTTAAAGAAAGGAAATTGCAAAACAAATTTGACGAACTTCAAATCAGTTCAAACAAAACAACTAAATACTTAAAAGAGGAAATTTTTGATCCTTCAAACCAACTTTCAAAACAAAAATCAGCTTACACCAATCTTGAAAAAGAACGAGATGAGTTGAAAAAGGACTTTGCAGAGAAAGAGGATAAACTTTTAGGCAAAATCGTAGAGTTAACACACACAATCAAAGAATTAGAAGACATTCTGGTTAAAATTGGTAATTCGATTGAAACAATTCATCTGCTTACAAACAAACCAGATTCATTTTATCATACTACACAAAAAATGACTTTAGGATATGAAAATCCTTCTAATATGAAGAAAGAACATAATGTTTTGTGTAATGGCAATACTTTGATAAAAGAACATGATCCTATTAATGTAATTGATTATGAAGAAACATTAAAACTGTTAGGAATTAAAAATTCCATTGTAAAGAGTCGGTCACCCCAAATATTATCTAGCATAAGTTAGCTCGTAGACATGTCGTTATTTACCTTATGTTGTAGTTAATTAGTTAGTTTGTAGCGTAGTTTAGTTTAGTGCAACACCGTGGAGGAAGGCCGGGTCTTTACCCACTGTATACCTGATCCACAGGCCGTCAGGAGGTCGTATTATCTGTAACTATAAATACCCCTTCCATCCTTGGAAGGGATGGTGCTTCTCATAATCTAACCTTTCATATTTGTAAAGCAAGTCTCTACCAAGAACACCCTCTCACTCTTTCTCTCTCTAAAACATGGCATAGTTGTATAATCACCATCCAAGGCCACCCGAATCATCAAACACAATAATATTAAGATCCAACAATTGGTATCAGAGCCATGGTTTTTGTGTTTTGATGATTTATTGTGGTTTTGTATCATGTTTATGTTGTTGTTGTACTAAGTTTTATTCGCTGAAAAAATCTTTTTCCTATCTTTGTGGTTAACAGTTTTTACACATGAGTTATTTGGTCAAAGTCCAATAGTCTATAAAATTTACATCTGTTTTGTGTCATGTGTTTGTCAAAACTGCAGTCTTGTAACTCATCATCTTTGTGTCTTTGTACCAAACTCGTGATGTTTTTTTTTTTTTGGGGGTCATACGTCTTGGTCATATGGGTAATATTTATACATATGCAATTTTTCGGGGTTAGTATGAATTTGGTCGGAAAAACATGGTCGGAAAAATCGCCGGAAAATTTAAAATGGTTAAACTTTCTTGTTAGCGTGTTGTCAAAAGCTGTTTCTCTATAGCGAGTTGAAGTAGCGACTTGACATTATTTAATGTCAAGTGAGTTGTTAACAGAACAATATGTAGCGACTTGACAAAATCATATAGCGACTTGTTGTTTAACAGGTTAGCGACTTGTGTATGAAAAAGATGTAGCGACTTGTTCTCGAAAAAAAAATGTTAGCGACTTGACTCATGACTCTTAACAAGTAGCGACTTGCTTAAGATGTATAGCGACTTATTGACTCAAATATGCAGCGACTTGACTTGTCAAGATGTAGCGACTTGTCTAAAAATTAAAAGAATAGATGAAGAAGAAGAATCATCAAGTCGACCAAGACAACAATACCAAATATCATATCACAATAGACTTCAGTATATCACCATCATCAGTCCATGTCCAACATAAATCGAATTGATATGAAACATTCCATATGATTCGATCCAAAACCAAAAACAAACTCTACTCTCAATCATATCCAAGACTCGAATCAAATAAAAACAAGATATCAGTTTACATTTTCCATGTTACTCTAAGTAATTACATGACTTGAAGGTCATTAATCATGAAAAACCATATCCATCATTGATCTATACAAGAAGCACTTTCCTTTATTATTCGAAATACTTTAGTAAGATCAAAACATGAAGTGTCTCTTTCTTACTTTCTTATCGACTGTGCTTTAACAAGAATCATCTATTTTCAAAACAAAATAAAGGGTGTGTGAGATCTCAGTCTATCTCCTTTGGTTTTCTCATATTAACTCGTCCAAAGACTCGAAACCAAAAGGAGTTTGCATCATAGATCATTTTTTTGGGACTATTATCCGAAAATATCCGAATATAAAGAATAATAAATAACATTTATGTTATTCTTATCCTTTGTTTCATTTACACCTTAACAAGAAAACAAAAGAAAGATTAAAACCTACCTTGAAGCCTCTCGATTATCTCATGCCATCCCTGTGGCTGCCTCTTAGTTCAATGAATGAGTAATATGAAGTGTTTTTGAAGATACGTTTTTTTAATGGGTTATGATGGGGGCGGAGAGTTAGATTGTGATTTAGGGTTTGTGATGCAAAGCTGAAGATGGGGGCGTGTACTAATTGTTTTAGGGTAAGAAATTTTTTAGGGATTGTGTTGGTAGTGAGAGTTTTATAACTGGATTATTAGGTTGGGATTTGGATTACTGGGCCGGTTAACCACACTAATACATTTGGGCCGGATTATGTTGGACGGTATATAATTGGAATTGGGCCTGGTATATATTGTTAAAAGTTGGATTTGATTATTGAATGTGCGTGCTATTAGGATGTTTATATGATTGTGTTATGGACGTTGTAATTCCCCGTATCATTTGAGTATTATTGGATTTGAATGTTCTTAGGCTCTAATTGTTTTAAATCGGTTTGGATCTCATGGACCGGTCTTTGACAAGTACTAGGATATATTGAATGAATTGGGGATAATGTTTGCAATTGGATCGAATTCAAAGTTGCGATTGGGCCCATCATAACTGGATTATAAATATGTGATTTGAATTTGATGATGAGTTTTGATTGATTTTGAGATTTGATTATTTGATTTGGGTTATGTTGCTTAGTGATGAGAGTTGATGTTGAGATTTGTTGTGTTGTGTGGGTTTGATAATTTGGTTTATGCACTTTCATGGAGTATATTATGTATCGGCTTGAATTGGTTATTGAAAAAAGTTGACTACGGGGATGTTTGTACGGTATTTCTTACTTGGGTTTGAAGTGAAGTCTTTCGGGCGCGTCTACTTATTTCGTCTTCCTTCTGTCTACCCTTCCGTGAAGATGACTTGTTTGGGCATTTATAGAGGGTGATAAAGACTTGGCTATTTAGTTACGGTTGTGATTTTTTCTCGCTTAACCCACAATGTAACTATCACTTTGGTGTCTTGCGCAGTTGAGGCTACGTCAAGAGGTTTTGTACATTGGGTACACCGTTTCTTCTTCACAAGGATTAGTACAAGTTTAAGTAACAAATCTGGGAAATTTCACTTCATGATCAACTTTGGCATATCGGTTTACTTCACCATGTTGTCAATGCAATTGCTGACAGAATGCGTGAATTATGTGTTTACCAATGTCTTTATTGGATGGATGATGATGTTGAATGAACCGCTGATGAACCGCTGCATGTTCCCCTAAAACAGAAATTCACCGAAAACAAAATTGTCATTACACATTCAAACTGACATTGTTTACGGTTTTGTCTTGATATTGTAAAATCCCGTGAAAGAAACTATTTCTTGGTTTAAATCATAGACTTGTTAAATCCCGTGACAATGGAATCATCCCGATGTAAGCAAAGTGCATTTCCAGTTCAATCTCATGGTTTATTCTTGGTTTTGTAAAATCCCGCGAAAGAAACTATTTTTCGGTTTAAACCATAGAATTGTAAAATCCCGTGATGATGGAACCATCCTGGAGAACGGAAAGTGTATTTCCAGATTTTATCCAATATTGGTTCTACAGTTTCTACTTTGAAGAAGGGATAAAAGGGTGTACTTCATGAACTGGGTTTTTGTTTGGATTGTCTTCATGGCAGGTTGGTTATTACATGGTTTTACGTGGTTATGTGCTTTTAACCATGGTCGGGATGAAACCATTATCATAGTTCACTTAAAACGTAAAAGGAGGCTAGAATTGAGCTTTTAACCAGAAGATGTGACAACATGGTTAATTCAGTATTATTTATTTGAGGTTGAAGTGAAATATCACGGGCGAGTGTACTTAGCATCTGAAGGTATCGGGGATGGTTGGATGAAGATTTTTCATGATCCTTGTTCGAGCTTATTATCAAAAACGAAGACTTGGAAATCTAGTTATTGTTGAGTGACCTTTCCCTTTTCTTTTACCACTTGGGGTAATTGGGCTCTTATCACCTCAAAAATAACTATCACTTTAAGGAGTTACGTTGTAGTGCTCAGTGTCACATTCAATTGTGGATTTTCAAGAGGTAATGTACGTCTTATACTTGATGGTTGGTTGGATGAAGAGTATAATGTACTTAGAGATTCAATGGAGGATGAAGTCTCGACACCACTCTTTGTTAAATATGTGCAAGTTTAAGTCACGAGTTCGGGTTAGTTTACTTCGGGGTCAAATTCATCATATTAGGTTTTCTCCATCAATTGTCACGAAAAAGAGCCTACAAAATGATAATGGGTTGATTACATGATTGCCAAGAGTAGATGAAAAGAGAGAGATTTATGACGTTTGAATACTTCAGTTCAATCCTCGTTCTCTAGAGAAAAGAAAAGTGTACGATTCAGTGCGCTTTATCTTCAAAAAGAAGAGAAATCTTCTTATGACGTTTGAACACAACAGTTCAAGCCTCATACTCTAAAGAAAAGAAATGTGTATGCTTCAGTGCGCATTATCTTCGGAAGAAGAGAAATCTTCTTATTATGACCATTCTCATCAACATGCTTCATGCTTTTTCCATGCGCTTCAGTCATCAAGTGAACCGGACTACTGATAATTACTCTTATTCCACTTGCTCAATATAATGAAGATGGCGACATCATGTGCTAATTTTGCGGGGGAGAAGTGTGAATAGAATACATTTGGATGATAATCACTTGTTTAATCAAGAATGGCATCTCCGTATGCAATTTTTGAGGGGGAGAAGAAGTGTGAATTTTTTGCATGGTTGATTGATATTTGAGAATATATGGTCAAACGGCTCCAAACTCATGTAAGAACCGAGCTTCTTATTATCAGTTCATCTTCACATGATGTTTCTTCTAAGATCCATTGGTTGACATCTTCTCATGGACTGATGAGTTTATCGACATAGTTCTTCCGGTTAATGCTTCACGTGCACATCAACATGATGATCCCTAACGACCTTCTGTTCTTGTTTGATGTGATTGATTGCTTGGTGTTACCATTTCGTGTGTTCGTTGCGGGCTGATTGCGAATTTCTTTGATGAACATCTTTCGGTTCTTGTTTGATTGGGAGGGATTTTAGCTAAGGGGATTTGAAAGAGGTAAGTTAATTGAGATGCTTTTTGGTGAGATGACGATGTTAACTATCTATTCCCCAATTGAACAATCTTGAAGAAGGTCGAGTCTATAGTCTGTTCTACATTTTCGGATGCATGTTAGAAGACTAAAGACGAATTGCATTTAATAATCTAAAGACTTCTTCTTATTCCGGGCATTCATCATAAATATTTTCAGCTTAGGGGAGAGCACTAATTAGGGGAGGGTGATGTGTCTGATTTAATCCCTAATTAGATTTGCTCACATCGATTCTTCAGCAAATTGATTCTCACAAAGATTAAATGTGGTATTCTCAAAATGATTTCAAGTATTTGGGCTTATAATATGTTGCTGATTCTGAAGTGTCAAAACCAGCAAGGGGGAAGGAGACAAGCATCTAAACGAGAATAAACTTGATGAACTTAATTCTTCTAAGTGATTGAAGATATCCCGGGAAGACGAATGTCATGACCGCAGAGAAACTCAAGGTTTTACTCATCAAGGCTTTTAGTGTTATTATTCCAACTACGTGGGGGAAGTGATGCTAGAGAAAGTTTCTGAAGATAAAAGAGGTACACAAGTATGACATATTCAGGGGAGATACATGTATAACATGAGGGAGGTGTTATCAGTTATTCTTTCAGTGGGAATGTGTGTACTTCGGGTTCTTGAGCTTCATACACGATCATCAGGGACGAAAGATGTGAACACTAGGGAGGTGTTTTTCATTACCCTCATGATGTGTATTCGGGAGAGTTCTTGGATATTGGTGTACTTCGGGTTCTTGAGCTTCATACACGATCATCAGGGAAGAAAGCCATTGTTTACCACAAACATTGGGGAGGAGTTTTCTTTCCGGGCATGATGTGTATTCGGGATAGTTCTTGAGCTCTATTCTAAGAGACGGGCTGCATCAATTCAATTACTCGGGGGAAGTGGTCTCTTGACACCTTTTGGAATGGATCGCTTCAGACTTCAGTGGTTATGAAATTTGAGAAGATTATTTATGAGTGGGATGATACGTTGCTGTTCTTTTGAATGATATAACCTCGAACAAAGAATCAAGGTGATTATTCTTAAAAGGAGCAGCAAGATCAATGATAATGGTGTGCTTCTTTGTGCACCTGGCTAATGGAAGTTTGAAAGAAAGCTTTGAATCTGCTTAACATAAGGATTTTTGGTTTGGGGTGAAGCTGCCAAAGTCTCTCTTTCTCAAAGGCTCATGTTCTATCTTCTATTCTGTAGCCTCGAAAGCTTTGGTGGTGAATCTTTAAGAGATGATGACTTATATCTTCTTCAACGGGGCTGCTCAATATCCTTATCTCGGTACTCGTATCATCTTCTTCTTAAACTATATCATCTACTCTATCTTTGTAAATATTTATCAAAAACCAAATACAAAAATATAAAACCAACAAAATCAAAATAGAAAGATATAAATCCAACAAAAACCCATAAAAATCCGAAAAATTTGAAAAAGACCAAAAATATGTTTTCTCAACTCATGTCTTCTGGTATCGATAACATCTACGGTCTTAGAAATGTCATTCAATAATGGCACGAGACCATAGATGAAGTTCGAACAGGAGGTGTAAATATTTCTTTCTAAAACATGTCTCTTAAAAATATGGCTTACAGTTATTTCAGACTGTAACCCGGGATTCAAATAATGGCTTGCCGTTACTTCAGAATATGACCCATGCTTAAACCATAGCTTGCTATTATTTTAAATAGCAAACCATTCTTCAAGAAAGGAAAGTGCTACGCTAAACAGTTTTCAAATATTTCGTGCACTTTTCCTAAAATTAATTAAGGAAAGTATGTCGAAGGACTGCTGTTCCTACACAAATGTTTTTCCGTCTAAAATTCTTCAGAAAAGTATTTGTTGTTTTCAAAAAGTGGTGGTAAATGAGTTGCTTGAAAATCAATCAGTTTCAGAGTTTTCGAAAAAATGGAAAACTCAATCAATGACTTCAGCGCTTTTAAACATTTCATAAAATGAGTCATTGATTGAGGGGGAGAATGTTATCAAATTTACATCTTCTAATGGGCTTTCTTAATTATCCTACGTGCTTAATTAAAAATGATATTTGCCTATGTCGAAGGACTAGGAATTTAGGATATGATTGTTAGGTTAAGATGATTGGAGTTTGATAAACACATAAATCCCATACCTTATATGAACTGATTGTTATGTTGGATTGACTTTTATTAGTCGATTGCTGTTTGGGTGATGTCGACCACCATATATTTGTATGTGTGTTCACTAACGTATGCAGGTATATTAGTATATAAGAAGGTTCCCGATCCGGATCCCAAAAATGAAGATGATTGGATGCCGAAAGGAAAGGGTAACTATATCTTGGGTTGACAAATGAAGAAACGCAGCTTAATTGGACTTCTATGGAGAGTTGGCATGGAAAAATGCAATGTAAGAGGTCTCACTGCATCAGCAGATGGTTTTCTTCATCAGCAAATGAAGAAACAGAACTTAATTTGACCTCAGTTTGCATTAAAATGCAATGTAAGAAGTCTCACTTCATCAGCAGACGGTTTTTCTTCCAAGCCCTACAGCAACAACATAAGCTTCTCAACCACCGAACGTATCTTTGTGCAGGACAACTAGTGAATAATACCATTTTTCAAAATTATTTGATAAAATTGTTTTGAAAATAAACTGGACTAAATTTTGAAAATCACCTGACTTTATTTTATCAAAACCTAAGTCACTCAATCATCGACTACGGTCATCGATTGAGGGGGAGAGTGATTTAAAACAAAATATTTTCAAACGATATTTCTTCATAAAAGTCCATTTGTACGTATTAATGTGGTGATCTAAAGATTTAATGTTATGTCATGGTATGATTTTCTTTAAGACTCAAAGATCTTTCAAAATGAAATTTTTTCTGTTCTTGTTTGATTGTGAAATTAGTTTATTTTACTAAAAGATCTCTTAAAACGATCATACCTGACACTAACAATCTTTAATGTCGAAAAATTGTTCCTTATCAATCATTTTTCAAAAATTAAATATTGCCACGTCTTTCCCCAAAATTTTCTTAATGATTTAAATCAATTGGGATCACAAATCTCAAAAGGTTTGAAATTTTTGATCGGGGGAGAGATCGTAATCTAAATCTCAAATTGGTTTTAAAGGGTGTTTGTTTCAAAAGAACTCCTTCCTTCATGTGCCAAACGATTTTGAAATACATAATGAACATGTTTATGGAGGAGCACTTAACCATAAACCAGAAGAGCTTTAAATCCGGTACATATTCTCCCATGTTTTCTAAACCTTATTAAATCACTTGGGATCCAAAATCTCAAAGGGTTTGATATTTTTGATCGGGGGAGAATTTGTGATTTAATAATGAAATTTGATAAAAGGTGATCGTTTTGATTCAAGTGTGCATGCTGCTCTCCCATATGTGCTAAACGCTTTCGAATCTCAAAGCACATATTGAGGGGGAGCATTTCAAAAGAAAATAAACTTTCAAGGTACAAAGATTTCTATGTTTCAACATAACGTACCTTGATTGATTTTCTAAATGGTTTCTTAATGGCTTTTGTGAGCATTGATGTACTTCAAAAGAACTCTTTCCTCTATGTGATAAAATAATTTCAAATATACTATGCACACTTTGAGGGGGAGAATTTACCAAAAGAAATTCAAATGGCTTTTTCTACGGAAGTTGTGATCAAGAATATATTTCGAAGTACTCTTGCCACCATGTGCTAAACAATTTCAAAACCATATGCACATGTTGAGGGGGAGCATTTCTAAATGATCAAAACAATTAAGGTACAAAATGCTTTGATATTATATCACAAGTACCTTGATTGATTTTCCAAATAATTTTTCAATTGGTTTCAAGAAGGAAAGAACAATACCATAAGACCGACCAATTTACTTTATGCATGGTGATATAAGGATGGTTAGGTTAGGTATTGGTTCCCACGATCCCGCCAGAGCCGGAGGGATCTACCCAGGGACAATCCACTAGATAGTGTAGAAGTCCTTAGGTATAATGAAAAAAGGAGAAAAATGAGAATATGGGAATAATGCCGACTGAGACAGAGCTAGAACTAGGACAAACCCAACAAGGTTCTGGTACTGAAGTTTCGGTAAGCACTGAAGGGGTTGAAGAATGAAAAAGAAATGAATACGAAAATGGTGAAAAGAAATAGCCCTCCAATAATTCAACCTTAGGGCAGAAACAGGGTTCAATACATATGCTACTGGTGTGTTACTAAGGTAACACTGGTATTGAAGACAAGATGTCATGGACCCAGTGACGCACTGCACTAAACTTCCCAATCTACTCAAGTTCCTCTTAAAAGGACTTGTTTCATTCTCACGGGGAACCGATATAATCTATCGAATTTCTCTTACGCTCTGTTCTCGAGTTTATATTTGGAAGGAAAGGAAAGAAAATGAAAGGAAATAGAAAAATTGTTGTGTTCTCGAGTTTTTGTCAAACAGAAAGGAAAGGAAAGTGGAAGGATTTGATAGGAAAATTAAGAGGTTTTTTCCTACCAAATTTTCCAGCCAAATATGGGCGGATTTGGAAGGAAACAAATTTACACATAAACTATTTGTTATAAACTAAGTTATATAACCTTCATTATTTTATATATCTTTTGTTATAGATGTATTTCTATGTTTAAAAAGTCATAACTATAATTTTTTCTTTTTTTCTTTCTTTTCCTTCCAACTCGAGAACACGACTTTGTTTATTTTCCTTCCATTTCCGTTCATTTCCTTTCAACTCGAGAACATGAAATATAAATGCCACTTTCTTTTCTTTCCACTTCTTTTCTTTACTTTTCTTTACCTATCATTTCTTTTCCCACAAAAGAAAACTCTAGAACAGAGCGTTAGAGATAGTTGATATTGAAGAAGGAGTCCCTCTCCCTAGTCTCCGGCATAGGAAACCAAATGTGCACAATTGAGTCTAGAGCCAAGAGATCATCCACTATATCTCATTAGGACACTAAATTCATGAATACTTGCTGTTTCACACAATGTGAAAAGTAAGAATATCTTAAGAGTCCTACGCATTATCCTTGTGGTATTGCCAGAACATCCGAGTGATATGTAAAAATATTCGCGATGAAGATGGAAAGCCTTCTAGAGACAACATCAAACAAGCTCTTGGTGGGTGACATGTGAGATCTTTCCAAAAGATCAAACTTGTGACAACTGGATGGAAACGATGGGGTGATTCACTCTTAAATCAACGTTGGTCCAGGAAATGAATTGACGAATACTTTTGGAAAAACCGTTCGATGTGCAAACCTTCTTTTCTCTAGCACATCGAATGTGTATTCATGTTTTCAAACATAAAAAGTATCTCTGACTGAAAAAATACTTTTGGAAAAACCGTTCGATGTGCAAATCTTCTTTTCTCTAGCACATTGAATGTGTACTCCTTTCAAATACAAAAAGTATTTTTGATTGAAAATTGATATTTCTTATAAAACCTTCGTCGTATTTCAAAACTCTTTCTTCTAAGCAATACGCGATTGTTTTCAAATCAATTTTTCATCAATCAGTGAATCTCAATTCGCTGGTTCACTCACTCTGTGTGGTCTTCTTTGAGACGTTCCGGTTTGAGAACAACTAGAACAACTGCGAAACCCTGTCAAGGAGATTCTTCGGAATTCTACCTGATCACAGGCAGTACTTGTACTGATCAATGGGGAACCGTGGGCTGTGTACCTCAATTCAATGAAAGTGATCAAAGACACTTTCGTGAGCTTTATTGCTAACCGTTGTTTGCAGGTACATTTGGACGGTTGCAGCTGATCAGAATTAAGGAGTCAATCCATAGCCGCATGCTCACAGCATCCACACTTAATTGAAGAAATCATGACTTGTGCAAATCTACAGAACCTGGCTCTGATATTTTTATACTATGTTTTCGCTACGCTGCTGCAAATATCATGAGCCAGTAAAGCTTCCGCTACTCTGATGAAAAGATGTCATGATCCAGAAAGTGTGAGCATGTCGGTCCGAAAGTCACAACATCACATGAAGGCAACACAACAAAGGGTGATCCAGAGATTTACTGTGGCTGATGATCTCAATGAAAGCTCAAAGATCATCAATGATGTGGATCAGTTAAAGGCCTCCACTCAAAGTACAATATAATCGGACTATGAAGAGTCACTGCTAAAGCACAAAGATGCGGAAGTTGAAGAATTAAAGTCTACGAGCTCAATAGAATGCTAGGATTCGAAATGTGAAACATGGGGTGACCTCCCTTAGGGGGAGATTGTTAGGAATTAGAATTTCCATTGTGAAGAGTCGGTCACCCCAAATATTATCTAGCATAAGTTAGCTCGTAGACATGTCGTTATTTACATTATGTTGTAGTTAATTAGTTAGTTTGTAGCGTAGTTTAGTTTAGTGCAACACCGTGGAGGAAGGACGGGTCTTTACCCACTGTATACCTGATCCACAGGCCTTCAGGAGGTCGTATTATCTGTAACTATAAATACCCCTTCCATCCTTGGAAGGGGTGGTGCTTCTCATAATCTAACCTTTCATATTTGTAAACCAAGTCTCTACCAAGAACACCCTCTAACTCTTTCTCTCTCTAAAACATGGCATACTTGTATAATCACCATCCAAGCCCACCCGAATCATCAAACACAATAATATTAAGATCCAACAAAAACTTGCCAAAGATAGTCGATCAAAACTAAAAGAAAAAAAATTAAGAAATTACATGAATTGATTACTCGAAACTTAGTAAACTTTCTGACATTTTTGTTACACATAAAGAGAAGACAAAACAACATTTTTTTTCAAAAAACCAAGTGTTTCAAAGTTAGTTTCTAAATCAGTTTAAAAAAAAAGTTGACTCACCACGTGCTTTGAAAAAACACGAGTTATCTTCAGATAGTATTCCTAAAACGAGTCTCGCGAGAGGATTGGTGATAAGGATTTAAAACATACATTTTTAGGGGGTCATTTAAGCACTAAATCAATACATTTTATATCTGTTACAACTTAAAATCATTCTTTTTCACATTTTAGGTCTTTTGGAAGCAAATTGCTGGAATGAAGCACTTGTCAACGAAAAGGAGCGAAAACATGAAGAAAATGACAAAGTCAAGATTTCAAGGCTGAATTTTGCACCTGACAGTGTCCCAACCCATAGGGTGACGCCATCGCTCATAAGGTTTTCTAAATAGTCTCAAGCGATGGCTCAGGTCACTTTTTGGTTTTACAACATGACGACGTCACACCTTATTCCAAGAGGGCGTTGACCTTTATTTTACACCAGACGTCCAAGACCCATTCCAAGACAACGTCCTTATTGAAGCCAGATGACGTCACATTTCCTCAACTGACGCCGTTCCCACGATGACTTGTCCCAAACGAAATTCTAATGACGGCGACCAGATTGCGTCACCATCAAAAGGTGACGTCGTCGCTGTTGTATATCTATATATAGACTTTGAATTTTCTGTATTTTATGTGTAATATTTTGGAGAGCCAACCCTAGTTCATTCATAGTCCGACTTGGTAGTATTTTAGGGTTCCCAACATTTCTTTACAATCAAAGATAAGTTTGTTAATCTATTATATCACCATGTTTATCCTATGTTCAATTGTTTACTTGTGTTCATGCTTATCTATCATGCGTAGCTAAATTATTATTGTGTTTACTTAGATCTATGAAACCTAGTTGTTGATTATTGTTAGGTTTTCTCTTGTTTTAATTGGTAGATGCTAGAGTGAGGAAAAATGGATTCTTCTTTAATTGTTACGAGCTTGAATGTCCTAAATAGTACAAAGCTTGAGAGTGAACTTGAGCCATCATTGTGTTTATTGTGTGAGTTGAAGCTTTAGGATAATAGAGTATTCGGGGGAGATACTACGGTACTTGGCAATCCTAGATAGTCTATAGGAGAGTTACAATTCATAGAACTAGGGAATTACGCACCTCCTATGACTAACACGGAATACAACGCACCAATTAGAATGAGGATGTGACAATTCAACCAACCAAAAAGAGACAACTAGGGAGTAAGAAAATCTAAGCAAATACGCTTTTAATTATCATAAGAAACACACCAATCAATCCATAGCTTATTTTCCTTTTCATTAGTTTTTAGATTAAATTATTAGTAGTTAAAATTGGTAGAAGTACCACCCCTGTAATACCCCACCCAATTTAATCCAAGTTACCTATCCTTATGCCTTACATAGTATCATTTTTACGGGGTAAAATTTTTGCTTATATCATCCCCACTACTTACATAACCCCCTAGACCTGCTCACGTATCCACCCATGAAAAATATCCTTAAGTTTACATCATGTAAACCCCTAGTATGTCAAATCTAAGTTCTAAACATCATTTTATTAAGTAATCTATCAATCTAATATACTATATCTATTATAACACAAAAAAAAGCCTATCTGGTTACGGTTATTTCAAAAACCATTATTTCAAAACGAAACTAGTTTAATTATGTTCAAGGCTTATATATAAGTTACCTTATAAACCTTATAGTATCGTAGCCTCCACTAAACCCTATTACAACCCCTTAGAGCATAGGTATAAGTCCCTTAAGAACAAAACACTAATTAGGTCATTTAGTCCCCTAAACTAAGTATAAACCTTCCCGTTTCTTTAGCACAAGTTAGCACCACTTAGTACATGAATCCTAAGCCTAAATCTTAGTCACTAATCACCCAAGGATCACTAACCTAAGTGCTAAACCCTAAACCTAGTTTGACCCTAAAACTAACCCTAAGCTATATTAAGCCCTAAACTAAGAACCTTAAGCACCACCACCATGCCTAGCAGCATAACACCCTCCTCTATCACCTCCTTGTCACTAGGAAACAGCCACCCAACCACCACCATCACCTCCTTGTCATCCCCTTGTCACCTCCATAGGTTACGGCACCCTTGTGGCCAAACCACTACCACAAGCCCCTAGCTATGCACCATAACCTTAATTAGTCACATTTAGCTCACCTTATTCACCTCTCCCCTCTTGCCACCTAGACCCATCTTTTTTTATCCTATACCCCATATGCACCCTATAAATACCTCGCCTCCCCCATTTCATTTCACTTCACCACCTCCCATATTCTAATCCTTGCAGTACAATAAGAGTCCTAGGAAGCGAAGAAGTTGAACAAATGAAGCTAGAAGCCCTCCCCTAGTCGTTACCTTGTTGAGAAACCCTAACCCCTTAATGACCCATTTCTTGATCACATAAGTTCTAAAATAATCTATAAGCGATGTTTCAGTACTAGGATAGTTATTAGTTGCATTATATCACTATATAACCCTTTCCAAAGCCTTGATCACAAAAACATACGCGTTTTCCTTTTAAAACCCTAAATAGAGTCGAATTCATGTTTCTAGGTAATAATCCCTTTTCACAATCGATAAGCTAGTTTAAGTAACTTAATTAAGCTTCGAATAATAAGGAATAAGCTATAAAACACTTTTGTGTCATTAAAATATAGTTTAAATTGTTTTAGGACTAGTTTCGTAATGCTTTCCATGCATAGGGGTATATATTGTAAAATTTTGAAACAATTAAGTACAAGGGCTGTTTTTGTCATTTCTTAGAAGTTATAAGTCTAAGGACCTAAATTAGAAAGTATTAAAGTCTAAGGATAAGTATATAAATAGTCATTTTCATAAAGGACTAATTTCATAAAAGTTTATAACCTAAGGCTATTTTTGTCAAATTATAATATTAAGGGTCTTTATAATATTTTCTATAAATAAAAACCCTATTTTTTTATTTAACAATGTAACACAATACTAGGGAGCTTCATGTGAGGGGTTCATTTGGGTATTCGTTTTGACAAGTTTGCTGGGTTTACGACTTAAAGTGCCTTGGCTCCTCAAACGTTTACTACATGACCTCCGGATTATGATGTCCCGAACGATGTTAAATTATATATAAATTAGTAATTAAAAATGTAAAACAATACTAGGGGAGCTTCATGTGAGGTGTTTCATACCACTGGATTATGATGGCCCGAACGGTGTTACGTTATATCTAAATCTAGTATACTTAGGAATACATACTTAAGAATTATAGACAAACAAATTAGGACTTGACATACCTACGCACACACTACCTCAGGATACGCGAGTAAGCTGTCTAATTCCCTATCACATTCCCTTGAACCCAGGTGAGTTCATATCCTCACTTTTTAAATGCTTTCCAAACCCGTGAGGTGGATACATGCTTTAAGTTGAATACAAGTCCTTTTATTTGGTTATTGCACGAGTAGCTTCTTTGCCACTATTTCCTCCAAATTTCATGAACCATAATCACTTGCCAGTGAACACGAGTATAGTGAGTAGATCTATTCAGATTTTGACAACTCTCGTTGGTTTGCCCCAACCGAGTACCAATTAGCACGGTACTTGAGAACTAAAAGGTTAGCCTTGGCAAGTTAACCTTATCACCGGTCATGATTAGTTTCCAGTACCATCATTGACTCAGAATGTTAACGTGGGGTGTCATGAGCTAGTGCAATAATACTATCACCTTTACACTACCTTCCACTATCTTCAGCGGAGTTTGTATTCAAATCTATTACTCCCTAAAATCTATGACCTCACTCGACCCTACTGTTGACCTTTAATCATTTTATTCTAGGTAACTAGGCCCCCTCCCTTAGGACTTATGGCACAATGTAACATTGGACATAAGGATGTCCATACCTGTTATCATTCATCTTGTTTTACTTTATAATGTATCTTTGGGACCTCCCTTTTGGTAAAAGTACATCTTTTACTGTAAAACTCTGATAAAACAATGAATGATAACTCATCTTTTTCAAAAACATCTCTTCTATCATGACTTTGTATTCATGAAGTAATACCCCATATTAAATTCCACTATGATTTATAAAAATAGGGGTGTTAAAGATTGGTACCAGAGCCACATTTATAGAGAACAAGGTTTTTCCTAAACTATAACCACTTTTTCTAAAAAGGTCCTCTGGGTCATTATAATCCCCACTGCATTCCCCGAATTGCCTTTAGGTTAGATTCCCCATCGCACTATGATGAGTGTCTAAATACTCATCATTTTTGTACCATATAAACTGCAAAATCATCTGAAAACACTCAAAAATGCTTTAAAATGATCAAAATATCACAAATCAGTGTTTTATGTGTTTTAAATGCAAAAATATCAAAATCAGATGAAAAACGTATCAAATTTGCAAAAATTGCAGTTTTAGTCCCTCAAGTTTCAAAAATTGTCAAAATCAGTCCCTGAGCACAAAATTTCAAAAGAAAAGTCACCAAAGGTCTTTTTAAATCATAAGTTGTCAAATTTAGTCCTTTGGTGAAAAATATCAAAAAGTTTGAGAAATTACAAAAATGGTCCTCCAAGTTTCAAAATTGGCAGAATTAGTCCCTGGAAAATGTGAAAATGGCAAGTTTAGTCCTTGTACTTTGTGAGATTGTCAGTTTTAGTCCTTGGAGAAACTTTTTCTGAAATGGCAGATTAGTCCTTGAACTTTCAGAATTTACACTTTGGGTCCTTATTATTTAAAACCTTTATAAAACCTTTTTGGACCCTTGCACTAACCATGGACCCCTGCCATAACCTATTGGACCCCCTGTTTTGACCCTTCCCCTTTTAATATCAAAATCCAGTCAACCCTTGGTCAAATCCCACAAAACCCGCGCCTTTTCCTCATTTCTTCTTCACCTAAGCCCTGCAATCCCAGACAAGCCACCCCCCTCCTCACCTATCCATCTCCTTTGTCCCCCCACCAACACCTCACTCCAAATAACATTAATTGCCTCACCCTCATCTCACTCAACCCCTACACCTGGCTAACCCACTTTCCCGCCAAAACCATCCAACGGCCAAAATTGGCTCAAAACATCCAATGGACCTAAATATTGCTGGGAAATGCTGAGGAAGAGAGAGAAAGGCTTTTGGGTATAAAAAGGAAGCAAAAGAAGAAGCAAAGAAGGTAGTTAGGTTTTATTTATTTTTCTGTAATGTCGATTTTAATTAAATGTACTTAGTTTTAGTTAAAAGAATGTAATTTCAGTTTTCATGTATCTCATTTAAGTAAAACCTTCAGTGTAACTTGTTTTGAGTAAGTAATTCCAAGTTTTTATCCAATTTCACAATTGTGCTTTACTGTTGAATTTTTCCACTTTAAATTCTGAAACAAAAGCTTCAAATAGCTTTATTCTCTGCTCTAAATAGCTTATATAGGCTTCTTATAGCTTTGTATAAGCTTAAGTTCAGGTTTCAAATCATTTTGGTTAGGGGTCAACAAAAGTCAAACTTAGCTCAAAATTGGAATGGAAGCTGATTAAGGGTGTTGCAGAGGATTCTTTGGGTTGGATATCAATTAGGTTAGAGTAATTCTAGTTTTGGTATTGGCCTGCATCAGCTAGGCCCATGTGAGTAACTTTCCAACTTTTCAATTTTAGTGTAATTTGCATTTTATGGGTGTATGAGTAATCTGTGGTCACAAGTGTTTTTTATGTGTTCAATAAGTTGTAATAAGGTAAGTTAAGCTCAGTTTGGTCATTGGTTCTAGCTAGTTCATTATTTAGCTTTGTTTTGATTGCATATCAGATTTTACTAGGGTGTTTGGAATTGCCTTTAAATTTGTGCCATATGTTTGTTCAGTGATAGCATCTGTTGGGTCATGTTTATATGGTCCAAATAAACTCATGTGAGTCATAGTCTTGGTCTGAAATAGCACAAAGTCAACTTTTTACCTTACTCCATCTCCACAGTCCACTGTTGGAGTTTTTGAATATCAAAATCTGTTTTTTGTGTTTAAGATCCATAAATATAGTTTGTGATATTTCCATTTTATCATTATACATCATTATCAGTCTACAAATCAAGTTTAAAAATCAAAAAGGTCAAAGTTTCATTTTTAGTTCAAAGTCAAATTATGCAAAAATCTGTTTTGAGCTATAATAGATAGATTTTTCTTGAGCTCAGTTCTAATCCATTTTCAATGAAACTTGTTGATTTTAAAAGTGCTCCTGGTCTACTTTATTATGGCTATTTTAGTTCATTTTTGTAAATTTTTTATTAAGCTCAAACAAGCTTGTCTTTAGGGTCTTAAATGCCCTGTGCAAAACTCAGCTTATGCTGAGTTTTTATCAGATCTTGCATGCTTTGCACAGGGTTCATCTTGGCTTATCTAGGGCTGGTCTTGGGTCTTTTGGTTCTTGGTCAGGTCCTCTAGAAGTTCCAAGTTTTTGTTTCTGATTTCTAGCTTATTTGGTAGCTTATTTATAGGCTGCAAGTACCTCCCCCAGTCACTGTTTCTAGCTTATATCTCAGTTCATCAATTCTGCTCTAGCTTATAATCAGAGGTCTTAAGCAGTTGAATCTTGTTCCATTTCAGTTCTTTAAGCTTATTATAGCTCTCTTTTCAGTTTGGTGCTTGTGGTGCTTCATTTGCTTATTGGAAGTGCTTATTTTTAAGCTCTTTCCACTTCAGTTCCATAATCCTCCACACAAGCCCTGTTTTTTATATTTTTCCCATCTTTCTAATAATATTTTAGAGTTTTCCTTAAATTTTCAGATTTTTCTAAGTTCATTTGCTATTTTTCTTTATTTAAAATAGTTTTTAAGCATTTTTAATTAGTGTTTAATATAAAAAATTAAGAAAAGGTTCTAAAAAATAATTTTTCATTTTTCTTAAGTTTAGATAAATATTAGAAGCCTAAAAAGTATTTTTCCATATTTTTCTTAGTTAAATTAGTATTTTCTAGCATTTTAATTAGTTTTAAATAGTTTTAAATTAATAATAAATACATAAAAAGTCTAAAAAATATATTTTCTGTTTTAAAATTAGTTTTATAATATTTTAGATTTTCCTAAGTCTTAAGTTTATTTTTCTAGCCTTATTTCCTATTTTCTTTTATTTTAGAGTATTATTAAATAGTTAAAATTAGTTTTTAATTAATAATAATTAAATAAATAGTCATAAAATTTTTCTTTTCTAATAATTTTATTATATATTTAGGATTGTAAAAATGTATTTTCTATATCCGTAGGTATTTTCCTTCTTTATTTTCACGTTTTTATTTTGTATGTTTACGTAGATTTTATTTTATACGTAAGTTTTTAGTTTTTAGGTTTTAAACGTTCATCACTTTAAATATAGTGATAGCGTTTATTTAATAGATTTTATCTTTTTAATTTTCTTAATTTGTATTTAAGTCGCTTTTATGTATTATCTTTTTCAGTAGTGTAGTATCCATCAATACCCCTTTTCCGATCACTATCATTGGTGATCATTCTATCGTCTGAATTGGTTTTGACACACCATTAAGTCTCCGTGGGACTTAACGACCCGGGAATCCCCTGTATTCTCTGATCTTCATTTGCATTTGTGCTTGAGCTGTTCTGAGTCTCTTAGACTTGACGGTTCGGACCAGACCAAATTTTGGCGCATAATTCTCATTCTCATCTGAAATATCTTCATAATTCCATTTCTCTTCTTAACTCTGAGATTTCTTAGAGTTATCTCTAGTGCATGCGCACTCGTTCTTCTAGATCATTGAGTCCTGCGTGATCTAGCGAAATTCCTAGACGACGTTCTCGTACACGGCGTGTGCCCAAATAGTCGAACCCGAGATTCGTACTATTTCGAGCAACAGATATGGCACGAACGCATACCATGGCGAAATGCTCCAAGCACCCACCGAGGGTTATGGAGATGCCATCGTCTTACCTGTAATCAATTCTGATCACTTCGAATTGAAGACACATTTAATCCAACTTGTGTCTACGATCAATTCCCGGGTTCGAGAAGACCCGTATGCACACATCCGTTGGTTCAACCATTTGACATCAACTCTCAATTACAAGGATGTGCCACAAAAGGTGATCAAATTGATGCTATTTCCGTTCTCACTTGCGGGGCAGCCAGGATTTGGCCGAAAAGAACCCCTCGATCCATCGAAACTTGGGAGGATCTTGTTCAAAAATTTGTCAATTATTTCTTCCCTCCATCAAAGACGACTAATCTTAAAAATGAAATTTCTGGATTTCGTAAAAATTTCGATGAAAATTTTGGAGAGGCATGGGAGAGATTCAAAGATCTCCTCAGAAAATGCCCCCATCATGAATTCACGGAGCTTCAACAAGTCAATATCTTTTACAATGGGTTGAACGGTACTGATCAAGATTCCTTGAATGCATCCGCGGGTGGAAATATCTTGAATCGTAGACCTAAAGATGTGCTTGAAATTTGCGAGAGTAAATCAAAAGTTCCTTTTTCTCGCAACAAAGTCAATGTTCCGAACACTCCTGCTTCTTCATCCGGTAACTCTTCCGAGTTAGCCGCTCCGTTAGCCGCTCTAACGGATCTCATCGGCTGTATGATAAAAGAGGTAAAGGAAATCAAAAGCGAAATTCATAAGCCGGAACCAGTCAAAGCCATAAACAAGGTGTGTGAAATTTGTAGTGGTCCACACGCGTATTATGATTGTCAAGCAAACGAGCTTCTTTTACCAAGCTCCCGTAGCTTCGGTAAACCACAATCAATACCGACCACAGTCGAAGTCTCACTACCGTGCACCTAGCGGTATGACACCACCTGGTTTTCCTCAGTGCAAACCATGGCAATCAAAATCGCTTTGTCCGAATCAAGGACAAACTTCAATAACTCTCAAAATTTCAATCAAACCGGAACAATTTCAACCAACCTTATCAAGCTCCAAATCAGCATGGTTATCAACAACCTTTTCAAGCTCCTAATCATCAAAGTTATCAACCACCTCCTCAAGCTCCCATGCCAAATGACTTCATGAAAATGACTGAGTCAAACATGCGTTCAATGCAAACTCAGATCAATAACATGAGAGTGAGCTAAAAGGAAATTGATACCACACTGTCTCGGCAGACAAATGAATTGAAGAATATGATGAGCAGTTTCATGAACATGAATATGAACAAAGCTTCCACATCTTCTCGGGGACTCCCAAGCAATACTATTCCCAATCCTAATGCCGAGTTGAAAGCCGCCACCACTCGTAGTGGTAAGACGCACAATGGACCTACGACTCCTATGCCCCCTCCTCCTGTGGCATTTAGTCAAGTTACCAAGGAGACAACGGACAAGGTGCATTATTCACCCAAGAATGGCATCACGTCTCCACCTTCGTAGTCCACGCTTTAAGTCCGGAACCCGATGTTCGAGGAAAAATCCTGAGCCGAAAAAACACTTCCATCCTGGCTCAAAAGTCTAATCAGCTTCCTTACCCATCAAGAATGAATGATGAGAAGCTAAAAGACAAAAACAAAGAGCAAATGGAAAAATTTTTCCAAATCTTCAATGAGCTCCACTTTGATATAAGCTTCGTTGATGCTCTCGTTCTAATGCCTAAATTTTGCATCCACGCTTAAAGGCTTACTCACCAACAAAGATAAGTTGTCTGAGATGGCGAAACCCCCTCTAAATGAGCAATGCTCAGCGGCCATTCTTAATAAGCTTCCCGAAAAGCTTGAAGACCCTGGCCGGTTTTAATCCGCGTGTGATTTCTTGGGGATGTTTCAATGCTCCGCCTTGGCCGATCTTAGCGCTAGCATTAACCTCATGCCCACTCAGTATGAAGAAACTGTCTTTCCGAACTTTCATCCACTTGTATGACACTCGAGCTAGCGACCGTACCATAACTCGTCCCACTTGGATAGCCGAGGATGTTGTGCTAAAAGTGGGAAAATTCCACTTTCATGCTGACTTTGTTGTTGTAGACTTCGATGCGATCCTAAAGTTCCCTCATCTTAGGGGAGCTTTCTTGAGAACGAGTCGTACTCGATTGATGTGTTTGCGGAAGAGTTGACCATACGGGGTGAAACGACGAGCTCACGTTAAATATCAACCAGAACTCCAAACCTCTATACAAAAAGAGTGTTGCCTCAATTGATCAAAAATCTGAAAGAATCAATGCAACACTCTCAAATTTCACGGTTAGAGTGTCCGCCAAAAACGTGCTGAGCTCAAAGCTTTAAAAATCACCCCTGGTTCAAACAAATGGTTTGAAGTCTGTACAGGGAAGTCAAGAGTGTTCTTGATGATGATGACGATGATCTAGAATCGGAGACTTCAACGGAAGTGGTGGAAAGCTAGCTCTAGAGCACACCACTTGTCCCGCCTCCGGCATCAGTTTGTCGCATCGAGATTGTTAAGTCTGTGGATGAAACCAAAATCTCTTCAGTTTCATCTGAGTTGGATGATGATGTTTGTGATCCAATGGGAGACATTCTTCCCATTGATGAAATGCTCAAAAATAATCCATCATCCTCTAGTCTTATTCCCGACTCTTCCATTCCTTCTCTCACTCCTGATGAGGAAGATGACAACTTTTGGAATGAAGTCGATGCATTTCTTAGTGATGAGTCAATTCCAACGGAATTGATAACACTTACCTTGATCGGAGGGAGACATCCTTTTTTTGGAAAGTTTGTTGATTGAAGAACCGTTTCCCACCCTCCCTCCCGGACATCTTCTTGACAATCACCATCTAAGCTTCAAGTTTAAGCTTAAAGATGTCACAACTGGTGATTTGCTTCTCTCTGAGGAATGGAATGGACATGCATTCTCATGTACTCTTTATTCCATTCTTCAAGATGGTGTGGTGCTCTTTCCCTTTCTCTTTCGGGAATGAGGACACCATCTTGACCCGGTATCATACTTTATAGTTTCTACTATTAACAATACGAGGTTGTATCCGTCGGTGTGGAACTTTCTGATGTTCATATGTTTATTAACATTGTGAACGAAAAGTCCGACTGAGATTGGTTTTCCACGTTACTTCCCCAGAACCAATGAATTCGGGGTCGAGTCAAGCTAGTGACTCGGGAATCAAAAACAATAGCACACTGTATGGGTTTTTCACCCATATTTCTGACTTCTTTCTATTTTCTACCACCCTAGTGTGGGGGGGTTGCCCCACATGTTGTATATAAGTTTTCTAAAAAAAAAAAAAAAAAAAAAAAAAAAAAAAAAAAAAAAAAAAAAAAAAAAAAAAAAAAAAAATCTTCTTTCTAAATAATGGCCGTAGTATTTCCCTTTTACGTTCTTTGTTTCGGCATAACCGCAGGTACTTTGAATATTGAGGGCAATATTCATCTTAGTGGGGGGGATTCTCTACGATTTTATCATGTAATTATACCGCCCACCCGTTTTGGCCAAATTTTTTTTTGGAGTAAGTGTTTTGCACTTACTCATTTGTTTATCAGTCCGCCATGTTTGATAAACTAAAGGATTGGCTAATCCAGGAGCAAACGGCTCTTGGTAAAGATATATCAAATCCGTTTATGGCTTGCAATTTGCCCAAAATTGTATGGTTCCTCAGCTCACCATATCCTAAAAAGTGAAGAGTTGGCTAGCCCGCAAGATTATGGCTTGTGGTAAAGGCAGTGGAAAATCCATAATTGGTATTCAGCTCACCAAAGATAATATTGATAATTTATCTAAGAGTTGGCTAGTCCGTAAGGTACGGCTTCCGTAAAGACAAATCAAATCCGTTGAAAGTTGGTGGTTTGCTCAAAATCACATGGTTATCAATGTACCATAGTTCTCACTTGAACTAAAACATTTGGCTACCCAGAGTAATGGCTTTTGGTAAAGAGATTAAAAATCCATTATGTTTTTCAAATCATTGCTAGGGACTAGCAATATCTCGCAGTGTGGGATGGATGAGTGTCTAAATACTCATCATTTTTGTCATATAAACTGCATCATCCTCAAAACACTCAAAATGCTTTAAAATGATCAAAATATCAAACGTGTGTTTTATGTGTTTTAAATGCAAAAATATCAAAATCGATGAAAACGGATCAAATTTGCAAAAATTGCGCTTTTGTCCCTCAAGTTTCAAAAATTGTCAAAATCACCACTGAACAAAATTTCAAAGAAAAGTCACCAAATGTCCTTTTTAAATCATAAGTTGTCAAATTTAGTCCTTTGGTGAAAAATATCAAAAGTTTGAGAAATTACAAAAATGGTCCAAGTTTCAAAATTGGCGTAATTAGTCCACGGAAAATGTGAAAATGGCAAGTTTAGTCCTTGTACTTTGTGAGATTGTCAGTTTTAGTCCTTGGAGAAACTTTTTCTGAAATGGCAGATTAGTCCTTGAACTTTCGTAATTTACACTTTGGGTCCTTATTATTTAAAACCTTTATAAAACCTTGGACTTGACTAACCATGGACTGCCATAACCTATTGGACCCCCTGTTTTGACCCTTCCCCTTTTAATATCAAAATCCAGTCAACCCTTGGTCAAATCCCACAAACCCGCCTTTTCCTCATTTCTTCTTCAAAGCTCCCTCGCATCCAAGCCACCCTCCTCACCGCATCCATCTCCTTTTGTCCCCCCACCAACACCTCACTCCAAATAACTAACCTTTCCCTCATCTCACCAACCCCTACACTGGCTAACCCACTTTCTAAAACATCCAAAATTGGCTCAAAACATCCAATGGACCTAAATATTGCCGAAATGTCGAGGAAGAGAGAAAAGGCTTTGCAAAAAGAAGAAGCAAAGAAGGTAGTTAGGTTTTATTTATTTTTCCAGAATGTCGATTTTAATTAAATGTACTTAGTTTTAGTTAAAAGAATGTAATTTCAGTTTTCATGTATCTCATTTAAGTAAAACCTCAGGTGTAACTTGTTTTGAGTAAGTAATTCCAAGTTTTTATCCATTTCACAAGCTTACCTTGGAATTTTTCCACTTTAAATTCTCAAAAAAAAGCTTCAAATAGCTTTTTCTCTCCGCTCTAAATAGCTTATATAGGCTTCTTATAGCTTTGTATAAGCTTAAGTTCGAGTTTCAAATCATTTTGGTTAGGTCAACAAAAGTCAAACTTAGCTCAAAATTGGAATGGAAGTTTATTAAGGGTGTTGCGGATTCTTTGGGTTGGATATCAATTAGGTTAGAGTAATTCTAGTTTTGGTATTGGCCTGCATCAGCTAGGCCCATGTGAGTAACTTTCCAACTTTTCAATTTTAGTGTAATTTGCATTTTATGGGTGTATGAGTAATCTGTGGTCACAAGTGTTTTTTATGTGTTCAATAAGTTGTAATAAGGTAAGTTAAGCCATGGTCATTGGTTCTAGCTAGTTCATTATTTAGCTTTGTTTTGATTGCATCGATTTTACTAGGGTGTTTGGAATTGCCTTTAAATTTGTGCCATATGTTTGTTCAGTTGATAGCATCTGTCATGTTTATATGGTCCAAATAAACTCATGTGAGTCATAGTCTTGGTCTGAAATAGCACAAAGTCAACTTTTACCTTACTCCATCCCACACCATCTTAGTTTTTGAATATCAAAATCTGTTTTTTGTGTTTAAGATCCATAAATATAGTTTGTGATATTTCCATTTTATCATTATACATCATTATCAGTCTACAAATCAAGTTTAAAAATCAAAAAGGTCAAAGTTTCATTTTTAGTTCAAAGTCAAATTATGCAAAAACTGCTTTTGAGCTATAATAGATAGATTTTTCGAGCTCGCCTAATCCATTTTCAATGAAACTTGTTGATTTTAAAAGTGCTCCTGGTCTACTTTATTATGGCTATTTTAGTTCATTTTTGTAAATTTTTTATTAAGCTCAAACAAGCTTGTCTTTAGGGTCTTAAATGCCCTGCAAAACTCACTTATGTTGAGTTTTTATCGGATCTTGCATGCTTTGCACAGGGTTCATCTTGGCTTATCTAGGGCTGGTCTTGGGTCTTTTGGTTCTTGGTCAGGTCCTCTAGAAGTTCCAAGTTTTTGTTTCTGATTTCTAGCTTATTTGGTAGCTTATTTATAGCCAAGTACCTCCCCTATCACTGCTTTCTAGCTTATATCTCGGTTCATCAATTCTCGCTCTAGCTTATAATCAGAGGTCTTAAGCAGTTGAATCTTGTTCCATTTCAGTTCTTTAAGCTTATTATAGCTCTCTTTTCAGTTTGGTGCTTGTGGTGCTTCATTTGCTTATTGGAAGTGCTTATTTTTAAGCTCTTTCCACTTCAGTTCCATAATCCTCCACACAAGCCCTGTTTTTTATATTTTTCCCATCTTTCTAATAATATTTTAGAGTTTTCCTTAAATTTTCAGATTTTTCTAAGTTCATTTGCTATTTTTCTTTATTTAAAATAGTTTTTAAGCATTTTTAATTAGTGTTTAATATAAAAAATTAAGAAAAGGTTCTAAAAAATAATTTTTCATTTTTCTTAAGTTTAGATAAATATTAGAAGCCTAAAAAGTATTTTTCCATATTTTTCTTAGTTAAATTAGTATTTTCTAGCATTTTAATTAGTTTTAAATAGTTTTAAATTAATAATAAATACATAAAAAGTCTAAAAAATATATTTTCAGTTTTAAAATTAGTTTTATAATATTTTAGATTTTTCTAAGTCTTAAGTTTATTTTTCTAGCCTTATTTCCTATTTTCTTTTATTTTAGAGTATTATTAAATAGTTAAAATTAGTTTTTAATTAATAATAATTAAATAAATAGTCATAAAATTTTTCTTTTCTAATAATTTTATTATATATTTAGGATTGTAAAAATGTATTTTCTATATCCGTAGGTATTTTCCTTCTTTATTTTCACGTTTTTATTTTGTATGTTTACGTAGATTTTATTTTATACGTAAGTTTTTAGTTTTAAACGTTCATCACTTTAAAAATAGTGATAGCGTTTATTTAATATTTTTTATCTTTTTTAATTTTCTTAATTTGTATTTAAGTCGCTTTTATGTATTATCTTTTTCAGTAGTGTAGTATCCATCAATACCCCTTTTAGATCACTATCATTGGTGATCATTCTATCGTCTGAATTGGTTTTGACACACCATTAAGTCTCCGTGGGACTTAACGACCCGGGAATCCCCTGTATTCTCTGATCTTCATTTGCATTTGTGCTTGAGCTGTTCTGAGTCTCTTAGACTTGACGGTTCGGACCAGACCACACTACCCGAATAGCCTCTAAGTTCCCCAAATGGCCTTTAAGATATATTCCCTTTTGCATTTCCCAAATTGCATCTAGGATAGTAGCCTATTACTAAGTAAGTATATGCTTAAAATACTTTCTCCCGGATATTACAGTCAACCATGTCTTCCCCTAATCACCCTATCATCGTGTATGATACCGATGATGAAAATCCCTCTTCCGCATCGAATAGTTATGAATATACCCCGGCTACGCTGAGCTATTCTCCCAATTCTGATTCTAATCCCTACGAGGGATTTCCTCAAAATCTTTTATGTTCATACAAATAAGCCGTAAAAACGTTTATTGATATTTTACGATCTTCTATTGTTTTGTCGATAACAAACGTAAAATCATTTTAATGAAACAAATAAAATACGTAAATGGTTTGAGCCAATAGTTTACTAACACGCTTACATTTTCATATAAAACGCTAAACAAGTAATAGTGTTTACATTTTATAGAAATACATATGTATAACAACTAGTGTTTACATAATATGGAAATGTGCATAACTTATATTGTAATGGGCAATGTAATGGGTAATAATCTAAGTACTGAACCCATTGACTAGATACATTGGATATAGTTGGGTAAAACCCAAAGTCCATGTCCCATACCCATGGAGCTTGATCCATAACCCATGACCCATTGTATGACATCATGCATGAAGTCATGTTGGGTATTATCCATGGACCATGACCCATGATCCAATGTCTAGATACATTGCATCTTGTATAACCCATGGTTCATAACCCATAACCCATGACCCGGTTTGCAACCCAAAATCCGGAGTTAAACTGACCCAGTCTGGCGGATCCCTTGGATTGCACTGGCCGGATCCCTCTAGGGAGGGATCCATGGGATCCGGGACATAGTATAGAAATTTGCCTATAAATAGTGAGCCATTCCTCTCTTACAACTCACCCCTTTTACACATATTCTCTCTTAGTATTGTAAACTCTCAAACCTCAAATCCAAAAGATCTTTCTATGCAGTTTTGTGTTTGTGTGATTCTCTAGGTTCCTTTTAAAGGCGAGATTACCACCTTTTGAAGTCGAGCAAGCTCAGGTCCATGGGTTGCCAAGATTCGTCAGCATCAAGACTACTGAAGTTATCTTGCTGATAGCTCTTTCCTCCCTCGCTAGAAGTGTTGTGTTGAAGGCATTTGTGAAAGGTGTCGAAGGGTCAAGTCAAAGGCATTAGTGAAAGGTGCTGAAGGTTCGTGTCAAAGGCATTAGTGAAAGGTGTCGAAGGGTCGTGTCAAAGGAATTAGTGAAAGGTGCCAGAGGGTCGTGTCCAAGGCATTAGTGAAAGGTGTCAAGGTTGTACATTTGATATGGTGCATCGATGTAAAAGATAGATTAGTTTGGGTTAAAGGATAGTGAGATCCTTATGATGTTGTTATAAGGAGTGTGTCTCCTTTGGGATAGTTGTTGTGTAGTGTTGGGTAGTAGTTCCTCCATTGTAATGAGACTCGGTATCTAGCCTTGTACCGGATAAAGTGTAGGCGACGTTGTGATAGGTTTGGTTCTACCTCATGGAAGAACCCGGTGTCTACCCTTGTACCAGATAAAGAGTAGGCGATGTTGTGAAGGCTTCTCTGCCATAAGGAGCATGTGTTGTGTAGTGCTTACGAACTCTCGAGTAGGTGACTTGGGGAGTATAGTAGGGCAAGGAAGGTGTCCTTATAGCCGAACCACTATAAATACCGTGCATTGTGGCTTTGTGCTTCTTACTCTTTATCTTTACATTACTTATTCATATGCCTATCTATCAACATCCAACATACATTGAATAGATTGACATAAGTCGATCTAAATAGTTTAAAACGAAGTTTTAATCAGTAAAACTATTCAACCCCCCTTTTAGTTTTCCACAATTGGTACCAGAGCTTCGTTACCAAGTTTCTTAAAGTATATATACTTTAAAAACTTGATACGATCCGTGTATAATTGAAAACTACAATGAAGACTTTCTAAAAACAAATACCATGTTTTAAGAACACTTTTATTGGATGACAACATCAATTGTATTACTTACATCTTATTTTATCTTACAAAATGCACTAACCTTTCTTGTTATTTTGTTTAGTGATACGCTTACGCAGCGCGTTCGGGGTCAAAGGAACTTCCTTTTCGTCGAGAAAGTTTTTCAACACCCTAGGCAGTGAACCTAATCGTTGTAGTGTAGTATTAGTGGTACACGGGTATTGATATCGTTCTCTAGGGGAATAGTGTCGTTAGGCTGAAGTATATGTCGATTTAAGTCTAAAGATGAGGGATGATTATTTTTGTATTTTTATATTTTATGAAATGGAAAGGTACGAATCTCGGGGTTTGGATTTGGGGATGGTGGAATTAGTTGCTAGTCAACTATCCCAAAAGGTACTAACTAAATTAAGGGTCTACCAGTAACGTGAAGCGTATCTACTTATGATGTATTACTCCTTGCTAGCTATCCAATTCTACCTACTGAATTGTCACGTCCTATTGATGGTTGAATTGTCACGTCCTTATTCTTAACGTGTTGTGTGTCTAAAGTCGTAGGGTATGCATTAATCCCTAACTCTTTGAACTTACCAAAGGGTCTCGTCTAAAAAACCCACTGGGAATAATAAACTCTTACTCTAAGGCACTCTTTGGATGGTTTAGCCTACAACTACTCAAGTAATCATATTCTAAGGTTCACAAAGATGAATCAAGCATTAAGTACACAACGAATGACCTATCGCATTACTAGATCATTAACAATTAAGATAAGAGACAACCAATCAAACAAGAGACAGTAGGATACAAGAATTATAAACTAAACCAAGACTCATTGAAATTGTCACACCCTAATGATGAAGATAGACACAAGCATCACTAAGAAATCAATAAGATCTAATTAATTATATACAAGTTTCATACAATCATAAGCAAACACTAGGTGAATTAGCCAAGCATAATTAATGAAGAGCAAGCAACAATTGTGATAATTGAAGACATACCATAGGATTGGATTAAAAACAAATCATTACCGATGTTTATGGAGTGTTTAAAACCCTTTAAGTTGCTGGAAAAACACCTACCTAAACCCTGGAATCGGACTTATGGTTTAGGGCTTACAAAAAGTGAAGTTATAATGTTATATTTATAGGCAGATTTTCTATCGGCAAAGAGCGACGGCGTCATGACCATTTTTCACCAAATTGTAGATTTTCTCATTCCGGTCGCGTGGGCTTTTGAATCACCTAAATCCGAGTTCGTATGCAAAAGTTATGGCCAAAACAATATCAACTACTTTGCGCATGTTGTGACTGATTGATCGCTTGTGGCGTCACCTTAAGGTTGTGACGCCGTCGCCTTCAGTCTCTGACGTCGTCTCTTGAGAATAAGCAATTTGGCTACTGAGCCATCACAAAGTGCTCCCAATGCCGCAATAAAGGACGCCGTCACCTTCAGCCCAACCTGAGTGTCTCCGATTTTGACTTTGGCCATTTTCTCAGATATTCAGGCTTTTCGTCCAAATAAGTGCCATTCCAGCATTTTGCCTTCAAGAGACCTAAAAAGTGAATAGGAACGATATTAAGCAATAACGGATACAAAAGTGATCAAATAAGGGCTTAAACGACCCTTCAAAAAGGTACCTTTAAAAACTTATCAAATATCCCTACACTTGGTATTTGCTTGTCCTCAAGCAAATGTGCTTTTAGCCAATTAATTTATAAGTTAGGGGTCATGAAGCAATGGTTCAAAACGGTCCACAACAAATATAAGCCCCGCAAAAGTCATAACAAGCACGGAAATTACATACTAGCACCTCACATGGGGTGTTTGGATATTCACATCTCTCTCGGGTGTATATGAAATATAACAAATTGGAAATGGAAGATAAACACTCATTAACCGGTCGTAGTACATAGATTACCATAGGCTTGAGAATAGATCAAACCTCCATCGCTTTGGCGTAAGCACCTAGGAAAGACTATAAAAGAGGTCTTTTAAAGGGTTGTAACGTTAGGCTTACGGTAGGGAAACAAAGGGTTTGGTGGGATAGGCTTTTTAGTGGTGGAAAGTCAAAAATCTCTATGTTAAATGCATACGAAGAATGGCGTTGCTAAGCCAAGACTCGACACTCTAAAACTCTAGATAACGGAAATAAACAAACATAAATTTAAAGGATAGATGTAGGATGGTAGCCTGTACGTTTTTTTTTTTATTATTATTTTTTTTGCATACACTTTTACTCTACCATCCTCTACGCTAACATCAAAATGATAGGGATTTATAGACACATCCCTACACTTGAGTTTTTATTACTCTAACACTAATTTGACCCGAATTGAAAAGATCAAAACACTTGGGGTACATTATTATGCAAACAAAGGGAATTTGAATTTAATATTCCCTTCCCGTCATTTCATAAACTTTAACTTTTCCCATGAATCCCAATCATCCCAAAATCAGATACAAAGGATATGACTACTTAGCAACTCATGCAAGCAACCATAATTGAACCAAGGGTTTAGGTAATAAAAAATGCACTAAAAGTGAGTGCATAAAGGGTAGGCTAAGGCGATTTGGGTGTATATTTGGGGTGGGGTGTAAACAATGCTCTTCATTGATATTCTGGAAAAAATGAAACATCACGAGAAACCAAAAGGATAGGCTCGAGGGGTTAACTAGGGATATCGTGTACTAAAGATGAGTACAACGCAAAGGGTGTGGGGAATTACTCAACCGATGTGGAAGAAGTAATTATATTACGGGTATCAAACAAGGGTTATCCTAATGCCTCTTATCATTTAGTTAATCCTAACTACACAAGTGTAGTCTCACTTGCGATCTCGGAATGCATCACAAAACAAGTTCTAGAATCTAATATACTACCGGTTCACACTCTAAGCATTGAAGATGAATGCTTTAATTCCTACTAATCTAAGGACGATCCTCACATTTTGGGTGGAATTTGGGTGGTAAAGGGTTTTTGTGCTAGTCATGCAACTTCCTATCCGTGAGATGCTTTTGTTAAGACTAATGGCCCACTCCTATATATTATGAAAAATTTTAAATTTGGTGCCAAAATTACCCTAACCGACATTTTCTCATGGTTTATTACACAATCACAATTGGACAAAGTAAATAATCAAGGATAAGCATAGTTTCAAAGTTCCCGTTTTATTTTCCCTCCCTACACTTAAACTAAACATTGTCCCTAATGTTCCCCGAAAGTATCAAAGTTATGATAATGGAAGGTAATGAAAAACGAAAGAAACTAGTACTCCCCTGATTAGCTCGGTAGGATCCGTGTGTGAAGTGGTGGTTAAATCCTTTTCAAGAAGAATTTATGCGTGAAAAGCTCCTTCCAATCTTATGTAACTTCTTCTTGATAAATTAAACCTGCACACTTGAAGAAAACAAACAACCCAACACATCAAACCGAACAAAGAAAAATCACAACAAGATGTAATTCCAGACTTAAATAAGATATAATGCTTGTGGAATGGATGTTTGCAGATTTTCTAGAAAATTAAGACCTGGAAAATTCCAAAAATTTATAAGTATCACGTAAAAACGAGAAAGTTAGAAGTCATTTACGCTCCTCCCGACGCCAAGTAGGTTGAGATCCCGACGCCGCAGTTATCCTGACAGAAACCGATCTGCTTTTTAAAAAATTTTGGAACATTTTTATCTTTAAAATCTGGAAAACTTTCCTACAAAACATCCATTATGACTCGATAAAAGCATTTGACTCGAACAAACACACATGTATATCTTTTAAATAATTGAAATACTCATGCACCACGCTTTGAAAACGTGTAATCCTCCCTACACTTATCCCTTATGTAAAATACCTTTATATGTAATTAAGACGAGGTTAAAGACAAAATAAAGCATTTTTACAAATTCAAACATGAGAATAAACAATCAATAAAAGATACACGACACACAAATAAAAATGAAAAACGAATACACATGGGTTGCCTCCCAAGAAGCGCTTGTTTTTGTTCGAGTCACGAGCGTGACTCTACCCTTATTTAAGAGATAAAGGGAGGTTTTCCCTACACTTAAGTTTAAGTGCAGGTGATAGTAGCGATACACACCCTTAAGGTGGAAATATGCCGTGGTGTGGGTGTGTGAATGGCTCTTCATCCTAAAACTACCCGGACTAAATTGGTTGATGGGTGGGTCGGTTCCTCGTTTATTTAAGGATGGAAGTAAAGATTGAGGTTCCGGTTCATCAACACTAGGAAATTCCCTAGAACTAAGAGTAAGACTGAGACTACAAGTATTCAAACCTATATTTTCCAATTCGTTTGGTTCAAATGTTCAACCTCCATGGGGATTCCTAAAGTCTCTTCTACTACTCCGGGTAAGTCACGCATGTTGTATGCCTTAAATGATGGTGGGACTTTTGGGATACCTTGTGGGTCTAGACTTTTCACCTTATCCTCAATCACTTCTACATCATCTATATGCTCATCATGTGCTATTTCCTTAGGTCGTGATGAAACCAATTCTAGTAATTGATCCAACTTATGGTTTAATGCTTGGTTGCTTACCATAATGTTTTCATAAATTTGGTCAGTTCTCCTAAGGGCCTCACTAAAAATAGTTTCTAAACACGGAGGTTGTTCACGAAAGTCTATCCTAGGTGAAGGCTCAAACGAAGCATAGGTTTCACTAGATGAGGTATTTTTTGGGCTTGATGGAATGGTGAAACCCTCAAAAGGTTTATGGACTTGGTTATTTTCTTCCCACCATCGGAATAATCGCTTTAGTAATATCATAATTTCTTATGAAAAACCTAATCGCGGATTTAGTGGATTCAGCGTTCTCCATAATGGTGAACGGAGTCAATGGACAAGTTTTACAAACAAAGGCAAGAAGGGGATAGACTACAAAGAAGCTAATAAAAAGAAAAAATCTCACTTGATAGGAATCTTGTGAGTAGACCTAAACGAGATAGAAATCAAGCCTAAACAATAACTATTCCCGGCGGCGCCAAAAACTTGATACGCTTACGTAGCGCGTTCGGGGTCAAAGGAACTTCCTTTTCGTCGAGCAAGTTTTTCAACACCCTAGGCAGTGAATCTAATCGTTGTAGTGTAGTATTAGGGGTAAGCCACGGGTATTGATATCGTTCTCTAGGGGAATAGTGTCGTTAGGCTGAAGTATATGTCGATTTAAGTCTAAAGATGAGGGATGATTATTTTTGTATTTTTATATTTTATGAAATGGAAAGGTACGAATCTCGGGGTTTGGATTTGGGGAGGGTGGAATTAGTTGCTAGTCAACTATCCCAAAAGGTACTAACTAAATTAAGGGTCTACCAGTAACGTGAAGCATATCTACTTATGATGTATTACTCCTTGCTAGCTATCCAATTCTACCTACCTGAATTGTCACGCCCTATTGATGGTTGAATTGTCACGCCTTATTCTTAACGCTGTTGTGTGTCTAAAGTCGTAGGGTATGCATTAATCCCTAACTCTTTGAACTTACCAAAGGGTCTCGTCTAAAACCCACTGGGATAATAAACTCTTACTCTAAGGCACTCTTTGGATGGTTTAGCCTACAACTACTCAAGTAATCATATTCTAAGGTTCACAAAGATGAATCAAGCATTAAGTACACAACGAATGACCTATCGCATTACTAGATCATTAACAATTAAGATAAGAGACAACCAATCAAACAAGAGACAGTAGGATGCAAGAATTATAAACTAAACCAATTAGACTCATTGAAATTGTCACACCCTAATGATGAAGATAGACACAAGCATCACTAAGAAATCTCACAAGATATACAATCAAATCATACTAGGTGAATTAGCCAAGCATAATTAATTAAGAGCAAACAACAATTGTGATAATTGAAGACATACCATAGGATTGGATTAACAAACAAATCATTACACGATGTTTATGGAGTGTTTGAAACCCTTTAAGTTCTTTGGAAAAACACCTACCTAAACCCTGGAATCGGACTTAGGGTTTAGGGATTACAAAAGTTAAAATGTTATATTTATAGGCGATTTTTCTGTCGGCAAAGAGCGGCGGCACACTTATAGAGTGGCGGCGTCACGACCATTTTTTCACCAAATTGTAGATTTTTCGTTCCGTCGCGGGCTTTTGAATCACCTAAATCCGAATCAGATGCAAAAGTTATGGCCAAAACAATATCAACTACTACGCGCATGTTGTGACTTGATTAGCTTGTGACGGCCACCTTAGGTTGTGACGCCGTCGCCTTCGACTCGTCGTCTCTTGAGAATAAGCAATTTGGCTACTGACCCGTCACAAAGTGCTCCGACGGCGTCGCAATTAAGCAGTGACGCCGTCACCTTCAGTTCCAGCAGCCTGAGTGTCTCGATTCTTGACTTTGGCCATTTTCTTCGTATATTCGCTCCTTTTCGTCCAAATAAGTGCCATTCCAGCATTTTGCCTTCAAGAGACCTAAAAAGTGAAAAGGAACGATATTAAGCAATAACGGATACAAAAGTGATTAAATAAGGGCTTAAACGACCCCTCAAAAAGGTACCTTTTAAAACCTTATCATTTAGTTATACTCATATTAAGCAAGCCATTAGAATTCCTTGGTAATAAGATTACCTTTTATAAGAAGGTATCTTAAACTACCAACTAGATCTCGAAAGAACCGGAGTTGTCTATTGATACTTTTTGTCAAAAGTAAGGGACACTCAAAATTGCATTAGAGGTATGATTTTCTTAAAACCTATCTCTAAATAACATTAGCTTAAAATAAGTATGCTTGCATAGGAACTTATATGGTTATGTTATATTTTATTTCCTTATTTATAAAATATGCTTTAGTGATATACGTGGCTTCATTAGAAAACCTTCGTGCGTACGTGTCTCTCTTCCGTCTAAACCTAGGTATATAAATTTGTGTTATCTTAATCTAAAAATTAAATCTTTCTAATAATAAAACAAAACACAAATCTAAAAAATTCCTCCTTCCCCATAAAACCCTCTTCCGATCGTTACAACACCACCAAACCCCATTTTTCAAATCTTCCACTTTTAAATTACCCCTCATTCAAACTTCATCTTCTTCCTCATCTCATTTTGAAAAATCAAAACCAAGGAAGATTTCTATCATCATGGTTTACATTGCCTTCGTGATCATCATCATAGCACTCATCGCTCTTGTGTACCCCATAATCAAGTTCTCTCATGGAGACATGTACTTTGTTTTGTTGACATACATTTGTATCATATATCCAATCCTTTGTATTGCTCTTATTATTGAAATGAAATACTCATTTATTTCTCATAATGTATTTGTCATATTTCTTTCGTTCGCACCTTTAAAACCGTGACATGTTTTCGAAATCTACAATGCATGTTTAAGTAGTAAATATTGGCTAAAACACACTCTTTTTTATAAACATAGAAGTTGCAAAAATTAATTTTTCATCAAGATCATTTTTCTGTCACACTGTTGATCCACGGATCCTAACGTTTAACTAGCCGGATCCATTTTAAAATGGAACCGGGAGAACCGTGGACCTGGTGACAGAAACTCATGCAACATAAAAACCACTTCATGAAACTTACCATAAAAAGGAAAAACTCTACTAGAATTATTAAAACAAAGTAAGGTAATCGTCATTGTTAATAAAAATAGAATAGCAAATAAAAACAATCTTAGGATTAAACTAAGACATCATCAATCAAAAATACCTTCATTACTTCATCTTAACTTACTTTTGTAAATATAGGTCTCATCATGACTCATGAGTAAGAGTTCGATCATCAACTCACTTGTGTCTACGTTCCTAATATTTCTCTTGAGCCTAACACACCTGGCAATCATGTCCGTTGGTTCAATAATCTCGAAACTCGTTGCTTCCATGAAGGACGTGTTGTTGACACCTCTATCGATACCAAAAGGTATCAATACCTCATTCGCACCATAGGACTAGAAGGTCTTCTCGGAATTAAAAAGAAAATTTGTCCGCGGTTTGTTTTGGGATTCTTTCGTCAAGTTGAACTCGTTCGTAACGAGGATTGCTCTCTATCACTATGGTTTTGGATCAAAAACCAAAAGTTTGTCTTGAATCTTGGGCAATTTGCTCACATTCTCCGAATTCCAAATCATGAACAATGTGCCTTCAATAAAGATTGGTCTCTTGATTCTCTCTTTAACTATCATGAAGAAAATAGTCCATATTGTTCACATATACCTTCTCCTCGAGAATTAACTCACATTTTATGCGCTCCCCAATCCAATCAAACAAATCCCAACATAATCCTTACACGTGATATCCGAGATGATCTCAAACCTCTCGCAGTCATTCTACGTGAAAATGTTTAGGGTCTTAGAGGAAACCGTGATTTACTTCCTGCTTGCTGTGCTCACATGATGTACTGTCTCTTAACTCAACAACCATACAATCTCGCCTACTTCTTCGCAAGACGAATTATAAATGTCCAAGGTAGCAAGAACAAACTTATTCCATACGGAATGTTCTTAACACGCCTTTATCATCATATCATGTACTTTCATCCTCAATTACAGAGTCCTTTATTCATACATGTGAACAAAATGATGGAACCTTTTAACACATCTCACATCACGTCATTCTTCATTCCGGATTCCTTAAATACTCATCACCCATTCGAAGATCCATCAAATGAAAACGCAAATGAAACCTAGTTTTTTCTCCAAATAAGATCAATCCTTAGGACTCATCTTTTACATTGTAACATGATCATTCCTATGAAATAAAACGTTTATTGATCATTTTATATCTTGCTTATATACGTGTTCTTTGGAAATCATTAGTTATTTTACACACTCACTGTTGAAGTATTCTGTCTCAGATGACCGGATCCCTGACTCTCAACTAGCCGGATCCCTTGAATAAGGGAACCGTGGGATCCGGGAAACAGAAGTAGATTTCCTTTTATCCTCACTTCAATCCATTCTTCCAGAACTTATCATACTAGCTAAACATGATACTTTAGGATCACTTAAGTCCTCCTCAAGCTCAGTAGGTCTCACACTCACTCATAACTAAACTTAGGATCACATTCAAGGTACTTTTGATTTATCACTTCGCCAAAACTCACCATATTGCCGCTCCAATGCTCACACATTGTTCCTCACATCTCAAAACACTTAGTTTGATATTTCTCTCAATTTTTGCAAATTGACTTTAGTCATCCTTACCTCAAAAGAGGCCAAAAACTAATTTTTCATTTCTTATGATTTTTAAGGAATTTTCCAAATTTCTTTTAATTTACCATCTGATCTATAAGATCATTTAAAACCACATGACACTCAAATTTCTTAGTGTCATCTTTGATCACCCATTGGTACTTATAAAAACCTCATTTTATTCCATAAAAGACAATCATTAGCTACCATCACTCATTTCTCTTGATTATTTAAGTCCATCTTCATTTAAGACACCTGAGAAGATTAAAAAACTCAAGATGTATAGGTACTAGACCTTACAAAACATCATTTTCCTTTCTTTTGGCTGATGAGAGCCGGATCCCTTTCAAACATCAATTAAAGTTATTATGAGTGATAATGGTACGGAATTCATCAACTCTCCATTCCTTGATTTCACTCAATCAAAAGGTATCACTCACCAAACATCATGTCCATACACACCTCAACAAAACTCTATAGTTGAAAGAAAGCACATACACTTATTAGAAATGGCAAGAGCCATCCACTTTAAGCTAACTTTCCAAAACACATATAAGGTTACAGCCTTCTAGCATCCACCTACATTATCAACAGACTTCCAACAAAAGTACTCAACAATCACAGTCCATACCAGCTCCTTTACAACAAACCACCATCATTAGAACATCTGAGAATCATTGGTTGCTTAGCTCATGCATATCACCACACAACAGACAAATTCAATCCTATATCCACTCCCACTGTTCTTGTTGGATACCCCCACAACCAAAAAGGTTTATCTCTTATATGACCTTAACACACATAAAATTATCACAAGTAGAAACGTCCTCTTTGATAAGACCACTTTCCATTTTCACACCACACCAAAACCTACAAGTACCTCCCACACTCCTACCACAGACAACACAAACTACACTCCCATACCATCACCTCAACCTCACTCATCACATATACCACCATCCTTCACCCAAACACCACTTAATATATCACCATCACCAACAACATCCAATGTCAATCACCATTCTCATACTACTACACCTTTACCACCAATTGAACCTATTTCAACACCTGCAACAACACTACCAACCCCTGAACCACTACCACGAGATCCTGACCCAATCCATACCTCATCAACAACCACACCACCAAGTCCCTAACTAACACCTACACCCACAGATCCGCCACCACCATCAGCAACCACTCAATCACTTCCCATTAGAACCTCTACAAGACATAAACAACTCCCGACTAAACTTCAAGATTACCATTGTTAACTTCCAAAATCAAACATTCATACTTTTACCACATCAAAACATCACCACACTCACTATTTAAACTACTCCAATCTCAAATCTAAATCACTAAATTTCATACTTTCTATTGACAAAGCAATTAAACCAACAACATTTTTACAAGCCTCAAAGTGCCCCAAATAGGTTGAAGCAATGAAAAAAGAGATATGAGCATTAGAAGAGAATCACACTTGCGAACTCACACAACTGCCCCAAAGGAAAGTCAGCAATTGGGTGCAAATGGGTATTCAAAATCAAACTCAGAGCTGATGGGAGCATAAAGAGATTCAAGGCTAGACTTGTGGCAAAGGAATATCATCAAAAGAAAGGAGTAGATTACCATGAGACCTTTGCACCAGTTGCCAAAATGTCCACTGTCAGAGCAATTAGATGTCAATAATGAATTTCTTCTTGGTGACCTACAAGAAGAAGTCTATATGCATGTTCCATAAGGCTACAATCAAAAGCTTCCACCCAACAGAGTCTGCAAACTCTGGAAATCTCTCTATGGTTTGAAACAGGCCAACAGACAATGGTTTGAAAAACTTACAACCTTCATCATCACCCTTGGCTTACACGAGCTATGTTGACACGAACAATTAAGCATGGGTTACCTCCAAGCGCCTTTTTTATTTATGAGTCTTGTAGCTAGACTCGTGCTCCTACGACTTCCTTTTTCATCCTTATTGAAAACTCTATCATATTGACAAAATTCTCAACTGAGTTATGGTTTGCTCTCTAAAATTCTACCTCTTAAAATAGCGAAAAATTGAATTCTATATATAGATTTATAATCGCGATGGCGCCACCTTTTCTAGTAACGTCGCCAGTCGCCATCATTAGGGTTTTGTTTAGGCTAAGTCTCGTTGGGACGCGGCCATTTGAGAGATGTGACACTGCTGGGTCTTAGTAGCGACGCTGCCCGAGTCTTGGATCTTGGGCCTCGTAGTTTTTTGTAAGTGACGCCTTCCGAATTAATGCGTAACGCCGTCGGGCTTTAGGACCAAACATTCTCACAGCCGTCGCGCACTTTGATCAAGTCTTCAGAGGACGGCGTCGCCCATTGTTTTACCATCAGTGTGTTGGATGGCCTTTGATCTTGACTTTACCATTTTCTTCATTTTTTCGCCCTTTTAGGCCCAAATATGCTTCATTCTAGCATTTTGCTTCCAAAAGACCTAAAAAGTGAAAATGAACTATTTTAAGCAGTAACAATTATAAAATATGTTGATTTAGGGCTTAAATGACCCCCTAAAAACGTATGTTTTAAATCCTTATCATTTTAGCACCAAATTAAAAAAAGCAAATTTGGCACTTACGAGTAAAACTTTAGTCTTAATAAAGCGTCTCATGGATAGGAATTATATGACTAGCACAAAAACCGTATACCACTCAAATTCCACCCCAAAAATGAAAGGTTCTACCTCAGATCTTTAGGAATAAAAGCATTCATCTTTAATGCTTAGTGAGTGTACCGGTAGTATAATAGAGTCTAGAACTTTTTTTGTGATGCATTCCAAGATCGCTAGTGATACTACATTCGTGTAGTTAGGATTAACTAAATGATAAGAGGCATTAGGATAACCCTTGTTTTAAACGTGTAATTTTATTACATCAACCACATCGGCTGAGTAATTTTCCCCACACTCTTGTGATGTATTCATCTTTAGTACACGATACCCTTAGTTAACCTCTCAAAGCCTATCTTTTCACGGTTCTCGTGATATTTCAGTTTTCGGAATATCAATGAAGAGTATTGTTTACAATCCAACCCCAAATGTTATACCCAAATTGCCTTAGCCCACTTTGTATGCACTCATCTTTAGTGCATAATTTTAATCATGGTTACAGCGTAACCTGAGCTGATGGTTACGCCATATTCTTCGTAAAATCGTCATATCATGAACTGTAGTCTTGTTACGGCATAACTCTACCTCATGGTTACGCCGCATTCTTCGTGAAATAGATTACGACGTAACTTCATCACTTAGTTACGCTGTGATCTTCAGTAAATGTGAGAGAAAATCATCTTTGAGCTCAGAAATGTCCAAATACCGCTTCTTCATAGTAAATAGTTCCTGAAATGAAATAAGAAGGAATAAGGGTGATTCTAATAGCATTTTCAACATAATATGACGATAAAGGGAAAAATTAACACTTATAATATCAGGTTAATTTGATGTTATCAGTTAGGCTTTGGGTAGGGAAATAAAGGGTTTTGTTGGATATGGGGATATTTAGTGGTGGCAAGTCAAAAATCTTATGTTACAAGCATGTAAAACGCGATGTTGCTAAGCCAAGACTCGACTCGCTAACACTAAATAATAACTTGAAACACAATTAAAAGACATAAACATAAAAACCTAAAACATAAAGATATATGTAGGATGGTAGCCCATATGTTTTTTTTCATACTTTTTTTTTCTACCATCCTCTATGATAATATCAAAATAAAGGGATTTATAAGTGCATCCGTACACTTGAGTATTTATTTCACTAATACTATCTGACCTGATTTGAAAAGATCAAAACACTCGGAGTACTTAATTACGTAGACAAAGGGAAATTGAATTTATCGTTCCTTCATGTTACTCCATAAAATACTAATTTAACCCATGAGTCCAAATCGTCCCAAAACTATATACAAAGTATATGACTCGGCTTAGCAACCATGCAAGTAACTAGATAATTGAACTAAGGGTTTAAACAATGATTAAAATTATGCACTAAAGATGAGTGCATACAAGGTGGGCTAAGGCGATTTTGGTATAACATTTGGGGGTGGATTGTAAACAATACTCTTCATTGATATTTCGAAAACCAAAATATCATGAGAACCGTGAAAAGATAGGCTTTGAAAGGTTAACTAAGGGTATCGTGTACTAAAGATGAATACATCACAAGAGTGTGGGGAAAATTGCTCATCCGATGTGGTTGATGTAATTAAATTACAGGTTTAAAACAAGGGTTATCCTAGTGCCTATTATCATTTAGTTAATCCTAACTACACGAATGTAGTATCACTAGCGGTCTTGGAATGCATCACAAAAAAAGTTCTAGAATCTATTATACTACCCGTACACTCACTAAGCATTAAAGATGGATGATTTTATTCCTAAAGATCTAGGGGCAAACCTCTCATTTTTGGGGTGGAATTTGAATGGTATACGGTTTTTGTGCCAGTCATATAATTCCTATCCATGAGACGCTTTATTAAGACTAAAGTTTTACTCGTAAGGGATAATTTTTTTTTTTTAAATTTTGTGTTAAAATAATAAGGATTTAAAACATACGTTTTTAGGAGGTCATTTAACACCTAAATCGACACATTTTATATCCGTTACTGCTTAAAATAGTTTCTGATGACGTATAGTCTGGAGTCGGGTCATGAACCCGACTACAGCCCAATACTTTCAAGCCTGGTACGAACTGGGCCATTATATATAAGCGTTTGGGCTCACGAAGGCCCAATCCCATATCTATTTACGGAATAGATATCCGATATCTTCTAAAACAAGAAGATAATCATTCCCAACCGACTTAGGCGGGATACGCCGAAGGTTGGGGAACACGGAACCAACAAGGATTCCTGTGTATATAAAGGAATTACACCCGTTTAAGGTACGATCTCATAACCCTAAACTCCTTAAACCCTAAACCGATTACTTACTCACACCGAGGATAATCGTGGGGAGACAATCCCACGGTAAGCCTAACGGTGTTTCTTGTCTCTTAGTGCGCGGTCTCAAGCGGCAATTCTCAATTGGTATGAGAACCGAGCTCCAAACCAGAACGTCCAACTTTTGTATCAACAAGTGCGCCATCCGGGGACCCTACACTAAGAACCGACACTAGAATGACAAAGCACGGTAATCACGATCGCAATGGACCTCATGGGGAAGAAGTCGCAGAGTGGACTAATCCTGCTGCACCTCTCGGGACAACCACGCTGCTAAAAGGGATCAGTCAAGACTTGATCTTCCCTCGGTGGAACCGCACTCGAACAACCCAAGCCACTACAACCACCGCGAGTGGAGTAGACCCATCAAGACCGCTTTACTACTCCCTTCCAATCGCTGCGAACCGACTCGACAAAGGTAGGAGGCACCATGGGGATAAGGGTAAAGCGGAGAAACAAACGCGACTCACCCTCGAGGGAGTCGCTACCGAATTAGCACCGAAGTTTTCGTATCCCAAAACTATGAAACATTAACGCCTCATGCAAGAGGAAGAGAAGAGATCGGTCGGAGCTTGAAGGCCCGACTCAACTTCGAATCCCTGAATACTTCTGGCGCTTTTAAAGAAAAGCGCCGGAGAGATAGCGCCGAACCCCAGATTCAGCGAATAGGGAGGAGAATGGAGGATGATGAGACATCCCACTCGCAGCACCTGAGTGATAGTGATAGAGAAGAACGGCGTACCAGTGTATACACTAGATTGGGTAGCCGGAAAGTACGCGGATGCATCGGGGCAAAGCATTCCCCAAGTGAAAGTCCTTTAGATCCGGACTCACGAGTCGGCTCTCGAGGGGCGGGCGCGAAACGCCGTGAAGAAGGAAAATTCATCTTATGATAATTCCTCGGACAACGAGGACAGCGACACAGGACATTGGAAGTCTAGAAAGCACGCGTGATAACCAAGAGGAAGACATGTCTCTCCGGGGGCGCCGTCGGAAAGTGGATCGCTCACCGACGATTAGTGATTTCTCCGAGAACAAAAAGAGACGCATGCCTACAAATGTCAAAACCTATGATGGAACAGATCCCGACGATCACCTAAAAATCTTCGAATCAGCCGCGACCATTTAGAATGGCCACAAATTGTGGTGCCACATGTTTAATTCCACACCTGGAAGCGCCGCGAATGCCGTTCAACAAACTCCCACGGCGAGCGCGGAATGGTTTTGAAGAGTTGAGAAAGGCGTTCGCCTAAATTTTACTCAACGAAAAAGTGCGCTAAAAATCTGTCGAACCTCGCCAGGTAAAAGCGAACCGTGGAGAATCCACAAGCGCATTCATGGAACGCTTTAAAGATGAATGCATGCTAAAGCATGCCCACGAAGTCTTAAAGATTTCGGTTTCATGAATGGGATTAATAACCCGTAACTCATCAAAGACTAAGCGACAAGATCCCGAGACCTTTGATGAACTCATGAGCGCCTCGGTCTTTTGTCCAAGGAGAAGCCGCCGCACAGATAGCAAAAGAACCATTCGAAAGCGCCAGAACAACGGGAGACAATCCAACGACGAGGCAATAACCGTAATAGGAGCTATCGCAGCCGTGAGAGCCGCCGAGACAGAGATAATGACGTACACTCCCGACCAAAACCCCAAAGGAAATACCGCAATGGCGCCATTTCCAAGACCACCGCATAATGCGCAACACGAAGATCGGCGAGGAATGGATACTGACTACCACGCACAAAAGGGTCACCACTAACGAATGTGTCCAGCAAGCCAACTCATCGACAAGATGGTCAAGGAAGGTAGACTGGACCACTTGGTCAAAAATATTAAAGAGGGGAGAGATAAACAAAATAAGAATGGAAACAAGAAGGAGACACCCAAAGATAAGGCAGACACAATCTACATGATACTGACGCGGGCAACGCTAGCACTAGACGAAGGTCGCCAGGAGTTCTCCGAAGAAGTGAAATCTCTTTCCCTACTCTAAACCCGGACAACGCAGATAGGAGCCACTCACCATTGAAAACGCGGGTGGTCATGATATACACCGCATGTACATTGATGGTGGAGCATCAGCAAATATCATGTATGAGCATTGCTTTAAAAGACTACGACCGAAATCGTGAGCGTTAAACCCGTCAGACAACACTCACTGGTTTCACGGGTGAAAAAATATGGCCCACGGGCAACTGCGATTATTAGTCGATTGGGCAGAAAGCACTCCACGACGTACGGATGGACTTCATGGTGATCAAACTCGCCATACAATGGCATCATTGGGAGACCCGATATCACCATGCGCGGTGCCATCAATGTGCACGGATGCTTAAATTCCCAGAGAAGGGGAGTTGTCACTCTTTACAATGCCACGGTACCAAAGAGAATGTAACATGGTTACATGCGAAGCGGCACCGATCCAAAGCAAAGGCGCTGCCAAAGTCCCCAACTTGAAGGTCGCGAATTCACCCGTAGAGTACCCGAACAGAAATAACCATTGGAGGGTCATTGTCGGACAACCAAGCAGCAACCGCGGCGCTCCTACAAAAGAACGTGGATATTTTCGCGGGAGCCAAAACACATGATCGGAGTACCGCGCTCGATCACGAGCATAAACGAAAATCCGACAAGGATACACACCGATACGCCAGAAGAAGCGTGGCCAAGCCCCAGCCGCGGCGCAGTAATCTGGCAGAGGTACATAAATTGGTAAATGCGGAATTATGCGTGAAGTCTACTACCACGACCGGCTTTCTAACCCATGGTGAAAAAGAGCGACGGTAGCTGGCGAATGTGCGTAGACTTCACCAACCTTAACAAAGCATGCCCACGGATCGCTATCCATTACCGTAAATAGATGGAAAATAGAGTCCTTGTGCGGATACCCGTTAAAGTGTTTTCTCGACGCTGCAAGGGATATCACCGATAGATGGCTAAGGAAGATGAGGAAAAACGACTTTCCACACAAGCCAAGGCTTTCGTTATACAAAGATGCCCTTTGGCTTGAAGAATGCGCCACCTATCACGGTTAGTAGACAATGCCTTTGAAAAAGGGTGGCCGAACTGAAGTCTACGTGGATGACACGGTCATAAAAGCCATCTTGAAGTTGAACTTGTACGCGACATAGAAGAAACATTCAAGACTCTACGCGAGATCAACATGAAGCTAAATCCTAAGAAATGCACCTTCGGCCATCAAGGCATGTTCTTAGGATACTGATAGAACGATGGCATAAAACCGTCCGAAAAGACAAAGGCGGTAATAGAACTTCCTCACCACGCGTGAAGGAAGTCCAATCCCTCAACGGAAAAGCGGCCGCCTCAACAGTTCCCTGTCTAAATCAGAGAAGTCATTGCCTCTCTTCAAAACACTCAAGAAGTGTATAAAAGGGCGACTTTCGGTGATTGCGGAGGCGAAGAAGCCTTCAATACCCTCAAACGGCATCTAGCAGCGCTCCCAACACTCGTGGCACCCGACCGGGGAAGAGCGATCATGTATTTATCGGAACTCATGGGGCCGTCAAGAAGGTTACTAACAGATAGGGACTGCAAACCCTATCTATTTTGTCGAGAAAGCGCTCAAGAACGGAGATGAACTACGCGCCATGGAAAAGTTGGTCTTGGCATTAGTGTTTGCCGCCGTTAGCGCTACCGGTACTTCCAAGCGCACCGATAGCGGTCATCACGATCAAGCCATCAATGATCATCTCCAAACCCGTCGGGCCGACGACCCGAGTGGAGTGTGTTGCCAGCTAACATACTCTTACGCACCACGCACCGCAATAAAAGGACAAGTTACGCGGACTTCATCATCGAGAAGCGATCACCGACGAGGTACCTACACCAAGCGAGAAAGAACTACAAGATCCATGGATTTTGTTTACGACGGTCCTCATGCGTAGACGGCTCGGAGCTGGCCTTATTCTCAAAAACCAGGAATGGAATTCACGTGACGCGACCGTTTTGAATTTACCTCGACAAACAATGAGGCAGAATATGAAGCCCTAATTGTGGACTACGCATTGCGTTTCGAATGGGTGTAACGTAACTTGGAAGCAAATGTGGACTCCGGCTAGTGGCCAACCACGGTTGGGTGAATACGTACAAAGAAGAAAATATGATTCAGTATCCGGAGAAGACTAAGACACGATCAAAGGCTTTGGATTTTCTATCAAGCAAGTCCCTAGAGGAGAAAATCGCAGCGCGATGCACCGAGCAAGATCGCCGACAAGCTTTGCACACCTATCAAAGCAAGTGCTGGTGGAAACACTGAAAAGCAAGTCAATATCGGAGATGGAAGTCTCCGCAGTCATAGAGGAGGATGGTCCTACATGGATAACACCAATTGCGGAATTCTTAAGCAAAGGTACATTACCCCAAGAACGACGAAGCTCAGAATACGGCCGCACGCAAAGATTCAATGCGCGACAACATACTGTACCGACGTTCTTTCCTCCAACCATGGCTCACCGGCTGTGGCCCCCTACAAGCAAATTACGTGTTGCGCGGAAATCCAAGGTTCATGCAGCATGCACGCAGGACCACGGTCCGGTAGCACGCGCCATGCGATCGATATTATGGCCAACCATGCATCGCGATGCGCGGGACTTGATAAGGAAGTGCAATGATTGCCAAGTTCATAGACCCGTTCCGCGCCAACCACGCAGACGAGCACGCCAATCACGCGCGCCATGGCCATTCTACAAATGGGGCATTGATATTGCAGTCCTTTTCCAATAGCAGCAGGCGGTCTCAAGTTTCTCATAGTAGCTGTAGACTACTTTACCAAGTGGATCGAGGCAAAAGCAGTGGCGACAATCACCGGCAACCGGGTGAAACGCTTTGTCCGGGACAACATAGTATGCCAATTGGATTACCGGAGAAATCATCTCGGATAATGGGAAACAATCTGCGACAACCCTTCAAAGATTGGTGCGAGAAATTAAACATCACCCAACACTCAGGCCGATACGCACCGCCAAACCAATGGCCTAGTAGAGCGCGCAAATCGCTGGCGAAGGAATCAAAGCGCCTGGATAGGCAAAAGGAAGGTGGGTCGAAGAATTCGTGATGTATTGTGGGCTCACCGCACCTCAATAAAAACCAGACGGGACACCCTTCTCTCTAGTCTACGGACGAAGCTGTTATACCAACCGAGATTGGCATGCCAACTATCCGCACCGCGCAGAGATCAATGTGGCAACAAACGATGATGAAAGACGTGTCGACTTGGATCTGAAAGGAAGAACGCCAAGCATCCATACGGAGGCAAGGTCGAAGTCAAAATGAAAGGATACTATGATGCCAAGGTGCGCAGTTTCATTGACCAGCGGCTTTGTCTACCGTGCCAATGAGGCGAGCCACGCAGAAGATACAGGTAAGCTCGGACCAAAATGGGAAGGCCCTTATGAGATTATCAAGCATAGGCACAGGCCAGACAGCTACGAGGCTTGGATGGTCGTGACCTACAAGCACATGGAACATCGGCAACCTCAAGAGGTGCTACACAGAAGAATAGCTACGCACACGCCGACGCCCGCACTTTCGGTTTCAATAAACATTCATGTATTCGTTTATTTTTCATATTTACTGTTTTCTTTGTTATTTCTTGAAAAACTTGCAAGTATTAATAAAACGCCGCGTTTCTAGCTAACGGACACATTTTAAGTTGTTATCTCCATATACCGTATGTCTTAACAATTTTTATTTTTGCCCACGATGGCGTGCATGCACTACAAATAAACCCACGATGGTAAAAGGATAAGTTGACCTACTAACTAACTTGTTGAGTAAGAGGGTTGCAAACCCATCAATACTGGACCACGCATCCTTGTTAAACACCTTGTTCTCAAGACGTTGGAATAAGATATGTCGATCCCCCACGCGTTGCGCGTTAACGCACACACGTGCACGTTTAACAACTTAGGAACCAAGACACTTGCTTCCATAATGTGATATTTACAGCACGACTGGATATCATACCATACACGATTATGACAAAGTACTTAGAATTATTTCTCAAAGTATACTATAGTTTTCATACATGATTATGGACTTCCTATAGCCGCACTGGAGCACACGTTTGTTTCTTCGGCAACGAATATATCTTTTACGTAAAGACAAACAGATACGTATACATTACAAGTTTCAATAATACCCACAGCAAAAAAGATACTTTCATTCATAACCACGAGTTATTACAAAAGATAGTTATTTTGCAACATACTCACTACCAACTGCTACAACGCTTGAGTGAAGAAGTGCCAACGTGACTCGTTGCATCTTTAGCTTCGCTAATACCCTTCAACACGTCTGCATCCTGACGTGACACAGTAGCCACACTAACTGGCACCCCATCCGACCTTGGCAAGTGCGCTGCACCAACTCCACACAGGATAGCTTTACCTGCAATACCTTCTTTTTTAGCAAGACGGGTCGCATGCGCTTCCAAGACTTCCTTTAAAGGTACCTCTTTCTCCAAAGCAAATCGACTCGACTATCCCTAGGACGCGCGAAAGCGGTACTTGTAGCTGTGACTCATGGGGTTTCAAATAATAGTGCGCTGTTTCGGCACCCTCGATACGGTGACGCGCCAAAGTCAATCCCGCCATAATAACATTTATAGGATAATCTTGATCGCGCTCAAGCTCAGAAATCATTGGGAGCTCTAAGTCTTTCATTTTCTGCATGGCAGCGACCAAGTGATCATATGACTCAGCGTTATAATTGGGTACCTTTTCAATGGGCGACGTCAACAGTTTGGCCTCGTGAAGTTTTTCAATCGCTTCTGATTTACCACGCTCAAGAGCGCACCGCACAACCTCCCCAAAAGCATTCACCACCTCTGACGATTCTAGGGTACTAAGAGCAGCCAGGCGGAGACCGTGGCCTATGAGCCACCTGCGCTCCGCTATCATAGACATAAGCTGCGGATACAACTCTTCGTCGTACTCGATGCTTAGTTTACGCAGCTTTGCCTCCTGTACCTCCAAGGACCAGCTCACAGTATTTCCAAGCTCCCCAATCGCGCAAACAAACTTTCTTTACCCTGTTCTAGATGTTTTAGTGCCAGCCAGACGCAGACTTATACTGGCAGATCAGACGCTCTTGATTCATTTGGCACATAGCCATTTTGTCCTTACTTTTGGTTTTGTATGTGCTCAGGACCTTGGCCTCCGCATGGGCGCTATCTAGTTGTGCCCGGGTACTTGCCAGCTGCGCCTCTAGCAAAGAAATTGTCTGATCTTTTTGGGACTCTTGGTTTTCTGCATCAGATACTCGGTCTTTCAGCTTCACAATTAATGAAGCTTGATGAGCGGAGACTTGAACCAATTCTTCAACTAATTGCTCCAGAGGCACATTTGCATCAGACTGGTCTTCATTATCCACGGCTCTGCTCTGCGCTGAGCGGAATCATTTGGCGTGTTCGGACTAGCCTTAGGGGGTGACTCTATCACCTGCTCCATCCTGCGAATGATCACCAGCGCAATGTTAGAGACGCATTTAGCATCTTCACAAACTAATGAAAATTATACATGTATGGTTTTACTTACTTTGGCTCCGCGTCATCGGCAGACGGGTGCGACGACGCTTCATCAGTGGAGGACAACTCCACAGTTTGAACCACGGGGCGTTTCTTCCTTGAAGGGCCCGCACCATCATCTCTTCGGGTCCTTTTGCGACTAAGCACAGCTTCTTCTTCCTCTTCCTCTTCAGGATGAGCCACAGCTACGGGCGATGACTGCGCTACCAGCGAAGTTACTTCAGGATTGGGACGGCTCTGCAGAGGCGTTGCTTCCACTGCAACTGAGGGGCTGGTCCTGTATCCCCAGATTCAGTTCTATGACCGCCCGATATAGCCTAAAATAGGCTCCTCATCATCTTTCGCCAGATCTTACCTGTCCTCTATCGAAGCGGGCTTCGCTAGTTGTACAACGGTGAACAAATCCATCTCTGCGCAAGACAAAGACACACATACAAACAGGTTATATAGTGCGCGATATGTACGGAAGATTGTTCTTACAGTATTTACACACAGAAGTACGGAGGAATAAGTACCCACCCCGGCCATTGGCGTCTAAGAAAATAGGGATCTCATCTTCAGGACCATAATAATTACGGCTGATTCCCATGTGCACCAAAAATCCCTCAGGATATGCACTAATGGGGATGCGGTTCACATTTATCAGTTCCGCATCCTCGTCGTTAAACGACCCAGGCAATGGGTACTCATCCTTCTGCAATATTCCCCGGGTATAAAAGTCATAATTCCAGGGAAAACATGTATCATCTACCCAGAAGAAGTATTCCCTCCAATTCCTAAGTGCATCTAATTTATCTGTATAGCACTGCAATCTACCAGCGCGTTTTGAAAAAGAAACCCACCCATGCGCCCACGTGGTGTGATAGAAGGCGCGGAATAGGTGGATGGTGGGGTTAATCCCCAACAGACGGCAATTTACCTCAAAGTTGGTAATTTTGGCTGCGCCGATACAATGCAGCTGCGATATGTGTAGCGTATAATAATTTAACACATCGCACAGAAAGCGTGACAGGGGTACACGTTGATTCGCAAATTCGAATAACCGTGTGTATACACCCACTTTCCCTTCGGGGAAATCAGCAATCGTGGCTTGCGCATCCGGAACTACTGGATGCACATTCCGGGGAATAAAGTAATCTGAGGTAAATTCCATCAGATCGATCAAATTGTTTGACCATGGTGATATAATTTTTTGCTATAACGCACGCGCGGTTACCTTGGTGGTTGGTTACTTTTGGGATTCCAATTCTTCAAAATGCTTTAGAAATGGTGGATGGCGTTTTTTACTATGAGGAATCCGGTGAAAATACATCGCCTAGTTATATACTTTTTCTCTTCCACACGATTGGCGACACGTGGATCCCACTAGTCCTTACTGTGTGGTTGAGATGGTTTGATGTGACAACGGGGCAGTAACTTTCCCCCGATTAACGAGGCATTAATTATTCATTTGGATGTCTCGATACATTGCACCTACGGGTAGGTGTATGGTTTCTTTCATACGTTTCATACGTTTCGTATTTTATGATTACGGTCATTAGTCTAGCACCCGTAGTTACGCACTGCGCATACTAGACTGGGGGGACATGATGACGTATAGTCTGGAGTCGGGTCATGAACCCGACTACAGCCCAATACTTTCAAGCCTGGTACGAACTGGGCCATTATATATAAGCGTTTGTGCTCACGAAGGCCCAAGCCCATATCTATTTACGGAATAGATATCCGATATCTTCTAAAACAAGAAGATAATCATTCCCAACCGACTTAGGCGGATACGCGAAAGTTGGGAACACGGAACCAACAAGGATTCCGTGTGTATATAAAGGAATTACACCCTCGTTTAAGGTACGATCTCATAACCCTAAACTCCTTAAACCCTAAACCGATTACTTACTCTCACGCCGGAGGATAATCGTGGGAGACAATCCCACGGTAAGCCTAACGGTGTTTCTTGTCTCTTAGTGCGCAGGTCTCAAGCAGCAATTCTCAATTGGTACGAGAACCGGAGCTCCAAACCAGGAACGTCCAACTTTTGTATCAACAGTTTCTTTTCACTTTTTATGTCTTTTGGAAGCAAAATGCTAGAATGAAGCATATTTGGACGAAAAGGAGCAAAAAATGCATAAAATGGCAAAGTCAAGATCAAAGGCCATCCAACACACCTGACGACGTCCCAAACAAAGGGCGACGTCATCCCTTTATTGAAGACTTGATCAAAAGTGAACGCGACGGCTCAGCAAAATTTTTGGTCCTAAAGCCTGACGACGTCACGCATTAATTCTGGAAGGCGTCACTTACAAAAACTACACCCGACACCCAAGATCCAAGACTAGACGACGTCGCAACTGAAGACTGACCGCATCACATCTCTCAAAGGACGCCGTCCCAACGATGACTTGGCCTAAACAAAACCCTAATGATGGCTACCTGACGACGTTACTAGAAAAAGGTGACGCCATCGCGATTATAAATCTATATATAGAATTCAATTTTTCGGTATTTTAAGAGGTAGAATTTTGGAGAGCAAACCCTAACTAAGTTGTTGTCTGACTTGGACAATATTCTAGGGCCCCATACCCTATTTTACATTGCAAGATAAGTTTGTTTGTCCAAATTATTATTATGACTACCCCATGTTTAATTGATTGTATGTATGCTTGCTTGTTTAACATGTCTTGCTAAATTACTCTTGCGTTTGCTTAGATCTATGAAACCTAACTATTAATTGTTGTTAGGTTGTCTCTTGTCTTAATTGGTAGACGCTAGATTGAGGAAAATTGGCTTCTTCTTTCATTGTTGCGAGCTTGAACGTCCTAAATAGCAAAAAGCCATAGGAGTGCACCTAGGCCATTGTTATGTTTATTGCGTGAATTGTAGCTTTAGGATAGTAGTGTATTCGGGTGAGATGCTATTGTACTTGCTGATCCCGGGTATTCTAAAGGAGAGTTACAATTCATAGAACTAGGGAATTCGGCACCCCCTACGACTAATCAGAATAAAATGCACCAATTATGATAAAGGAAGTGACAATTCAACCGACCAATAAAAGATAACTAGGGAGTAATAGAATCTAAGTGAACATATCTTTAATCATCATACGAGCACACCTCAATTAGCATAATCTATCCAATAGTTAAATTAGATAATTAGATAATTAGTTAAGTAGCGAAATCGGTAGAAGTACCACCCCCAATCATATACCCTGAGATTTTACCCTTGCTTTCTAAAAAAGAACATAAATAAAGACTAAAAAGAATCATCCTCAACCCCACCTTCTAGTCATATATCTCTTTTTAGCACTCCTCTTCCCCTAGAGAATGAAATCGATCCCCGAGCTTACCCCATACTACATTACAACGATTAGGTTCACTGCCTAGAGGGTTGAAAAGCTTGCTCGTAGAAAAGGAGGTTTTCTCGACCCCGAACCCACGCTATCAAGTTTTTGGCGCCGCTGTTGGGAAATAGAATAGCTAGTTAGACTTCTATCTCGTTTAGGGTCACTCGCTTGATTCCTATCAAGTGAGATTTTTTATTTTTTTTCATTAGCTTCCTTGTAGTCTATCCCCTTCTTCGTGTCTTTGTTCATAGCCTCATCACTTTTCATCATGGAAGGTGATAACCCACCCAACAACAATTCACCACCACGTCATCCACCACCCAACCATCCACTATATTACCCACTACAACCAAACTCACCACCACACGTCCCACCAACTCTAAACCAACCACTTGATCAACATTCCTTCAATCTTCTGTGCAACCAATTCACTAGTGAAATCTGTTAATACAAATAAACCGTAAAAACGTTTATTTATTTTTTACGATCTTCTAATGTTTTGTCGATAGCAAACATAAAATCATTTTAACGAAACAAATAAAATACTTAAATGGCTTGAACTAATAGTTTCTAACATATTCACATTTTCACATAAAACACTAAAACAAGTATAAGTGATTTTATGATTTAATATTACATATGTACAACAACTAGTGTTTACATATTTGGGTAAAATATACACATAATTAGTATGTAGTATATTGTGTAATATAAATGGGTAGAAACTTAAGTATCATAACCCATTGACCAAAGACATTGAATGTAGTTCGATACAACCCAATGCCCATGACCCATGAAGCTTGACCCATAACCCATTTGCATGACATCATGCTTATATCATATATGGATAATATCCATAACCCATGGTATTGACCAATACCCATGTGACTAGGTGCATTTCACTCAAGAGATACATTGTATATAGATAAAGACCCATGGATCAACCCATGACCCATGACCCATAACCAAAATACCCATGGGTAAAGATGAGCGTACCACGGATCCCTAGCTTTACGCTAGACGGATCCCTTGTGGGAGGGATCCGTGGGATCCGGGGAACAGTACAATTTTTCCTCTATAAATAGTGAGCCATTTCTTCATTGTGTCTCACCCCTTTCTAATATACTTTCCCCTTGAGTTAAAAACTCTATAACCTCGGATCCAAGAGATCTATGTTTGTAGTTTTGTTTTGGTGTGATCTTCTAGGTTCCTCTTAAAGGCAAGATCACCACCTTTGAAGTCGAGCAAGCTCAAGTCCATGAGTTGCCATGCTTCCTCATCATCAAGACTACTGAAGTCTTTTTGTTGATGATTGTTTTTCTTTTCCTAAGAAGTGTTGAAGACATTTTTGAAAGGTGTCTCAAGTGTCAAGACGAAGATATTAGTGAAAGGTATCTATCGTCCATATCATAAGCACTTGTGGTGGGTGCTTAGAAGTCAAGACTAGAAGCATTAGTGAAGGGTGCTTAGAAGTTAAGATACAAGACATTAGTGAAGGGTGTCTTGAAGATCTAGTTAAAGGCATTAGTGAAAGGTGTCTTAAATGTACATTCGATATGGTGTGTTTCGATGTACAAGATAGATTAGTAATAGATCCAAGGATATTGATATCCTTGATGATGTTATAAAAAGGAGTTGATCTCCTTTGGGATTAGTCGTTGGTGTAGTGTTGGGTAGTAGTTCCTCCATTGCAATGGAACTAGGTGCTTAGCCTAGTACCTAATAAAGGGTAGGCGACGTTGTGTAGGTGTGGTTCACCTTGGTGTGAAAGAACTAGGTGGTTAGCCTAGTACCTAATAAAGGGTAGGTGACGTTGTGTTAGGTGTGGTTCGCCTTGGTGTGAAGGAACTCGGTATCTAGCTTTGTACCGGAAAAAGGTGTAAGCGACATTGTGAAGGCTTCTCCACCATACGGAGATTAGTGTAGTGTTTACGAACTCTCGAGTAGGTGACTCGGGGAATGGAGTAGGGCAAGGAAGGTGTCCTTGTAGCCGAACCACTATAAATACTCGCGTTGTGGTTTTGTTCTTCTTACTCTTATCTTTTCATTACATACTTCTATATGCTTGTTTATCAACATCCAACACACACATCTAAACAGATTGACATAAGTCGATCGAAATATTTAAAAGGAAGTTTTAAATTGGTAAAACTATTCAACCCCCCCTTCTAGTTTTCCACAATTGGTACCAGAGCTTCGTTACCAAGTTTCTTAAAGTATATTGTACTTTAAAAACTTGATACGATCCATGGTCAATTGAAAACTACAAAGAAAGTTTTTCATAAAAACAAACACCATGTCTTTTAAAACTATATGTTTAGATGTTGATTTGATAACAACATTTTTCTTATTCACTTCTTCACTTAATTGAATTAATCCTCTATGTCATGTTGATTAGTCAAATCTCACATCTATCAAGCCATAGGATTTACTTGATAATAAAGATTACCATCCCTAAGAAGGTATCTTAAGCATAAAGGAGCTGGAATTATCTTCTGACATTTGCTGTGTTATTTGTAAAGACATTCCTAAGTACATTTGAGGTATGACTTTCCACTTATCTCTAAATGATATTTGTTTAATAAATAAGTGTGATTACTTAGGCATTTATTTGAGTAGCTTTCATGTATACACATGTTTTACATATAGCTTCATTAGGAAGCTTTTTCTCACATACGTGTCACTCTTTTGTCTAAAAATCATGGTTTATAAAAGTTGTGTTTTGTCTCACTTAATCCAAAAATCATATCTTTCTAATAATAAAACAAAACACGAATCTCAAAAATTCCTCCTTCCCCATAAATAAACCCTTCGTCAATCACTCTATCAAATCCCCGCTTTATCAAATCTTTCAATTTCAAAAAAAAAATCCTCTCATTCAAAACTTCATCCTCCTCTCCATTTCATCTCAACCGAAACCAAGAAAAATCGTCTTCAACATGGTTTACATCGCCCTCGTGCTCATCGCCTTAACACTCATTGAACTTGTGTTCCCTATGACGAAGTTCACATACGGAGACATATACTTTGTGTTGTTAATCTACATTGGGGTTATATACCCAATCCTTTGTATCATCCTTAGCATTGAAATGAAATATTAATAAAAATCTAGTTTATATAGGTTATTGTCATAATGTGTTTATCATTTCTTTTTATTTTTTTTCTCGTGATACATTATAAGTCATGTAAGCATGCTAAAAGAAAAATGTAGGCTAAAACACTTATCTTGGTACAAAAATATGAGGTCTAAAAACCTATGCTTTTTCAAATCTGTTTCTGTTACTACAGATCCACGGATCCCGACAAGTATACTGGCCGGATCCCTTTTAGAAAGGAACCGTGGGAACCGTCCTACTAGAGAACAGTTTTTCATGCAAATCAAAAACCACTATCTTTCTAAAAGTAATATTCCACTAGAATGTCAAAACCATAAGTGAGTTAAGTGTCATTGTTGTTAAAAACCATTGTTAATAAAAATCTAGGAAAAACATTAGATAATCATTGGTTGACCACAAACATCACTTTCTATTAACTCATCATTTATATAGGTTCAACTATGACGCATGAATATGAGTTTGATTTTTCACTCACTAGCGTCTACACTCCGAACATTTCCCTTGAGCCCAACACACCTGGCAATCATGTCCGTGGGTTCAATAATCTCGAAAACCATCACTTCCACGAAGGACGTATTGTAGACACCTCTTTACAATTTGAAGAAGGTATCAATACCTCCTTTTGAGCCATAGGACTAGAATGTCTTCTTGAAATCAATGAGAAGATATTTCCAAGGTTCATAATGGAATTCTTCCGTCAAGTTGAACTCGTTCGTAACGAGGATCGCTCTCTGTCTCTTTGGTTTTATATCAAAAACCAAAAGTTTACTCTAACCCTTGGGCATTTTGCTCACATCCTCCGGATTCCAAATCATGGACAATGTGCCTTCACCGAAGATTGGTCTCTTGATTCTCTCTTTAACTTTCGTGTAGAAAATAGTCCATATTGTTCACACATACCCTCCCCGGAAGATTTAAATCGCATAATATGCAAACCTCGACCATATTACTCCGATCCAAACATTATCTTCACATGGGACATCCGAGAAGAGTACAAACCCCTTGCACTCATCCTACGTGAAAATGTTTGGAGTCTTAGGGGAAATCGAGAAATCCTTCCCCCTTGTTGTGCTCACATAATGTATTGTTTGCTAACACAACAACCATACAATCTCGCCTACTTCTTCACAAGGAGAATTGTAAATCTTCAAGGCTCCAAGAATAAACTCATCCCCTATGGAATGTTCTTGATGCGCCTCTATCATAACATCATGCATTTTCATCCTCAATTTCAAAGTTCGTTGTACGTACTTGTGAACAAGATGATGGAACCGCTAAACATATCTCTCATGAAGACTTTCTTCATTCTTGATTCCACCAACACTTATCAACCACTTGATGATCCTTCTGGCGAAAACGATCAAGGAACTTTGTAGTATTTCAAATAGGATCAATCCCTTTGTACTCGTGCTTTATCAATGTAATCCAATTTCCTTCATGAAATAAAACATCTTACATTTGATATCTTAGTGTTAGAACTCCTTTTAACTAACTTTGGAATATAATGCATTGTCAAGATCATTGCATACCTTTAGTAAAGGTTCTGCCTAGCAGAGAGACGGATCCTAAAGGTTGTGCTAGACGGATCCCTACTCTTAGGGAACCGTGGGATCCGGCAAACAGATAATGCAATTGCAAGCATTGTATTTCAAACATATCCTTAGAACACCTCACACTAAGCTAGACATAGTGTCTTAAGGCAAATTAAGTCCTTATCAAGTTAAGTAGAACCTTCCTACTCACGCATAACTCACCTAGATCACACTCAAAGAGGCTTGTAGATCTATCGTTTCACTTTAATCTATTACTCTTCCGCTCTCAAGCTCACACATCATTTTTCATATGATCCCTCATATTTAAACGTTGGAAACCTCTTATAACAAAATTGATCATAATCATCCTTACGTCAAAATTGTTCAAAATTGATCAAAATTCTAGTTTTTCCATCCTAAGCCTTTAGGATATTCTCCAAAGGATTAATCTAAGTCACTATCTGATCTCTAGGATCGTTTAGATTCACTTGACACTCTCAAAATCTTTAGTGTCATCCTTGTTCATTCATTGGTACTCATGAAAGTTCCAATTTCTTCCATAAAAGGCAATCATTAGCTAAATCACTCATTACCTTCAAGTACTCAAGCACCTCTTCATTTAAAACACTTAGGAGGACTGAAACACTCGAGATGGTATAGATATTAGACATTAGAAACATTCTTTTTATTCTTTCATAGCTGCTGAGAGCCGGATCCCTAGGATTAGCCTAGACGGATCCCTCTGAGGAGGGAACCGTGGGATCTGGATGACAGATTATGTCAAATCTTGCTAAAACAGTCATTACAAGCTCATCTTTCTAACTAAAACACTTCATTTCATCTTAAATGAGTTCCTACATCAGTACAAACTCTGAAGTTGACTCTTGTGCATGTTAATCATCACATTCTAATGAATTTTAGTGGCTTAAGGCTTGAATGCACTTGCCAAATCTCTTGCCTTATAAAACACATTGTTAGGACTTCCATAGTCATCACCTTCATCCTAATTTTAAGCACTTGCCAAATCTCTTGCCTTATAAACCAATGAATTTTAGTGGCTTAAGGCTTCTTCTAAAGAACTTTTTGAAATCTCTAACGGCCATGGCATACTCTTCATCTTCACTACCATATTGGACCATCTTGAGGACTAGTACACCACATCTACATTATAAGTTGTTTAGACAATGGTTTGGATTTATTTCAATCATTGAAATTCATTATGTTATAGTTTGTATTACTTTAGTAATTGGTGAATTTTGTTAATCCATTAATTAGTAAAGTTTTTCGCTTGCATTCATTTTGGTTCCATAAGTGTGACATTTAACCCTTTCAGGGTGGGGTGTTACAATAACTATCTCAGAAAATATCATTTTCGATACATTTCGATTATAATTATGCCCTTTTTAACCTTTTTGGTCTTAGGTTAGTTCCTACCATTGGTTAGGTGGTTATCACTGCGTCTGTTAGGTGGTGTGATGAAAAGGTGATGTGATAATAAGGTTGATGTGAAGTAAAGGTAACCATTTCACCCGGCCTTATATTATTGAAGCCCATAACCGTCACAACCACTTAGCCTAAACCAGTCTATGATTTATCATATAAAGATTTCCCCCTCCAATTGTCATGATCGTTGTTCAAATGTAATTTTGTTAGGTGTTAATTAGTAATGCTAGCAGGGTACCCGAACATTGCGGGAGAGAGTACCCTATAATCAATTTTTTAGGCATGTTATATTTTTCAATTGCATATTTTTTGTGATAATGAGTTTACGCATGACCAAAATTTTGGAATTTATCGCACACTATTTCATATTAAAATGTCAAATACGTATTCATCACGATGCAATGACGATACAAAAATGATAATCAGTAGTATTACGAGTTTGAGATGATTGACGGTGAAAAATATTTGCTAATTAGTAAAGTTGTGTAATATTCGTCAAATATTATTTAATGTGTAAACATAAACAAGTATATATTAGCTCTTGCATTATATGATTAGTAATGTGTATGACATTGCTTATATAACTTACGACGTTAAAAAAAGTATACATTTTCGTGTTTTATAAATCACATGAAAATTTTTGTGTTTTGACATGTACAATTCTTTTTAAACGAATTTATTAGCAAAATGATTAGGTTTTCACTAAACTTGTACTAAAATACATACATAAATGATAAATGTTTTTTGAATATGCAATTTTCAAAAAAATTAAATGTCCAGAATCAAACAAAAAATTGGCATTAAACTCACATGAATGAGTGTTTTGATAATTATGTGTATAAGAGTTTTGTTTAGTGAATTATACATAGCATTAACTATTTGTAAATATTGCATATTAATTGGCATTTTTAAAACATAAAATTCATTTAATAGAAGAAGATGTCTTCATCTATTATATGTAGTATATAGATATTGGTAATTGGTTTACTCATTTTATGGCTTTTAATATGTTTTTAGTATTTTAAATAACGAGACGCGAGGCAACGACATACAAAATGAAAATCTTTGTATTTTGACATGTACACTTCTTTTTAAACGAATTTATTAGCCAAAAAATTAGGTTTTCACTAAACTTGCAGTAACATACATACATAGATGATAAATATATTTTGAATATGCAATTTTCAAAAAAATTAAATGTCCATAATCAAAAAAAAAAAAAAAAATAAAAAAATTGGCATTAAACTCACATGAATGAATGTTTTAATAATTATGTCTATAAGAGTTTGGTTTAGTGTATTACACATAGCATTAACTATTTGTAAATATTGCATATTAATTTGCATTCGTCAAAACATAAAATACATTGAATAGAGGAAAATGTCTTCCTCTATTATATGTAGTATATAGATATTAGTAATTGGTTTACTCATTTTTTTGGCTTTTAATATATTTTTAGTATTTTTAATAGCGAGACGCAAGGCAACGACATACAAAATGAAACCCCGTTATATATAGCAATAATGATAATAGTGTTATAATTTTTGGACAAGTAAGAGTGTTAATTTGTATCTATACATGGTTTTTATTTGCAATGTTTCCAAGACTTACCTGCATTAAAAGAATTTTTTTTAAAGAAACTAAGCCTTTTATTTCATTATTTTGAGAAGCAACATACGTTTTACAAACTAGTATCCTATACATTTACACCATCCTTTATAACATACTCCATAACAACAAGGGTCGCACGTACACTCTTTATCAGAATAGCATCTTTTGGTGATCTTTGGGGATATGAGTTGTAATTTTGTTATTTCTGTAACTTCGTCAGCATTTGTTGGAGCCAACTTTCGATCCTTGACTTCCGGTATTGCACTAACAAACATACCATAAGAATTGAGCAACAATATGGCTAAAAACGCGACTTTGAATAAAGCGTTCACCATATCTCTTGGTTAAGTTGCAATATTTAGAACTTGAGATGTATGTTTTTGAACTACAAAGACCTATCTATTTATAATGTTTAGTTGCTAAGATTTTAACACCGCCAAACAAGATTTATGTAATCACAATGGAAAGCATATTTCAACATGCATAATCATGTTACTATAATTAAGAATTTAATGCACGTTCTAAATTTACCAACCACTTGTGACATGTTATAAATGTCAAATTAAATGATAAATATGTTAGTTTTCTCTCCATGGCTTATAAATGCAACTAGCCTAAGGCCTGGCCGTTGGCCGGCTAGGTTAAAATTTAATATTAAACATAAAATTGTAGTACAAAAACATGTTGTAAAAATTATATACACTAGAATGTATAGTGCTGAAAGATAAATGAACTAATATAAATAATCTTGTAGTATTAAAAACATTAAAACATAATAGTGTAGTGCTTAAAATGTAACACCCCCAATTTTGTGATACGCAGCGGAATTCAAACTGGGTGTTACTTCATGGTACAACAGTTATAATAGTAGAAAACAATCTATATTTGAATCGTTTTTGTTAATACACATAAGCCGTAAAAATATTTATTTATTGTTAGTTTTCTCTCCATGGCTTATAAATGCAACTAGCCTAAGGTCTGGCCGTTGGCCGGCTAGCTTAAAATTTTATTATTAAACATAAAATTGTAGTACAAAAACATGTTGTAAAAATTATATATGCTAGAATGTATAGTGCTGAAAGATAAATGAACTAATATAAATAATCGTGTAGTATTAAAAACATTAAAACATAATAGTGTAGTGCTTAAAATAATGAAAAAAATCTAAAAACACTCAAAAGGTCTAAAAACAACTGAAAGGATAATTATGCTTAAATAAAAGAACCTTGAATATATGGTTTAAAGGATACAAACATATGAAAAAAGATTGAAAAAAGTTCAAGCCGATGTAGAGCTTCTTTGTACACGATGTTAGTTGTGTGATTGCAATGGTTGCCATCACTGTCTAAGCATATTACTTTTAGGCCTTTTTTGCTCTTTACCCTTGATACGGCTACATATAATTGTCCGTGTGATAAAACAGGTTTTGGAAAGAATAAGGCCACCTTCGATAACGTTTTCCCCTGACTTTTGTTAATTGTCATGGCAAAAAAAATATATATCGGGAATTGTCTCCTGTTAAGGTGAAAAGGAATCTTCTTATCGTATGGGCTAATATTCATGCGAGGAATAGCGACAACTGTCCATATCTTACGATCAGATATGATTTTTGCCTCGATGTTATTTAATCTCATTCTAACTATTTGCAACCTTGTACCATTACAAAGACCACCTCTTTGGTGTATGTTGCGCAAACACATTATTGGAGCGCTAATCTTCAAAACTAACTTGTGATGTGGAATAGCGGACATTCTTACTGTGTTTAAGAATTCTGTTGTATACATGGACTCATCGTAGTTGAAATCCACATCTACATCGGAATCAGAATCGGTACTGTAACATACCTTCTCCCAACCTGGCAATATGGACATCATTCGTTCATTCACTTTGTCTATCTCTTCGTGTGTGGGTGCAAGAATAACTCGATCTTGAAAATATGACGGATCCTACAAATTTTTCTCCTAGTTGCCGTAAATTTCCTGGCAAACAGCTTCCACATCATCATCAAAATGAGGGATAAGCATTTCTTCGGGGAATTCTACCTCTGCTTGACCGTCATTTTTACCACCTATTCTTCCCTCGCCTATATTCAATATCCATTCAGCGAACTCATTTATTTCTGTTGCATCATCTGGATTGCAAGCCACACGAAGCCTCATGTTATGTGTAAGCTTTTGAACCTTGCAATGCTTCCATAAATAAGACATGTTCATGGAAGCATGTACAACGTCTTCCCTACTACCGTTTGCAATTACAGGTAATATTTGGCGAAAATCACCATAAAAAACAACCACTTTGCCACCAAAAACTGTATCCGAAGCATCTGAGTAAATACTTGAAGATATGTCTCTTAATGTTCTATCAAAAGCTTCATATGCAAGTTCAATAATCATTGGAGCTTCATCCCATATGATTAATTTAGTCTCTTTTATCAACTCAGCAAGAGGGACATCGACAGAAATGGTACACATAGAATCCTCAACAATATTAATAGTATAGCAAATCGAGAATGGGCCGTTCTTCCACCGTCAAGCAAGAGGGAAGCAATACCACTTGATGCAACATTTAAGACAATCTGACCTTTAGACCTTAAAGCAGCCGTCAAGGTCTTGTACAAAAATGTTTTATCTGTCCCTTTGTAACCATAAACGACAAACATTCCTCCACTATTATTGTTACATGCAACAATAATAGTCTCATAAATCCCTTTTTGCTTGTTCGTCAAGCTATTGTAGAGGGTTTCATGCTGGATAATTAGTTCCGGTATTTTGTAATCTAATTCATCCTAAATCAACCGGTTATATCCCTCCATTGTAAACTCAGCAGTGTGGTAAGGCATGTTGGCTATATTTTTAAGACTTTTTCCGCAACTAAGTAGCTTTTCCTCGATGTATTTTAAACATATATTGTATCCCTGAGTATCACTTAGTTGAAGATCTGAAAGCCAAAAAACATCATCTTATTTGATTTAGGAGAATGAATAAAATACATTTATATATGAATGTAATTGTGAATAATACTAAAAATGGATTACCTAGATGATTAAGTTTTGATGTTTCGAAATGCAAGACATCATCAGCTAAAAGATGCCATGTCTTCTCCCTTACAATCTCAAACTGGGACATACTGTCGCTCAATATTAAACTTAAAAAATAATTTCTAATGCAATCTCCCATTCCCCATTGACTTGCCTCAATTACTCCGTCGATGTATTCCTTGTCATCATCTAACAAACTGATAAGGATTTAAAACAAACATTTTTAGGGGGTCATTTAAGCCCTAAATTGATACATTTTATATCCGTTACTGCTTAAAATCATTCCTTTTCATTTTTTAGGTCTTTTGGAAGCAAAATGCTGGAATGGAGCATATTTGGACGAAAAGGAGCAAAAACAGGAAGAAAATGGCAAAGTCAAGATTAAAGGCACTCCAAGCTGCTCAGAAGAACCTGACGGCGTCCCAAACAAAGGGCGACGCCATCCCTCTATGAAGACTTGATCAAAAAGTGCACGCGAAGGCTCAGCGGAATTTCTGGTCCTGGAAAAAACGGCGTCACGCCTTATTTCTGGAAGGCGTCACTCACACTTTTCACACCAGACACCAAAATCCAAGATTCAGACGACGTCCTGCATAAAGACTAACGGCGTCACACTTCTCAAGTGACTTCGTCCCAACGATGACTTGGCCCTAATGAAACCCTAATGATGGCGACCTGACGGTGTCACTAGCAAAAGGTGACGCCGTCGCGATTGTAAATCTATATATAGAATTCGATTTTTCTGTATTTAAAGAGGTAGAAATTTTGAGAGAAAACCCTAACTTAGTTGTAATCCGACTTGGACAGTATTCTAGGGTCCCATACCCTATTTTACACATCAAGATAAGTTTGTTTATCTAATTTATCATTATGTCTACCCCATGTTCAATTTATTATGTGTACGCTTCCTTGTTTAACATGTCTAGCTAAATTACTTATGTGTTCGCTTAGATATATGAAACCTAGTTATTGATTGTTGTTAGGTTGTCTTTTTTCTTAATTAGTAGAAGCCATAGGAGTGCAGCTAGGCCATCATTGTATTTATGGCGTGAGTTGTACTTTATGACAATAGGGTATTCGGTGGAGATGATACTGTACTTACCCATCCCGTGTATTCTATAGGAGAGCTACAATTCATAGAACTAGCGATTAGGCACCCCTACAACTAATAGGAATACAACACATCAATTAAGATAAAGGAAGTGACAATTCAACCGACCAATAAAAGATAACTAGGGAGTAATAATATCTAAGTGAACACATCTTTAATCACCATATGAGCATACCTCAATTAGCATAATCTATCCATAGGTTAATCACCAAAATTAGATATTTAATAGAAGTAATAAAATCAGTAGAAGTACCACCCCAATCCTATACCCTGAGATTTTACCCTTGCTTTCTAAAAAAAATAAAAAGAATAAAAAGAATCATCCTCAACCCCACCTTCTTGTCATAAATCTCTTTTTAGCATTCCTATTCCCTTAGAGAATGAAATCAATCCCCGAGGCTTACCCCATACTACACTACAATGATTAGGTTTACTGCCTATAGGGTTGAAAAGCTTGCTCGTAGAAAAGGAGGTTTTCTCGACCCCGAACCCTGCTATCAAGTTTTTGGCACCGCTGCCGGGGAATAGAATAGCTAGTTAGATTTCTATCTCATTGAGGAAGAATTTTATAGGCAGATGGAAGAGATGCAAGTGAAACTGGCGGAGATGATGAACTTAGTGAAGGAGTACACTAAGATGAGGGTTCCCAAGAAAGTGCTAGTGAGGAATCATGACCGCATTTTACCCCACTATGTTTGTTAACGCCATTTCCATTGTTCTTGATAAGGATGAGGTAGTTGAGGCTAACGAGAACAGCTCGAGTGGTAAGGATGAAGATAAGGCTAAGGAATTAGATAAACCCAAAACCATAGGGCATTACCTTAAGCATGAGATCAATAAGAAAACTATTGTTAACCAAGTGAACAACTTTAGGTATAATGATGCTCTTAGGAAAACCTTCTTAGGTGAAATAAAGGAGGAAGAATATGACACTATGCCTATGGGGCCTTTGTATGAAGCAATTCTTAAGAAACCAGTAGCTAAAAAACTGGAGATTTGTGGGAAGTTCATAATACCATGTAGCTTTTGTGACTTAGAGAATATAAAAGCCTTAGCCGACCAGGGATCCGATGTAAGCATAATGCTGCTATCAATCAATCTATAATAAGTTGACTAAGGAAAAACCAACCAAGACTAATCTTAGACTTTCGTTAGCAAATCATTCATATGTTTATCCCTTAGGAATAGCGGAAGATGTGTTAATTGAGGTTGCAAGTAGTATCTATCCGATGGATTTTGCAATTGTAGACATTTAGGAAGATGAACACATGCCCTTAATCCACGGATGACCTTTCCTGGCCACCACTAAGGCAACAATCAAATGCAGTGAGGGTGTTATGGTACTTAAAAGTGGCAAAAGCAAAGTTAGGATACCTATAGCTCCGAGATATCCTTTGAAGATTAAGGAAAAGAAAAGAGATGCTAATAATTCATGAGTCTCCAATAGTGCATTTAAAAGGAAAATCACTGAATGGGAAGGAAAGATTAGAGAGTGCATGAATAAGGAGATTGAATTAAAAAAATGGAAACGTGATAAACAAATCATAGGGCACAACTACACCACGAAAAAACTTCATGAAAACCATCATGATAAAGGTGATGCTAAAAGACATGACCAAAAGAGCCCTAAAGAGTTCGTGGAAAGAGACAAAGTGCTCTTGTATAATTCAAGATTAAGAGCATACAGAGGAAGGAGTAAGCCAAAATGGTGTGGCCCCTATACGGTGAAAGAGGCAAAAATAAGAAGTGGAACCATTGTGCTATTTGACGTCAATGGGAGGGAGTTCACGGTAAACATACGACGTGTAAAACCTTATGATAATGACCTAGTGAATGAAGAAGATGACGGAAAAGAAGTCACATAGGAGCACGACTTCGAGTCTAGCTACTAGAATCATAAATAAAGAAAAACGCTTCTTGGGAGGAAACCTATGCTTAATTGTTTGCTTGTTTTATTTTTCAATTTGTGTGTTTATATATCTTTTTCATTGTTGTGTATTCTCATGTTAGACTTTGTGAAAATGCTTTATTTTGTTTTTAACTTCGTCTTAATTACAAATAAAAGTATTTTACAAAAAGATAAGTGTAGGGAAGATCATATAAGTTCTTAAGAACATGAACATGAGAATTAACATCATTGAAATTGATATATATGGTTGTTTGTTAGAGTCAAATGTGTGTATCGAGTCATAAATAAGGTAATTTTTTCAGAAAAACGCAGCACACCCGTTTTTGTCAGGACATCCTGACGGCGTCAGAATTAAAGCCTGACGACGTTAGGCAATGTAGAAGCAGAATGTTCAGTTTTCGTTTTCTGTGCAGTTTATAATTTTTATTATTTAATGGTTACGCTGTAACTTTTAATAGAAGTTACGCCGTAACTTGTAGCTTGAAAAAGAAAATATGGAATTGTAATAGAAAATTGCAATACGAGAGACTGAGATACGTACCTTATACGGTATTGAAAGTATTCACGTCCCTTATCTTAGGTCAATATTATAATTCATACCTTAGATCTTTCATTAACTGATCCCCGGCAGCGGTGCCAAAAAGCTGATGTGCTATTTCATCCTGCTTTTAATATTTATAAAACTAAGATAAGCTAGGATAAACACATGCTAACGGGCAGAGAACACGATCAGATGAAGTAAAGCCTTAAGTAAATCCGAGTGTCGTCCCCAGAGAGTTGTGACCTTGAAAAAACTAAGATGATTAGAAGTAACATAATTTGATATTGATATTATAATTTATGTTGATCCTAGTTGAGCAAACGATCTAATATAGAAACTGACTTGTAACAAAAGCTTATTAAGTATTACGCGGAATTTAACACTTAATCTTAAGAAGAAGAACAATAAACATTCAACACCTCAATATTATTGATAATACGAATACTCTTACAGTATTAGGGTTTTGCAACCTTGAAGTGTATCGACCTTAGATATAAAACTTATGTATATCTAACCTAACCTAGAACCTCCTTTTATAGGCTAAGGAGTCCTATACATTATACAATACGTAACCTACAAGATAAATATCTTTTCCATATTTATCTAATACAATAAACTAAACCAACTAAACAAGACTAGCAGTGGTTACAATATATTATCCGTGGTTACACAATACTACTAGCCGCGGTTGTCTTCATCCGTGGCTACATTTTTCTGTCCGTGGTTATATCAGCTCTGTCCATGGTTCCAGTACTTAGAGTAATTCTTGATTCAAGGAACCTAAAACCCAACAATCATCCCCTAAACTTGATACATTCCAACAGAATTCTCAAGTTTCCTTTAAGCTTAAAACATCTGGATTGGAGGATGTAGCCAAACACTTACTTCTTCTACATATTGTAAGCTTGACCATCATAGGGTACTAACATCTTGATACAACCAGGCTTCAACATCTGAGCAATAATTTCTGGATACTCATTCAATTTAGGATAATCACCTTCTACAAGCATATGAATAATGTTTCCAGAAACAGTTAAAACATGAACTCCACAAGTTTGATATAAAAACCATCTTGTAACATGACCATTGTAGAGTCCATTCCATTCAGGTTCATCATGAGTAGGCTCAAATAAAATCTTTAAACGATGATAAACCAGTCTTTCATGATAATCATTTGGATGTACTTCACCAAACTTATTCTTGTAAAGTATCCAAAGATTCATCAAATCATCTCTATCAAAATACTGAAGCATTTGTGAAAATTTATTATACTCATAAACTTCATTGTTGAGTCTTTGAATTTTCCAAACTCCTTCACTTCCAACTTTAAGCTTAAACTCATAAGAGATAATTTGATTAACATCTTCAACTACTTTCAACTTTTTAGAATCAGATGGCTCCTGAAGCTCAGACTTTCTCTTGTGTCTACATTGAATCCACTCTTCTTCCTTCTTAGAATTCATTGGACAGAACTGATCATTATTAATCTTCATACATCTTTCATAAATCTCCAAAATTCTATCAAATGAACATTTACTAAGATTATCAGAAACATGAATGCCTGAATTCTTAATAATCTTCATCAAAACATTCCTCATCTAAGCCATTGAAGGAGGTTTCTTTCTTATAACTTGTTTCTTTGTTTTACTAACATTCCTTGCCCATTCACTCATCATTCTAGCTTTTTCCTCATCATCCAACAGTGCCCATTCTTGTGCAGTAAACTCATCAAGTATTTGTTGAGAAGCTTGAAGATAGTTTTGTGATTCATACCATATAGCTAACCATCTCTCACTAGCTTCCTCCTCTTCTTTCTTCCTTTTATCCAAAGCTGCTTGTTCTTCAGCCAACAAGTTTCTTCCATACTCTTCATCATAAGCTTCTTGTTCTGCTTTACTTTTAAACTTCAGCTCTGGTACAACAACCCCTTTTCCTTTCCCAATATCAGATTTAACCACTTTCTTCTTCAATGGTTCACCAATAACTAAAATTTTTCCTTTAGGCTTGGTTGTAGTAGATTGAACAGATAAAGTAGGTGCAATGATGGGTGTAGAAATAGATGATGTTTTGCTCAGATTTATCAATGTACTTGCATCTTCTTTCTCTACTTCTTTAGACTTAGGTGGTAATCTGAGAGAGTGTTGTGACAACAGTGGAAGTGGTTATGATAGCAGTGGGTATGACAGTAGTGGGTACAATAGCCAAGTCTGAAACTGCATCAGTGGTTATAAAGTACTAACCGTGGTTTCAGACATACTATCAGTTGTTGTGTTCTGCACTACTTCAGCATTCTTCAATTTTTCAAGAACAACCTCATTCCCATCTTTATCAGATACCAAAAAACTTGATCTCCACTATCAACATCTTCTTCCATAGGTACACCAACAGATACATCCACAGCCTCCCCTGAATTCATGCCTTCACTCCTCCCCTGTTTGGATACATCCTCCACATGCAGAGCTGAAGAGGAGTCCGCCTTGTTTCTCCACACAATTGTATGAATAGCCCATTCAGATGATAAACTCCTAATGAACTTCAAATTAATATCTTCTTGAAGAACCTTGTAATCCACTGACTTCAGTTGGCTGATAAGTTTCTGAAGTCTATTATATGTGCCATCAAGTTTTTCTCCACTAAGAGCAGTGAAGGTTTCAAATTGATGCTTGAGCATATTCATCCTTGACTTCTTTGTAGCTTCATTACCAGCAAACCTTGTTTCAAGAGCATCCAATAAATCCTTAGCAGACTCATATTGTTCAAAGTCCAAAACATACTCATTAGGTATTCCCATGGAGAGAATACTATGAGATTTGATTTCCATTTTCCTTTTAGCTTTATCGAGTTCACTGACAATAGCTATCTCTTTACCATCCTCACCCATCTTAGGAAGAGTGTCACCCTTTTCAACGACATCCCAGAGAGCATAGTCAATCATACGAATGTATTGCCTCATTCGAATTCTCCAGATTTGATACTCACCATGCTTGAGCATGGGTACCTTTGAAGCAGTCACCATGTGAGTTTCGTCAGACATCTTAGTTTTCTTTGTATAGAACTTAAAAGAACTTCTTCTTGATTACAATTTCTAGATCACAAGCTCTGATACCACTTGTTGATCCCAGTTGAGCAAACGATCTAATATAGAAACTGACTTGTAACAAAAGCTTATTAAGTATTACGCGGAATTTAACACTTAATCTTAAGAAGAAGAACAGTTAACATTCAACACCTCAATATTATTGATAATACGAATACTCTTACAGTATTAGGGTTTTGCAACCTTGAAGTGTATCGACCTTAGATATAAAACTTACGTATATCTAACCTAACCTAGAACCTCCTTTTATAGGCTAAGGAGTCCTATACATTATACAATACGTAACCTACAAGATAAATATCTTTTCCATATTTATCTAATACAATAAACTAAACCAACTAAACAAGACTAGCAGTGGTTACAATATATTATCCGTGGTTACACAATACTACTAGCCGCGGTTGTCTTCATCCGTGGCTACATTCTTCTGTCCGTGGTTATATCAGCTCTGTCCATGGTTCCAGTACTTAGAGTAATTCTTGATTCAAGGAACCTAAAACCCAACAATTTAGATATAATTATTCTATTTACACAGGCATAAGAGTCTAAGATAAAAAGGTAGAAAAGTCAAGCTTAATCAAGATTATAGATAAGAATTAATTCTCAATATAAAGTTCCAATATAGTGGTTAATTATCGCCAGTCTCCTTTGGTCAATTTGTTATGGCCTATGGTTCTTAGATTCCTCACCGAGATAAACAGGTCACCCAGGATCATTCGGTAACCTAATATCAGTCATTAAGAGTCAAATCTACTAGATCTAGTCTATGGAAACCTGGCCATTAAGAACTTAGGTTTCCCCAGCTTCTTAAATACCTCCACTTGATAGGTGATCATTTGGTTAGTTCGCTCGAAGAACGGTTGTACTATGGCCAATTCCTTCCATACTTCGCAACCTATTAGGCTGAGATCAGTTGGTCAATTCTCCCAACCCTTTAGATACTAACAAGCTTATAATATTACCGAGACTAGCGTTCTATGAAAAGACTAAGTAGATGGTCATAAAAAATAAAGAGAAGATTAATAACCTAAATGTAAACTTGAATTAATAACATGAATTTATAATATAATCTGTAGAAAAATATAAAAAGAATTCAAACTTGAATACAAAGGAAATCTTAGATGAGAACTTCGTTCTTAATGCTCCTAAGCCATGATTCTTCTTCTGTGTTTGATCTCCCTAAATCCTAGAAAGGTTTGAGAAAGGAGAGATGCCTGAAACTAATGAAATCTTCGTCTATTTATAGGCATGAATACTAGCTACGGTGTAACACTTATGAACTAGTTACACCGTAGCTCTTTTATACTTTGATACTTATCCATGGTTACGGCGTAACCTGAGCTAATGGTTACGCGGTTCTCGTGATATTTGAGTTTTCGGAATATCAATGAAGAGTATTGTTTACAATCCAACCCCAAATGTTACACCCAAATTGCCTTAGCCCACCTTGTATGCACTCATCTTTAGTGCATAATTTTAATCATTGTTTAAACCCTTAGTTCAATTATCTAGTTACTTGCATGGTTGCTAAGCCAAGTCATATACTTTGTATATAGTTTTGGGACGATTTGCACTCATGGGTTAAATTAGTATTTTATGGAGTAACATGAAGGAACGATAAATTCAATTTCCCATTGTCTACGTAATTAAGTACTCCGAGTGTTTTGATCTTTTCATATCAGGTCAGTTAGTATTACTGAAATAAATACTCAAGTGTACGTATGCACTTATAAATCCCTTTATTTTGATGTTATCATAGAGGATGGTAGAAAAAAAACATATGGGCTACCATCCTACATCTATCTTTATGTTTTAGTTTTTTATGTTTATGTCTTTTAATTTTGTTTTAAGTTATTATCTAGTGTTAGTGAGTCGAGTCTTGGCTTAGCAACACCGCGTTTTACATGCTTATAACATAAGATTTTTGACTTGCCACCACTAAATATCCCCATATCCAACAAAACCCTTTATTTCCCTACCCAAAGCCTAACTGATAACATCAAATTAACCTGATATTATAAGTGTTAATTTTTCCCTTTATCGTCATATTATGTTTAAAATGCTATTAGAATCACCCTTATTCCTTCTTATTTCATTTCAGGAACTATTTACGATGAAGAAGCGGTATTTGGACATTTATGAGCTCAAAGATGATTTTCTCTCACATTTAATGAAGACCACGGCGTAACTAAGTGATGAAGTTACGTCGTAATCTATTTCACGAAGAATGCGGCGTAACCATGAGGTGGAGTTATGCCGTAACAAGACTACAGTTCATGATATGACAATTTTACGAAGAATATGGCGTAACCATCAGCTCAGGTTACGCTGTAACCATGGATAAGCGTCAACTTTACAAAGACTATGGCGTAACCATTAGCTCAGTAATATTATAAGCTTGTTAGTATCTAAAGGGTTGGGAGAATTGACCAACTGATCTCAGCCTAATAGGTTGCGAAGTATGGAAGGAATTGGCCATAGTACTACCATTCTTCGTGTGCGAAGTAACCAAATGACCACCTATCAAGTTGAGGTATTTAAGAAGCTGGGGAAACCTAAGTTGCTAATGGCCAGGTTTCCATAGACTAGATCTAGTAGATTTGACTCTTAATGACTGATATTAGGTTACTGAATGATCCTGGGTGACCTGTTTATCTCGGTGAGGAATCTAAGAACCATAAGCCATGACAAATTGACCAAAGGAGACTGGCAGTAATTAACCACTATATTGAAACTTTATATTGAGAATTAATTCTTATCTGTAATCTTGATTAAGCTTCACTTTTCTACCTCTTTATCTTAGACTCTTATGTCTGTGTAAATAGAATAATTATATCTAAATTATCATATCGATATCAAATTATGTTACTCCTAATCATCTTAGTTCTTTCAAGGTCACAACTCTCTTGGGCCGACACTCGGATTTACTGAAGGCTTTACTTCATCTGATCTGGTCCTCTGCCCGTTAGCATGTGTTTATCCTAGTTTATCTTAGTTTTATAAATATTAAAAGCAGGATGAAATAGCACATCAACTTTTTGGAACTGCTGCTGGGGATCAGTTAATGAAAGATCTAAGATATGAATTATAATATTAACCTAAGATAAGGGACGTGAATACTTTCAATACCGTATAAGGTACGTATCTCAGTCTCTCGTATTGCAATTTTCTATTACAATTCCATATTTTCTTTTTCAACCTACTAGTTACGGCGTAACTTCTATTAAAAGTTACAACGTAACCATTAAATAATAAAAACTATAAACTGCACAGAAAACGAAAACTGAACATTCTGCTTCTACATTACCTAACATCGTCAGGCTTTAATTCTGACGCCGTCAGGATGTCCTGACAAAAACTGGTGTGCTGCGTTTTTCCGGAAAAATTTCCTTATTTATGACTAAATACAAGCATTTGACTCTAACAAACAACCATATATATCAATTTCAATTATTGTAATTCTCATGTTCATGTTCTTAAGAACTTATATGATCTTCCCTACACTTATCTTTTTGTAAAATACCTTTATATGTAATTAAGACGAAGTTAAAAACAAAATAAAGCATTTTCACAAAGTCTAACATGAGAATACACAACAATGAAAAAGGTATATAAACACACAAATTGAAAAATAAAACAAGCAAACAATTAAGCATAGGTTTCCTCCCACGAAGCGCTTTTCTTTATTTATGATTCTTGTAGCTAGACTCGAAGTCGTGCTCCTATGCGACTTCTTTTCCATCATCTTCTTCATTCACTAGGTCATTATCATAAGGTTTTACATGTCGTATGTTTACCGTGAACTCCCTCCCATTGACGTCAAATAGCACAATGGTTCCACTTCTTATTTTTGCCTCTTTCACCGTATAGGGGCCACACCATTTTGGCTTACTACTTCCTCTGTGTGCTCTTAATCTTGAATTATACAAGAGCACTTTGTCTCTTTCCATGAACTCTTTAGGGCTCTTTTGGTCATGTCTTTAGCATCACCTTTCTCAGGATGGTTTTTGTGAATTTTTTCGGTGGTGTAATTGTGCCCTATGATTTGTTTATCACGTTTCCATTTTTCTAATTCAATCTCCTTATTCATGCACTCTCTAATCTTTCCTTCCCATTCAGTGATTTCTTTTTAACTGCACTATTGGAGACTCATGAATTCTTATCATCTCTTTTCTTTTCCTTAATCTTCAAAGGATATATCGGAGCTATAGGTATCCTAACTTTGCTTTTGCCACTTTTAAGTACCATAACACCCTCACCACATTTGATTGTTGCCTTGGTGATGGCTAGGAAAGGTCATCCGTGGATTAAGGGCATGTGTTCATCTTCCTCAATGTCTACAATTGCAAAATCCATCAGGTAGATACTACTTGCAACCTCAATTATCACATCTTCCGCTATTCCTAAGGGATAAACATATGAATGATTTGCTAACGAAAGTCTAAGATTAGTCTTGGTTGGTTTTTCCTTAGTCAACTTATTATAGATTGATTGATAGCAGCATTATGCTTACATCGGATCCCTGGTCGGCTAAGGCTTTTATATTCTCTAAGTCACCAATGCTACATGGTATTATGAATTTCCCACAAATCTCCTGCTTTTTAGCTACTGCTTTCTTAAGAATTGCTTCATACAAAGGCCCCATAGGCATAGTGTCATATTCTTCGTCCTTAATATCACCTAAGAAGGTTTTCCTAAGAGCATCATTATACCTAAAGTTGTTCACTTGGTTAACTATAGTTTTCTTATTGATCTCATGCTTAAGGTAATGCCCTATGGTTTTGGGTTTATCTAATTCCTTAGCCTTATCTTCATCCTTACCACTCGAGCTGTTCTCGTTAGCCTCAACTACCCCATCCTTATGAAGAACAATGGAAATGGTGTTAACAAACATAGTGGGGTAAAATGCGGTCATGACTCCTCACTAGCACTTTCTTGGGAATCCTCATCTTAGTTTACTCCTTCACTAAGTTCATCATCTCTGCCAGTTTCACTTGCATCTCTTCCCTCTGCCTATAAAATTCTTCCTCAAATTTAGCTAATCTCTCCGTGTGAGCCGCCATATATTCTCTCATTTGTGTTTTGAAGCTTGGTGAGAGTGGGATTGGAGAGGTAGAACAGAAGAGTCTTAGGGAATTAGGGTTTTGTTCACGGCTAGGTGATTCAGAGAGGGGTGTTGGGCTGTTGGCTGATTCTGCGAAATTGGCCGTTGATTGATGGACTGGTCCAGGTGCTTTCTTTTGCCTTTCAACTAGATAGTCGATCCTTTTTTCTAAAGCACAAACTTTCTCTTCGGTGATGTCGGAAGGCCTACGAGGTATTTATATCGCATTTACCATGATTTTAGGAGTTTCATAAGAATCATTCCAATCTTTGTAGCTGTGACCAGTTAGCTCTTCAATGATATCCCATGATTCTTTTGCGTTGAGATTGTTGAGCCTTCCACCGGCTGCTCGGTCAATGGATCGCTTGGTGAGAAAATTGGCATGATCGTAAAAGATTTGGACTTGAAGCCAGAGATTAATGCTGTGATGAGGGACTTTATGGAGAAAGTCCTTGAATCGAGTCCACGCCTCGTAGAGAGTTTCGCCTTGACATTGTTGGAACATCAAGATGTCATTCCTTAGCTCGGTAGTTCTCCTCGGTGGGAAAAATTGGGCGAGGAAATGAGTGGTGAGATCATCCCAACTTAAGATGGATCCGACGAGAAGCCACTCAAGCCAATTACTAGCTTGGTCCCCGTAGAGAGAATTGGAAGGGACGCAAGCGCGTGGTCTCCCGTGTGGTAGTATCAAGGTCGATAGAGTCAACGATATTTAGGAAATCCTTGAGATGCTGATTAGGATCTTCGGAACAAAGTCCATGAAATGCACATCCGTTTTACACTAATCGGATGGTGTCGGATCGCAGGACCGTAGTTTGAGCTTGAATTGGGAGCTCGGTGGTGTTCCTATAGCCTTGACGGCTCGGTCTAGAGTAGTCACCAAGAGTACGGCCTCTTGGCGGGTCAAGTGATGGTTGATTGAGTGGAATTGGTTGATGTGGTGATGGATTGTTGTTTGGTGGGTTATCACCTTCCATGATGAAAAGTGACAAGGTTACGAACAAAAACACAAAGAAAGGGGATAGACTACAAAGAAGTTAATGAAAAAGAGAAAAAAAACTCACTTGATAGAAATCAAGGCAGTGAACCTAAATGAGATAGAAATCTAACTAGCTATTCTATTCCCCGGCAGCGGCGCCAAAAACTTGATAGCAGGGTTCGGGGTCGAGAAAACCTCCTTGTCATAAATCTCTTTCTAGCATTCCTATTCCCCTAGAGAATGAAATCAATCCTCGAGGCTTACCCCATACTACACTACAACGATTAGGTTCACTGCCTAGAGGGTTGAAAAGCAAGGGTAAAATCTCAGGCTATAGGATGGGGGGTGGTACTTCTACCAATTTCATTACTTCTACTAATTATCTAATTTAACTGATTAACTTATGGATAAATTATGCTAATTGAGATATGCTCATATGGTGATTAAAGATGTGTTCACTTAGATATTATTACTCTCTAGTTATCTTTTATTGGTCGGTTGAATTGTCACTTCCTTTATCTTAATTGATGTGGTGTATTCCTATTAGTTGTAGGGGTGCCTAATCCCTAGTTCTATGAATTTTAGCTCTCATATTGAATACACGGGATCGGTAAGTGCAATATCATCTCCCCCGAATACCCTATTGCCATAAAGCATGACTCACGCAATAAATACAACGATGGCCTAGGTGCACTCCTATGGCTTCTACTTATTAAGAAAAAAGACAACCTAACAACAATCAATAACTAGGTTTCATAGATCTAAGCAAACACATAAGTAATTTAGCTAGACATGTTAAACAAGGAAGCGTACACATAATAAATTGAACATGGGGTAGACATAATGATAAATTGGATAAATAAACGTATCTTGATGTGTAAAATAGGCTATGGGACCCTAGAATACTGTCCAAATTTCTACCTCTTTAAATACAGAAAAATCGAATTCTATATATAGATTTACAATCGCGATGGCGTCACCTTTTGCTAGTGACACCGTCAGGTCGCCGTCATTAGGGTTTCGTTAGGGCCAAGTCATCGTTGGGACGCCGTCAGTCTTCATGCAGGACGTCGTCTGATTCTTGGATTTTGGCGTCTGGTGTGAAAAGTGTGAGTGACGCCTTCCAGAAATAAGGCGTCACACCGTCTTTCTTCAGGACCAGAAATTCCGCTGAGCCTTCGCGTGCACTTTTTGATCAAGTCTTCATAGAGGGACGGCATCGCCCTTTGGTTGGGACGCCGTCAGGTTCTGCTGAGCAGCTTGGAGTGCCTTTGATCTTGACTTTGCCATTTTCTTCCTGTTTTTGCTCCTTTTCGTCCAAATATGCTCCATTCCAGCATTTTGCTTCCAAAAGACCTAAAAAGTGAAAAGGAACGATTTTAAGGAGTAACGGATATAAAATGTGTCGATTTAGGGCTTAAATGACCCCCTAAAAATGTTTGTTTAAACGGATATAAAATGTGTCGATTTACGGCCTGAGATTGTATGGGAGAAGACATGGCATCTTTTAGCTGATGATGTCTTGCATTTTGAAAGATCAAAACTTAATCATCTAGGTAATCCATGCTTAGTATTATTCACAATTACATTCACATATAAATGTATTTTATTCATTCTCCTAAATCAAATAAGATAATGTTTTTTGGCTTTCAGATCTTCAACTAAGTGATACTTAGCGATACAATATATGTTTAAAATACATTGAGGAAAAGCTACTTAGTTGCGGAAAAAGTCTTAAAAATATAGTCAACATGCCTTACCACACTGCTGAGTTTACAATGGAGGGATATAACCAGTTGATTTACGACGAATTAGATTACAAAATACCAAAACTAATTATCCAGCATGAAACCCTCTACAATAGCTTGACGAACGAGTAGAAAGGGATTTATGAGACTATTATTGTTGCATGTAATAATAATAGTGGAGGAATGTTTTTCGTTTATGGTTACGAAGGGACGGGTAAAACATTTTTATACAAGACCTTGACGGCTACATTAAGGTCTAAAGGTCAGATTGTCTTAAATGTTGCATCAAGTGGTATTGCTTCCCTCTTGCTTGACGGTGGAAGAACGGCCCATTCTCGGTTTGCTATACCTATCAATATTGTTGAGGATTCTATGTGTACAATTTATGTCGATGGCCCCCTTGCTGAGTTGATAAAAGAGACTAAATTAATCATATGGGACGAAGCTCCAATGATTATTGAACTTGCATATGAAGCTTTTGATAGAACATTAAGAGACATATCTTCAAGTATGTACTCAGATGCTTCGAATACAGTTTTTGGTGGCAAAGTGGTTGTTTTTTATGGAGATTTTTGCCAAATATTACCTGTTATTCCAAACGGTAGTAGGCAAGACGTTGTGCATGCGTCCATGAACATGTCTTATTTATGGAAGCATTGCAAGGTTCAAAAGCTTACACATAACATGAGGCTTCGTGTGGCTTGCAATCCAGATGATGCAACATAAATAAATGAGTTCGCTAAATGGATATTGAATATAGGCGAGGGAAGAATAGGTGGTAAAAATGACGGTCAAGCAGAGGTAGAATTCCTCGAAGAAATGTGATAACGCTACATGCGTCGTTCGGGGTCAAAGGAACTTCCTTTTCATCGAGTAAGTTTTTCAACACCCTAGGCAGTGCACCTAATCGTTGTAGTGTAGTATTAGGGTAAGCCACGGGTATTAATATCGTTCTCAAGGGGAATAGGAATGCTAGTGAGAAGTTACTACGCTAAGGTTGAGGTTGAGGAAGATTATTTTTTATCTTTTTTATGTTTTTTTAGGAAATTGAAAGGTACGAATCTCGGGTATTGGATTTGGGGGGTTGGTATTTCTACCGATTACTCTACTATTATCTAATTATCTAAACTAAGGTGGTGGTAGTCTATGTCTAATTAATGTGTGATCGTATGATAGTTTAAAGATGTGTTTACTTAGGTTTTACTACTCCTTAATTATCTCCTACTGATGGTTGAATTGTCACGTCCTTATTCTTAGTTGCGTTGTGTGTCTAAAGTTGTAGGGTATGCGTTTCTCCCTAACTCTTCAAACTTACCAAAGGGTCTCGTCTACAAAACCCACTAGGGATAATAAACTCTTACTCTAAGGCACTCTTTGGATGGTTTAGCCTACAACTACTCAGGTAATTATATTCTAAGGTTCACAAAGATGAATCAAGCATTAAGTACACAAGGAATGACCTATCGCATTACTAGATCATTAATCAACTAAGATAAGAAACAACCAATCAATATTCAATAATTAAGTTTCATACTCCCTAAGCAAACACACAAATAAATTAGCCGGACATGGAGAACATGCAAGCATACACACAAATAATCAAAGACATAATTGAAATGATGAAGTAAATACTTATCTTGATGTAAGATAGGGTTTGGAACCCTAAAATACTGTACAAGACACCCTTGGTTCGGTTTTAGGTTTTTACTCCAAAAGACTCCTCTCAAAACTGAAATATTCGGATTCTATATATAACATTACATATGCGACGACGTCACCTTATGTTTTGTGACGCCGTCGTGTCGCCGTCATTAGGGTTTCGTCTTGGCCACGTTAACCTTGCGACGGCGTCACCTTATGTCTGTGACGCCGTCCTCTTCAGCTTCTGACGCCGTCTGGGTCGCATCTAGGCCGTCTGAGTTGCGACGACCTACTCTTTTAAAGCCCGACGCCGTCCTTCAAAACTAGCACTTTCTCTTTTGAGCCGTCACAAATTCCTCCGACGGCGTCGCAGTTAAGCAGTGACGCCGTCGCCTTCTGTTTTCAGTAGCTTTGAGTGTCTCGATTCTGACTTTGGCCATTTTCTTCGTATATTCGCGCCTTTTCGTCCAAATAAGTGCCATTCCAGCATTTTGCCTTCAAGAGACCTAAAAAGTGAAAAGGAACGATATTAAGCAATAACGGATACAAAAGTGATCAAATAAGGGCTAAAACGACCCCTCAAAATGGTACCTTTTAAAACCTTATCAAATATCCCTACACTTGTTATTTGCTTGTCCTCAAGCAAATGTGCTTTTAGCCAATTAATTTATAAGTTAGGGGTCATGAAGCATTGATTCAAAACGGTCCACAACACATACAAGCCCCGCAAAAGTCATAACAAGCACGGAAATTACATACTAGCACCTCACATGGGGTGTTTGGATACTCACATCTCTCTCGGGTGTATATATGAAATATAACAAATAGGAAATGGAAGATAAACACTCATTAACCGGTCCTAGTACATAGATTACCATAGGCTTGAGAATAGATCAAACCTCCATCGCTTTGGCGTAAGAACCTAGGAAAGACTATCAACGAGGTCTTTTAAAGGGTTGTAACGTTAGGCTTACGGTAGGGAAACAAGGGTTTGGTGGGATAGGCTATTTAGTGGTGGCAAGTCAAAAATCTCTATGTTAAATGCATACGAAGAATGGCGTTGCTAAGCCAAGACTCGACACTCTAAAACTCTAGGTAGCGGAAATAAACAAACATAAATTTAAAGGATAGATGTAGGATTGTAGCCCGTTTTTTTTTTTTTTTTTTTTTTTTTTTTACACTCTATTTTCTTTTTTCTTTTTCTCTTTTTCTATTTTTTTTCGATTTTTTTTTTCATACACTTTTACTCTACCATCCTCTACAGTAACATCAAAATGATAGGGATTCATAGGCACATCCCTACACTTGAGTTTTTATTACTCTAACACTAATTTGACCCGAATTGAAAAGATCAAAACACTTGGGGTACATTATTACGCAAACAAAGGGAATTTGAATTTAAAGTTCCCTTCCCGTCATTTCATAAACTTTAACTTTTCCCATGAATCCCAATCGTCCCAAAACTGTATACAAAGGATATGACTCGACTTAGCAACTCATGCAAGCAACCAGATAATTGAACTAAGGGTTTAGGGTGATAACAAAAATTTGCACTAAAAGTGAGTGCATAAGGGGTAGGCTAAGGCGATTTTGGTGTATATTTGGGGGTGGGGTGTAAACAATGCTCTTCATTGATATTCCGGAAAAACCGAAACATCACGATAACCGCGAAAAGGATAGGCTCTGAGGGGTTAACTAGGGGTATCGTGTACTAAAGATGAGTACAACGCAAAGGGTGTGGGGGAATTACTCAACCGATGTGGAAGAAGTAATTATATTACGGGTATCAAACAAGGGTTATCCTAATGCCTCTTATCATTTAGTTATTCCTAACTACACAAGTGTAGTCTCACTTGCGATCTCGGAATGCATCACAAAACAAGTTCTAGAATCTAATATACTACCGGTTCACACTCTAAGCATTGAAGATGAATGCTTTTAATTCCTACTAATCTAAGGGTGATCCTCACATTTTGGGTGGAATTTGGGTGGTAAAGGGTTTTTGTACTAGTCATGCAACTTCCTATCCGTGAGATGCTTTTGTTAAGACTAATGGCCCACTCCTATATGTCCTGAAAAATTTTAAATTTGGTGCCAAAATTACCCTAACCGACATTTTCTCATGGTTTATTACACAATCACAATTGGACAAAGCAAATAATCAAGGATAAGCATAGTTTCAAAGTTCCCGTTTTATTTTCCATCCCTACACTTAAACTGAACATTGTCCCCAATGTTCCCCGAAAGTATCAAAGTTATGATAATCGAAGGTAATGAAAAACGAAAGAAACTAGTACTCCCCTGATTAGCTCGGTAGGATCCGTGTGTGAAGTAGTGGTTAAATCCTTTCCAAGAAGAATTTATGCGTGAAAAGCTCCTTCCAATCTTATGTAACTTCTTCTTGATAAATTAAACCTGCACACTTGAAGAAAACAAACGAAACCTTCGCGTAAAATCGGCGGTAATAATATATATAAGACTCGATTTAAACTAGGATATAATGCTTGTGGAATGGATGTTTACTGAATTTCTAAGAAAATTAAGACCTGGAAAATTCCAAAAATTTATAAGTAGCTTAGAAAACGAGAAAAAGTGATATGATGTTTTTACTCCTTCCTGACGCCGTCAGGTTGCAATCCTGACGCCGTCAGGTTATCCTGACAAAAACTGGTCTGCGATTTTCTGAAAAAAAATTCTTGAAAATTTACATCTTTAGAATTTGGAAAAATTTCTGAAAAAACATCCATTATGACTCGATACAAGCATTTGACTCGAACAAACACACAAATATATCTTTTAGTTAATTGTTATTCTCATGTTTACATTTCTTTTGAAAACGTGTGTAATCCTCCCTACACTTATCCTTTATGTAAAATACCTTTGTATGCAGTTAAGACGAGGTTAAAAACAAAATAAAGCATTTTTACAAATTTAAACATGAGAATTAACAATCAATAAAAGATATACGACACACAAATAAAAAGGAAAAGGAAAAACACATGGGTTGCCTCCCAAGAAGCGCTTGTTATTGTTCGAGTCATGAGCCTGACTCTACCCTTATTTAACAGATAAAAGGGAAGTTTTCCATACACTTAAGTTTAAGTGCGGGTGATAGTAGCAATACACACCCTTAGGGTGAAAATTTGCTACGTGAGGAGAGGGTGATGGGTGATTTATATGCTCAAAGGAGTGTGCTCCATTCATTATAACCTTACCTAATTCAATTGGTGTAGCGGGTGAATCAAATCTCTCTCCTAAAAATGGATCATCTTCTATCAACTTCAAAAGATTCTTAGTTAAGGATCCATCTTGACCTAATAAACCCGGTTTAAACCCATAATGTTTCTTGTTATCAACCATGAATGGGTGATATAAGTGTGTAAGGTCATGAGTTACTCCTATATTAGCTTCCACTCTACATGGCCTAGAATCTACCACCTTTATCAAGCAACTACCCGGACTATCTATTTTGATGGGTGGATTGGGGCCTAATTCAATTCCAAGATTCACATCTAAAGACGGAAAATTGGGTAACGTTTTTAGTTGAGGCTCCGGTTCATCAAAATTAGGAACTTCCCTAAGACTGAGAGAGGTCATGACAACAAGCATCTAAACCTAAATTCTCTAGTGGCGTTTGGTCAAAAGGTTCTATATCAATTGGGGTTCCTATAGTCTCTTCTACTTCTTCTGGGTAAGTTATAGGCAATGTGTGTTCCTCAAGTGATGGTAGAGCTTGTGGGATTGGAGTTTCCACCTCATTTTCCATTATATCTAGATCTCCTAAATGTTCATCATGTGTTTTAGTATGATCTGACCCAAATACACTCCTAAGCATCTCAAATCCTTCTTTAGCCATTTCAAATTCTTGGTCCGATTCATAAGAATTATTCTCAAAAATTTGATCACTATGTTCTATTTTCCTAAAGGATTCCTCACGCGTGTCATATGCTTTGAAATCTATCCCACGCATGCAACTAGGCAGTTCAACTATAACCATCTCACAATCTTGTTCGGGTTTAGGTTCCATGTTCTTAAAAACTAGGTCTTTTTTATCATGGTGCCTAAGATCATTTAATTGATGGTTTATGCATAGGAGGCTTTTCTGAAAAATTCTCCAGATAGTGTCACTAAAAGGAGTTGATCCTGACAACGATTGTTGAATAGAAGCCACACAAGTACAGAATATATCAAATCCATCCAACCTTACACCCATCTCCTTTTGGATATCTCTAAGTTCACTCACAAATTCATTAGAACAATTAAAACCAAACCAATCGGCGAAATTCAACTGTTCCTCATTTGTTAAAGATGCAAATGCAATTTCACTAGCCTTAACGACAAATGAAAAGGGTTTTACGAACACGAACACAAAGAAGGGGGATAGACTACAAGGAAGCTAATAATGAGAAAAAAATTTACTTGATAGGAATCAAGCCAAGAAACCTAAACGAGGGGGACTACTAACTAGCCATTCTATTCCCCGGCAGCGGCGCCAAAAACTTGATAACGCTACACGCGTCGTTCGGGGTCAAAGGAACTTCCTTTTCGTCGAGCAAGTTTTTCAACACCCTAGGCAGTGCACATAATCGTTGTAGTGTAGTATTAGGGTAAGCCACGGGTATTGATATCGTTCTCTAGGGGAATAGGAATGCTAGTGAGAAGTTACTACGCCAAGGTTGAGGTTGAGGAAGATTATTTTTTATCTTTTTTATGTTTTTTAGGAAATTGAAAGGTACGAATCTCGGGTATTGGATTTGGGGGGTTGGTATTTCTACCGATTACTCTACTATTATCTAATTATCTGAACTAAGGTGGTGGTAGTCTATGTCTAATTAATGTGTGCTCGTATGATAGTTTAAAGATGTGTTTACTTAGGTTTTACTACTCCTTAATTATCTCCTATTGATGGTTGAATTGTCACGTCCTTATTCTTAGTTGCGTTGTGTGTCTAAAGTTGTAGGGTATGCGTTTCTCCCTAACTCTTCGAACTTACCAAAGGGTCTCGTCTACAAAACCCACTAGGGATAATAAACTCTTACTCTAAGGCACTCTTTGGATGGTTTAGCCTACAACTACTCAGGTAATTATATTCTAAGGTTCACAAAGATGAATCAAGCATTAAGTACACAACGAATGACCTATCGCATTACTAGATCATTAATCAACTAAGATAAGAAACAACCAATCAATATTCAATAATTAAGTTTCATACTCCCTAAGCAAACACACAAATAAATTAGCCGGACATGGAGAACATGCAAGCATACACACAAATAATCAAAGACATAATTGAATTGATGAAGTAAATACTTATCTTGATGTAAGATAGGGTTTGGAACCCTAAAATACTGTACAAGACACCCTTGGTTCGGTTTTAGGTTTTTACTCCAAAAGACTCCTCTCAAAACTGAAAAATTCAGATTCTATATATAATATTACATATGCGATGGCGTCACCTTATGTTTTGTGATGCCGTCGTGTCGATGTCATTAGGGTTTCGTCTTGGCCACGTTAACCTTGCGACGGCGTCACCTTATGTCTGTGACGCCGTCCTCTTCAGCTTCTGACGCCGTCTGGGTCGCATCCAGGCCGTCTGAGTTGCGACGGCCTACACTTTTAAAGCCCGACACCGTCCTTCAAAACTAGCACTTTCTCTTCTGAGCCGTCACAAATTCCTCCGACGGCGTCGCAGTTAAGCAGTGACGTCGTCGCCTTCTGTTTTCAGCAGCTTTGAGTGTCTCGATTCTGACTTTGGCCATTTTCTTCGTATATTCACGCCTTTTCGTCCAAATAAGTGTCATTCCAGCATTTTGCCTTCAAGAGACCTAAAAAGTGAAAAGGAACGATATTAAGCAATAACGGATACAAAAGTGATCAAATAAGGGCTAAAACGACCCCTCAAAATGGTACCTTTTAAAACCTTATCAAAATGCTTATCCCTGATACTGATAATCATGTGGAAGCTGTTTGCCAGGAATTTCACGGAAACTGGGAGAAAAATTTGTAGGATCCGTCATATTTTCAAGATCGAGTTATTCTTGCACCCACACACGAAGATATAGACAAAGTGAATGAACGAATGATGTCCATATTGCATGGTTGGGAGAAGGTTTGTTACATTTCCGATTCTGATTCTGATGTGGATGTGGATTTCAACTACGACGAGTCCATGTATACAACAGAATTCTTAAACACAATAAGAATGTCCGCTATTCCACATCACAAGTTAGTTTTGAAGATTAGCTCTCCAATAATGTGTTTGCGCAAGATAGACCAAAGAGGTGGTCTTTGTAATGGTACAAGGTTGCAAATAGTTAGAATGAGATTAAATAATATCGAGGAAAAAATCATATCCGATTGTAATATATGGACAGTTGTCGCTATTCCTCGCATGAATATTAGCCCATACGATAAGAAGATGCCTTTTCAGCTTAACAGGAGACAATTCCCGATATCTATTTGTTTTGTCATGACAATTAACAAAAGTCAAGGGAAAACGTTATCGAAGGTGGCCTTATTTTTTCCAAAACTTGTTTTATCACACGGACAATTATATGTAGCCGTATCAAGGGTAAAGAGCGAAAAAGGCCTAAAAGTATTATGCTTAGACAGTGATGGCAACCATTGCAATCACACAACTAACGTCGTGTAGAAAGAAGTTCTACATCGGCTTTAACTTTTTTCAATCTTTTTTCATATGTTTGTATCCTTTAAACCATATATTCAAGGTTCTTTTATTTAAGCATAATTATCCTTTCAATTTTTTTTAGACCTTTTGAGTGTTTTTAGATTTTTATCATTATTTTAAGCACTACACTATTATGTTTTAACGTTTTTAATACTACACAATTATTTATATTACTTAATTTATCTTTCAGCACTATACATTCTAGCATATATAATTTTTACAACATTATTTGTACTACAATTTTATGTTTAATAATAAAATTTTAAGCTAGCCGGCCAACGGCTAGGCCTTAGGCTAGTTGCATTTATAAGCCATGGAGAGAAAACTAACATATTTATCATTTAATTTGACATTTATAACATGTCACAAGTGGTTGGTAAATTTAGAACGTGCATTAAATTCTTAATTATAGTAACATGATTATGCATGTTGAAATATGCTTTTCATTGTGATTACATAAATCTTGTTTGGCGGTGTTAAAATCTTAGCAACTAAACATTATAAATAGATAGGTCTTTGTAGTTCAAAAACATACATCTCAAGTTCTAAATATTGCAACTTAACCAAGAGATATGGTGAACGCTTTATTCAAAGTCGCGTTTTTAGCCATATTGTTGCTCAATTCTTATGGTATGTTTGTTAGTGCAATACCGGAAGTCAAGGCTCGAAATTTGGCTCCGACAAATGCTGACGAAGTTACAGAAATAACAAAAGTACAACTCATATCCCCAAAGATGACCAAAAGATGCTATTCTGATAAAGAGTGTACGTGCGACCCTTGCTGTTATGGAGTATGTTATAAAGGATGGTGTAAATGTATAGGATACTAGTTTGTAAAACTTATGTTGCTTCTCAAAATAATGAAATAAAAGGCTTAGTTTATTTTAAAAAAAAAATTCTTTTAATGCAGGTAAGTTTTTTTTTAATGTAGGTAAGTCTTGGAAATATTGCAAATAAAAACCATGTTTATATACAAATTAACACTCTTACTTGTCCAAAAATTATAACACTATTATCATTATTGCTATACATAACGGGGTTTCATTTTGTATGTCGTTGCCTTGCGTCTAGTTATTAAAAGTACTAAAAATATATTAAAAGCCCAAAAAATGAGTAAACCAATTACTAATATCTATATACTAAATATAATAGAGGAAGACATTTTCCTCTATTCAATGTATTTTATGTTTTGATGAATGCAAATTAAAATGCAATATGTACAAATAGTTAATGCAAGTTTAGTGAGTTTAATGCCAATTTTTTGTTTGATTATGGACATTTAAATTTTTTGAAAATTGCATATTCAAAATACATTTATCATCTATGTATGTATTTTAGTGCAAGTTTAGTGAAAACCTAATTATTTTGCTAATAAATTCGTTTAAAAAGATGTGTAAATGTCAAAATACAAAGATTTTCATTTTGTATGTCGTTGCCTCGCGTTTCGTTATTTAAAATACTAAAAATATATTAAAAGCCATAAAATGAGTAAACCAATTACCAATATCTATATACTACATATAATAGAGGAAGACATCTTCTTCTATTAAATGAATTTTATGTTTTGAAAAATGCCAATTAATATGCAATATTTACAAATAGTAAATGCTATGTATAATTCACTAAACAAAACTCTTATACACAAAATTATCAAAACATTCATTCATGTGAGTTTAATGCCAATTTTTTGTTTGATTATGGACATTTAAATTTTTTTAAAATTGCATATTCAAAAAAATTTTATCATTTATGTATGTATTTTAGTACAAGTTTAATGAAAACCTAATCATTTTGCTAAAAAATTCGTTTAAAAAGAATTGTACCATTTGTCCATTATCTAAAAAACACATTTTACCTTTTCCTGTCAGTGAATCACATGCAAAATCAAATTTGACGAATATTACACAACTTTACTAATTAGCAATGTGATTTATAAAACACGAAAATGTATACTTTTTTCAATGTCGTAAGTTATATAAGCAATGTCATACACATTACTAATCATATAATGCAAGAGCTAATATATACTTGTTTATGTTTACACATTAAATAATATTTGACGAATATTACACAACTTTACTAATTAGCAAATATTTTTCACCGTCAATCATCTCAAACTCGTAATACTACTGACTATCATTTTTGTATCGTCATTGCATCGTGATGCATATGTATTTGACATTTTAATACGAAATAGTGTCCGATAAATTCCAAAATTTTGGTCATGCGTAAACTCATTATCACAAAAAATATGCAATTGAAAAATATAATATGCCAAAAAAATTGATTATAGGGTACTCTCTCCCGCAACGTTCGGGTACCCTGCTAGCATTACTAATTAACACCTAACAAAATTACAATTGAACAATGATCATGACAATTGGAGGGGGAAATATTTTTATGATAAATCATAGACTAGTTTAGGCTAAGTGGTTGTGACGGATATGGGCTTCAATAATATAAGGTCGGGTGAAATGTTTACCTTTACTTCACATCAACCTTATTATCACATCACCGTTTCATCACACCACCTAACAGACGCAGTGATAACCACCTAACCAACGGTAGGAACTAACCTAAGACCAAAAAGGTTAAAAGGGGCATAATTATAATCGAAATGTATCGAAAAGGATATTTTCTGAGATAGTTATTGTAACACCCCGCCCTGAAAGGGTTAAATGTCACACTTATGGAACCAAAATGAATGCAAGCGAAAAACTTTACCAATTAATGGATTACCAAAATTCACCAATTACTAAAGTAATACAAACTATAACATAATGAATTTCAATGATTGAAATAAATCCAAACCATTGTCTAAACAACTTATAATGTAGATGTGGTGTACTAGTCCTAAAGATGGTCCAATATGAGCTTCTATGCACTCTTCACTCATAACCTAAATTCCCCTGATTACCTGTCATGAAGAAAAGAAATGTGGCTGACCTAAGTGAACATATATAAACAAACAGACAAACAAAATATGCATAAATAAACGAATGGAACCGCAATAACCTGATTAACAAAGATGTCAAATTTCAAAAGAGCGGAACAAAATTTGTATTCAAACGTGATGACGTACCCTCCAAATCGGCTCGAATGCCTCCCTTCCGAGCCCGACTGGGATCTACTCCGAATAACACCTAGAAACCTTCAAACAATTTTGTTCAACGACAACCACCACAAAACACCATAATCAATCACAATTATCAATTCCAATCCATTAATCTACACAACAACCATCACAAATCACTCAAAAAAATCACAAAATCATCAAAAGCCATAGAATAATAACAAAACTGAGTTTTTTCCAAAAGAAACTGCTATTCATCTGCTATCTTTCATCACTCACATCTCCATAAACACAACACAGACATTTCTTGAATAACAATGCCTACATCTGAATCAAGTTCACTTAACAGAACAACACAATAGCTTGATGATGTCACATCACAACTTCACCAACTGTAGTTTCATCCCAATGATCATCCTGGCATGATTCTCATATCAAGAAAATTCACGGGATCAGAAAACTATGGTACTTGGAAAAGATCCATGCTAATTGCTCTAGGTGCTAAGAATAAGGTGAAATTGATCAATGGTGAATATGGGGAACCTACAACATCATCAGAACTTAGGGTACATTGGGAGAGGGCTAATGACATGTTGATATCATGGATTCTCAACACAATCTCTAAGCAGATTGGTAATAATCTCACATTCATCAATTCTGCACATGCTTTATGGAATGAACTACTTGATCATTATTCTCAATTGGATGGACATTGAATTCATCAACTTGCAAATGAGATTGTTGACCTTAAATAGTCAAACAGTACAATTGAGGTGTATTATCAAAAACTAAAAGGTCTTTAGGATGAACTTGATGCAATTGAAGCACCTTATGCATGCACTTGTAAGTGTACTTGTGAAAATGGGAAAGAAAAGGGTGAAAGAGTGCAGAGGAAAAGGTTAATTCAATTTCTAATGGGTTTAGATGACTGTTATACTAACATCAGGGGTCAAATTCTTTTGATTCAATCAATGCCTATTGTTTCCAAAGCCTACAATATGCTAAGATATGAAGAGAAACAAATAGAAGCTCTTAAACCAAACCCTGCTATCCTTACTACACTAAACACATACATAACCTACTCAAATCAATCTAATCAATCAAGGAACACCACACCACCAAACCCCCACTCAATAACTCAGACTGATAGGAGAAACAATTTAGGAAAGGGTGATGTGTGCTTATTGTAAGATGACACTCAAAGGAAGAATGTTTCAAGTTACTTGGTTACCCTCCTGGTCATCCTTTGCACAACGAGTATCTCCCACCATCACAAAGAACTTCACAAGGAACTAGAAACATAATGTCTATCCACATGGTTTCAAATGAATCATTACCACAGATGGAATGTCCTTTGGATCAGTCAGCTCCTTCTACCTCCCCAAATTCAGATGATCTTGTCAATGCTAGGATAGATCATTTACAAAATCAGCTAAACCAAGTGCTACTCATGATGCAAACCAGTATTCCAAACACACCAACACGGGTGATATCCGTACATATCAACACCACCACTTTATTATTTGTACTTTTTAACCCCAACACGGGCGATATCCAACCCCAAACAGGTATATTATTGGGACTCTCTTGACAGTGACAGACTTTAACCTCAACTCTTGTATCGATGAATGATATCATATCACTTTATTCTTCGTAAATAAAACGCTTTTTGACCCCCCACAACATTATTCTTCGTTAATCTTAGCCGAAAAAGTTAAAACTAATCCCATCTACATTATTCTTTCTTTTTTTAGCATGCACCAGCTTCTTTACATCAATAAAATAAAAATATAAAATTAAATCATATTCAGCATCCATTAGTACGTATTATATTTCTCCCTCCATTTTTTTAGCACATGCTAATTTTGAGCTGAACATCTGTTGTACCTTGAAGACGTTTCACTAGCTACCTCTTTCATCGATGGTCTCCTAGTTCCGTACATATCAACACCACCACTTTATTATTTGTACTTTTTAACCCCAACACGGGTGATATCCAACCCCAAACAAATATATTATTGGGACTCTCTTGACAGTGACAGACTTTAACCTCAACTCTTGTATCGATGAATGATATCATATCACTTTATTCTTCGTAAATAAAGCGCTTTTTGACCCCCACAACATTATTCTTCGTTAATCTTAGCCGAAAAAGTTAAAACTAATCCCATCTACATTATTCTTTCTTTTTTTAGCATGCACGAGCTTCTTTACATCAATAAAATAAAAATAAAAAATTAAATCATATTCAGCATTCATTAGTACGTATTATATTTCTCCCTCCATTTTTTAGCACGTGCTAATTTTGAGCTGAACATCTGTTGTACCTTGAAAACGTTTCACTAGCTACCTCTTTCATCGATGGTCTCCTAGTTCCGTACATATCAACGCCACCAATTTATTATTTGTACTTTTTAACCCCAACACGGGTTGCTATCCAACCCCAAACAGATATATTCTTGGGACTCTCTTGACAGTGACAGACTTTAACCTCAACTCTTGTATCGATGAATGATATCATATCACTTTATTCTTCGTAAATAAAACGCTTTTTGACCCCCACAACATTATTCTTCGTTAATCTTAGCCGAAAAAGTTAAAACTAATCCCATCTACATTATTCTTTCTTTTTTTAGCATGCACGAGCTTCTTTACATCAATAAAATAAAAATATAAAATTAAATCATATTCAACATCCATTAGTACGTATTATATTTCTCCCTCCATTTTTTAGCACGCGCTAATTTTGAGCTGAACATCTATTGTACCTTGAAGACGTTTCACTAGCTACCTCTTTCATCGATGGTCTCCTAGTTCCGTACATACCAACGCCACCACTTTACTATTTGTAATTTTTAACCCAAACACGGGTCGCTATCCAACCCCAAACAGATATATTCTTGGGACTCTCTTGACAGTGACCGACTTTAACCTCAACTCTTGTGTCGATGAATGATATCATATCACTTTATTCTTCGTAAATAAAGCGCTTTTTGACCCCTACAACATTCTTCTTCGTTAATCTTAGCCAAAAAACTTAAAACTAATCCCATCTACATTATTCTTTCTTTTTTTAGCATGCACGAGCTTCTTTACATCAATAAAATAAAAATAAAAAATTAAATCATATTCAGCATCCATTAGTACGTATTATATTTCTCCCTCCATTTTTTAGCACATGCTAATTTTGAGCTGAACATTTGTTGTACCTTGAAGACGTTTCACTAGCTACCTCTTTCATCGATGGTCTCCTAGTTCCGTACATATCAACGCCACCACTTTATTATTTTTACTTTTTAACCCCAACACGGGTCGATATCCAACCCCAAACAGATATATTCTTGGGACTCTCTTGACAGTGACAAACTTTAACCTCAACTCTTGTATCGATGAATGATATCATATCACTTTATTCTTCGTAAATAAAGCGCTTTTTAACCCACACAAGAGTTGAGGTTAAAGTATGTATGACATGATAGGATATGTCACTCACTTAGTCACTGTGAAGAGACCAACATATGTGGATTTATATTACATTTAAACACTCGCACATATTAAAGAGAAATACATATATGAACTTGTTTATGAACATTTTAAGTTTAATGTCCACATAAATGGAGATGCTTGAAATGCTCAATATGTTCTTTGGGTTAATTTGGTTTTGTAAATTTTCCCTTTGAGAACACAAAAATAAAAAGCAGACAATAACATGTAATATAATATATCGAATAAAATCCTTTTACAATTATGCACACATAGATAAAATAAAACATGACTTGTAGGTTCAATCAGTACTTGGTCTAATTGACCATCATATTTTCAATACGAGCTACTGATTTGCTCAAAGTGTCGTGTGGTTAGTTCTTGCCATCACCGCGGCTACTAATCATGCCAGGAGCAAGCATGTCTGGAGGGGTTTCATTCGATTTTCCACCACCGCCACTCCTAATTTCTTTAGTAGCAATATTGACTTCACCGGTAGGACCGGTGCTAATTTCCACAGTGTCCTTTATTGGAGTGTCGTCATTCTTTCCGCCGCAACATCCAGTAAACGCACCCTGCTCATCAAAGACTAGTGTTTGGTCTAAATTTATCTAATCACCATAATTGAAGGAAAAAACTCGAGTCAAGGACAGAAGTCTATTAGGCAGTAGATTATAAGGTATGAGCCACTATATGGGTTCAGGTCAGGCCTAATAGCATGAAGGTCCGAAGATTGGGCCTAATAGCATGAAGATCGAAACAAGGCACTACAAACCTTAATGAACCTGAACCACATATGGTCTCATGCCTTATAACTTATTGCATAATAAAGTCTCCTTTCAACAATCATCTAATCACCCCCATAATGTTTATCTTTTTGTGCAATGTTTTGATACATATTATAATACATTGATTTCTTTAGACAACTAAACTTGTGATATCCAATATAATGCCTTTTTAAGCATGCATAATTCATCAAGATTATAATATATGTGATAAGAGCCGTGTATGAGAGTGTGTGAGAAGTGCAATTTCGCGGGGCCTCCTAAAAGTTACACTCGCCGTGTGCATAATCATCGAGAATATCTTTACGAATGCATTTTACGTAAGTGTAAGAACTTAAATTAACCCAAAAACTAGACATATATCCAAATCGATGTTGTGACAAGAAGGATCGAGAAAGAAACTTACGACAACAGAAGTCCAAACTATTAGCCAAAGCAATATATATGGACAAAGGCTAATACAAACTTGTTTGATACAATCGACTATAGCAGCCATTTCTTTAGCTTGTTATTTTCCACTTGCGATTGATAACGAAAATGAAACAAGAAGCTAGACAAGTAATGAATGGTAGATGATTTAGTTCTTCTTTTTAAACTACACAAGCCCATTGTTACTATCAGCGTTTGGTGCCATTATTCAACTACTAACTATTTTGTACCAAAATTACAAACCTTACGTAATTGCTTTTTTCATAAACTTATATATATATATATATATATATAGACATAGTTAAACACATCTACGCATCTTGGTCGAAAAGGGGAATGCGCATCCGTGTCTATTTCCATAGCGAGCTAGCACTCCTAGTTGTGTACGTATCGACTTTTACAGTGTGCTACACAATTGACTTCTTTCTTATCTTTTTAATTATGGTATTACACGATTTAATTTTATGATATTAATCGTTAAATAATTCACCAAGAGATGTAACTGTAAGTATGCATTATAACATTTAGGGGGTGTTTAGTTGGTGACGGGAAATTTTTTATAGGAAAATGAAAAAACCGAAAACTTGTTTACTTGCAATTTTTTGAAATTTTTTTCTAAAATAATGAATATCTCATTTCTCAAAGTTTAACAATCTTAAAGTCCAATTTACCTTCTCTATTTTTCCCTTCACTCTTGCAAAATGAAAAATGTAACATAATCTAAACGGGTTTCCATGTTCTTAACTCTTTCCATTAAAATGGATAGAGTGGTCTTGTAATGCTCTATCCATAACTTTGTATCCTTCTTCCTAGCATCTTGCTAGAGGTTCTCTTAATTTATATTCATTTGTTGTTCAAAAAAAAAAAAGTTTCTTTCCATGTTCTTTTATTTTTAACATTATCTAAACACGTTTTTGGTTTTTCATTTTTCTATAAAAAATTTTCCATCACCAACTAAACACACACTCTTTTATTTAAGCATTACAAGCTTTATTAGGATGTACGTGTACCCTTGAGCACACATGCACATGGACCTGTATATACGTGTGTGTATGCATGAAACTAAAACGAAAGTTGAGTTACAACATAAGATCGATCGTAATGGTGATCGTATACTCGGTTGGTCGACCTTAAGCGATCACGTCCCCTCTCCCCCCAACGAAGACCGAGTAGACCCCCCCCCCTAGAAAGTCAAATGAAAGGCCGGTTGGTCGACCAAAACAATGGGAAGAAAAAGTAGCCGTTGGCTACTTATTATACGGTTGGGGGGTTTTATATTAAAAAAAAAAAAAAAAAGAAAAAAAACCTACTTTCTTATCTTCATATTTTTCATGCTTTCTCTTCTACATTCATCAATTACCAACTCAAAAAATGTCTCACAAAATTCCCAAAAGCAAAATAACAAAATCTTGACGACAATAAAACGTTCCAACAACAATCGACCCAATTTTATGTTAATCGTCCATTCACCACCGATTAATTTTCAACCCGCTAGTTTCGTATACCAATCTATGCATCAACAATCTATTTACGCAAATAAGCCGTTTTCTCCTCCGTATAACTAACAACAACAAAATCAAAGGTATCATCTAAAAATGTCATCACCGCCGTATAACCCACGTTCTCAACATTCTCAAGCTTTTTGTCTGGTTAACCCTTTGAATCATTATGACGAATTTGATCCTTTATGGGGTCAACCTTCTCAACATTTTCCGGCTCTAGGTTCATATGGTCCATCCGAACTTGTCGGGAGCAAGCGGGTTGGAGAGACTAAGGCTTGCACATGAGGAAAGAATGGAACAACATAAGCTTGCACAAAGGGAGTCAAAATTAGAGCTTCAACGTCAAATGTTTTAATTTAAAAAGGAAGCAAAAATGGAGAAAGACACCATTTTCTATAATGAACTCGATAACCATCTGACTAAGAAACAACGAGAGAGGATCTTGGAGTAGAAGCAAAAAATAAGGAGCGCTATAGTTAAGACTATTAGTTTAAGGTTATTTATTTATTTATTTATTTTTTATTGTATTGATTTTAATTTATTTGAAATATTATTGTAATTTTTTTTTATTCTTAATGAAATTTAATTTAAAAAAAAGTGTCCGGTCATGCATTTGATCATCATTTTGGGCATTTGATCATGTGTTTTGTCTGACAGAAAGAAAGTCGAGTTGACGCTGAAATGACAGAAGTAACCGCAGTCACCTGCGATCACCATTAGAGTCGGTCTAAATTAAAATGTCTATGCTCACCACTTATCAAATATAACTTTAGATGAGTTAATTTATATAAAATCTAATTACTAAAAAGATAATCGAAAGAGATGTAAATTGATGTTGGAACCACCTAATCACATACATAATTATCCTCTTAAGCTGCCATAATTTTTATGTTAAAAATGTCGGATAGATAACTTGAGACGGAAATCTTTTATATGTTTATCAGAAATATAATAAAGATAGTTGTTGAGCCTAAATGAGTACCACAATCTTACTATCAAATAAAGCATGAAAGCACTTTTAATAATCCAATTTCTTAAAATTAAGCATTACAAGTTTTATTACTAAAAGTACAATCAATTAAAACTCAATTAGACATTAAATACTTTAAATTCAACAATACAAGTTTTATTGTTAAATATACAACTTTTTAATGCATTAAAACATTAAATCAACACATAATTATTACTCCTATTAAAACACTTCCATTACTTAAAAATACAATGATTTATTCACATCATATAACCAATTAAAAGCATATTTACTAAATTAAATACAACCAACTAAAACAATCCCTTACTAAAAAGTACAATAAAAATTTCACAATGTACAATCTAAACAAGCTACAACATAATTCAAAATATAAAATAATAAGACACACTAATTAATATTATTTTTAAAACACCTCTAAAATGAAAACTTCATACAATCTTCATACAAGCTAACAATTTGATGGTACATATAGTTTTGAAAACCAGACGGGACCAACGGGTTCAACCAGAAACCGATGTCTCCACCGGTTCGGCTAGCCAATAAAAGTCATCCAAAAACGAGCCATAGAGGACCCGTTGGAACCGACATAAACTGATGAATCATGCCTTATCAAGATCTATTTTTCGGTTAATCATCACAGGGTATCCGCCGTCACAACACGCGAGTACCCTGCTATTACTTATTCAATTCATAGAAATATATTCACCTAGAAAAAAGTACCTACATGAATTTTTATATGTATGTATTTCCTTGCATGGTAAACATGTAAATGTTTGTGTAACTTCTGGGCATTAATTTACATGAATAAGTAAGGAAATAATGAGTTTATAAAATTCAAAATCACATAATTAAGAGGAAAAGTTGAGTTCAGTTAACAATCTTTAAGGATTGCCTTCAGAGAACACGTAAAACAAACCCAACATGTAATTACATAAGTTAAAATAAGTACTTGGAGTTGACACAATGATAATGCCACTTTCTTCTGGTTTTAATTATGGTGGACGTTACCTTTAAACAAGATTTCATGGTTTGCAAGTCAATGTAAACCTTAGTGAACTTGGTACAACTTTTATAAATCAAATCTAATGATATTAATGTACTAATACATTCATATTAAGTAACGGCACATTGATAAGGATTTGATGGTTTCAATAAAATGTCTCAAGTTAAAATCATGTTAGTTGCTAACTCTGTTAGGACATTCGCTCTAGCCATGAAATCCGAAGTTTACTTGCCAAATCGCCAAATCAAAGTTGCATTGTATCCAAAAGTTACTTAATTTTGTTTAATCAAAATAGACACCATACATTACAAGTATATCATTTTTGAAGTGGCAAACTTACAATATCTGTAGATTTATAAAACAGAGTAACAAGATCTTAGCATGAAAGAAAGTGATGGTCATTCTAGTGTTAGAAACCATGTGCATTGTTATAGAAAATTTAATAGTTTAGTTAACAGGTTCGTGGACTTGGTAAGCTAAGTATTTAGTTAAGTAATGTATGATAGCCTTATAAGAATATGTATCCCATGTCTACTAGACGAAGCCCATTACAAGGCCCATTAGAGTGCCTCATCTTATGTATAAATACTCCTCAAATGGTCACATTTGAGGGTCTTGATTGGCTTGGTTATCGGGTTGTTCGGTTAGTTCGGTTCGGTTAATTGAGTTAAATTTTTTTTAGGTCAACCCGAGAACCGAACCAAACCAAATTCAAATTTGGTTTTCGGTTCGGTTCGGTTCGGTTGAATTCTAATTTGGTTCGGTTCTTGGGTTAACCCGAATAACCCGAATTTCACTATTTAAAAAAAAAAAATTAATAATTACATATATATTTAGCAAAAAAATATATTTCAAGCATAAAAAGTCTTTTATTATATTATGATAACCTTTTAATAGTATTTATTTATATATAAATATACTTTAAAATATATAAATATATATATAAATATATATATAAATATATAAAAAATATATATATTATTATGAATTCGGTTTTCGGTTCAAACTGCCAAACCCATATCCAAACCGAGAACCGAATTAGTAGTTCGGTTCGGTTATTAGTTCGGTTCGGTTATTTTCGGTTCGGTTCGGTTTCGGTTTTTGGTTTATTCGGTCTTTTCGGTTTTTTCGCTCACCCCTAGTCACATTTGAGGGTGTGCTTAAGAGTATAATAGTGTGTGGTTTATGCTGAATTATACTTCTTTATTTCTCTTTTCTTCACAACCTCATGCCGCCCTCTTGTCACCATAGTTTATGTGTTTTAGTTAATCATATGAGGTCTCACAATTGGTATCATCGCCAAACATCGATCTAGGAGTGTTTGTGTGTTTGAAAATCACATTAAAATGAGTGTATGGTTCATCAGTTTTTTGGGTTAAAAACACGACCATAATTTGTGTTTAGTGTGCATGGTTAACAAAATTTGCGTTTTATGATTTCTAAGAGTGTTTAAATCATTCCTACGTATTTGATTTGGATTAAAACACATTAAAAATAAGTTTTAGAATTCGTATCTTTTCCGAATTTGTAATTGTTCCAAAATTAGCATTGTTCCGAATTCGTAACTTTTCCGAAATCATCACTGTTCCGAATTCGTAACAATTACGAAATCATCATTGTTCCAAATTCGTAATTTTTCCGAAATCATATTTTCCAAATCGAAGTATCCTCATTTATAGAATTAAGTATTATTCATCATTTATGATTCCGGAAGTTGTTGATTATGGGAATTCAGAAGCTTTAAAGGTAGAACCGAAATCTAGGAACCGAAAGTTAAGAACCGAAACTCCAAACCAAAATTTCAAGAACCGAATCTTTGGAACCAAATATGTTGAATTGAAACTTATTGGAACCAAAATTTAACTTTCACAACAACAACAACTTAACTTAACTTACAACTAACACAACTCCTTTATCATTGGACCTATTTGGATCAACATTTTCACATAAAACTTCATTAATAGCAACTCAACAAGACATTCACGTAGCAGGTGCGGAGTTTGGGAAGATCCCTTTCAACCACGACAAGTTCTAGATCCTGGAGATCCAAATGGAACCCCTCCAGTACAACCTTTTTACAGAGATCAGACTGAAGATGAATACACCAATGAGATAAGCTGTAAATTGAAGCAACTGGTATTGCATTTCATCTAGTTGTTCTTGGACTACTCATTAAGACTTATACATATGTAGATAGCAAAGAGAGTGCACATGCAGTCTGGGAAAGAGTTTTTTAATATATGGGACAAACATCGAGAAACAAGAGATGGAGACATAGCTATTGAAGGAGTTACATAAGTTCACTTTTATTCTTGGAGAATCAATAGAGTCTCACTACCATAATTTTTTTAAGATCATGAATGACTTATCCAAACACACCTAACATAGAAGAACATAGCGAACAACATCAAGTTTTTTAACGAACTACAACCTGAAATGGGGAAGATACATCACCAGTGTTTATCAAACAAAGAACTTGCATGAAGTTAACTATGATCAGTTGTATGATTTCTTGAAGCAGAACCAAGCTGGTCAAATGACGTCAGAGCATAATTACTTGCCAGGAACCATGATCCACTAGCACTTTTTGCTAATACACCAACTCCTTATTAATTGTACACACAACAACTACTATCATCTTCCACTCATAACTACATGCAACAACCATAAAAACAACAACATGTCATTCCACAACAACAATACTTCCTACAACAGCAACAGGTTATTCCACAACAACAATACCCACAATTTCAGGATCCAAGAACACTGATAATGATGAATCTACTGCAACTTTGACACACGCATTTGCTTATTTGACAAAGGCATTTCAAGGATGCTATTCTACACCAACTAATAACAACCAAAGAATTTCATCAGAAACTCGCAACATGAAGATTGCTAAGCCAAGTTTGAATATGGGTCAAGAAGGACAAATGGTTAGAGTTATTGGGAATCAACATGGATATGCTATGGGATTTTATATGGGTAATCAATATGCGAACGCAGAAATTAGAGGGGTCGGTTTGCTGGAAATCAGATGGGTTAGTTTGCTAGAAATGAGGGTCAAATGTTGGGAATCAGACAGTGGGTAATCCGAATAGGAATGTTGCTGCTCCAGTTGTTTGAAATTATGGAAATATGAATCAGGGTAATCAAATAACATGTTACAAATGTGGAGGAGTCGGTTACATGGCAAGAAACTTCACTGTTAAGCCCAGAAAGAACGATGCTCAGTATTTTCAAGAAGTGTTGTTGTTGGCTCAGAAAGAAGAAGCAGAGATTTAGTTGAGTGCTGAAGAGCATGATTTTTTTGGCTTATAAAGATGACATGGAGGATCAAGAGAATATTAATGCAACTGCACCTAAATGGAAAAATCTTCAGAAGGCTAAGTACAACATGGATTCGACACACCTCATGATTATGACACCAATGCACTTTCTAAGGTACCAACCTTTACTACATGCTATAATAATGATAAATTTGATATGTGTGCTCATGAGGCACATCATTATAAGACTCCAACACCCATTTATGATGCATATTTGGATGAGCCGATAAGTAGCAATATCAATTCTACTACCCCATATGTGAATCTTAGTAGAGGCTCAGTTACACAGAATACTGAGGCTGATGAGGAAACACGTGCTTTATTTGAATCGTTACTTAATAATTCTAGCATTAAGATTGAGAAAGTTAAAACGGTCAATCACGAAGTTAAGGTCGCGAATGTGAAATTAATCGCTGAGCTTGAGAGAGATAAGGAAAATGGAAAAAGTTTTCAACTTGATAAACAACGTGAGTCAAAGTTTGAAATTTGTTATAAATTGTTACTTGTTAAAGAAAGGAAATTGCAAAACAAATTTGACGAACTTCAAATCAGTTCAAACAAAACAACTAAATACTTAAAAGAGGAAATTTTTGATCCTTCAAACCAACTTTCAAAACAAAAATCAGCTTACACCAATCTTGAAAAAGAACGAGATGAGTTGAAAAAGGACTTTGCAAAGAAAGAGGATAAACTTTTAGGCAAAATCATAGAGTTAACACACAAAATCAAAGAATTAGAAGACATTCTGGTTAAAATTGGTAATTCGATTGAAACAATTCATATGCTTAAAAACAAACCAGATTCATTTTATCATACTACACAAAAAATGACTTTAGGAGATATGAAATCCTTCTAATCTCAAGAAAGAACATACTGTTTTGTGTAATGGCAATACTTTGATAAAAGAACATGATCCTATTACTGTAATTGATTATGAAGAAACATTAAAACTGTTAGGAATTAGAAATTCCATTGTGAAGAGTCGGTCACCCCAAATATTATCTAGCATAAGTTAGCTCGTAGACATGTCGTTATTTACGTTATGTTGTAGTTAATTAGTTAGTTTGTAGCGTAGTTTAGTTTAGTGCAACACTGTGGTGGAAGGACGGGTCTTTACCCACTGTATACCTGATCCACAGGCCATCAAGAGGTCGTATTGTCTGTAACTATAAATACCCCTTCCATCCTTGGAAGGGTGGTGCTTCTCATAATCTAACCTTTCATATTTGTAAAGCAAGTCTCTACCAAGAACACCCTCTCACTCTTTCTCTCTCTAAAACATGGCATACTTGTATAATCACCATCCAAGGCCACCTGAATCATCAAACACAATAATATTAAGATCCAACAATTGGTATCAGAGCCATGGTTTTTGTTAGGTCACTAGTTTTACAAACACAAGTAATATAGAAAGGAGATGAGGCGATTGAACAAGATCTAACACACACACACAATAATAAGACCGGTTATGCGTAGGCATATGTGAAAGAAGAAAACTTGAACAACCAACCCTCAAGTGAGGGTTATTACATAGTATTTATAGGCAAGGAGCTAGGGTAACACTCCCTCTCCTTCCCTATTCCTTATTGGGATTGGGCCTAAGCTTATGGGCCTTCTACATAAGCTTGACCTTAAACAAACATAAAGGCCATATAAAGCTACCTATTACATATGAAATATAAATACTTGAAATACTGTTTAGGAGTGATTCCAACAATCTCCCCCTCAAGTATATATGAATGTAAACGGTGAAGGCGTTGATGTAATAGTAGCTTTAACGTCTTCTGACATTCTTCTTTCTTGTGAGAAGAATTATCTTGATTCAAACAATCTCCCCAGTGTAGAGAAATTGTTTCCTTTGAACGGTTATGCTTTGACGTCATCATTATCATTGTACTTTAGTTCTTTGTTCTTTGTGGTGAAAGTGATAGTATGTCGTTGTCTGCATCAAGTCTGCCTCAGGTCTGCTTCGCTGCTACAGTGTCTCCACGTCATTCTTCAACATGCTCACACGCTCTTTGGTCTTGGAATTCAGTATTGATGAAGTTCTTTAGTCCTCTTAAACTTTGTAGATTCTTGAATTGACGAAGAATCACTGACTTTTGTGTTGCTTTGAGATAGAACTTCCATTAGTGCTGATGTTGGGTGGAACATGAGAAGAATCTGCACGATCATTCCGCTCCAACTTCCATAAGGAAAACATTAAAAACAGTTAGTAATAGCTGATTCCGG
>OU343222.1:13925856-13955622 GCA_910596185.1 Chrysanthemum makinoi
TGCTCAATATGTTCTTTGGGTTAATTTGGTTTTGTAAATTTTCCTTTTGAGAACACATAAATAAAAAGCAGACAATAACATGTAATATAATATATCGAATAAAATCCTTTTACAATTATGCACACATAGATAAAATAAAACATGACTTGTAGGTTCAATCAGTACTTGGTCTAATTGACCATCATATTTTCAATACGAGCTACTGATTTGCTCAAAGTGTCGTGTGGTTAGTTCTTGCCATCACCGCAGCTACTAATCATGCCGGGAGCAAGCAAGTCTGGAGGGGTTTCATTCGATTTTCCACCACCGCCACTCCTAATTTCTTTAGTAGCAATATTGACTTCGCCGGTAGGACCGGTGCTAATTTCCACAGTGTCCTTTATTGGAGTGTCGTCATTCTTTCCGCCGCAACATCCATAAAGCGCACCTGCTCATCAAAGACTAGTGTTTGGTCTAAATTTATCTAATCACCATAATTGAAGGAAAAAACTCGAGTCAAGGACAGAAGTCTATTAGGCAGTAGATTATAAGGTATGAGCCACTATATGGGTTCAGGTCAGGCCTAATAGCATGAAGGTCCGAAGATTGGGCCTAATAGCATGAAGATCGAAACAAGGCAATACAAACCTTAATGAACCTGAACCACATACGGTCTCATGCCTTATAACTTATTGCATAATGAAGTCTCCTTTCAACAATCATCTAATCACCCCCATAATGTTTATCTTTTTGTGCAATGTTTTGCTACATATTATAATACATTGATTTCTTTAGACAACTAAACTTGTGATATCCAATATAATGCCTTTTTAAGCATGCATAATTCATCAAGATTATAATATATGTGATAAGAGCCGTGTATGAGAGTGTGTGAAGTGCATTTGCGGGCCTCCTAAAAGTTACACTCGCGTGTGCATAATCATCGAGAATATCTTCTGAATGCATTTTACGTAAGTGTAAGAACTTAAATTAACCCAAAAACTAGATATATATCCAAATCGATGTTGTGACAAGAAGGATCAAGAAAGAAACTTACGACAATAGAAGTCCAAACTATTAGCCAAAGCAATATATATGGACAAAGGCTAATACAAACTTGTTTGATACAATCGACTATAGCAGCCATTTCTTTAGCTTGTTATTTTCCACTTGCGATTGATAACGAAAATGAAACAAGAAGCTAGACAAGTAATGAATGGTAGATGATTTAGTTCTTCTTTTTAAACTACACAAGCCCATTGTTACTATCAGCGTTTGGTGCCATTATTCAACTACTAACTATTTTGTACCAAAATAACAAACCTTACGTAATTGCTTTTTTCATAAACTTATATATATATATATATAGACATAGTTAAACACATATACGCATCTTGGTCGAAAAGGGGAATGCGCATCCGTGTGTATTTCCATAGCGAGCTAGCACTCCTAGTTGTGTACGTATCGACTTTTACAGTGTGCTACACAATTGACTTCTTTCTTATCTTTTTAATTATGGTATTACACGATTTAATTTTATGATATTAATCGTTAAATCATTCACCAAGAGATCTAACTGTAAGTATGCATTATAACATTTAGGGGGTGTTTAGTTGGTGATGGGAAATTTTTTATAGGAAAATGAAAAAACCGAAAACTTGTTTACTTGCAATTTTTTGAGAAATTTTTCTAAAATAATGAATATCTCATTTCTCAAAGTTTAACAATCTGAAAAGTCCAATTTACCTTCTCTATTTTTCTCTTCACTCTTGCAAAATGAAAAATGTAACATAATCTAAACGGGTTTCCATGTTCTTAATTAACTCTTTCCATTAAAATTGATAGAGTGGTGTTGTAATGCTCTATCCATAACTTTGTATCCTTCTTCCTAGCATCTTGCTGGAGGTTCTCTTAATTTATATTCATTTGTTGTTCAAAAAAATAAATAAATAAATAAATAAATAAAAAAAAAAAAAAAAAAAAAATTCTTTCCATGTTCTTTTATTTTTAACATTATCTAAGCAGGTTTTTGGTTTTTCATTTTTCTATAAAAAAATTTCCATCACCAACTAAACACACCCTCTTTTATTTAAGCATTACAAGCTTTATTAGGATGTACGTGTACCCTTGAGCACACATGCACATGGACCTGTATATACGTGTGTGTATGCATGAAACTAAAACGAAAGTTGAGTTACAACATAAGATCGATCGTAATGGTGATCGTATACTCGGTTGGTCGACCTTAAGCGATCACGTCCCCTCTCCCCCCAACGAAGACCGAGTAGACCCCCCCACCTAGAAAGTCAAATGAAAGGCCGGTTGGTCGACCAAAACAATGGGAAGAAAAAGTAGCCGTTGGCTACTTATTATTGGTTGGGGGTTTTATATTAAAAAAACCCTACTTTCTTATCTTCATTTTTTTCATGCTTTCTCTTCTACATTCATCAACTATTTACCAACTCAAAAAATGTCTCACAAAATTCCCAAAAGCAAAATAACAAAATCTTGACGACAATAAAACGTTCCAACAACAATCGACCTAATTTTAGGTTAATCGTCCATTCACCACCGATTAATTTTCAACCCGCTAGTTTCGTATACCAATCAATGCATCAACAATCTATTTACGTAAATAAGCCGTTTTCTCCTCCGTATAACTAACAACAACAAAATCAAATGTATCGTCTAAAAATGTCATCACCGCCGTATAACCCACGTTCTCAACATTCTCAAGCTTTTTGTCTGGTTAACCCTTTGAATCATTATGACGAATTTGATCCTTTATGGGGTCAACCTTCTCAACATTTTCCGGCTCTAGGTTCATATGGTCCATCCGAACTTGTCGGAACAAGCGGGTTGGAGACTAAGGCACGAGGAAAAAGAATGGAACAACATAAGCTTGCACAAAGGGAGTCAAAATTAGAGCTTCAACGTCAAATGTTTGAATTTAAAAAGGAAGCAAAATGGAGAAAGACACCATCTTCTATAATGAACTCGATAACCATATGACTAAGAAATAACGAGAGAGGATCTTTGAGTAGAAGCAAAAAATCAAGGAGCGCTATAGTTAAGACTATTAGTTTAAGGTTATTTATTTATTTATTTATTTATTATTGTATTGATTTTAATTTATTTGAAATATTATTGTAATATTTTTTTAATTCTTAATGAAATTTAATTTAAAAAAAAAGTGTCCGGTCATGCATTTGATCATCATTATGGGCATTTGATCATGTGTTTTGTCTGACAGAAAGAAAGTCGAGTTGACGCTGAAATGACAGAAGTAACCGCAGTCACCTGCGATCACCATTAGAGTCGGTCTAAATTAAAATGTCTATGCTCACCACTTATCAAAGATAACTTTTGATGAGTTAGTTAATATAAAATCTAATTACTAAAAAGATAATCGAAAGCGATGTAAATTGATGTTAGAACCACCTAATCACATATATAATTATCCTCTTAAGCTGCCATAATTTTTATGCTAAAAATGTAGAATAGATAACTTGAGACGGAAATCTTTTATATGTTTATCAGAAGTATAATAAAGATAGTTGTTGAGCCTAAATGAGTACCACAATCTTACTATCAAATAAAGCATGAAAGCACTTATAATAATTCAATTTCTTAAAATTAAGCATTACAAGTTTTATTACTAAAAGTACAATCAATTAAAACACAATTAGACATTAAATACTTTAAATTCAACAATAAAAGTTTTATTGTTAAATATACAACTTTTTAATGCATTAAAACATTAAATCAACACATAATTATTACTCCTATTAAAACACTTCCATTACTTAAAAATACAATGATTTATTCACATCATATAACCAATTAAAAGCATATTTACTAAATTAAATACAACAAACTAAAACAACACCTTAATAAAAAGTACAATAAAAATTTCACAATGTACAATCTAAACAAACTACAACATAATTCAAAATATAAAATAATAAGACACACTAATTAATATTATTTTTAAAACACCTTTAAAATGAAAACTTCATACAAGCTTCATACAAGCTAACAATTCTTCGTAAAAAAGTACAATAAAAATTTCACAATTTACATATATATTTAGCAAAAAAATATATTTCAAGCATAAAAAGTCTTTTATTATATTATGATAACCTTTTAATAGTATTTATTTATATATAAATATACTTAAAAATATATAAAAAAAATATATATATTAATATGAATTGGTTTTAGTTCAAACTGTAAACCCATATCAAACCGAGCCGAATTAGTAGTTCGGTTCGGTTATTAGTTCGGTTGATTATTTTCGGTTCGGTTTGGTTTTCGGTTTATTAGGTCTTTTTAGGTTTTAAGCTCACCTAGTCACATTTGAGGGTGTGCTTAAGAGTGTAATAGTGTGTGGTTTATGCTGAATTGTACTTCTTTATTTCTCTTTTCTTCACAACCTCATGCCGCCCTCTTGTCACCATAGTTTATGTGTTTTAGTTAATCATATGAGGTCTCACAATTGGTATCATCGCCAAACATCGATCTAGGAGTGTTTGTGTGTTTGAAAATCACATTAAAATGGGTGTATGGTTTCATGGTTTTAGGGTTAAAAACACGACCATAATTTGTGTTTAGTGTGCATGGTTAACAAAATTTGCGTTTTTATGATTTCTAAGAGTGTTTAAATCATTCCTACGTATTTGATTTGGATTAAAACACATTAAAAATAAGTTTTAGAGTTGGTATTTGCTTCATGCGCACTTCAGCGAGGTTAATGAATTCATACATTTTTGTGTTTACCGAATTCAGTAGTTTTGAAACCCTTTTTTACGAATTTGTATCTTTTCCGAATTCATAATTGTTCCAAAATTATCGTTGTTCCGAATTCGTAACTTTTCCGAAATCATCACTGTTCCGAATTCGTAACTATTCCGAAATCATCATTGTTCCAAATTCGTAATTGTTCCAAAATCATATTTTCCAAATCGAAGTATCCTCATTTATAGAATTAAGTATTATTCATCATTTATGATTCCGGAAGTTGTTGATTATGGGAATTCAGAAGCTTTAAAGGTAGAACCGAAATATTGGAACCAAAAGTCAAGAACCGAAACTCCAAACCAAAATTTCAAGAACCGAATCTTTGGAACCAAATATGATGAACCGATTTGGATCAACATTTTCACAACAACAACAACTTAACTTAACTTACAACTAACACAACTCCTTTATCATTCGACCGATTTGGATCAACATTTTCACATAAAACTTCATTAATAGCAACTCAACAAGACATTCACGTAGCAGGTGCGGAGTTTGGGAAGAACCCTTTCAACCACGACAAGTTCTAGATCCTGGAGATCCAAATGGAACCCCTCCAGTACAACCTTTTTACAGAGATCAGACTGAAGATGAATACACCAATGAGATAAGCTGTAAATTGAAGCAACTGGTATTGCATTTCATGTAGTTGTTCTTGGACTACTCATTAAGACTTATACATATGTAGATAGCAAAGAGAGTGCACATGCAGTCTGGGAAAGAGTTTTTTAATATATGGGACAAACATCGAGAAACAAGAGATGGAAACATAGCTATTGAAGGAGTTACATAAGTTCACTTTTATTCTTGGAGAATCAATAGAGTCTCACTACCATAAGTTTTTTAAGATCATGAATGACTTATCCAAACACACCAAACATAGAAGAACATAGCGAACAACATCAAGTTTTTTAACGAACTACAACCTGAAATGGGGAAGATACATCACCATTGTTTATCAAACAAAGAACTTGCATGAAGTTAACTATGATCAGTTGTATGATTTCTTGAAGCAGAACCAAGCTGGTCAAATGACGTCAGAGCATAATTACTTGCCAGGAACCATGATCCACTAGCACTTTTTGCTAATACACCAACTCCTTATTAATTGTACACACAACAACTACTATCATCTTCCACTCATAACTGCATGCAACAACCATAAAAACAACAACATGCCATTCCACAACAACAATACTTCCTACAACAGCAACATGTTATTCCACAGCAACAGGATCCCAAGAACACTGACAATGATGAATCTACTGCAACTTTGACACACGCATTTGCTTATTTGACAAAGGCATTTCAAGGAGCTATTCTACACCAACTAATAACAACCAAAGAATTTCATCAGACACTCGCAACATGAAGATTGCTAAGCCAAGTTTGAATATGGGTCAAGAAGGACAAATGGTTAGAGTTATTGGGAATCAACATGGATATGCTACGGGATTTTAGATGGGTAATCAGAATATGCGAACCGAGGAAATTAGAGGGGTTCTTTGGAAATCACATGGGTTAGTTTGCTAGAAATGAGGGTGAGAATGTTGGGAATCAGACAGTGGGTAATCCGAATAGGAATGTTGCTGTTCCAGTTGTTTGAAATTATGGAAATATGAATCAGGGTAATCAAATAACATGTTACAAATGTGGAGGAGTCGGTTACATGGCAAGAAACTTCACTGTTAAGCCCAGAAAGAACGATCTTGAGTATTTTCAAGAGTGTTGTTGTTGGCTCAGAGAAAAGCAGATTTAGTTGAGTGCTGAAGAGCATGATTTTTTTGGCTTATAAAGATGACATGGAGGATCAAGAGAATGTTAATGCAACTGCACCTAAATGGAAAAATCTTCAGAAGGCTAAGTACAACATTATTGACACACCTCATGTTTATGACACCAATGCACTTTCTAAGGTACCAACCTTTACTACATGCTATAATAATGATAAATTTGATATGTGTGCTCATGAGGCACATCATTATAAGACTCCAACACCCATTTATGATGCATATTTGGATGAGCCGATAAGTAGCAATATCAATTCTACTACCCCGTATGTGAATCTTAGTAGAGGCTCAGTTACACAGAATACTGAGGCTGATGAGGAAACACGTGCTTTATTTGAATCATTACTTAATAATTCTAGCATTAAGATTGAGAAAGTTAAAACGGTCAATCACAAAGTTAAGGTCGCGAATGAGAAATTAATCGCTGAGCTTGAGAGAGATAAGGAAAATGGAAAAAGTTTTCAACTTGATAAACAACATGAGTCAAAGTTTGAAATTTGTTATAAGAAGTTACTTGTTAAAGAAAGGAAATTGCAAAACAAATTTGACGAACTTCAAATCAGTTCAAACAAAACAACTAAATACTTAAAGAGGAAATTTTGATCCTTCAAACCAACTTTCAAAACAAAAATCAGCTTACACCAATCTCGAAAAAGAACGAGATGAGTTGAAAAAAGACTTTGCAAAGAAAGAGGATAAACTTTTAGGCAAAATCATAGAGTTAACACACAAAATCAAAGAATTAGAAGACATTCTGGTTAAAATTGGTAATTCGATTGAAACAATTCATATGCTTAAAAACAAACCAGATTCATTTTATCATACTACACAAAAAATGACTTTAGGATATGAAAATCCTTCTAATCTCAAGAAAGAACATAATGTTTTGTGTAATGGCATTACTTTGATAAAAGAACATGATCCTATTACTGTAATTGATTATGAAGAAACATTAAAACTGTTAGGAATTAGAAATTCCATTGTGAAGAGTCGGTCACCCCAAATATTATCTAGCTTAAGTTAGCTCTTAGACATGTCGTTATTTACGTTATGTTGTAGTTAATTAGTTAGTTTGTAGCGTAGTTTAGTTTAGTGCAACACCGTGGAGGAAGGACGGGTCTTTACCCATTGTTTGCCTGATCCACAGGCGTCAGGCGTCGTATTGTCTGTAACTATAAATACCCCTTCCATCCTTGGAAGGGGTGGTGCTTCTCATAGTCCAACCTTTCATATTGGTAAAGCAAGTCTCTACCAAGAACACCCTCTCACTCTTTCTCTCTCTAAAACATGGCATACTTGTATAATCACCATCCAAGGCCACCCGAATCATCAAACACAATAATATTAAGATCCAACAATTGTTATCAGAGCCATGGTTTTTGTGTTTTGATGATTTATTGTGGTTTTGTATCGTGTTTATGCTGTTGTTGTACTAAGTTTTAATGGCTGAAAAATTATTTTTCCTATCTTTGTGGTTAACAGTTTTTACACATGAGTTATTTGGTCAAAGTCCAATAGTCTATAAAATTTACATCTGTTTTGTGGGTAATATTTATACATATGCAATTTTTCTGGGTTAGTATGAATTTGGTCAGAAAAACTTGGTCGGAAAAATCGCCGAAAAAATTAAAATGGTCAAACTTTCTTGTTAGCGTGTTGTCAAAAGCTGTTTCTCTATAGCGAGTTGAAGTAGCGACTTGACATTATTTAATGTCAAGTGAGTTGTTAACAGAATAAGATGTAGCGACTTGTCAAAATCGTATAGCGACTTGTTGTTTAACAGGTTAGCGACTTGTGTATGAAAAAGATGTAGCGAGTTATTCTCGAAAAAAAATGTTAGCGACTTGACTCATTACTCTTAACAAGTAGCGACTTACTTAAGATGTATAGCGACTTGTTGACTCAAATATGCAGCGACTTGACTTGTCAAGATGTAGCGACTTGTCCAAAAATTAAAAGAATAGATGAAGAAGAAGAATCATCAAGTCGACCAACACAACATTACCAAATATCATATCACAATAGACTTCAGTATATCACCATCATCAGTCCATGTCCAACATAAAGCGAATTGATATGAAACAGTCCATATGATTCGATCCAAAACCAAAAACAAACTCAACTCTCAATCATATCCAAGACTCGAATCAAATAAAAACAAGATCTCAGTTTACATTTTCCATGTTACTCTAAGTAATTACTTGACTTGAAGGTCATTAATCATGAAAAACCATATCCATCATTGATCTATACAAGAAGCACTTTCCTTTATTATTCGAAATACTTTAGTAAGATCAAAACATGAAGTGTCTCTTTCTTACTTTCTTATCGACTATGCTTTAACAAGAATCATCTATTTTCAAAACAAAATAAAGGGTGTGTGAGATCTCAGTCTATCTCCTTGGGTTTTCTCATATTAACTCGTCCAAAGACTCGAAACCAAAAGAAGTTTGCATCATAGATCATTTTTTTTGGGACTATTATCCGAAAATATCCGAATATAAAGAATAATAAATAACATTTATGTTATTCTTATCCTTTGTTTCATTTACACCTTAACAAGAAAACAAAAGAAAGATTAAAACCTACCTTGAAGCCTCTCGATTATCTCATGCCATCCCTGTGGCGTTTTTACTAGGCTCAAGCCATCCCTGTGGCTGCCTCTTAGTTCAATGAATGAGTAATATGAAGTGTTTTTGAAGATACGTTTTTTTAATGGGTTATGATGGGGGCGGAGAGTTAGATTGTGATTTAGGGTTTGTGATGCAAAGCCTGAAGATGGGGCGTGTACTAATTGTTTTAGGGTAAGAAATTTTTTAGGGATTGTGTTGGTAGTGAGAGTTTTATAACTGGATTATTAGGTTTGGATTTGGATTCTGGGCGGTTAACCACACTAATACGGATTGTGTTGGACGGTATATAATTGGAATTGGTCCTGACATATATTGTGACAAGTTGGATTTGATTATTGAATGTGCGTGCTATTAGGATGTTTATGTGATTGTGATATGGACGTTGTAATTCCCTGTATCATTTGAGTATTATTGGATTTGAATGTTCTTAGGCTCTATGATGAGTGTGTAAATACTCATCATTTTTGAGTCAATCTGAACTGCAAAAACGTCTAAAAATGCTCAGAAATGCATCAAAATACTGAAAATATTCCAAAATTGCAATTTATATGTTTCAGATGCAAAATGTTTAAAATCAGATGAAAAATGAGCTTAGTTTGCATAATTGGCGATTCAGTCCCCAAGTTTCTAAAATTGTCAAAAGAGTCCCGAGTCAAAATTTCAAAAGAAAAGTCACCAAAGGTCCTTTTAAAATCAAAAGTTGTCAAATTTAGTCCTTTGGTGAAAAATATCAAAAGTTTGAGAAAATTACATGTTTAGTCCTTCAACTTTGAAAATTGGCAGAAATGGCCCCTGGAAAATTGCAAAATGGCAAGATTGGTCCTTGTACTTTTGAAGATTGTCACTTTAAGTCCTTGGAGCAACTTTGCTTGATTGGCAGCCTTGGCCCTTGAATTTTCAGATTTGACAACATTAGTCCTTGTATTAATAAAACATTTTGCACCTTTAGCCTTGTCAAATTGAGTTGTGACCCCTGCCAAAACCCTTGACCCTTCCCATTTTGAACCCTGGTCAACCCAAAGTCAAAAGCAGATAAAATGGCGCCCACCACTGTGCTTCCTCTCCAAGTTGCTCTGCAACTCCACAGCTACCATCACCTCACCTTTCCACCTTATCCCTCCACCCCCATCATCACTCAACCCTCTACAATTAATGCCAACCCCCCCTAGTGCTATATCAGACCCTACAGTCAAATCCCCATTTCCCGCCAAAAATGTGATAACACTCAAAACACTCCCATTGGCCACAAAAAGAGGTGGGATATTCTCATAAGGACACGTGGAGCTCATTTGGTGCTTAAAAGAGCAGAGAAGGAAAGAGATGAAGTAGTAGATAATTAGTTTTAAAATTTTCTTATGTCGTTTTTATCTTTAATGTATTAGTTTGATTTCAAATCTGTAATTTTGTGTTCACAAATGTTAAACTCAAGTTATATTTGCAGTATTTACAAGTTTTAATCAATGATTCTAAGTTTTTACCTATTATCACTTATTTGCATAACTGTTGAAATTTTCAAAGTCAAAGACTCATTTAAAAGCTTCATAAATCTCATATATCAGTTTCAATAAGCTTAAATGAGCTTATGAAAGCCTTGTACAAGCTCCCATTCAAGTTTCCACTCATTTTGATCCTTGGTCAACAAAAGTCAAACAGGTGCAAAAATGATGCAGATTTGGTTATTGGTTGATGCAGGCATGGTTTTGGGGTGAATTACAGTTATTTGGGTGGGATTTGATAGGTTAGTGGTCTTGGGTTCACAGTTTGCTAGCCATAGTGGCTTTGGACCATTGTAAGTGATTTACAAGTCTCTATGCACAATCTGCATTTGTAGTTTACATCTGTTAAAATCTGTTCTAATAATAGTGTTTAGGTTAATTAAAGTTAATTTGATCATAATTACAAGTTGGTTAAGAGTTTGGGTTAGTTTTGAGTTCAAACAGTTACAATCAAGGGTGTTTGGATTTGCTGATCCATCTGTCATAATGGTATACTCAGTAGTTAAGCTCTATTGGTTTATGTTTATTAAGTGTATTTGAGCTTATTTGAGTCAAAATTTGGTGCCTGCTACTTCAAAAGTCAAATTTATTATCAAATCTGTCTCACTGTTTGTCTGTTGAGATTTTGGATGAGCAGATCATTATTTTGTGTTTAGAGTTCATTAAGCTTGCTTGCATTACACTTGTTACATCATATAACATCATCATCAGTGATAAAATTGGATCCAAAGTTCATAATAGTCAATTGTCATTGTTTCTTCAAAAGTCAAAAAAAAATTTGGAAAAACCTGTTTTGAGGACAACTGCATGGATTTTTCATAAGCTCATCTTTGAGCCAATTTCAGTGAACTTTGGCATTTTAGAAACTTCACTTGGTCTTGTTACTTATTAGCAATTTTGTGGAATTTTGCAATTTTATTAAAAGTCTCAAATCAGCTTATCAACTTGGGCCTAGTTGCCCTGCTCACTGGTCTCAGTTAATACTGAGATTTTCTCAGATTTTGTGCAAGGTGCACAGGGCTCATAAGAGCTAGTCATGGTCTGAGTTTTGGTGCATTTGGTCTCACCCAGGTCTTCATTAAGTCTCAATTTGCAATTTTCATTTCCATCTTATTGTGTTGCTTATGCTTGTGTCCAAAGTAGACCACTCACCACTGTTTTGAGCATATTAATTCAATAAGCCATATCTGTTAAGCTTGTGATTCTGTGGTTTAGGCTTGTTGAGATTTGTTGCAATCTAGTTCTTTTAACATATTTTAGTCCCTGTTTTCAGTTGGTGCTTGTTGGTCCTCATTTAGCTTATTCAAGTGCTTATTTTCAAGCACTTGACACATCAGTTCCATAATCTTACACACAAGCCCTTGTTTTTCTATTTTTCCCAGCTTCCTAATATCATTTTAGAGTTTTCCTGAAATTTTCAGATTTTTCTAAGTTGTTTTGCTATTTTTCTTAATTTAAATTAGTTTTTAAGCATTTTTAATTAGCTTTTAATACAAAAAATTCAGAAAAGGTTCAAAAAATTAATTTTTCATTTTTATTAGGTTTATATAAATACAAAAAGTAAAAAAAAGTAATTTTCCATATTTTTCATAGTTTATTTTGTAATTTTTAGTAATTTAAATAGTTTTTAATAGTTTAAAATTCATAAAAAATAGAAAAATAATCAGAAAAATATAAAAATATTTTTGAAAATTCTCTTTTGTTATTTTAGATTTTTCTAAGTCTAAATTTTATTTTTCTAGGTTTATTTCCTATTTTCTTGTATTTTAGGTAATTACTTAATAGTTAAAAATAGTTTTTAATTAATAATAATTAGATAATTAGTTGTAAAATTAATTTTCTTTTTCCAAATATTTTCTTTTATCATTAGGTTTATAAAAATATCATTTTCATATTTTTAGGGTTAATATTGTGTAAGTTTCACGTTTTTGTTTGTACGTCACGTAGTTTTTAATTAAGTTTTATTGAAACAAAAAGAACAAAAACATCATTTTAATAATAGTGATAGCATTTATTTAATAGATTTTATCTTTTTAATTTTCTTTAATTTGCATTTAAGCCGTTGTAATTTGTTGGCTATTTCCGTAGTTATAATAAATCAAATCTCTGTATCCATTCAAATCTTCTCGATCACTAAACGTTTGACTATTCTCGCACGGCTCGTTGGGACTTAACGACCTGGGGAATACTATACTCTCCTGGACTTCATTGCATTTGTGTCTGAACTGTTTTAAGTTTCTTACCGCTAGCCATTCACAAGTGGCTCGCTTGCGTGAGATAACTTGACGGTTTTGCGCGAATCAAATTTTGCGTGTCTGAACTGTTTTAAGTCTGTTACGGCTGGTCATTCACAAGTGACCAGTTTGTGTGATTAGACTTGACAGTTTTACCTGAATCAAATTTTGGCGCCTTGCGGGAGGTTGTGGTGATTATCTTCCGTCTAGCAGATTAGTGATTTGGATATTCACTCTTTGTTCATACCATCCATCTGTATATGTTTATATTTTCTTATCCAAAAAAAAAAAAAAAAATCCAAAAATATTCTTCTCATTCCTCTTATTCGTTGATTCTATTTCTCTTACCCTCTTTTGCCGTTTAATTCTATTCTTCGTATCCTCTCAACCATTTGATTCTCTTCTTAATCCTCTATATGTTTAATTCTTATGTCGACTATCGTCAACTTCATCGTCGAGAAATATTATTGTGAGCGGTGTGGAGGGCCTAGTTCAAGCGAATTTTGCAATTCGTGCGAATTATCCATCATAAATTCTTTTCAAAGTTATTTCGACCACCCGCCACAACCTGAAATACATGCTAATCTTGACAAACCGGTTCAAGCGTCGGAGCTACCCCAAGCACCCACCGAGGATTACGAGGACACTTTCTTTGAAGATAGAGCCCGTAATCTAATCGAACAAATTCAAGCCGATGAAAAAAGGTTGAGAATTAGAATTGATTACGATGAACCCGTTCAAACACCGGTGACTAGCAAGGATGACTTGCCTAATCTTCACGTTTCTCAAGAACCAAAACCGGAGACCATAACGGAAGTGGTGGAAATTGCTAGCTCTCAGAGCACACCACTTATCCCACCTCCTGATTTTTCAAAATGTTCTTTGAGTCTTGATAGTCATCCGGATCACAATGTTGGTTTTGTTGATTCTTTGAATAAACCGATTCCTCTTCATAACTCTCAAATGCAATCGTTTATTCCTTGTGTCGGTTGTGGTGAGCCTCTTTATGGTTCACCCTGACGTTGGTGTACATGTGTACAATGTGGTAATGATATTCATAACGGGAGTTGTTTGTTTTGTGGTTCGAGGAATTCATTTGATTATGATCCTAATCAGAACTCATTTAACGACTCCTCAAAATTTTCCAATTACACACCACAGCCCGACTATTCTTCATACAATCGACATACTGCTGTGAATAATATGTGGAGGTCCTCACCAAGGATCTGAGTGTCAATCCGAAAACACGTTTGTCTATGAACAGTTTTCGGTGATGCTCGGAACTTTGGTTATGACCAAAATCCATATGATTCACCATTCGGACTCAGCAGTTTCTTGTTGTGAGTCTGTGGAGGTCCCCATTTCAGCTCTTATTGTCAAACAGGGAATCCATTTCCTTGTAACAATCATGACTCTCACATGTTTGATAATTTCCAACCTCCACATCACTATACGGTTCAAACTCCATATGAGCCGTTGTCTCATGAAATCTCCCAGGATCTTGAAACCGCAATGAAAACACTTGATGATATGATTCAAAACTTTAAGAATCAAGTGAGTGGTGAGAAAACCATAGGAGAATTGCGGCGAAGAACGAGAAGCTCAAATCTAGGGAAGAATTATTTATCCTAGAGCAAGCGGCTCTAAAGCGTTCCCAATTTCTCAAGGCGACTCTATATGATGATGGACGAGGAGGGTTTTTATCCTTTTAAAAGTAATATTTCTCAACCCCTCGTCGAGATGATATTCGGCGGTTGAGATTTCATCTCAAACAACTGCTATCACACCCGAGATTCACACTCACTCTCTTATTAAGGGGGACGAGCATCTACGACTGTTCTGAAAAGGAATCGGACGAATTCATAAAGTCTAGTGTTGAGGACCTTGTCCCAATCCCAAGAGAGTCACAGGTAATTCTTGATCATGTGTGTGATATCCCTCCTCTTCCTGTCTTCCAAACAGATCATGTTGAGATGTTCTCCGATTCTGATGATTATGATTCGTTATCTTGTGGAGACATCATTTATGTGGAAGATTCACCTTTTGAGCTTGTTAGCTTAGAAGAAGAGAATGATGAAGTTACTAACACTGAAATCAAAGATGAAGCTCTTCGAGCAACATTATTGAATGTCACTCTTCTCATTTCTAAAATCGAGGCTTTCAAAGAGAAACCTATTTCATCTCCTATCCTCATTAAGGATAGTGACATTCTTTCCGATGATTCTATTCCGAAATGAAAGCCCCTGTTTTGATAGTATGGGAGAGAAGATTAGTGGCAGTACCACTTCTCATTCTCATAATTCTCTCCCAGATCATGAATCATTTACTTTTGAGGAGTTAGCGGTGAACCCACTCATATCAATTCGAATATGATTCATTCACCTTCATGGAGTTCTCAGGATGAACTCACTCATATCATATCTCGCCGGGTATGATAACTTCTACTTTGATCTAGACACACCCGAGATATGTCTAGACCAATTGATTAACGAGGAGATTCATGAAACTATGAATTCTCCTATTGAGGATGAAGAGTTAGTCATGATTTCTATCATGATTTTCTTTCTTTTCTTCATATATTCTGTCACTTCTCCTGTTCTTCACTCCTTTGGGAATGAAGACATTATCTTTGATCCCGGCATTTTCATGTACCATTATCTTAAGCCGGGAATATATCTCATCGGTGTGGAACTTTCATGTGCTTCAAATGTTTGTCCAAACATCTTGAATGAAAGTCCGATGGAGATTGTTTCTTCCACTTTGCTTCCCCATGAACCAATGAATTCGGGGTCGAGTCAAGCTAGCGACTCGGAAATCAAAAACATTAGCACACACCATATGGGTTTTCACCCATATTTCTGACTTCTTACCCCTTTCTACCACCTAAGTGTGGGGGTGATGCCCCACAATTAGCAAAAAACTTTCTTAATAATGGCCGTAGTATTTCCCTTTTACGTTCTTTGTTTCGGCATAACCATTTACTTTGAATATTGAGGGCAATATTCATTTCTAAGTGTGTGGGGGAATTCTCACGAATTTTATCATATAATTATACCAATTCCCCCGTTTTGGCCAAATTTTTTTTTGGAGTAAGTGTTCTACACTTACTCATTTGGCTATCGATCATGTCATGTCGTAAGACAAAAGGATTAGCTAATCCGAGGAGCAAACGGCTCTTGGTAAAGATTTCTCAAATCCGTTTATATGGCTTGCAATTTTCCCAAAATTGTATGGTATTCAACTCACCATATCCTAAAAGTGAAGAGTTGGCTAGCCCGCAAGTTTATGGCTTGTGGTAAAGGCCGTGGAAAATCCATAATTGGTAATCAGCTCACCAAAGATAATATTGATAATTTATCTAAAGAGTTGGCTAGTCCGAGCAAGCGGCTTCGGTAAAGACAAAATCAAATCCGTTGAAAGCCGGTGGTTTGCTCAAAATCACATGGTTATCGGTGTACCATGGTTCTTACTTGAACTGAAACATTTGGCTACTCGAGAAGTAATGGCTTTTGGTAAAGAGATTAAAATCCATTATGTTTTCTCAAATCATTGCTAGGGACTAGCAATATCTTAGTGTGGGGATTGATGAGTGTGTAAATACTCATCATTTTTGTACAATATAAACTGCAAAATCATCTGAAAACACTCAAAAATGCATCAAAATGATAAAAATATCACGAATCAGTGTTTTATGTGTTTTAAATGCAAAAATATCAAAATCAGATGAAAAACATATCAAATTTGCAAAAATTGCAGTTTCAGTCCCCCAAGTTTCAAAAGTTGTCAAAAACAATCCCTGAGCACAAAATTTCAAAAGAAAAATCACCAAAGGTCCTTTTAAAATCTTAAGTTGTCAAATTTAGTCCTTTGGTGAAAAATGTCAAAAGTTTGAGAAAAACTACAAGTTTGGTCCTCCAACTTTGAAATTTGGCAAAAATGGCCCCTGGAAAATTGAAAAATGTCAAGTTTGGTCCTTGTAGTATGGAAACTTGTCATTAATGGTCCCTTGAAATAACTTTGTTGAATTGGCAGGAATAGTCCTTGATTTTCAGAAAATGGCACAACTAGTCCTTGTCATTTATTAAGTCAACAAACCAATTTGGACCCTTGAACCCTTTGACCCCCTTCCATATAAGCTTTTTGAACCCCCCTTTTTTAATAACACTGCCCGGTCAAAATGTGTTTGACTACCCCTTTGGCGCCATTTCCTTTTCTCCCCCACTAGCCCTGCAACAAACCTGCTACACTCAACCAAGCCATCACCTTATCTTCTTCCCTGTCCCCCCACTCCTCCTACAATCCAAAAGACTTTGATTACAACCATTCCCCACACTCAATCTCACTCACTGTTAAAACTTCATTTCCCGCCAAAAGCCACTCAATGGCCAAGATAACTTTAAAACATCCAAGGGTCAAGGATTTTTGATGGGATTCACTGAGAAGAGAGAGAAAAGTCATTTGGGTATAAAAAGGAAGAGAGAGGAAGGCTTGAAGGTAGTAGTTAGATATATAAAATTTTCTTAATGTCGTTTTTAAGCTTAACATGTATTAACTAGTTCTCATTTGTATTTCTCAGTTTATTTGTATCAAACAAAAGGCATTCAAGTGATTTGCAACTCTGTTTAAGTTTTAATTAAAGTTAATGTTCATTTTCATCTTTTAAGCTCACTGTTGAAATTTCAATTCTCAAATCCATTGTCAAAGATGTTAGAAGCTTATTTATAAGCTTAAACAAGCTTATGATAGCTTATTAAAGCTTCCCACAAGCTCATATTACAATTTTAAGCAGTTTTGTCTTATGGTCAATAAAAGTCAAAAACTTGGCCAAGAATGGAATGGTGATGAACTTGATGATGCAGAGGTTGATATGGGTGAAATAGGTTAGATTAGGTTAGTATTGGGTTTTGATTTTAGCCTGCTACATCATCTGGATAGTGGTTAGTAATTTTCTCATTTTCATATTTCTAGTCATATTGCAGTTTTAGCTTGTATCACTGTTTTACGTGGTCATCTCTAGTTCTAACATGTTAATTTAGTTATACTTAGGTCATGTAAGTCTAGTTTGATCATTGGTACATGTCAGTTAGCAGCTTGGTCAAGTGTAGTTTGCTTATCAGTTCACAAAAAGGGTGTTTGGATTTGTATCTTGGTTTAGGATTGAGGTCTGTTTTGGATTGGAAAATTGTTGGTTCATGTCTACTTATTACTTTTGAGTTCATATCTGTCTTGAATTTGTGACTGCAAACCCCAAAGGTCAAAATCACAACCCTTCTGTCTTAATTAGCTACCTGTTGAAGCTTTTGCATATCCAATTCTTGTTTTGTGTTCTAAATACCTAGATTAAGCTAGCATTAGGCTTATTTCATCTATTAAGTCTATTTTCAGTTCATAAATCATGATCAAAGTTGGAATAAGTCAAACTTTCCATTTTTGCTCAAAAGTCAAATGTGCACATTCTCAGTTTTTGGCCAAGCTAAGTTGATTTTTCTTAGGTTCATCTTTAAGTCAATTTCAATGAAACTTGATGTTATAAAATCTCAAGTTGGTCTAGTTTCTTGTCCTTATTTTAGTTTAATTTTGTGAATTTTTCTTGAGCTTCAAAGAAGCTTATAAAACCTACCACTAAATCCCTATCGAGGGCTGTTAGCTGCCCACGGGGTTATGCAGATTTGTAGCTCTTGCACAGAGCTTGTTAGAGCTCAGCTAGGTCTGATTTTTGGTTCACAGGTACTTAGCCAGGTCCTCTCCAAGTTCTAATTGATGGTTTCCCTTTTCAGCTTATCTTTTAGCTTATGCATAAGCTCAAAGTAAGCACCCTTTCATCTGTTTTAGCTTATTAGTTTAGGACATCAAATCTGTTGTAATTGCTTATCAGTGGTTTAGGCCAATTGATTCTTGTTGCATTTTAGTTACTTTAGCATACTTAAGCTCCTGTTTTGGTTTGGTGCCTTTTGGATTCCATTTGCTCATCCAAGTGCTTATTTTATAAGCACTTGGATCATCAGTTTCATATTCTTGCACTTAACCCCATGATTTTCCAATTTTCCTAGCTTCCTAATAATGTTTTAGACTTTTCCTGAAATTTTCAGATTTTTCCAAGCTTGTTTGCTATTTTTCTTAATTTAAACTAGTTTTTAAGTACTTTTAAATAGCATTTAATACAAATAATTAAGAAAAACTTCAAAAAAATAATTTTTCAATTTTCTTAAGTTAAGATAAATATAAAAAGAGAAAAAAATATTTTTCTAGATTTTTCTTAGTTAAATTTGTATTTTTAAATAATTTAATTAGTTTTTAATAGTTTTTAATTCATAAAAAATAGAAAAATAATCAGAAAAATACAAAAATAGTTTTGAAAATTCTATTTTGATATTTTAGACTTTTCCATTTCATAATTTTATTTTTCTAGCTTTATTTCCTAATTTCTTGTATTTTAGGTAATTATTAAATAGTTAAAAATAGTTTTTAATTAATAATAATTAGATAACTAGTTATAAAAATAATTTTCTTTTTCCAAATATTTTATTTTATCATTAGGATTGTAAAAATGTATTTTTCATATTTTTAGGACTTTTATTTCTTAGATTTCACTTTTTATTTTGTGCGTTTACGTAATTTTTATTTAAACGTAAGTTTTTAGTTTTAAGTTTTAAACGTTCATCATTTTAAATATAGTGATAGCGTTTATTTAATAGATTTTATCTTATTAATCTTCTTTAATTTGCATTTAAGCCGTTTTAATTTGTTGGCTTTTTCCTTTAGTTATAATAATCACAAATCTCCTTTTCCGTTCAAATCTCCCGATCACTATACGTTTGATAATCCATTGCATAGCTCGCTGGGACATAACGACCCGGGGAAACACTATACTCCCCAGATCTTCATTGAGTTCGTGCTTAAGCAGTTTTAAGCTGGTTACGGTCCGCCATTCACAAGTGGCGGGCTTGTGTGATTTAGCTTGACTGTTTGGCGCGCATCACTCTAATTGTTTTAAATCGGTTTGGATCTCATGGACCGGTCTTGGACAAGTACTAGGATATATTGAATGAATCGGGGATAATGTTTGCAATTGGATCGAGTTCAAAATTGCGATTGGGCCCCTCATAACTGGATTATAAATATGTGATTTGAATTTGATGATGAGATTTGATTGATTTTGAGATTTGATTATTTGATTTGGGTTATGTTGCTTAATGATGAGAGTTGATGTTGAGATTTGTTGTGTTGTGTGGGTTTGATACTTTGGTTTATGCACTTTCATGGAGTATATTATGTCTCGGCTTGAATTGGTTATTGAACAAAGTTGACTACGGGGATGTTTGTACGGTATTTCTTACTTGGGTTTGAAGTGAAGTCTTTCGGGCGCGTTTACTTATTTCGCCTTCCTTCTTTCTACCCTTCCGCGAAGATGACTTGTTTGGGCATTTATAGAGGGTGATAAAGACTTGGCTATTTAGTTACGGTTGTGATTCTTTCTCGCTTAACCCACAATGTAACTATCACTTTGGTGTCTTGCGTGAGTTGAGGATACGTCAAGAGGTTTTGTACATTGGGTACACCGTTTCTTCTTCACAAGGATTAGTACAAGTTTAAGTAACAAATCTGGGAAATTTCATTTCATGATCAAGTTTGGCATATCGGTTTACTTCACCATGTTGTCACTGCAATTGCCAACAGAATGCGTGAATTATGTGTTTACCAATGTGTTTATTGGATGGATGATGATGTTGATGATGTTGAATGAACCGATGATGAACCGCTGCATGTTCCCCTAAAACAGAAATTCACCGAAACCAAAATTGTCATTACACATTCAAACTGACATTGTTTACGGTTTTGTCTTGATTTTGTAAAATCTCGCGAAAGAAACTATTTCTCGGTTTAAATCATAGACTTGTTAAATCCCGTGACAATGGAATCATCCCGATGTAAGTAAAGTGCATTTCCAGTTCAATCTCACGGTTTATTCTTGGTTTTGTAAAATCCCGCGAAAGAAACTATTTTTCGGTTTAAACCATAGAATTGTAAAATCCCGTGATGATGGAACTATCCTGGAGAACGGAAAGTGTATTTCCAGATCTTATCCAATGTTGGTGCTACAGTTTCAACTTCGAAGAAGGGATAAAAGGGTGTACTTCATGAACTGGGTGTTTGTTTGGATTGTCTTCATGGCAGGTTGGTTATTACATGGTTTTACGGGGTTATGTGCTTTTAACCATGGTCGGGATGAAACCATTATCTTAGTTCACTTAAAACGTAAAAGGAGGCTAGAGTTGAGCTTTTAACCAGAAGATGTGACAACAGGGTTAATTCAGTATTATTTATTTGAGGTTGAAGTGAAATATCACGGGCGAGTGTACTTAGCATCTGAAGGTATCGGGGATGGTTGGATGAAGATTTTTCATGATCCTTGTTCGAGCTTATTATCAAAAATGAAGACTTGGAAATCTAGTTATTGTTGAGTGACATTTTCCTTTTTTTTTACCACTTGGGGGAATTGGGCTCTTATCACCTCAAAAATAACTATCACTTTAAGGAGTTACGTTGTAGTGCTCAGTGTCACATTCAATTGCGGATTTTCAAGAGGTAATGTACGTCTTATACTTGATGGTTGGTTGGATGAAGAGTATAATGTACTTAGAGATTCAATGGAGGATGAAGTCTCGACACCACTCTTTGTTAAATATGTGCAAGTTTAAGTCACGAGTTCGGGTTAGTTTACTTCGGGGTCAAATTCATCATATTGGGTTTTCTCCATCAGTTGTCACGATAAAGAGCCTACGGAATGATAATGGGTTGATTACATGTTTGCCAAGAGTAGATGAAAAAGAGAGAGATTTATGACGTTTGAATACTTCAATTCAAGCGTCGTTCTCTAAAGAAAAGAAAAGTGTATGATTCAGTGCGCTTTATCTTCAAAAAGAAGAGAAATCTTCTTATGACGTTTGAACACAACAGTTCAAGCCTCGTACTCTAAAGTAAAGAAATGTGTACGCCGTGCGCATTATCTTGGAAGAAGAAATCTTCTTATTATGACCATTCTCATCAACATGCGTCATGCTTTTTCCATGCGCTTCAGTCATCAAGTGAACCGGACTACTGATAATTACTCTTATTCCAGTTGCTCAATATAATGAAGATGGCGACATCATGTGCTAATTTTGCGGGGGAGAAGTGTGAATAGAATACATTTGGATGATAATCACGTGTTTAATCAAGAATGGCATCTCCGTATGCAATTTTTGAGGGGGAGAAGAAGTGTGAATTTTTTGCATGGTTGATTGATATTTGAGAATATATGGTCAAACGGCTCCAAACTCATGTAAGAACCGAGCTTCTTATTATCGGTTCATCTTCACATGATGTTTCTTCTAAGATCCATTGGTTGACATCTTCTCATGGACTGATGAGTTTATCGACATAGTGCTTCCGGTTAATGCTTCACGTGCACATCAACATGATGATCCCGAACGACCTTCTGTTCTTGTTTGATGTGATTGCTTGCTTGGTGTTACCATTTCGTGTGTTCGTTGCGGGCTGATTGCTAATTTCCTTGATGAACATCTTTCGGTTCTTGTTTCACTAGAACAAAAAGTGGATTTGGCTACACCGAATATGTGTGACGATATACATATAGTCACACATGTTTTTTCGGCCGTGTGTGACTAAAGGTCGCGAGACCATAGGTACCTATGGTGCGTGTTTGACTTTTAGTCTCTATTGCAAAAGAGTAACCAAAACCGTAACATGTGTGACTAATTAGGTACAAATTTTGTTGGATTAATCCGTATTAGTGACCATAAACACTGTATAGTCACACAAAGCATGTTTGTTTTGGGTATTTAGTCACATACAATTAAGCATAAAGTGGCAAAAAGTGTTAATAAGTGTGACCATATGTTGTTTAAGGTGAAGAAATATGTCTTTTGTGTGACTATTGATCATCTAATGGCCACTTGAATTTTATGTTTGTGTGGCCTTTTCTAACATTTAGTCACACAAAGCATGTTTGTTTTGGGTATTTAGTCACATACAATTAATCATAAAGTGGCTAAAAGTGTTAATAAGTGTGACCATATGGTGTTTCAAGTGAAGAAAGGTGTCTTTTGTGTGACTATTAATCATCCAATGGCCACATGAATTTTATGTTTGTGTGGCCTTTTCTAACATTTAGTCACACAAATCATGTTTGTTTTGGGTATTTAGTCACATACAATTAACCATAAAGTGGCTAAAAATGTTAATAAGTGTGACCATATGGTGTTTTAAGTGAAGAAATGTGTGTTTTGTGTGACTATTGATCATCCAATGGCCACTTGAATTTTATGTTTGTGTGGCCTTTTCTAACATTTAGTCACACAAAGCACGTTTCTTTTGGGTATTTAGTCACATCCAATTAATCATAAAGTGGCCAAAAGTGTTAATAAGTGTGACCATATGGTGTTTTAAGTGAAGAAATGTGTGTTTTGTGTGACTATTGCTCATCCAATGGCCACATGAAATTTATGTTTGTGTGGCCTTTTCTAACATTTAGTCACACAAAGCATGTTTGCTTTGGGTATTTAGTCACATGCAATTAACCATAAAGTGGCTAAAAGTGTTAATAAGTGTGACCATATGGTGTTTTAAGTGAAGAAATGTGTGTTTTGTGTGACTATTGATCATCCAATGGCCACTTGAATTTTATGTTTGTGTGGCCTTTTGTAACATTTAGTCACACAAAGCATGTTTCTTTTGGGTATTTAGTCACATTCAATTAATCATAAAGTGGCCAAAAGTGTTAATAAGTGTGACCATATGGTGTTTCAAGTGAAGAAATGTGTGTTTTGTGTGACTATTGATCATCCAATGGCCACATGAATTTTATGTTTGTGTGGCCTTTTCTAACATTTAGTCACACAAAGCACGTTTCTTTTGGGTATTTAGTCACATCCAATTAATCATAAAGTGGCCAAAAGTGTTAATAAGTGTGACCATATGGTGTTTTAAGTGAAGAAATGTGTGTTTTGTGTGACTATTGCTCATCCAATGGCCACATGAATTTTATGTTTGTGTGGCCTTTTCTAACATTTAGTCACGCAAAGCATGTTTCTTTTGGGTATTTAGTCACATGCAATTAACCATAAAGTGGCTAAAAGTGTTAATAAGTGTGACCATATGGTGTTTTAAGTGAAGAAATGTGTGTTTTGTGTGACTATTGATCATCCAATGGCCACATGAATTTTATGTTTGTGTGGCCTTTTCTAACATTTAGTCACACAAAGCATGTTTCTTTTGGGTATTTAGTCACATACAAATTAAGCATAAAGTGGCCAAAAGTGTTAATAAGTGTGACCATATGGTGTTTTAGGTGAAGAAATGTGTGTTTTGTGTGACTATTGCTCATCCAATGGCCACATTAATTTTATGTTTGTGTGGCGCTTTCTAACATTTAGTCACGCATCGAATTAAGCAAACTGTGACCAAAAAGTGTTAATAATTGTGACTGTATGAATCTTTTAGTCACATATAAGAAATCAATATATGTCAAAACAAATTCTAATATATAAAAATATATTCAAAATATATTCAAATACAATAAAATTGGAATGTATATAAAATTGTAATGTCGTACATAATAAAATTCTCAATAATTTAACGACTTCTGACTCTTGATCTTCTTAGCTTCCTTTTGCATGGTATGACTAGAGACGTAGCGCTTCGTATTTAATTTAGGTGCAGTTCTGTTCTCACCAATCAGTTTTATGGTACTTGGTGGTGTTACCAGTAGGAAACAAAAGCCGGGGTATCAAACACTGAATTAAATATGAAGAATGATATATGTAGGTTTATAAAACGCATGCATCTATGTACCTTTTCATCGAAAACCACTTGATCCTTTGGCCATGCATAAAACCACCTACTGCATCCTTAACTGTTTTGAGACCGTTACTTCCTACATACGGTATGCACGCTGCATCCACTAAAGATTTTTAAATAGATACTCTGTAGCAATCCTTTGGGAGTGGTTTGTTATGAAGCATTTGTTTTCCATCAGTTTTGTACACGGTACCCTCCGCAATAATAGTTTATTTCTTTAAGTGCCCCGCATTACTTAATTACCTAAAAAGATAATTTGTTGCATGTATATATGTATCAGTAATTAATTTTAATTAAACTAAAGAACATATGAAAATGTTTAAATACATACTTGTGGTAGTACTGTTAATGGAGACTCCTGTTCTTGTGATCCAGAAAGTTGACGTGAAGAATCCTTTCGTTTTGATCTAGTCGATTTCTTAGGTGCGACAGATTTAACAGTTTCATATATGTATAATACACGGTAAATAAATAATGTATGTAGAATTCAAAAATCCCAGGGGGGTGATTTATTACTTACACTTATTTGAATTTCCTTTTCCAAAGTTGCAAGTCCATTAGACTTCTCAATGCTCGCAATTTTTTTCTCACGTCCAGAACACGTGTTCGGCATCCTCATCAGCCTGCTATTTAAAAGATTAATGTTCACCGGAGACACACGAAATATAAATTGTTTAAGAAGATGAAGCAGATATTTAAAAGGGTAAAAAAGATGGAATGTTACTTTCTTATGTCTTACTTCTCGTTTTCAATGGAGTTGAAGTTGATCAATCCCCTTTGCCCCCACTTTGCGAGCCAATTGTTTCATCAAATCCTGTATTACCGCCTCTTTTTCTTGACGTTGGCGCCTCTCATCAGCAAGTTCACTTTGAAGTAACACCACTCTTTCATCGATGCTTGTCGATTCGAGGCAATCAAAATACCTCTTGTAGGTTACTCCACCTCCCACTCCTCTCGCATATCCTACCTTTTCCTTACCTAATACAACTGTCATGGCATCAGTGCCATGATCAAGCTTCAAGATTCCTTGTTTGATCTTGTCGTCCGTTTCTTTCTGCACACACAATATGGGAAATAGGTTATTTAATTCTACCAGTATTAACTTGTAACTAAAAGTATTAACTAAAACACTACCTGTATTAACTTATAACTAACAGTTTTAAGTAATACATGGCAGATAACTAAAAGTATTAACTAAAACACAACATGTATTAACTTATAACTAACAGTTTTAAGTAATACAAGATATTAACTTATAACTAAACAAACATAATAATAAAATTTGCAGTCAAACTTACAAATTTTTCTCCCACTGATCTGATATCTTCATCGTGATATTCTCCGTCTTTTTTCACCCTTCCTTTCAACCACAGTATTACCACGCGGTGGTTCTTCATCTGGTTCAATTTCTTTACTCTCGATCTTATACACATCAAATACATACAAATGTAAGATAAACGAATATAAACGAAACTATGATGCTATTAAATGCAAATGTAAATGTGCAAATGTTTCTTTTATTACCATTTTTTCTATCACACAGGCGTATCCACCTCGTCCCATTGTATGATCATAAACAGACTTGGAACGCGACACTTTAGCTTTTGCTGATCTCACCTTGCAACACAAAATCATACGGCGTTTAGATGTAGTAATGTTGATAGTATACAACTAATACATATGGAAACATATGAAAAGGTGAAAGATATTTGAACTTGAATAAAAATGAATAATTAACACCTTGTATTCCTCATTTGGTCTGTGTAGTTTACAAAATTAACCCAATCTTTGGCTTTTATAATTGCACTATACTTTGCCGGGACTTCATTTAGTTTTGAAAGGGTATTTTGGTTGGGCAATATGTGGTTTTGTATCAATTTCATTCTGAAATTCCTTAGAAGTTGACCAAGACGATTCATTATCGCCTTTCACGACCGTCAAGTCAACATCAAAATATCGCTGCAAAGATTAACAAATTGTTGTTAATTAGTTGCACATACTGTAAATGCAGAGATAAACTTATTAACACCTTGTATCTACGACAGCCAAGCCACTAATAGTTAAAAAAAAGTATATGTGTATCGTGATTTCGTCCCACATTTTATCTCTTGCTTCTGAATCAACCTTCCTCCAGGTTAGAATCCTGACACCTATATGTTCACGAACCAAATCACCCAAAAAACTCGAAAACAATGCTCTGTTTTTCACGATAACCTATCCAGTGCATCGAAGGTTACACTGACCTTTATTCCGTCTGTTTTTCCATATTCCCTGCGAAACTTAGCTAACCTAGTTATGCCCCTCTTAACAACATTCGCATTTGAATGGTTGTTCCCATCTGAATACGTCTCTGATTCATATTCTAAAGTGTTTTCAATTTCACGATCAGAATAAACCAAATCATCCGGATAAGTGATTTGCGTTGACATGATTCGTCAGAAGTAACGTGTTAAAGAAAATTAGTAAACTTAATTGGTAAATAATGGTGTAAAAATTGAAGTTCTGGTTGTTTTGCTTGAAGGCTGATTTATTGGAGTAAAAATAGGGCTAATGATGGGGCAATTTTTCAATTAAGGAAACCATAATTTCCAAAGTAATTTTAAAATTTTTGGCTAAAATTTGGCTCCAAATATGATAATTTTAAAATGTGGCTCCAAATCAAATAATTTTTTAAACCAAAAACACCCACGAAATGGTGCTTACCCACAGTCCCAAACACTCATATTACTTCAAACCACGGTAGTGTCAAAACACATATAACTGCAGATACACTAAAATCACCACATGGCGCATACAAATGAACAATCAAAAGCTAAAAATGGACTTAAAGCAACTAAATAAGCAACTATAACTAATAAGCAGTTCCAGATAAACAATTAAGCACAAAAACAGGCAAATCAAACCAAAATGCTGGCGATACATCAAACAGCCCTAAGACCTTACTTTAAGGCTATAAATAAGCTATTTATAAGCAATTAGATAAGCTCTAACATCCTCAAGTAGTCAAAAAAAATCAAGAAAACATGTAAATGCAATTAACTTAAAGCAAAAACAACAACAAAAATGTCACAATTCTCAATTTTTGGTCCTTTCTCAAACTCTACATTCATCATACTAGTCATGCATGGGTTTTGAATTTCACATTAAACGCATAATTTCATATTAAATAAACCTTATCGCGTAATAAATTATTTTGAACATTTGATCCGTTACTTCTAAAAATTTATCACAATATATTTTTATACTCATATTAAGTCTATAAAAATATTATTATTAGTTTACCCAGTGTTTTAAATTTATTTCGTATATAAATTGTTATGTTTATATAAATTCTGACGGTTTTTCTTAAATTCAACCCGATAAATATTTATTCACTCAAATCTTTCAAGAAATGTATTTTATAATTTTTATTACCTCAATATATTTTATCTTGACCCGTGAAAATTTATTTTTATCCAACGCTACCCTAAATATTTAAAAATGACTACAATTTACCACTTAACTTCAAATCTCTTACAAGAAATCTTACACTTATACAAGTAAAAAAAAAAAAAAACATATTAAATGGTGACTAGCACCCCTTGTCGACACAAGGGGTGAATCACAAAATGATATTTGCAAAATATCCTAACAATACTTGTATTATATTTTACTATATCCCATTTTCACTTCATTCTTTCATTTGTAAACAAAACAAGATCAAAATTCCTTCTCTTTTCTCTCTAAATATTCGGCAGCCAAGGACCAAAGGGAGGATCATTTCCAAATTTTCAAGACAAGTTTTTATATACACTAGTATCATTTGTTGCAAAGGTTTTGCAATAAAAACCTCAAGTGATTAGGAAAAACCTTTTGTCCTTAAACCTCATCAAGTATTCTTGTAAGCATCTCATGTTTATTTTTCATCTTACATATTCATTTCATCATATTTGAGCAAAAACATGCAAGTCATATGATGTTGTACCACTTTTTCAATGATTTTCAAGAGTTATGAATATATATAAGTCATCCTATAATTATTCCTTGTTATATATTAGTTTTGGTGATGTCTAGGAAACCATGACACCCTAAGAAGGTGTATGGTAGGATTAGAATAGCTCCGGAGTTGTTTTGAATGAGTTAGAATAGATTTGGCTTGAGAAAAACTCATTTCGACATGTTTTAAATAGGGTCTGTCCGTATTTTTAATTCTGGGAAAATCCGACAGTAGATAAATATTTTTGGGCTAGATAATTAGAAAATACACTTTAAAAGAAAACGTGGCCGCTTGAACGGATTAAAACGGAGCTATAACGAAGAAGTTATGCTATTTTCAAGTTTAACGACGAAACCATTTTCCGGAAAAACTGACCTGCTGTTACAAATCGTTGAACTGATAAAATTTTATAACAAACTGACCCTTGGAAGTATTTGTACATGAAACTAGACTCAATTATCTTCGAAATGACGGGTGGCTCGACCCGTGATGACTTACGGTTAAAAAGATATGATTTTCCCAAGTTTGTTCTCCAAATTTGTTCTCCAAAAATTAGTTCTCCAAATTTCTTTTCAAGTTTGTTCTCCAAACGGGTCAAGAAATGACCATGTTGAGGGTCGTTTTTAACATAGATGGGATACTTTTTATAAAGAGATGTCTTCTAGTAAAAGTAAGTTCACCGAGCCTATTTTCCAAAATGTCCAACCGTTCGTCAAACGGAGTTGTAACGAGTAAAATACGGTCACTCAAACTTTGCCGAAAGTTACCTTCAGCAACATTTTGGGTACAAGTACCCTACTTCACCTATGTTTTTCTCCATGATCGAGACCTCTATGATAAAAACTTAAACACTAAAACTTTGAGATTATGATACAAGCTTCCCAAAACCGTTGAGTTCGTTTCCTAACGCTCGATGTGCACCATTTTACGATTAGCTTTTCGGGGCCGTTTTTGTCACTTTCATGGAAATTTCAACGACATTATTTTACGACGAAAAGT
>OU343222.1:13955722-14044640 GCA_910596185.1 Chrysanthemum makinoi
AAGAAACATCATTGGTTTTCAACGCCCGATTCGGGCACCTCGTGACATCTCCGACTGGCCCGCACCCCTTAAACCGCTTCTTTCATAATATTTGGATGCATGATTTCTATGTCAATGGCTTGTGTACATATTACAAAGGCACAACCCGTACTTGTAAATAAAGGACCCTGTGGAACGCTTCAGTGCCACAATCCTTATAAAAGGAGCGAAAGCTTTTTACTTTTGAGTAAAACCTATCAAACCTTTCATTTTTCAAGGTTTTGCTCAAAAGAACAAGTACTTTCCCTTATGATTTTCAAAACCTCAACCGTTTATATCACTCGTTGAGGGGAGTACTGATTAAAAACTTTGTTCACAAATTGTTCACGTGGTCATTCTTTCCAACACGAAATGGTCATATTTATTCTCAAACTTTTCAAAAATAACATTTTATATGCCATTTTTGGGGGGAGAAATACGATAAGAAATATGTTGTGTAAATGCTAATGAATCTTTGTGCTATAGACTTAACCATGAATTGACGAGATGTTAACTGCTAGTAACTCAAAAAGACTTGTCCGGACGGGTAATAATTTCAAGCTAGTTCGCTAGTGATGTAAACGTGTCTCGAAAAGGACTTGTCCGAGTAGAATGTACCACTCGAGAAACTCTTGGTAGACATGAACTCTGACGGGTTTGACAACCTTTTCCAGGATTGTATACACCTTCAAGGCAGTTATTAGAGCTAGTTGTCACCTAAAAGCTGACAATGTATCCCTTTAACTACATAACGTAACCGTGTCTCACTGGGGATTGTCTATCTTGAGTGAATCAATTCAAAATGTGCGCGCTCTTTCCTCACTGTGCATTTTAACCATTAAAACTCTTAAGCACATGTGGAGGGGGAGTATTTATGCAAAATCTTATCTCAAAAGTGGTACTAAAATGTTTTTCATTCACAAACACTTTGAGAGATTTTTCACAACAGTGGTTTTAATGGCAACATAGGTTAGTCATGGAGTTATAAGGTGACTAAGGTTAGGAATAACCGCCCTATGATCCGCCAGAGCCGGATGGATCTACCCAAGGACACCACAAATAGTTAGAACTTAGAAGTCCTTAGGTATGATTGTAAAAAGGAGAAAATGAGAATCAGAGAAAGAAGGAGTTGAAGAATTAAAAAGAAATGCAAAGAAAAGGGTGAAAAGAAATAGCCCTCCGATTATTCAACTTAGCGCATAATCGGTTCAATTCATATACTACCGGGTTGTCACTTGATGACGCCGGTATTGAAGATTAAAAGTCGCCATGGACCCAGTGACGCATGCACTAAACCTTCTTAACCACTCAAGTTTCTCAACGAAGCTTGTTTCATTCTCACAGAGAACCCTACATAAACTATCGCTTTCTCTAGAGAGCTTCTATTGAAGAAGGAGACCCTCTCCCTAGTCTCCGCTCCAGAAAACCAAAACGCACTATTGAGTCTAGAGCCACGAGATTCATCAAAGATCTCTTAGGTACACTTGACATTTCATCACTTGATATTCAACAATAAGAATTTCGCAGGTTCATTATCGAGTCCTTCACAGATCTTAGCAATCCGTCGAGAACATTTATGAGAGGTTCACATTTGTGATCCTCAGTGATTGAATGGAAACTCCTTCCAGGGTCAACATCTAACAGCCCTGACAGCAGGTCACTTCGGCAACTCCCCGTGGATTGCGCTTAGTGGTCTCAAACGGTCTACAGTGAGGTGATGCTTCTGTGTACCTTAGCGACTCATCTTAATCGTAGGTGTACTCGTACATCGTGTTATCTCACTGTGGGACTCCGATTCAGGAACGCCTTGTAAGAATTAGAGTTGTGTTTTCACACTATGCCGTTAACACTCGGTTCAAACTTGTAAGTGCCGGAATTCGCTTATTACTAACAATGTTTTATGTTTTCTTCTTATGGAAGCTCGGGCGGAATGATCGTGCAGTCTTCTTCATGCTCACGCCAACATCATCACTAATGGAAGTTCTATCCAAAAGCAACACAATGTAATGATTCTTCGTCCAAATCAAAGAATCTACAAATTTAAGACTTAAAGAACTTCATCAAGACTTGAATTCAAACGCCAAAAGAGCGTGAGCATGTTGAAGAATGACGTGGAGACACCGGAGCAAATGAAGCGCACTGAGCAGGCACTGATGCGATAACAACATACTATCAATTTCATCACAAAGAACAATGATCAAAGAACAAAGTTAAAGATGACGTCAAAGCATAACCGTTCAAAGAAAACTATCTCGCTACACTGGGAGATGGTTCAAATCAAGGCAATTCTTCTCACAAGAAAGAAGAATGTCAAGACGTCAGAGCTACTATTACATCAACGCCTTCACCGTTTTTCATCACCAACACTTGTGTGTTTGTTACTCATATGTAATAACACTTGAGGGGAGATTGTTGGAATCACTCCTAAACCTTATTCAAGTGTTAGTTACTAATATGTAATAGGTAGCTTATTATGGCCTTTATGTTTGTTATTAGCCTTAAGCTTATGTAGAAAGCCCATGAGCTTAGGCCCAAGCCCATAGGAGAGAAAGGAAGGACTAGGAGTGTTGTCCAAGCTTCCCTCCTATAAATACTATGTAATAACCCTCACTTGAGGGTTGGTTGTTCAATCTATTCCTTTCATTCACATCCTACGCATAACCGGTCATAAGCATATCGTGTGTGTTTGTTTGGTTTATTGTTCAACCGCCTCTATCTCTTTCTTGTAAGCTTGTGTTGTAAAACTAGTGACCTAACAGTTTCTACCATTAAAGTTGGCAATGTGATTGAATCAATGATAGAGTCCTTAACCACCTAGATTAACCGAATTCAAAAATAAGAAATAACTAGTAATGTAATAAAGAAATAACACAACAATAAGAACAATCAAGCCGCTGTAAGAAAAAAAGAATTGAAGGCTTTTAGAAAAGAAGCCGTCGTAAGGGCTATGGCAACGGGTTTTTAGGAGGCTTGAGCTTTTAAAATAAGCCAACTAATAAAATGAGTTTTGTTTATTACATGGGCTTATGAAAGTTTTGATAAGTCATAAGCCTCCATAAACTCAAGCCCATAGAAAAGGGGTTTATAGCTAGTCAAATTACTTAAATACATTAAAAAATTATAGATTATCATGCAAATCATCGAAAGTATATGTGAAATTAATTTGATGTATTTTTATACGATTTTACATTAATAATCTGCAACTCCAAACTTCACGGCAAACAGCTTTTATAAATATAAACCAGTTTTCAAATTTATAGTATAAGCTTCAAATGACCCCAGCCCCAACTCCAACCTCAACCTCAACCTCAACTCATTACACCAAACATACCCAAAGTTAAAAAAAAAGGTTTTATAAGATCATTTAAATTTTGAATCACATTATAGTTGTTTAATTAGGACACTTTTATATGTGGATCCTAATAAACTAAAGGCATATAATGGTAGTTTTATGAAAAAAGATTTATAACATATAAAAAAAATCTATATATCGTTTTAACCATAATGAGTTTCGATTAATATACAAATATGTAACTGAACTTTATGAAAATGTTCGCTATATAAGTTATCAAACTTTATATTTTTCATATAAGTTACTGATTTTGCAAACTGGTTATTCCATTTCTAACTTGTTATAACTAGTTATAGAGATGACGAGGCAATATGTATACACATGGAAACAATTTAAAAAAAAAATTAAGAAAAAAAATATTGATGAACCAGAATCTAGCGGGTAGTACTAGCTCACTTAATTTGACGCGGGTTCGTCTCCTAATCTTGGTTTAAGCTTGATTCAATGACTTGAACCTGCTAAGAAAAGTATACCGTCAGCCTCACCGGGAGGGTGCCACGAATCAAACCTCGTAAGGATAGTATTTGTAAGTGGAGATAAGTAAGAACTAATACTTGTTGAGAGGAATAAGTATGTATGGTGACCGCCCTTCAACGCCAAATGCCTGGTATTTATAGGTGATGATCCTTGGCGTTTACTTGTGTCAGGGGTGGCGACGATCCTATTACCCAAGATAATAGCGATCTCTTGGAGATAGGGACGTGAGGCATCGATATCTGAGCCCTGTTGTACCCTAGGTTGACTCACGTTATCCTTGGGATATGCTACTACGTAATCCCCAAATTGTGCCCATTTAGGGTAAGATTTAGCCAACACACCTTTCCTATGAAGGATCTCCTACTTCGGGCGAGTAACGAGTTAGTGACTTAGATTCGACTCCATACCCATAGGTCCGGAGTTCAGAGCGTCAATTTCCTTGGGGTCCGCCCGTAGTTTCTGGATGGCGGGCGGATACTCGTTTTGCCTTATTCGTCCCCTATTGGGTCTCACCCACACCCTTGTAATATTTTGTGATAGCCCGAATGCCAATTGACTTCCGTCGACTAGTAGTTCGCTAGCCGCCACGCCTATTAGTGTAGGGCAAGATCCGCCATATACGGATCATGTCCCCTAATCTAGTGATGTAAGGCTACGACTAATCATCATTCTAGACTATGCCAGTTGTCTTCCGCAAGCCTTGTCTTTTAAGACATTATTGCGCGCCGTTACTTGAGCAAGCGTGATGATGCACTAACTTGTCCTTTGATTGATGTGATATCCGACGCGTCATCCTAGCTACACATCTTTTGATGCATCGCGATTGTTCATCTGCCTTCATATTGACCATCCATTTCTCGAACCATCGCGGACCGCTTTCTTTGATCTTGCCCATTGATCGTAGATGTGTCCACGTGTCGCCTCGTTTTTCCATCAGATCTCTTTATTGGGATGCCTAAATACCCTACATAAAGGGTTTTTACCTTTTCACTTTTCTTCCTTATTTTCACCAAACGCTTTCCACAAGAAATTTTTTACTTCTCTCTAGGGTTTTAGTTTCCTTTGCACATACTTCTCGTTGGATAATTGTCTTCTTTTGTAACTGAAAAAGGTTTGTTTCCTTTCTTTATTCTATAAAAATGGCACTTTCTATGAACAACATACATTCCTCCTTAACCCAGTTAGAATTAGATGATTTTTATGGTACTTTTGGTATTGATGAGGTTGTAGGAAACTGAAGGGGGGTTGAATAGTTTCCTTCGCTTTTAATTTAGTTATAAAAGTTTACTTGCGTAAAACTTTGATTCAATCCTTTGTGAAATCAAACCACAACAATATGAATCCTACTTAACAATACTACAATAAACACACTACAACTATTGAAAGTAAGTAATGAATGTACAGAGTAAGAGATAGAAAGATCAAATCGAGACAAAGAGATTTATAGTAGTTCGGTAACGAAGCTCTTCTTCGCCCTACTCCACTCCCCGAGTACCTAACTCGAGAGTTCTAAGCACTATGTCAACAAACTCCCTTCACGAGTAAACCTTACAACGCCGCTATCATAGTTTCCGACACTAAGCTAAATTTTGAGAACTAATCTAGCTAGTACCAATCTCACTTACGATCTACACAATCCTTGTTAATTACACAACCTACTAGATCCACACGATATAGACTTGATCCACTTGATCAACACACTTTCACACAAACTACAAGAGATCTCCAAGATCTCAACACAATCACAATGATCCACACAAGCTATCAAAACAAGACTCAAGACAACTTGATGTATATCAAGATACAGTAAGTATGTAACAAGTGTTACAAGTGCACACTACTATAACTACAACACTTAGTATGTTATTGATACAATGTGTTCTTCTCTTGCACTAGGAGAGGAATGAAGGTGATCACTTTGTTGGAAGAAAGGATCACTCTTAAACAAAAACTATCTAAATGATCAAAGAAATTTGAGTGTGTTAAAGGAATTAAACACAGAAAATGTTTTGTGAAAAAGAATGCTCAAAAACTGTGAAGTGGGTTGGTATTTATAGGCGGAAAATATCGACCGTTCACAGGGGACGGTACCACTAAATTTAGTGGTACCGTGGTACCGTCCCAGATAAGGACGCTCCAAATTTTGTTTTTAGTGGTGAAAGTTTATTTGGAGAAGTTTGGAGCTGTTTTGGGGGGAAAAATAGTTGTTGGAATTTTAAACTTATTTTTCCAATTAAAACATTTCTTTATTATTTAAAAATAATTTGTAAAATGTATTTTTGAAAAAATATTTTGTCACATTAAAAAAGTGAAGTTTGAAACACAAATTAACTTCTGTGATCATTTGTCAAGTTGTAAATTTGTTTGTTCATATCTAGAGTGATATATGTAGAAACGGGATATTTCGACTAAAAACTTGTTTACGTTAATTTTGACGTAACGTGTTTTACATTTTGTTGTCTTCAAAACTTAGAGATATTGAAAGATAGAAATAACGTTTTTAGACATTATTTGCATCAACAATCTCCCCCTTTATGATGATGACAAAACATAAACTCATTTTAGGTGAAAATTAATTTTAACATGTTTTTAATTTGAGTTTATATCTCATTTCTCCCCTTTTTGTCGAAGCAGAAAGAAAGTCTAGACTAAGGTAAGGATCCCCTTTGATCTATACTCCCCCTCTCTTGGAGGGCACCAAGGAATCGAGCAATGGCTCTTGCTACAAAACAAATTTAGATAACACAAATACAATATTTAACATGTAGCAACCTAGAAAAATATCCACCCAAATAATAAAAGAGAGGCTAAGTAGCCAAAAGAAAAAAACAATCCAACCTAAAGTAAGAAACAAACCCATGCATTCATAGATGATAGATGATCACACATAAGGTGTGAGTACAACATAAAGACAAGAAAATTAAAACTACATGAAGCATATATTAATCTCTAGGGACTTGAAAAGCCCTAAGATTTGCTTCAAATTTAAAAAGGGATCCTAGACATTTATTCTTGAAAACTAAACATGAACATGTTTAGTTGGTTTGGATATTGGTTGGTGGAGGAGTAGTATGATGGGCCCTTGTGGTGGTGTCAAGAGGTGTTCCAAATAGGAACACATGAAGTTCAACTCATCTCTAAGATCAAAGATGAGGTTGCGATTGTGGTGAAAACATGGACAACTTTGGCTATGTAGTTCAAGTGGGTAGAGAATATGATAACCCATAAGTGGTTGTGGTGATGGAGAGGTGGAAGACAATGGTGCGGAATAGGCAAAGTCAAGTGGACTTGTTGGTGAGAGAGCGAATGTTAATGCCAACGGTTGAGGATAACTAAGTGGTGATGAGTGAGTTGTTGTCCTAATTATGGTAGAGGAGGATGAAGTGGCTCTAGTGGAGATGGTGTGATGGAGCATTTAGTGTATAAATAGGGTGAGTTGAGTTGTTTGAAGGTAGTGGTGTATGAAACTCCTCACCATCATCTAGTGTAAGATCAAAGAAAATGATTTCCTTTGGTGGTTTAGTGGAAAGTCTTCGTTTCCTAGCTTTGTTTGAGGTTGTTGAAATGGTGGAAGACATGGTGAGTTTGTGATGGATGATTGAGGAGATGATGAGGAAGAATGCTTGAGGATTTCTTAAATAGCCAAAGCAAGTGCATGTATAAGAGTGAGGAATTGTAAGGTATGAAAGATAATAAGATGTGGTGAGTTTTGGGAATTGATTTGTGTTGGAATCAACTAATGTTGGCAGAAAGATAGGGAAAAGAGGTCAAAAAGTGAAAGTAAACAGGAAAAAATCGTATTCCGAGGGGACGGTACCACTAAACCACCCACTGTACCACTAAAGTTAGTGGAGCCGTGACTTCTTTGGGCACGATTTTTCTAGTTCTGCAGGATGTAGGCTGCCTAAATGGGTAATTCTAGAGGAACTATTTGCAACAAATTCTATTGCCTCAAGTCACTAAAGAATAATCACATGAATTTCATATCTTTTGTAAAATGTATTTTTGAAAAAATATTTTGTCACATTTAAAATGTGAAGTTTGAAACACAAATTAACTTCTTTGATCATTTGTCAAGTTGTAAATTTGTTTGTTCATACCTAGAGTGATATATGTAGAAACGAGATATTTCGACTAAAAATTTGTTTACATTAATTTTGACTTAACGTTTTTTTTATATTTTTTTATCATCAAAACTTAGAGATATAGAAAGATATAAATAACATTTTTAGACACTATTTGCATCAACAAAGGTGTTTGGGTCGGTTCTTCCGGGCCCCAATGACACCATTCATGATTTTCCTAAGGGAAAATTGGTATATATACTAGGTTTATAGAGTTTGCCAACTTTCGTCTTCCTTTGTCCCGTTTTCTCTTAAGTGTTCTTGAGTATTTTGAGATACATATTTCTTAACTCTCCGTGCTTGGTGCAACACGGGTAAGCCATTTTGAGTATATGTGATGTGCCTTTGGTGGTATTCCAACTGTCCCACTGTTTAGGAGGTTTTATTATTTCGGCAAGGGTGTTGGTGGTTGGATGACTTTTGAGAAGAGGAGGGACAAGAAAAACCATCTTCCCGTCATGTTATGAAGATCCCTTTGATTCTCTCAAGCATTGGAGATAAACGTTTATTTGGGGTAAATGCTCCTGTTGCTCCCATACCCATGCAATGGTTTGATGGTGGGAAATTGATAAGGGGTCCTGCCCCTGATGAGGATTCTTTTAATGGTGTTCTTGAGACTTTGCTTTATACAAATCCCACAAGGATCCAGAGAATGCCAGAATATATTTTGTGCGATGTGGGTTTGATTCGCTTGTGGGACTATCCCCAGAAGCGTCCAATTTTTATACCATCGATGAACTGGGTAGGTCTTTAGGATTTTAATCTTTTTGTTTATATATATTTTTTTGTTCCACTTCTAACTCGTTGTTTTTCTTTGCATAGATGAGGCTTGACCGCTTTGTGAAGCAAGCGGATCCTTTTGCTGTTTTGTTTAGTGAGAGAGATTTGCGAGCGGGCGAGAGGCCCTTGCTGGAGGAGACTGCTGACAAGTCGTTCAACCTTCTACTGAGTTGTTGTCGTTTGTAGCGACTAGGGTTAGTTAGGAATCTAGGGTGGCCCCCAGTCCTGCTTCAGACGTACCACAAAATAATAATTCTCCTGAGTCCGCCTTAGAAGGTTTATTTGCCAAGAAGACAAGGTCCTCCAGTTTTTTGGATTCTCATCTTCCGGTTTCACTCCCTTAGACTGCCATTCCTCATACCTCACTTACACAGGCACCAACTTCTTCTAGCAATGCCGAGAAGTCAAAAGCTGGTATTTCTTCCGGTTCCCGAAAGAGGGATTCTTCTGGAAGGGTTGTCCTTAATCAGTCTGGTTTCAGGAAAAAATCATTTGAGTAAAAGCAAAGGGGTTTGGATCCTAATCCTGTTTCTATATCTCCACCGTATCTATCTGTAACAATTCACAACTTATGGGCTCATTATTTAATTAATTTCCTTGCTTAATCTTTTACTGTTAAGTAAACTTTCTTTTACGAGTAACCGAATAGGTTATTCGCGTACGTGGTAACACATACGTTAACTTAAACCGAATCTAGACTATACATAGTCCACATATTTTATAATTTCCGGTTTCCATATTTTTGTAATTCATATGTCATATTGTTACTTTTTCGTTTTTACGAAAACTTCGCACGTTTTACGTTTTACCCTAAATCGCGTAATTTTTAAACTTTACGTAGAACCGTTAGGTTATCCCGGGAATATCAAAAACCATTTTTTGACATTTTTATATCACTATAGACCAATTTTAGTCTACATTAAATAAATACACGATCATTTCCCTATAATCTCATGATTTTTCGATAAATTGCGTTTTACGCGTATTTAAACTTACGTTTCTATGTTTTAACAACGTTTAAGTGATCCTTTAAACTTATCATTCATTTAATATACTTGGATAGAGTATATTGATAATTTTCAACATTTTTACAAGTTTCATAGTTTTACGGTACCCGGTTTAAAGTTTCATGATTTAAATACTTAACGATAGTAATTACCGGTAACTACACTCCATAAAAGACAAGATAATATATAAAACTCCAAACCTCCTCATTCTATCCGTATGTGGCGTTTTACATGAGTCACATGACACATGTATTGATGAAATTTGATCTTACATAAGATGTTTACATGTGTAAACTTAACCATGGCTAAATATTAACCCGATATGTAGTTAACTTAATTTTATTCCTATAAATAGCAACATAAACACGTAGAAAAACTTGCACCCCTATCTTATATCTAAAAAGTCCTATAACCCAAGGCATTTTTTAAAGATTTTGTAAGAACATTCATGTATTCTTAAACAAAAGTTAGAGTTTGATCTTTTTTCTTCTGATTTTCAAAAATAAGTTGCTATAATCTTCAAATAGCTTCAAGTTTCAAAAACGCGCTGTTATAATCATCAAGTAGCCTCGGGTGTTTGACGATTTCCAATTTCACTTCGACGCTCTGCTTATATTTTTTTAATATAATAATCAAGTATTCTATATAAAGGTAAGTGTTTATAAACTCTAAATAATATATTTATATTATTATAATAATATTTTTTTATTATTATGATATTTTTATAATATTTTAATATTATTTTTATATTATTTTTATAACATTTTTATTATTATTTTAGATAATATTTTTAAATTATTTTAATAACATTTTTATATTATTTTTAATATTATTTTTATAACATTTTTATATTACTTTCATAATATTTTTATAACAATTTTTATAAACATTTTATAATATATTTGTAAATTTTTTTAATTAGTTTATTTTATTGAAATTAACAATTTAACCCACTTAAATATTAAGTAAATATATAAGCATTTCTTATTTACAAAATCATTTTTTTACAAGGTTTTAAATTCACTTTGAAAACACATTGACAAGTATAAAGAAACAAATGAGATATTTATTTTATCTTTTATATTTATGAATATATACTTTCATGTGTATTAAATGAATCTTAAATGTATTTAGGATATAAACGGGTTTTGGGATATTAACAATCGCCATCATCGTCTACTTTTAAGTCTTCATTAAGGTGAGTTCATAGCCTCATTTTCTATCGTTTAATTATATTACAAACCCTTGGGGGAGATACATGCTATTTTTACTCGAACACAAATGCTTTGAACTGTATGCTTATCTGAATGTTTTAATGGCAATAAGTACCACTATTTCCATGTGTAAGTTCATATATCATGAAACCATTAGTCACTAGTTTTAGTGAGTACGACCATTGTGAATAGGCCTATTGGAATTGACCAATCCCATTTGTATTGACTAGTTAGGCAAACAAACGCATTATGTTTGAGAACACTAGGTATAACGGCAAATTACCTTCTAGGGCTACTGTTAGTATTATTATATCAATTTCTATTGATATCTGTCAATGCTTTGGTTGTCATGAGCTTAATGGAATAATAACTGTTTTGTTTTCAAACTATGGGTGTATAATAATGTAACCCACACTAAAAATCTTGTGTTCAACTGATTAACTATAAACCTATGGATTTCACTCAACCTTTTTGTTGATGTTTTAAGCATGTTTTATCTCAAGTCCATAAGGTAAGAAGCTGGCACGGAGAAGCACAGATATCTAGAAGGCTATATGTAACACCCTAAATTCCGGTTTCAGATTTTTATTTCTAATTCGAATTTACCCTAAGTTACATAATAATTAAGAAATATTTAAAACTTTATATTATGATTAATAAATACTTGTAACCACATGTTATGTAATATGTACATATTAAAAATAAATAACCTAAAGTAGTATAACTAAACATACTTGTTACATTTCCTAATTCTCTACACCATACCACACGACATACATGATACCTTCCTAATCAGAATTACTACTGTGTTAAGCAAAAGATAAGAACAAGTTATTATTTGTGCCTATCCTAAACTAATAGGAGATCTCTTGACCAAGCATAATACACGGTTTCCCTCAAATAAATTGATATGGTATTATTAGTTTCTAAACTTTCCACAACATTTATTCTCTCATAAACTGGTTACCAAATATCTTGGTCTCTCCCTCTCTCTCTCAAAGAAAATAACGAAACAAAGAAAAACCATAAATCTCGGGTTGAAGTTGTGTTTGTATTTGTGAGTTTTGGTGTTATGATTTTATGTGTGTGATTTTCATGCTTGTTGCCTCGTTAAATCTCGGGTTGAAGTTGTGTTTGTATGTGTGAGTTTTGGTGTCGATCTACGTCTAAAACAAACGTGTGTAAATGTATTACAATTGGATTAAAAAGGAATGGGTTTTGGTGTATTTCCTGTCCCCCTTTTCATGTTGTCCAGAATTTAGGATGTTTTGTGTTGGGAATTATATTTGAGTTGATTATGACAAAACATGAAACGTGAAGGACTGAAGATGACAAAGGAAGAATAAAACACAAGGGACCTACTTGTTAAAGAAGAAATTATTATTTAGTCTCTTATAGTCATTTGTAACCCTAGTATCTCTATTATATAAAGAGATGAGGGGAATTGGTTTTAGGTGTGTCAAGATGTGAGCACCAAAAGTGTGTGTGCGTAACCTAGGCGTAAAGAATAAACGCCTATGATAGATATTATAGCGACTAGTATAGTTCCTAGTATAGTGTTTAGTATAGTGTTTAGTAGAGTTGAGATGATGCTGAGGAACCTTTAATAATAAAAATGATGTTTCTTATTCCGCTGTGCATTCTATTTATCGTTGTTATTATTAATCCTTAGAGCTCATAAACGATCTTCACATTGGTATCGAGGCGGGGCTCAATCTTGGGATCTACAAGGTTTTTGAAGAAAAAGGTAAAAATCGAATTTGGAAAAGTTTTCGTAATGTTTCTGCAGGTGTTTTCAAACAGCGATAACGTTTCGTTAATCGTTGGACCGGGACGAAAGTTTTGGTGGAGCTTCTGATACAGTTGGCTAACTTTTCACGAAGGGATCGTCCATCGAGGTTTAGTGCGTAACTTATTCAATCGTAAAACCCTCACGCGAGAGGAGGTACTATTTTTGGATTTTTAGGGTTTTTCAGATTCTATGGTTTCTGCGTATTTGCTGTTAAACAACTAATCTCTTTATTAGGGTTTTGGGTTTTATTATCATATGCTTATGGGAATCATTCATCTTATTCAAACCCTAATACCTATTCACTTCACAAAGAATAATCGTTTATTAACCCTAAATATATCATGAATCTGATCTTGGTATGGCATGATGAGGTAAAGTGAGATGGGCATGATCTGATCATAATTATTTGTTTTAGGGTTTCTTTAATAATCAACTTCTTTTTATTATGCTAATATGGTACTAATAACCATTATGAAAGTCGATTTGTGGAGAGTTAATCTTGGTTTAAGGGTCGATTAAATTAAGGTGAAAACGAACGAAAAAAGAGGTACAAAATAATACTTTGTGTTGAAGCTGTTCATAAGATGATTCAGTATTAATGCTATTCAATTAGGGTTTCTATTTATCAAAGTTTATGAAGATTGATACCCTATTTGATTGGTCGTGGAGGAACATGTTTGGAATAAACATGTTAGTGGTTTCTCGTCTTCGTGTTAACCCCAGTTATGAGTAACTTTACTCTTAACTTCTTATCCTTTTCTGGGCTTATTGATGTGGTCAATAATCCTTTGTATAGTGGGAATAGATCTACTTGTGGAAGGACTGAGGTTACTGATGCGTATAATACCTCTACTCATGAACGATGTTGCTGCTACTTCTTGTAAGTTTAAACTGTTACCGGTTACTTAATAATGCCTGCTATGGGTCATTCGTTGGTCAAGGCTGGTAACACGTTATTAATGTTGGATTCTCATTAGTAATATCAATGAAATCTTAATACTGGTCGCGAAGCAAGTTAGTACTGCTATTGTGCATTTAGTAATCGCTTATACGTTTACTTTTGTACCGCTACTTGGCTTCAAGTACTGTCACAGAAAGTTTGAAGTCTTGCCACATGTTCATTGCAAGGGTTTTAATTTATTCTCATATATAATTGCATAACATGGGTCGGTTGATTTATTTGGTGACTTTTGGAGCATGATATTGTTGACTTCCCTATAATCAAATGGTTGATGGTAAATTCACTTTGGTGCACATGGAATTAAGTAACATAGGACGGTGGATTTTATCATTGAAGATTGATTATGAAGTAATTATTGATTGGTTATTTAATTAAGATAACCTCGTGGTCGTGTGGCTATGTCTTGGATGATTTGAAGTTTTGTGTTACTGATTAGACAACCTCGTACCACTTGATCAAGTGCTAAGCAGATTGGATGATGCTATTTTTTTTCATTGTGTGCATCATGTTATTTTTAATCGATTGAATTTGTTGGTCAAGGGCTAAGAAGTTTTAAAGGGAGAGCTAACTCTGGAGATGGTTTTGGATTTGAGGGGAAGTTGATCGTGATTCATGGAGTTTATTTGATTACACACACACAAGATTGATTTGGTTCTCGGTTTTATTTGTGACACACACAAAAAGAAGTTTGTTTTTTATTTTACATGTTCTTAATAGGTTTAATGGCTCATTATTATTTGCATAATTAATTACGAAGAAAGGTTTTTATCACCTATTTGACGATGACGTGGAACTACTTGGATGCGTGTTTTATCATACTTTTTAGCAGGAGGTAACTTGTTTGTGCATTTATGTTGTGATGAAGAATTGAAAAAGTCTAGCAAGATGATTTTGCTATCACTTGAAGGAGTTACATTATTGTGCTCAGTGCCTCATTAAAGATGGGGATTATTGTCAAGAGGTTGCAGTCTACTTATACTTCATGGTTTCAGTATAAGTTCGACGTCACATGGTTAGTACAAGACATAAGACGCAATTTTGGGTTGTTCTACTTCAGCATCAAGTTGGTAATACTTAGTTTTCTTCATTAGTGATCATTACATGAAGCCTACAAATTTGAAAATTCAAGAAGATGGTTAACATATGTGTGTCAGGGGAAGCTTATTGTTAAATGTTTAACCATCTACATGCATAATTCGAGGGGAAGATTTTTACTCTCATAATTCATTATTATTATTTTTGGTTTAAGTATCTAGTGTCTTAAGTTCATTTTTAGTTGCGGAAAACTTCATGGTGGGTAATTTGAGACATTGGATGGCTAGATTGGAAGTGTGGTATTGATTTGTGATGGTCAAGATCAAATTTGCTTATATTCTAGGTTCTCCTAGTAGATTATGAAAAAAAGGGGAAGAAAGGCGACAAAGATGGTTTGCAACTCGAAGATCCTTGGTGATATTGCATATTTAAGGGGAAGTTCATTTATCTGTCATGACATATCAACTTCAGGGGAAGTTTATGCTTATTGGTTTTGTCATTATCAACTAGGGGAAGATTGTTGGGAATTATATTTGAGTTGATAAGACAAAACGTATGAAAGATGAAGGACTAAAGATGAAAAAGAAAGAATTCTTCAAATGATGAAGATTGAAACACAAGGGACTTACTTGTTAAAGAAGAATTTATTGTTTAGTACTTAGTAGTCATTTGTAATCCTAGTATCTCTATTATATAAAGAGATACATGGAATTGGTTTTTGGTGTGTCAAGATGTGAACACCAAAGGGGTGTGTGTGTGTATAACCTAGGCGTAAAGTATAAATGCCTAGGGTAGATAGTTATTGTTTAGTCGACTAGTATAGTGTTTAGTAGAGTAGAGATGATGGCGAGGAACCTTTAATAATAACAATGATGTTTCTTATTCCGCTGTACATTCTATTTATCATTGTTATTGTTAATCCCTAGTGCTCATAAACGATCTTCACATTTTGCAAGAGGTGTAATTTGATGATACCAACGCTTATATGTATGATTTTTTAGTCTAAAACAGAGTTCGCGAAGTGTATTATTTGTATATCAAATTTCGTGGTCATTGGAGGTCGGTAAACCGTCTTTTTGATTTTTGGGAGTTCAAGTGTCAAATCTGAGAAACCGATTACGAAAATCAGTTTGTGTTTTTGATATTTAGTTTTCATACCATAGGGAGTTGAGAGATCTCATATTTACAGGGGTGATGTTTAAGTTATGTGTGACTTCCTGGAATATTTGTGGATTTTTTTGAAGTGTCTAAATAGGTTAATTAAAGGCAAACTTTCTGCCTGTATCTGCAGTTAACTTTCTGGACAGGTTTGGGAAAACGATTTTTGAAAGGGTACTTGCACTTTGAAATAAAATATGGAAAAATTCATATAAGTCCATAAGACATATAAGTATCTTTATTAAATATTAGAGCATCTCAGTAATTAGGGTTTTAAATTCTTAAAGTAAGGGCCAGAATATGCTAAAATCAGAAATAAGATAGAAGTTAGGGTTTTTGTTAATTTAATACCATTTAATATGTTTGAACCCTAAAATGCACTTGAACATTATATATGATATAATTGGTCATATGTTAACCTACTTTCTATAACGAAACCCTAATCACATTAATGAATGGTGATAAGTAATTAAGAATCCGTTATGACATTAAATGATTAAGTAACATACGAACCCTAACTCGTGTAGATTCATTGAAGAAGGCGTGTCGATGTTTCCTTGTGTTAACTTTTCCCGTTTGCTTTCATTTCATTTGTCGACGTACATATATTTTGCCCTTTTCGAGAAGGGTTTCTTATGAATCATTGTTTCCTGATATTTGTAATTGGATGCTTTGATCCATATTTGTTATGTTATTCATTTGGTTATCCTTTTATGATATATTCCTTTCATATAGCTAGTATCTTAGTTGGAAAATTTGTAATTGTCCATCCTCATTATATTGTATACTTATTGCCTATTTATGTTGCCCATTATTGTTAACTAGTCATGGGGGTTCCATGACCTTTCCATTGATGCACCAATGGTATTGAAACTATCTATGGAGGTATGACCTTGTCCACGGTGTTCCCACTTTTTGCTAATTAGCAACCATGGCCGCCACCATATTATATTGTATGTATGCTTAGTCTAGAACTTGGTACACGTGTATTTGTTTTGCAGGGAGCGTATGGATGCATCCTAGGTACTTAGTTATGATTTGATTTAGGTGAATGGACGTGTGTGTGTGCAATACACCCCGGTTCACACTAGTAATGCTTGGAGTCTGCGCTCCTATGTACAATTTTCTATGATATAATATATGTTTTTTACTTGGGCATTTCCTTGTAATGATTATTATCCATTTTATATTCCTTTTTATGCTTCGATTTCAATATCATATATCCCATATTTCGTTGATTACTTGTTCAGCAGGTTCTCGTGGTTCCGTTTCACGTGTCCGTTCATTTTACTACTTGTTGTGACTTATATCATTTTCATTCAAAGAAATTATTATGATATCATTTCAGGTCAATTTTACCTTAGTTATTCATTTATATATATATCTGTTCCTTGGGCTTTTCAAGCTTAGCCGCATTTTTTTCCTGCGGTAGGTTATAAGAGGGAAGCTGGGATTTGAGTGAAGAGTGCTTAGGAGCTCTTAGTGGACTATACTATTGATAGCTTCTCATGGATTAGAGTTGGATTTGGAGTTTTACTTTTAGACTTAGTTTGTATCTTATTTTGGAAGTTGTTATGTTCAGAATTAGTACTTTATTATTTTCCTTAGAATACCTTTGTAACCATTGTATCATTAAAGTCTTCCGCCATATATACCTTATTGACACCATAAATGTGACATTTGACCTATTCGAGATAGGGGTGTCACGCTTATGGTATCGAGCAAAGGCTTCAACTTGTAGTACTTAAAATTATGACTGTGAAGATTAGGCCCTTAGGTTTGCAATCGCATTTGAGCTTATGAAATAAACTTTGAGAATTTGCCTTAGGTTTTCCTTCTCAGAAACTTAAGTTATGACCAGTGAGGATTGGGTAGACTATGTGATAAGATATTTGTTAGATATCTTACTTCCGCATCACTCTGATTTGTGCCCCTACTTTCAGTTAAGCCTTTTTTAGATCACTCTTTTCGGAGATTAAAAACTTATCATTTTGCACAACCTGAGATTAGTGATTAAGTAAGTTTAGGATGCCTTGAGAATTTTATGGTAATACCTTACATTATAGGTTTTTTATTTTCTGATCCTGACCTTAACCTCTGATTCGTTTGTTAATCATTTAGATGCCTCTTCGACCATTTTGAGGATTCTTATGACCATGATGTGTTTGGCACATTCTGTGATTTCTCTTGATTTTGCTAAGTATATTAAGGTCCCCTCTACACTATTAGGTTATGCCTTAACCACTTCCATTCCTATGAGAAATCTGGTGGTTATTAACCACGAGTATAGGAAATTGTCCATTTTACTTTGATATTAAGATTCGTTATGCTATATTATTTCCTTTGGAAATGCGCGATTTCGTTGATATTTTGGTATGGATTGGTTGACTGAGCATCAAGATGCTAACTACTATCATACTATATGTCTCACCTTTGGTGATTTGAACAATCATTGAGTTCTTTTACCATGATTTCTAACTGGTAAACCCCGTTATTATCGTTCTTTGCTCTAAAAACTCGTACATTATTTCTTGAGGTTGGGAAGGTTTCCTAGCACCTATTTTGATACACCGTTGAATGGATCTCACCCTGAGAGTCATTTTTGAAATTGGAAATTTTCTCAATGTTTTTCCTGGTGAACTACCAAGAGATTTTTAGTTACGAACCGAGGTAGAATATGATATCAATAAAGGCATGTTTATATGATGCCAGTATTATGATGCCCGCCAACGGATAATAGTTACATCATTTAACTTGAACTTATTAGGATCACAGAATCCTATTCGTATATACGATGTTTGCCTAATTCTGAAAAATCTGTGTTGAATAGCACCAGTTGAATTGAGTGAACTGAAGGAGCAGCAATAAGAACTTCTAGGAAGTGGTTTTATTCTCCTGAGCGTATCTCCGTGGGGTGCTCTAGTTTTATTCATGATGAAGAAGGATGGTAGCATGAGGTGGTATATTGATTACTGGAAGTAAGACCGTATTACAGTTAGAAACCGTTATCCACTACCTCGAATCGACGACTTATTTGATCTGCTTTAGGATGTGAAGTCTTCTCTAAGATTGTTTTAAGATGTGGTTATCTTCATTCGTGTGAGGAGCAAGATGTTCCTAGAACTTCCTTTCGTACTTATTATGGTCACCATGAGTTTAGTGATGCCAATTGTATTGGCTAATGCTCCGGCTGTTTTTATGGACTTGATGAGTCATGTCTTTCGTGAGTACTTGGACAAATTTTCCATAGTATGACATTTTGGTGTATTCAGAGGTGAACGAGAAACATGAGGATCATTTCAGATTACGTTGGAAATTTTGCGTCTGAAGAAACTTTATAAATTATAGAAGTGTGATATTTGTTGGGACAAGTGGCGTTCTTAGTTGATGGCCTTACTATGGATCCTACGAAGATTGAGATTATCACTAAGTGGCCAAGACCAACAACAATTACCAAAGTTAGAACCTTTTGAGTCTTGCAGAAATTGTGGAAGATGTTCACGTTTGGCATTCACGACGTAAACTTATGAAATGAGAAGTGAAGTTAGTTGGATGAGAAACGAGAACTGAGTTTTGAAAAGCTAAAACACAAATTAGCTTCTACTTCCACACTTACTGATTGGTACCAATTTTGGGATGTTTCAAGAAGAGACTTGGTTATGCCCGTATGCAGTACGGTAAGGTTATTACTTATGCATCAAGACAACTAGAACCTTATGAGGCGAATTATTCAACACATAACTTAGAGTTGGAAGCAGTGGTGTTTACCCTTAAGATTGGAAGATATTTCTTGCAATGCAAATTGGTGGCAGATGCACTTAGGAAGAATTCTGGAATTTTGGTTTGTCCTGGAAATTAAACTTAAGAAAATCAAGACATAGAGCTCAGGGAAGTTGAGTTGTGGCAAACATGAAGGTTGAATCCAATTTTAGATTTTAGAAGCTTAGGAGCGGTCAACACGAACTATGATCTGTGTTAGAATACGTGAAAGAAGCCGTTATGATTAAGTCATGGTCTACTTTCTCTATCCATCCTAGTTGTGCTCGGATGTATAGGAGTTAAAAGCAATTTTCTGGAGAGAATGTGTTGGGAATTATGTGTAAATCGACTTAATACCGGTAGTATAACAGCTTAATTCGTAGGCTTAGTTTTAGTAGTTAAGTCGCCAATACTAAGTTAAGTCTGCACCTTAGTTAAGTCTGTTTAGTATTTGTAGTTAGTTCTGTTTATGAAAAAAAATAGTTTGTTAGAAATATATTAGGGAAGGATATGTACGCGTAGAGATATCTTAGGAAGAGATATGTTTATCCTTCTACATGTTTTGTAAACTAGGGTTTCCTAAGCGTATAAAGGAACCCTAAGGCATAGTATATTGTATGCTTAGAGCTTACAAAAGTTAATAGAAAGATTAATAGTAAAAATATATTTAGTAGCAATTGTTTCTTCTTCCTTATTGTTAAGATTCTGCATTAACAATCAAGTACTCATTGTTTAAGAGTTCTTCATATAACTAGTTTGGATTTATTCAAGGTAGTTATTGTCTTACAAAAGATGCTTAGATCCATAACCTTGGACCTACAAGTGGTATCAGAGCCTGAAGAAGGACTATGAATTAAAAGAAACACAAACAACAAAACACTCATTTCACTCTAAAACCCTGAAAGATGTCTCAGCCTGGTGATAATTTCTCAAATCATCTTAGTGATGAAGAGGCTTCTGACCATGAAGATGAAGCATTAAAAGCAAGGTCTAAGAAACAACAACAACAAGTAATCCCTGCTACAACCACCATTTCCAACATAAAATTTCATATTCTAAAAAACGAAGAGTATGACATCTGGGTTATGGAACTGGAGCATTATCTGGAGTATGTTGATAGTGAGGTCTGGAAGGTGATCCAGAATGGAAATTCAAAGAAGAGAATTTCCAAAGGGAAATATGGTGTTATCAGAATTCTCCCACCGGTCTCTGCCGAGAGATTCATGCTGTGGAAAAGGAAAGGAAAGGTAAAACCGTCTTGCTAATGGCCATTCCAAAGGAACATTTCAGAAGGTTCCATAGTATGGATGATGCAAAGGAGATCCGGGAGGGAATCGAGAACAAGATTTGGAGGAAATGCTAACTCAAAAAGATGCGAAGGTCGTTTACAAACAATAGTTTGAAGCCTTCACGTGGAGCGCTCAAGGGCCGAGAAAGGTTATGACAGATTTCAACAACTCCTATCACATTGGAAGCGCATGGTCTTTGAAGTGAACAATGAGGATGCAAACCGATAGTTTCTCGGATCGTTGCGGAGAATGGTCACATTTGGCAATGATTATAAGAACTAAAGAAGATATTGACACTCTGTCAATTGATGACTTGTACAATAACCTTAGGGTTTATGAAGAAGACATCAAAGGAAGTTCAAAGGCATCATCAAGTGCCAAAAATGTTGCTTTTGTCTCCCAAGGCAAGATTAGTATAAACAAAGTTAAATCTGGTGGTTTTAGTTTTGGTAGTTACACCACTTCATCATCTGGTGTGAAGGAAATAGATGGTCCTGCTGGTTTTGCTGATGAGGTCATCTACTCACTATTTGCTAGGCAATCTAAAGACATCCTTAATGAGGACTTGGATCAGATTGAAGATGAGGAGGTATATGTTGCTCAACCTCCAGGGTTTGTAGATCCAGCTCATCCAAAGAAGGTGTACAAGGTCATTAAAGCCTTATAACACCAGGCCCCCAGAGCTTGGTATGCTACACTTTCCACCTTTCTTGAGGAGCATGGATACAGAAGAGGCAACATTGACAAGACCCTATTTAGTAAGAAGGACAAGAAGGATATCATGCTAGTGCAGGTGTATGTGGACGATATCATCTTTGGTTCTACCAACCGGTCTTGGTGTGAAGAGTTTGAGAGCCTTATGAAAGGCAGATTTTAGATGAGTTCTATGGGAGAGCTCACTTTCTTCCTCGACATTGCAAGTCAAACAAAATCCGGATGGTTTATTTATCTCTCAAGACAAGTATGTTGCCGAGATGTGAAGAAGTTTGACTATACTAGTGTGAAAGACTGCAAGGACACCAATGGAGACCAAGGTGGCATTAACAAAGGATGAGGAAGCTAAAGATGTGGATGTACACTTGTACGGATCCATGATTGGTTCCCTCATGTACCTAACTGCCTCTAGGCCTGATATTATGTATGCAGTTTGTGTGTGTTCTCATTTTCAAGTTACACCTAAGACTTCACATCTTCATGCGTGAAGAGAATCTTGGTACCTTAAGGGCAAACCCAATTTGGTCTTATGGTATCCTAATTTGCTAACTGCATTGGTGCTGTCTCTGCAGTGGCAAACTCTTCAAATTTTCTAAAATTATTTTTGATGCCATGGTTGCAAATGCCAATAATAAGAAAAAGTTTTTGATGTACCCAAGATTTTTGCAAATGATCTTAAATGTTGAAACAACAAGCAAACATCGTTACATTGTTGTCCCTTCACTAAAAAGATTTTTGGAAATATGAAAAGGGGTTTTGAAGGGGTACACTGAGCCATTTTTGCCTGCTATGTTTCCTATTGTTGCTAATGACCCTGCAGTACATCTACATCGGCCCAGTTCAAACTACTTCGCTACATCGAAGGCTCATGCTCAATCAACATCCGAACCGAAGAGCCGAGTTTGAACAAAGAACACCACCACCCCACCACCTTCACCTCCGGTTCATGAGGAAGAACCACACCATCTCCTACAAAAAACCTAGTTCAATGAATGTTGCTGATCTTCTCAGTCGGTTCCTCAATTACTTACAAGAATTGATGGGTTGGAAAAGGAACTAAAGAAGTCAAAATAGACTATGGGATATGCTATTGTGAAATTGATGAAAAAGGTGAAGAAGCTGGAAGGGATTGTTAGACAAAAGGGCATCCACCTTACTCTCTCAGAAGGTGAGGAAAATTCTTCCAAATAGGGGAGGAATTTGAAGGAGGGTGGATCAGACTTTAGGACACCAACAAAGGAGAAATCCTCTGAGGAGACACACATTATTCCTCAAGGATTGAAGCAGAGAAATTTTGGTGAAGAATCTTAGTCGAAGAAGCCCGCTAAGAAGAGACTTGATAGGAAGCCGCAAGTTCCGGTGGAGTTGATAAGTCCGGTGGTGATGATAAGTCTGTTGAATTTAAGTCCGCTTTTGATGAAGATGTTAATACTTGGCTTTGATGCGAAGTTAATCCCGGTTTTGAAGAAGTTAAGTCCAGTGCGCAGGTTAATATTGGTAGTGATAAGCCAGAGATTGCTAGAATCCAAGCAGAAGATGCAGCTGAAGAAGCAAAACTTGCAGAGCAGAAGAACAAGGATGAACTGATAGCAAAAAGCTTGCAGGACCAACCAAAACTAACTGAAGAGCAAAAGAAAAGGAAAGCTGAAGTTCTGGAAGCTATAAAGTTTTATACAAATGAAGATTGGGACAATATAAGGGCCAAATTAGAAGTCAACAGGGACATCTTAACTATACTTGGAAGTGAAGATTATGCCAGAAAGATGGTTGAGATGGTCAATGAGAAGAAGAGACTTTTGAGAGAGCAAAGGCAAAGGGAGAGGATGAACAGACCCTTGACCAAAGGTGAACAAAGGGAGTATATGTTACACTACATAACGAGTCAAGGCCATCCTAGTTAGAAGTTGAATCAATTGAAGAAGTTGAAGCCTAATGAACTACAATCTGAATTTGAGAAGGTAATCAAACAAATTCAAAGTTTTGTGCCTAAAGATTCAGAATTGGAAGCTTCAAAGATGAAAAGGCAAGGCATTCAACTTGAATCAGAAAAGGCTAAGCGAAAAGTTGAAGAGATTGAAAAAGCTGCAGAGGTTAAAAAGGTCACTGAGACTGAAAAGGTAAAGAAGGAAGAAGATCCTGAGAAACTAGTGGTCAAGTGAACAAGGAGGAAGTCTGTAGCTAAGAAGAAAGATAAGTCTGAGACTAAGAAGGAAGTGAAAGCCTACATGGAAGACAAGGTTGATGAACCTTCATCAGAAGAGTTCACCATGGGCACTATTCCTGAAATTTCAACAAATCCACCTACAACAAAGATTGCAAAGGTTCATATCATCAAAATTGGGAACAAGGGGGTTTACCAGATAGTAAGGGAAAATTACTCTGACACTATATATGTGAACTTTCCTGCTTTGTTAAGTGGTCTTTCCAGAGATGATTTAAAGATTATGAACCAGCTAATGATGGAAAAGCATAGTGACAAGAGGCCTGGGGAAGAATATGAAACGGTCCACTAGGGTAACTTGAAGACCATGTTTGAAACACCAGATGCTGATGATGAAATGTGGAAGCTGGTCTGTTGATTCCTCCGGGAAGAGATCAATAATAAGAGAAGTGTGTAGTATATGGGTAACTCAAACGTGTTAGGTTTGAGCACCGAGATCGTTCCGAACGAGGGTTGAATGGAATTTCCAACTCGCGTCGCGATTATCGGGATTTGAATGGGAAAAGGGGATAATTTGAAGTTTTCTAAACTACAGGGCAAGGGAAGCATAAAAGGGAAATTACACTACGGGAAATCCTAAATACGCAAATTATACTAATACGTATTAAATGAAACGTAAATAAAATGCAACTATGTCTATTCTAAGTCCTAAAAATAATCTAAAATTACTTTTAAACTAAAAATGATATTTGAAAATTAACTAAGATTTAAAACTATTTTTTAAGATTTTTCTGGAATTTATTTGAATTAAAAACTAATTTTAAACTAATAAAACAAATCTAAAATACTAAAAATTATAAAAACAAAAGTGAAAATTATGAAACTATTTTTCAAAAATCTAAAATAACTAAATAGACTTTTCAAAACTGGAATTGTATTTTTCTGAACTTTTCTCTATTTTCTATGAATTAAAAACTATTTAAAACTAATTTTAATACTAAAAATTACAAATTAAACTAGGAAAAATCTATAAAAAGTATTTTTTTTCTTTTTATATTCATCTTAATCTATGAAAATTGAAAACATATTTTTTAGAAACTTTTCTAATTTAATTGTATTAAAAAGTACTTAATAAGCCTTAAAAACTGATTTAAATCAAGAAAAATAGTAAACAATAACTAAAAATTATGAAAAATTCAGTAAAAGTTTAAAATTATATTCTTAATCTAGGAAAATTAAGAAAACCTATGCTAGTGTGCAAAAATAATGGACTGTAGTGGAAGTGCTTATGAATAAGCACTTGAAAATAAGCCATAAGCTACCTAAGTGCACCAACTGAAAACAGAAGCTTAAGTAAGCTAAAACTACCTAAATGCAACCTAAATGAACTAATATAAACCTCTATAGGGCAAGCTAAACTGAAATGACTTGATTGACTATTTAAAATGAAAACAGATTATGACACCTACTTCTAGCTTATCTAGCTGCTAAGGAAATAGTCCAAACAACAATCCAGCAATTGGATCCTTAAGCACACCTATCTAACTACTTATAAACGAAAATTCAGCTTATGAAAAGCTAAAATGAATTCTCTAGAAGCTATGCAAAAAGCTGTCACACACTCAGAATTCACTGAGTGTGTGAACAGGGCAGTTATGACCAAAATAATCAGCTTATTTAGTGGCTTTAGAAAATTCACAAAATTCCACAAAAATGACTCATCAAAACTTGACCAACTGAAGATTTTTATCCCAGAATATCAATTAAATTGGATCAGAAATGAATCATCTAAAATTCCACCAAGTTTTATGAAAACCACAATTTTCACTTTTTGACTTTTATAACAGATTTGAGATTGTTGACTAAAATGAACTTTAAACCAAATTTGATGAATGATTATGATGTCAAATGCTGAAATAAGACTAATGTAAGCTGAGTTAACTATTACTAACCCTATATGCAAAATTATAGCTACTAATTCAAACAGAAATGAGCACAAGATCAGCTTACATGCAATATTGACTTATGCTATTCTAAGGTACAAATGAATGACTCTAATGACTACAATGTTCCTAATTGAGACCTAAGCAACTGAGTCTAACTAATGAACAAACCTCAATCTCAGATTTAATATCTAATCCAAACACCACTGTAGTTACTGGTATGCAATTTTAACTAACCAAACTACTGATCCAAGCTTATTTAACCATAAAAACAGATTCAATATACCTAAATCTAACTAGATGAAACAACTTTAATAGCAATATAACACTTTTACTAATAAATCCTAATTATGCAAATCTCAACAGTTAAGTATGTAAATGGACAAATTAAGCTTAAACAAAGCTGCTACCAATCACACTAGCAATATAATGATGATATAAGCTAATTTAAACAAATTAAAACTCAGAAGCTAATCTATACTACTGATTCAAAATGTAAAGCAGATGTTAACTTACATCGGTCCAGCCACTGTGGCTTGCTAATGAAACAGTAACATAATTCTAAAATCAACCCCATTATCAACTTATTCAACCCAAATCTGTCATAACCTCAGCAGAACAACACCATTTATTCATGATGATTCTGAAATTGATTTTTTTGTTGATTGAGTGGAATTTTAAGAGTAGAGACTGAGTGTGTTTGAGATAAGCTATAAAACTTATGAAACCTTGTGAATAACTGAATTTAAGATTTAAAACAGAGATTAACAAAATTGATAATAAGCTGAAAATTACTTTATTAATAAAATTTGAGTACAAAGAGATTCAAATACATAATTTAAATTCAAATATGAAAACAATGTAAAGATAAACTACTCAGAAACTACTCCTAATCTACTCCTACACTACTTGAATACAACAATGAAAGAAGGGGGGTATTTATAGCCTAGCTAATGCCTTGGGAAGAGTCTAGAAGCTCTAAATGTGTGCTTTCTCTGGATGTTTACAACCCTTGGATTAAATCCCAGCATCATTCTTTCATTATCTACCCTTGGATGTGATTTGCACGCAACTTCAGCCAATCAAAGGAGAGTATATCACACGGATCAGTGACCGGCAACCCCATGTGTCGATGTATCATAAGGTGTCAGGTGATAGTACGGAATTGCCCTTAATGATGGTAATTTTAGTCAATTGATCTTAGGGGTGTTTTAGGGTTCTTATGCCTGGGTTTGTTTGGGGGGAAATTAAGAGGGAAAGGTTTTTTTATTTTATTTTGGTTTCGTTGACTCTTTGACCACAAGTTTAGTAAAACCGGGTATAAGTTTGGGTGGACGGGTTGGATAACCGGGTATAATGAGGACCGGGTATAGAGAATGGATTGGACCGGGTATAGAGAATGGTAGCAAACTTGGGCTTTATTTTTGGGCCTAAGGTATAATGGACTTAGGATAAATATTGAATCCAATATCCATTTTAGGGACCATAAGTGTACATTCTGAAAATCCAGGGACCAAAGTTGTAATTCAGAAAATATGTTTCAAGGGCTAAACTTGTCATTCTAAAATAATCCAAGGGCGGAATTTGCAACTTTTGAATCTTCAAGGGTCTATTATGCCAAATACTCAAATTTCAGGGACTGATCTCGTCAATTCTTCAAACTTGATTATATCTTTCAAATATCATCCTCTGAGCATAAAAATCTTCACAGATGCTTAATTCTGACCTTCCGGCTCAGCTTTAGCTCTCTTAATCTCTCGTGCTCGGGTTTTCGTCTGATTTGGCTATTTTTGTGTGTTTTGTCATATCCGTACCTGCACAAACACAAACTCAAGAAAACAACAAATATTAGCAATAAACGGCTCTTTCTTGGTTATTTTGGGTCAGTTTTGATAAACAAAAGATATGTGTTTAAGTACATATCAAAATACCCCAGACGAGACCATTGTCGTGTCCCCACGCAATGCAATCAACTCACGCTTCTAAAACTAAAGATTTCAATCTCTTTCTACTAAACCTATGAAGAAGTAGCAAAGATTCCTCAAAAGAGATTAAGAACCCTTAAGTCTAAAAACGCCCCGTTTACCTTTTAATTCACATATAGATATTACGATTAAGCACTTTCTGATTATGAGTGACGGTTTGCTGAACTTTCATGTCGATCAATAACTCCAACATTTTTCAATCAACACGTTAGGATCACAGAGTAGAAAACACAACACATCGTGAAGTGACCATACGGATAGAATACATCGTCCCTGATTTTTCACAAGTCCTCAAACTAAGCGTAAAATCAAAATCATTGTTAAATATGACTCTAGATGCTAACACTACCCATGGAAGTTACTTGTGTAATTACCTTTTGTTCCCATTTTCCTATTTTCCTCTACATTTTTTTATTTTTGTGAGAAATGAATTTCTTCAAGTTTCTCGTTTTCGATAACTTTATTCCGATAAAGATACAAAGCTAAGTCGCTAATTAGTTATCCACCTTCCCTCGAAAACCATTGCACACAAGAATGAGGTCCACATCAAGGTCCTAATTTCACACGATTTAGGGAGAATATCCTTTTTATGGCGACCGAGACAACTCATCTACGAGTCCAGAGACGGAAGCTTTATTTAGACATCTCCCGGATCCGAAGTTTGGCTTAACACTATTTCAGTACATTTGCATTTTTGCAATTTAGGCCCTTGGTCTTTTAAACTACTAACTCAACGGGATTACCGTTTTATCAGAAGTCTTATTATGACTTTGGATTTTCCTCTGCTTTATAGAAGTCTATGACAACTTTTATAGCTTTGGATTTTTAATTTTAAAACATTTGGGCTTTATTTCATGTTAATTTTGTGCCAAACTCCAAACCCTACGGCTTTTATAACAATAGAAACAATAGCAGCAAACTATCAGGAATCAGTTGTCTATTACACCATAACACTGACAGTACCTTGATGTGTACCCAACTATCATGAGCAAGGATTCTCTAAAGAAGAATAAAGAACTAACTATCGCCAAAAACTCAACATCTCTAATTATTATTAGCAGATATGGGGTGAAACAATTTTGTGGGAACAAAAAGCCATAAGTACCTTCGATGGGCTCTAAAGAGAACCAACTACTCCACGCTTAGCATCTAAACTCATAAGTAACTATATCATTTCTCGATCTCCGCAAATTTAAAATCCCAAATAATGAGATCCGCGGATGCTTAGCCGATAATTTTTAGGTTATCTATGGTTAAGGGAACAAGCTAGGGCTCAACACGCCTGGTCAAGTCAGAATTCTATTCCTACTCTCACCAGCGGAAAGTCAACAAGGTGTCAAAACATATATTAACTTAGCAAATGCTTTGTCTAAATGAAATTAAGTAATGCATATTTAAAATCTCTCAGGGAAACTTGCAAATTCTTGGCCTTGTGAGCTAGAATTCGCATTTTATAGCTTCTTGTCTAAGAGACTAGCAAACTTTCCAATCAAAAAGACTTAACAAAAGCTTAAAACTTTTTAAATTTTTCACAATTTTGCACAAATTTTTTTTCATTTTCTAAGGAAAAATGGGGTTGCGAGAGTACACGACAAAAAACAAGCAAGTGCGGTCAAATCAAATCGAAGATTACCCTACCCCAGACTAGAACGAAACATTGTCCTCAATGTTTAAAACAAGGGTATCAACGAAAATCTAAAAGCCGTTTATTAAGTATGCTAAAAGATAAACGTTAGTCGATAAGATTTTGGATATCGGATTTCCATCAGCATCGATCATGAAACTCGAGTAGAGAAAATGACAAACTTCGAGCACGAGAGTCTTCATATCGGGAAAATCCTATACATAACATCACAAACAACCAAACACGAGAAATCGAAGAGGCTAACCCCTTCACGTCACTTATTAGAAAATAGAAAGAAGATAGAGATAAGCATGGGGTGCCTCCCACGAAGCGCTACTGTTTTTCTTCAACGAGTCGCTAGCCTGACTCGTCCCCGAATTTATTTGTCCTTGGGGAAGAAAATGGTAGAGATACCAGGGTCAAAAACGGTGTCCTCATTCCCGAAAGAATGAGACTGGGTGGGTTGGGTGGAGAAGAAAATGGGTGGATAAGGCATATCATGTAAGAAGGATCCATCATCCGGTGGTTTTGCGGGCGGACGTAAGGATAATGGATCAACATGAGAAAACTCCAAGAAAATGGGAGCTCATGGTATAGAAAGGTGTTACTCAAAGGCTCATCAACAAAGGCATCCATCCGAGGATCCTTATCTCCAGAAATGATTTTAACAAAAGGCTCATCAATGCATATCCCGAGTTTAAAGATTTTGTCTTCACATGTCGGCTCAATGGGATAGGTGATGGTGGACTCATCAGAGAAAAGGGAGTCAATAAAACCATCAAGAACAACCATATCCCCCTCAGGGTCATTCATAACATCCTCAATACCCGGTGGTATTGGGTCATCAAAAGTGAGAGATGAATCAGCATTCTCAATGATCGGGTCATTCGTCGAATTATCAGAAATATCGTTCAAAACCTTGCTCATATCAACCTCGAAGTTGAATCGCTCAAGAATCGGAGGATAAACATCATCAATAGTGGGACTGCCACTAACCTCTTCATCAAATCGGAAAATCTCAAGCTCGGGAGAGAAGTCACTATCTTTAACGGAGATAGGATGCGAACTTGAATTATCGTTTAGGGCTTCAATCTTTGAAATGAGAAGATGGACATTCGACAATGTTTCACGTAATGCTTCATCCTCGATCTCTATATCATCGGGCTCAATCTCTTCACCTTCCGGCTCAAAATAGTTTTCTTCTTCAATAATGACGGGATCAGAAGGTAAATTGTCGATAAAATCAATGTCTCTATAAGAATCGTTATCGGAATCGGAGAACATCTCATCATGATCGCTCGAAATATCAAGAGAAAGCTCATCATCAACAACCCCAGACTCTCGTGGATTTGGGATAAGGATCTCAACATTAGTCTCTTCCATTTCCGGAATAGTACTAATATGCTCATCCCCCATTATGAGAGAGTCAACGGGTTCAACGATGTCCGTAGAAATATGATCATCGACCTCTTCCAAAACGGCGTCACTTCTCTCAACCGGCGTGAGAGAAGGGGAAGGGTCAGAAATTAAAGGCTCGGAAACGGGAGTGGGATTGCCACTCGGAGGAGTATAATCGCATCGGAATCGAATCGTAATAATGGTAGTTGGACGATGTTGGATTACTTTTGCGGCTTCTTCAGCTAATAATTCACGATAGGTCTTCTGAGGAGGATCTTCTTTTCCGTGGGTAATTTTATCAAGAAGATTCTTAAGATCACTCATTATTTCCAGAAATTGTGGATTAGATATTAGTGAAGGCTGTGGTTGAACTTCTTAGTATTGTGGAGGTGGGTTATAAGGATAATCGTGATTATCACAAGGAACTTGCTCGTAAACAATCAGATTTTGCATCTGACAATCGGAATTAACGTGCGGACCTCCACAATACTCACAACAGTACGATTGTTGTGACGAATAAGGGTAAGGTTCATAACCAAAGGTTGAATTGTTAATTTGAGCTTGACATTGAAAACCTTGGTGAGGACCACCACAATACTCACAAGAGTAAATTTCCGGCTCATGGTACAGAGGTTGGTTAGGGAAATCGGTTGTCTCATAGTAAAGATTGTGGTGAAACTCGGTTCCAGATTTTCCATTGCTACAACCGGGACAATTCCCACCATATTCGGGTCCTCTGCACCATATACACAAGAGCTGATAAATCGAAGAATTATCTGGATAAGAGTTAGCTATTTCCACCATTTCCGTGATATGCTCTGATTCTTGAACGGGAATCACCTCGGGCTCAGAAACATATTCCATTTCCCTCACCGGAGAAGGAGTAGGAATCGAAGGTTCTTCAAGTAAATTCTTCCACCATGCTTTTATATCATCATCATTATGAAGAGTTCCCTTTGCTCTAGACGCATAAAGACGAGCGAGATCCTGATTTGGATTAATAAAGTTCTGGCATACATTACAAAATCCATCTCGACAATTATTTCCGCACCAGTCGCAAATACATTTTAAACATCGATATTGATTTTCTTCCATACGGCTTTGGCAATGAAGGCAACGACGATAAGAACATATCTCGGGTTGTGGCGGATGGTCAGAAACACTTTTAGAATCATCGAGAGATTGTTTGTCGGCTAAGTCGCACCAATAGCAAGATTTTTAGAACCGGGGTGTCCACATCGCTCACATACACATTCTGGATTAAGACGACAATACTGATCTTCTTCCATACGGCCTTTGCAATGGAAACAATGACGATAATTGATTGTTTCCATGAGAATTAAACATATAGAGGGTTAAGGAGAAAGAATTATCGGGTTCAGAGGATAAAAGAAGAATATTTTTGGGTTTTTAAAACAAATTTTGAAAAGGAAAATCTTTTTGGGTTTTTATAATTTGAAAACTTTGAAAACACAATATTTTTGTAACCTTCACGTCAACCGGTGCTCGGTAGCTCTCAAAAGTACGCGCAGTGGTGCGGGAACGAAGAGTGGATCGTTCTTCAGTCTGCAATTTAATGTCAAGACTTTCCTTATACCCCGTGTATAGGTTGTACCTTCAAGGTGAGCCGACGTAACAATTAACGTTCGGGTTTGTTTTGTTGGTTTTTTAATTTTTTTATGGTTTTGTAAACACTCTAGGAAGAATGTTTTGGTTTTTTAGATGTTTTTGGGTTTTTGAAAAATATATATACAAAAACGACGGTAACTTCACTCGAGGAAGGATCTTCAAATGCACGCGATTCGAGACAGAATATGAAAACTCGCTACAAGCCCTCCCCGGCAGCGGCGCCAAAAATTGATTCCTCCGGGAAGAGATCAATAATAAGAGAAGTGTGTAGTATATGGGTAACTCAAACGTGTTAGGTTTGAGCACCGAGATCGTTCCGAACGAGGGTTGAATGGAATTTCCAACTCACGTCGCGATTATCGGGATTTGAATGGGAAAAGGGGATAATTTGAAGTTTTCTAAACTACAGGGCAAGGGAAGCATAAAAGGGAAATTACACTACGGGAAATCTAAATACAAAATTATACTAAAACGTATTAAATGAAACGTAAATAAAATGCAACTATGTCTATTCTAAGTCCTAAAAATAATCTAAAATTACTTTTAAACTAAAAATGATATTTGAAAATTAACTAAGATTTAAAACTATTTTTAAGATTTTTCCGAATTTATTTGAATTAAAAACTAATTTTAAACTAATAAAACAAATCTAAAATACTAAAAATTATAAAAACAAAAGTGAAAATTATGAAACTATTTTTCAAAAATCTAAAATAACTAAATAGACTTTTCAAAACTGGAATTGTATTTTTTTGAACTTTTCTCTATTTTCTATGAATTAAAAACTATTTAAAACTAATTTTAATACTAAAAATTACAAATTAAACTAGGAAAAATATAGAAAAAGTATTTTTTTTGATTTTTATATTTATCTTAATCTATGAAAATTGAAAACATATTTTTTAGAAACTTTTCTGATTTATTTGTATTAAAAGCTAATTAAAAAGTCTTAAAAACTGATTTTAATCAAGAAAAATAGTAAACAGTAACTAAAAATTATGAAAAATTCAGTAAAAGTCTAAAATTATATTCTTAATCTAGGAAAATTAAGAAAACCTATGCTAGTGTGCCAAAATAATGGACTGTAGTGGAAGTGCTTATGAATAAGCACTTGAAAATAAGCTATAAGCTACCTAAGTGCACCAACTGAAAACAGAAGCTTAAGTAAGCTAAAACTACCTAAATGCAACCTAAATGAACTAATATAAACATCTATAGTGCAAGCTAAACTGAAATGACTTGATTGACTATTTAAAATGAAAACAGATTATGACACCTACTTCTAGCTTATCTAGCTGCTAAGGAATAAGTCCAAACAACAATCCAGCAATTGGATCCTTAAGCACACCTATCTAACTACTTATAAACGAAAATTCAGCTTATGAAAAGATAAAATGAATTCTCTAGAAGTATGCAAAAGGCTGTCACACACTCGTAATTCGAGTGTGTGAACAGGCGCTTATGACCAAAATAATGAGCTTATTTAGTGGCTTTAGAAAATTCACAAAATTCCACAAAAATGACTCTTCAAAACTTGACCAACTGAAGATTTTTATCCCAGAATATCAATTAAATTGGATCAGAAATGAATCATCTAAAATTCCACCAAGTTTTATGAAAACCACAATTTTCACTTTTGACTTTATAACAGATTTGAGATTGTTGACTAAAATGAACTTTAGACCAAATTTGATGAATGATTATGATGTCTAATGCTGAAATAAGACTAATGTAAGCTGAGTTAACTATTACTAACCCTATATGCAAAATTATAGCTACTAATTCAAACAGAAATGAGCACAAGATCAGCTTACATGCAATATTGACTTATGCTATTCTAAGGTACAAATGAATGACTCTAATGACTACAATGTTCCTAATTGAGACCTAAGCAACTGAGTCTAACTAATGAACAAACCTCAATCTCAGATTTAATACCTAATCCAAACACCATCAGTAGTTCTGGTATGCAATTTTAACTAACCAAACTCTTGATCCAAGCTTATTTAACCATAAAAACAGATTCAATATACCTAAATCTAACTAGATGAAACAACTTTAATAGCAATATAACACTTTTACTACTAAATCCTAATTATGCAAATCTCAATAGTTAAGTATGTAAATGGACAAATTAAGCTTAAACAAAGCTGCTACCAATCACACTAGCAATATAATGATGATATAAGCTAATTTAAACAAATTAAAACTCAGAAGCTAATCTATACTACTGATTCAAAATGTAAAGCAGATGTTAACTTACATCACCGACCACATTGTGGGCTTGCTAATGAAACAGTAACATAATTCTAAAATCAACCCCATTATCAACTTATTCAACCCAAATCTGTTATAACCTCAGCATAACAACACCATTTATTCATGATGATTCTGAAATTGATTTTTTTTGTTGATTGAGTGGAATTTTAAGAGTAGAGACTGAGTGTGTTTGAGATAAGCTATAAAACTTATGAAACCTTGTGAATAACTGAATTTAAGATTTAAAACAGAGATTAACAAAATTGATAATAAGCTGAAAATTACTTTATTAATAAAATTTGAGTACAAAGAGATTCAAATACAGAATTTAAATTCAAATATGAAAACAATGTAAAGATAAACTACTCAGAAACTACTCCTAATCTACTCCTACACTACTTGAATACAACAATGAAAGAAGGGGGGGTATTTATAGCCTAGCTAATGCCTTGGGAAGAGTCTAGATGTAAAACCCTAAAAATCTAAAACATGTGAAAAGACTATTTTGCCCCTCAAATTTCATATTTATAAAATACGTAAAATACGTCAATCTCATTAATTATGTTTCTAACCTAACTTTTAATAGTTATCAAACCTAATGTACAAAAAATAAAACCGACATGCACTTATGTCAAATACATCTCGCGTGTTTGAGTTGCATGGGCCGAATGTACACAAGTTACAACACATTAAAATTTTAATCCAAGCCATTATATTTGTAATTTTGGAAGGTTGTTTTGGTCTTGATTTTCTCCCTTGATTTTAGCCGAGTATCCTCCCACCATTTAATCCTATTTATCCTACTTTACCTCATTCATTTAACCTACATTACACATTCAAAATATCACCTACTAAACCCTTATCAAAAAGTGACGGCAAGACATCCGTTTTGTTCTTCTTTCATCCGACCTTCAAAGCAAAATCAAAGGTGGTGGTGATCATGTTGCCGATTCGAGGACGGGCTGTTTTGGGTTCCAGTTTGTCGTGGGTTCGGTTCGAAGAGTGGTTGATCATGAGTGTGGTTATATTCGAAGTAAGGTCTAGGTTGTGGCTCCTTGTATTCTCGTTCGTTACTAGCATCATTCAAAGGTACCACGTCTCCTTGTTTTCTATCCAGTCGACACATTCATACATATAATCTAAAATCTAAACATAAATCAAGTAAGGCGAGCTATCTAATCAGGTCTTTGTATCATTATTGGCTATGTTAAAAATTGAATACAGTTATCACAAGAAAGCATCACATAAAATTATGAACTATGAAACCTATTATGGCAAAGGGTGTGAGTGTTCTGGTACATGAATCGTGATATAGTCAAGGGTCGAATAGAAATTTAACATGTATATACATGTGTATGAAGGCAGGTTAGGATGGTATATGTATGCATGGTTTCTGGTCAAATAATGTTTAAGTATGTATATGGGGTCGTTCATGTATGTAGGTATCATTGAATCATAGCTTGTGTTATTAAAACATTTGGATAGTAATTAAAAAGGTTGTCTAATTTGACGTGCATGGGTATGTCCTTGTACATGTGATCGAGTATATGATTGGTCTATCATTCAATCGAAGCTGCTATATGTATGTGTTGGTGGGGTCACAATTGATTGTAGTGATATGGGTGTGTCACAATTGAGGCCGCTTATCGCTGCATGTGTAAGTCATTTATGGATATGAAGATGTTTACCTTGTGTGTGCCTCATCAGGTGTGAGTAGAATGAGTGTGAATGTACTCATATGTCGAACGTGGGTTATGATTGTCTAGTGCTTATAATGGAGTTGATTATATGTGATTGTTGGCCTCTAATTTACACTAAGTGCTAATGTCGTCTTCTAATTTATTATAGATATTAATCACTCATAAAAACCCTAAAACCTAAGTAATACGTTAAAAACCCTAAGTGGATCATTCAAAGTTATTACGTCTTAAAATCCTAAACCTAGTTATTTCTTATTCGGAAAACCCTAAATTGGCTAAGTATGGAAACCTACTAAATATAGAAAGTTACCTAAATGGGAAGTTACTAAAAGCGGAAACCTGCTAAAAAGGGAAAGCCGTCTAACATGAGTAATTCGACCTTAATAAACATTATCTAATTCATATAGGTTCCGGACGGCGAGATTGATTCATCTTGTGACTTTGTCTTTCCTATTTTGGCTTGCTTCGAATGAGGTACAGATATTCTATCCCTTCTCAAGAGGGATTTCTCCGACTTTTCGATCCTTGACTTTGCTTCACTTATGATATTCCTTTGCTATGATTTCCTTATGTTATGATCCTTTTGATATGATTCCGATATGATCTTTTGGTACGATTCTGTTCGCTATGATATTCGTTTGTTATGATTATGAACCTTCTGGTTATAAACCCTTTGATTATGAACCTCTGATTATGAACCTATGTTATGGAACTCTGATATGACCTTTGATATGAACTTTGATATGAAATTTGATATGAACCCTTATGATATGATATGATTATGCTGACCCGCCGCTTGATACCCGAGCCAACTATGTGTTCCTAGTCATGAAGGTAACATGACCGTGTCATTGATGCACCAATGGCATGACTCCAGGTGCACGCAGTGATGTTGTACAATCGCCCCATTATGATATGATATGATATATATATGATTTGGCCATTATGTTCCGGGGGGCGTATGGATGCATCCTAGATATGATATGTTCGAGGGATTTGATCAGATACGTTTGTTTATGATATGGTGAATGATGTCGCAGTGCAATACGCGTCTTCACATTTCCGGGAGCTAGCTACTCCATTTGTTACTGAGGTCTCCTCTCCTATTATGTATGGTATTCCGAGGTCACCCCTCCGAATACCATGGCTACTTATGATATGATATGTTTCCGGCTCGTAGATTTTGATAACCCTTACACTTTTGATAAACCTATATTGTACCTTCCGTATTCCCCAACGCACTATAATCTGTATTACTTGTTCATTACTCAATACCCTTATATGATTCACTTTAACCAAGATATAGATACTCCATTACATTGATCTGTCACACTTTCATTCCGTACTGACTATGGTTCCATTCACGAACGGTTATTATATGTCATTGGATTGATTATGATATTCATGTTTATACGACTACCGATTACTCTGTATGATATGTATGTATGCGATATAAGATTTACCTGTTGTCATCTGATGACATGCTATCTTACTGTTATGTGATCCTTTGATTTGTCTAGTAACCGTACTTGTGTGAAATCGATTGTTGATCTGTTTATCTTTTGTACCTCGTTCGATTTATCTTGTGGACTATGACTATCCGTGGTGTCCTTATCTCGCTTGTTGTTGACCGCCATGTTTGCATTTGCTTATGCTACGGTTTGATTGGGTAAATGGTTCAACTTATGAAGTCTAGCTTGTTAACTTGTTTAATTGCCCTGCTATGTATTTAATTCATTTAATTATAGTGTTCATATTGTATTCCTACTTGTTACGTAGACGCCATGTTTTGACTACCGTTATGATATTGATTATGTCTTCAACTAAGGGTTTTGACCTGTGTGAATTGCCATGCTCACTTATTAATTAATTGCTTCCGCTTTTCCCCGTAGACATCCTGCTTGGCTTGTATGTCTCCTCGATTTCTGAATTGATTTTATGACATATATGTTGTGTGGATGCTCGCCGCTATAATGCGCTTATGTTTCGCTTTGTATGCCCGGTTTGTATGTGCTTGTTTATATGTCATCAATGCTTTGTTTTGCTTCGTTCTCCTTGTTAGCTGTTCGTTTTGGATATCTCTGTAAAATTGTGTTCGGCAGATCCTCATTGACTCATCATTCTCATTTCGCTGCGACTGTGTTATCCGTTTCCTTTGTTTCATTTTGCATTTCAGATTTTATTTAGCTTTCGTTTGTTATATCTATTCACTGGGCTTTTTAAGCTCACCAAGCATTTCTTTTCCTCGCGCAGTGTTAGATTTGAAGATGGACATTCGATGGGCTGAGAGTTGGATTATCTGAGTGGACCAACCCTAGTTACCTTATCATTTGGTTTTATTTTGTCGGGCTATTGTTTGGTGATCTCATTTTATTTTAAATATTTTGGATTATGTAAATTTCCTTGTAAGTCATTGTTTAAATGACTTGATACTTTATTCTTAAGACTTCCGTTTTTAACTGTATGTTCTGATATAACACCAGAATGTGACACTTCTACCTATGTCGGGTTGGGGTGTTACACTAGAAGCTCCAAATGTGTGCTTTCTCTGGATGTTTACAACCCTTGGATTAAATCCCAGCATCATTCTTTCATTATCTACCCTTGGATGTGATTTCCACGCAACTTCAGCCAATCAGAGGAGAGTATATCACACGGATCGCTGACCGCAACCCCATGTGTCGATGTGTCATAAGGTGTCGGTGATAGTACGAATTGCCCTTAATGATGGTAATTTTAGTCAATTGATCTTAGGGGTGTTTTAGGGTTCTTATGCCCGGGTTTGTTTGGGGAAATTAAGAGGGAAAGGTTTTTTATTTTATTTTGGTTTCATGGACTCTTTGACCACAAGTTTAATAAAACCGGGTATAAGTTTGGGTGGACGGGTTGGATAACCGGTATAATGAGGACCGTATAGAGAATGGATTGGACCGAGTATAGAGAATGGTAGCAAACTTGGGCTTTATTTTTGGGCCTAAGGTATAATGGACTTAGGATAAATATTGAATCCAATATGCATTTTAGGGACCATAAGTGTACATTCTGAAAATCTAGGGACCAAAGTTGTAATTCTGAAAATATCTTTCAAGGGCTAAAATTGTCATTCTCAAATAATCCAAGGGCGGAATTTGCAACTTTTGAATCTTCAAGGGTCTATTCCCGCCAAATACTCAAATTTCGTGGACCGATCTCGCAATTCTTCAAACTTGATTATATCTTTCAAATATCATCCTCGAGCATAAAAATCTTCACGATGCTTAATTCGACCTTCCGCCAGCTTTAGCTCTCTTAATCTCTCGTGCTCGGTTTTCGCCCTGATTTGGCTATTTTTGTGTGTTTTGTCATATCCGTACCTGCACAAACACAAACTCAAGAAAACAACAAATATTAGCAATAAACGGCTCTTTCTTGGTTATTTTGGGTCAGTTTTGATAAACAAAAGATATGTGTTTAAGCACATATCATCTGTCAAGAACAAGTGATCAGATGGAGATATTTCCACACTTGTTAGGTGTCCTGTTTGGAATTAGAAACTGCAATTGCTTATATGCTAACAGAAGTGGAGTATCCACTTCCAAACAGGGTTTACAGGGCTATACTTGAGAAGAAGCTGCTAGGTGAAAGGAAAGATGATGCATGCTATCAGCTTTTGAGATTAATTGAATCAAGGGGGAATTGCATATATATCCCTCCAAAGGTGAATAATTCCATATATATCCTTCTTACAAGTTTTTGATGCACATAGTACAATGATTTTTATGCATGCAAAGGATATATATGCAATTTTGCAGCTTTGGAGGGATATATATGCAAATGACCCTTGAATCAAAAGCTCAACAGCAATAAATTTTAAATGTTTGAAAGAATTTTCTAAATGCTGTTGGATATATTTTAAAAGTTGAAAAGTTAAAATGGTTTTTGAGATGGTTTCACTTGGTGAAGGTGCTCTGCACCAACACAACAAATAGTTATCAGTCCACCATGTCTAATCAGCATAAGGACTGACTAATCCATGAGAAAATGGCTCTGGTAAAGATATCTCAAATCCGTTCATGGTCGACAATTTGCCAAAAATTTTATGGTAATCAACTCACCATATATGTGTTTGATAAAGAGTTGGCTAGCCCACAAGAGTATGGCTTGTGGTAAAGGCTATGGAAAAACCATAACTGGTTATTAATTCACCAGGGTATGAATACACCAAAGAATTAACTAATCCAAAAGGGTACGGCTTTTGTTAAAGACAAGTCAAATCCGTTGATAGCTGATGATTTGCTAAAAATCATATGGTTATCAATGTACCATGGTTTAAACACCAAACATTGGCTACTCCAGAGTTATGGCTACCTGGTAAAGAGACATCAAATCCATAAATTTTCTATGATTCACCTCTCACAAGAGTTAACACACCTGGAAGTGATGAGAATAGAAACTTTACAAATTGATGTATAGATTGCCAATGTTGCTGGAAAGAAATGGAGAACAAAGCTGGAGTGATGGTACTTGTCCCACAGATGCTGCAAAGACTAATATTGAATATTAAAGATTTGCAGATCAACATAATTACAAGAAGATAGTTTACAACATCCTTAGAGTGCTCAAATGAAGAAACTTGAAGTTCAGAAGTTAAGATCAAGTTAGGTGGGATTGTTGGGAATTATGTGTAAATCAGACTTAATACTGGTAGTATAACAGTTAAGTATGGTAGGCTTAGTCTTAGTAGTTAAGTCTGCCGGTACTAAGTTAAGTCTGGCAGACCTTAGTTAACTCTGTTTAGTATTTGTAGTTAGTTTTGTTTATGAAAAAAAATAGTTTGTTAGAAATATGTTATGGAAGGATATGTACGCGTAGAGATATCTTAGGAAGAGATATGTTTATCCTTCTACATGTTTGTAAACTAGGGTTTCCTAAGTGTATAAAGGAACCCTAAGGCATAGTGTATTGTATGCTTAGAGCTTACAAAAGTTATTAGAAATATTAATAGTAAAAATATATTTAGTATCAATTGTTTCTTCTTGCTTATTGTTAAGATTCCACATTAACAATCAAGTACTCATTGTTTAAGAGTTCTTCACATAACTAGTTTGGATTTACTCAAGGTAGTTAAGTCTGCTTACAAAGGCTCCTTAGATCCATAACCTTGGACCTACAAAATGGTATAAACTTAGTTGTGACTACATTGGTGACTATGTGGTTAGTACGTTATGATTGAACTTCCGCATGCAAGGAAATTCCTTTAACCTTTGTACTTTTTTTAACTTGGAAGAAGGAACAGACTGTTCATGGACTTTGTATTAAGATTTACTCGCACACTTAAGAAGAATGATGCAAATAGAGCTGTGGTGGATTGTTTGATTAAGTCAGCTCACCTTTTTACCTCTTAGAATGGGCATTCAGTTAGCAAGTTGGCAGAAATCCTTCGGAAGAAGATTATTCGATTTCATGGCGCACCTACAGTGATCGTGTTAGAGATTCGCGTTTTATTCACAATTTTAGGAAGAACTACAGAAGGCTTAGGGAACCAGACTCAATTTTAATATTGCTTTTCACTCTCAGACTGATGGACATACAAAACAAACTATTTGGACTTTATAGGGCATGTTGAGATCATGTACTTGGACGGGACAAAAATGTGGATAAGTATCAGGTCTGTTTGAGTTTCTTACTATATTGATGGCATGCTAATGACAAGGGATTCCTTTAAAATCTACGTATGAATAGAAGTGTAGAGAACCTTTTAGTGGAATAAGGTTGGAAAGTTGCTTATTAAAGGTCCGAAGTTAATCTTAGTGACTAATAGAATAGTTACTGTTGTGGAAGAGAAACCTTGGAAATTTGGACTAGGGTTGTGCATGTTTTGGGGTGTCTCTGTACAAAAGTGTTAGACGCTCTCACATACAATGTGGGTTTAATCCGCGATTAGTTGGCCTTTAGGTTCATTCTTATCATTACTCATACTCTGCCCTCCTCGTTAGGCATTTTATATACGTTTGATAATTCGATATGTGCTTCGTTGATTGTTTATACGTTTTCTCGATTCGTTCAGAATATTATAATATGATTGATGAAGTTTGTACCATTTAGAATTACCTCCGTATATGCCTCATATTTATATCATGTTTCATGTATCTCTTGGAGAGATTTCATTTATCATCTATTACATGTTTGTTTCATATCCGTTGGATCAGATTCGTTATGTTTTGTGTTTCGTTGGGGAGCCTGTAGCTATCCTAGTTAGTCTGGATTGTGTCATGAGAACCAAAACTTTTTCATTTATTAAAATCCTTGGTAAGGACCATTTTGAGTGAGTTACCTATTTTATTTCTTCTCCGTGATTAGGAACGCTACGTTAAATCTTTCATTTCAATTTCGAGGTCAAAATTTTCTTTTTAGAGGGGAAGAATTATAACACCCTAAATTACGGTTTCTCATGATTTTTATTTCAATTCGAATTTACCCTAAGTTACATAATAATTAAGAAATAATTAAAACTTTATATTATGATTAATAAATACTTGTAACCACATGTTATGTAATATGTACATATTACAGGTAAATAACCTAAAGTAGTATAACTAATATACTTGTTACATTTCCTAATTCCCTACACCATACCTCACTACATACGGATACCTTCCTAATCAGAATTACTAATGTGTTAAGCAAAAGATAAGAACAAGTTAATATTTGTGCCTATCTTAAACTAATAGGAGATCTCTTGACGAAGCATATACATGGTTTCCCTCTAATAAATTGATATAGTATTATTAGTTTCTAAACTTACCACACCGTTTCATTATTCTCTCATAAACCGGTTACCAAATACCTTGGTCTCTCCCTCTCTCTGTCAAAGAAACTAACGAAACAAAGAAAAACCATAAACCTCCAAATCGTTTAGAAGAAATTGAGAGAAGAATAATTCAAGTAATCAAGGATCGTGTTTATTATGTTGTTTTATATCTCCTTTGATCCTTCCATGATTTGTTGTCCTCTCCCTCCCCATAAACGATCCCTAAACAACCAACTCTCCAGGTTCTCACAACAAACCCTAATACACTTCCACTGAAGCTACAAAGAATAGGGGGAAAGTTGCAACCCCTATGATCGAAGGTATTCAAATGTAGCAGCCTTTTAGTGATTGTTGGAGTAGAGTGCAGACCTTGTTCAAATCGTTGTGCAGCCCTGTGTCTTAATCGTTGTAGCAGAATTGCGGACACCTATTGTGGTTGGTTTGATCATGCCTTCTGTAACACCCCCATCTTTATAGATTATAGCGGAATTTGATTTGGGGTATTACTTCATGGATACAAAGTCATGATAATAGAAAACGACTTCAAAAAGAGATTTTTGAAAAAGATAAGTTATCATTAATTTATTTATTAGAGTTTTAGAGTAAAAGGTGTACTTTTACCAAAAGAGAGGTCCCAAAGATACGTTTTAAAGCAAAAAAAAAATGAATGATAATTGGTATGGACGTCCTTATGTCCAATGTCACACCGTATCATAAGTCCTAAGGGAGGGGGCCTAGTTACATGGGATAACATGCTTAAAGGTCAACACTAGGGTGGAGTGAGGTCATAGGTTTTAGGTAGTAATAGGTTTGAATACAAGCTCCACTAAGGACAGTGGGAAGTAGTGTAAAGGAGATAGTATTATCGCAATAAGCTCAAGACACCCCACGTTAACAGTCCGAGTCAATGATGGCACTGCAGACCAATCATGACCGGATATAAGGTTAACTTGCCAAGGTTAACCTTTTAGTTCTCAAGTATAGTGCTAATTGGTACCCGGCTGGGGTAAACCAACGAGAGTTGTCAAACTCTAAATAGATCTACTCGCTATACTCACGTTCACTTTCAAGTGATTATGGTTCATGAAATTTGTTATGTAATGGTGGAATAGAAGGTACTCATGCAATAACCAAATAAAAAGACTTATATTCGGTTTAAAGCAGGTATCCCCCTCACGAGTTTATAAAGCATTTAAAGAGTAAGGCTATGAACTCACCACAGGTTCAGGGAATGTGATAGGGAGTTAGAAGACTTACTTACGTATCCTCGAGGTAGTGTGCATAGGTATGTCAAGTCCTAATTGGTTTTTCTATATTTCTTAAGTATGTATTCCTAAGTATACTAGATTTAGATATAACGTAACACCGTTAGGGCCATCATAATTCAGAGGTATGGAACCCCTTACATGAAGCTCCCTAGTATTGTGTTATGTTTTTAAGTACTAAGTTATATATAATGTAACACCATTCAGGCCATTATAATCCAGAGTTCATGTAGTAAACGTTGAGGAGCCAGGCACTTTAAGTCGTAAACCCAGCAAACTCGTCAAAACGAATACCCAAATCAACCCCTCACATGAAGCTCCCTAGTATTGTGTTACATTGTTAAATAAAAATAAGGTTTTTATTTATATAAAATACTTTTAAGACCCTTAAGTTTATATTTATACAAAAATAGCCTTAGGTTATAAACTTTTACAAAATTAGTCCTTTATGAAAATAACTAGTTATATACTTATCCTTAGACTTTAAAACTTTCCAATTTTGGTCCTTAGACTTATAAATTCTAAGAAATGACAAAAAGACCCTTGTACTTAGTAGTTACAAAAATTTACAATATATACCCCTATGCATGGAAAGCGTTACGAAACTAGTCCTAAAACCATGCAAAGTGTATTTTTATGACACGAAAGTGTTTTAAAGCTTATTGATTATTATTAGAAGCTTATTTAAGTAAATTAAACTAGATTTTGGCTTATGACAAGGGCTTATTACCTAGAAACATGAATCCGACTCCATTTAGGGTTTTAAAAGGAAAACGCGTAGGTTTTTGTGATCAAGGCTTGGTTAAGGGTTCTATTGTCATCTAATGCACCTAATAACTATCCTAGTACTGAAACATTGCTAATAGAACTAGTTTAGAAGTTACGTGACCAAGAAACGGGTCGTTAGGGGGGGTTTAGGGTTTCTCAACAAGGTAACGACTAGGGAGGGCTTCTAGCTTGGTTTGCTCAAATTATGGCTTCCTAGGACTCTTATAATACTGCTAAGACTAGACTATGGGAGGTGGTGAAGTGAAATGAGATGGTTTAAAAGAAATGGGGGAGGCGAGGTATTTATAGGGTGCGTATGGTATGTAGGCTAAAGAAAGACGGGTCTAGGTTGAAAGGGGGAAGGGGAGGTGACTAAGGTGAGAAAATTGTAACTAATGAAGGCTATGGTGTATATCTAGGTTCTTGTGGTTATGGTTTGGCCATAAGGGTGTCGCGACCTAGGGTGTTGACAAGGTGGTGACAAGGAGGTGATGGTGGTGGTTGGGTAGCTATTTGGTAGTAACAATGAGGATGATGGAGGTGGGTGTTAGGCTGCTAGGGGTGATGATGGTGCTTAAGGTACTTAGTTTAGGGCTTAATCTAGCTTAGGGTTAGTTTTAGGGTAGAACTAGGTTTAGGGTTTAGCAGGTTTAGCTTAGGTTAGTGATCCTAGGGTGATTAGTGACTAAGATTTAGGCTTAGGATTCATGTACTAAGTGGTGGTAACTTGTGCTAAAGAAACGGGAAGGTTTAGACCTAGTTTAGGGGCCTAAATGACCTAATTAGTGTTTTGTGCTTAAGGGACTTATACCTATGCTCTAAGGGGTTGTAATAGGGTTTAGTGGAGGCTAAGATACTATAAGGTTTATAAGGTAACTTATATATAAGCCTTGAACATAATTAAACTAGTTTCGTTTTGAAATAATGGTTTTGAAATAACCGTAACACCCTCATTTTCACAGAGCAACGAAACTAAATCGGGGTATTACTTCATGGATCACAATACAATAATAGAAAACAACTCGAAAAGAGATGTTTTTAGAAAATATGTTATCATTCAGATTTATATTAGATTGATAGATTACTTAATAAAATGATGTTTAGAACTTAATAAAATGATGTTTTAGAACTTAGATTATGATTGTCACACCAGGGGTTTACATGATGTAAACTTAAGGATATTTTTCATGGGTGGATACACGTGAGGTCTAGGGGTAGTAATAGGTTTGAATATAAGCTCCAATCGAGGATAGTTAGTGTAAAGGAGATAGTATTATAGCACTAAGGACACCCCACGCTAAAAGTCTGAGTCAATGATGGCATTACAGGACCAGAGATGGTTAACTTTCCAGGTTTAACCTTTTAATCTAAGTATAGTGTTAATTGGTATCCGACCGATTGTTCTAAATCGACTGCCACTAGCGTTCACTCGAAGTGTTTTGGTTTGAAATTTGTCATATACTCATTCTAATTGGACTTGTATTCGTTTAAAGCATGTAGGTTTAGAAAGCATTTAGTGAGTCTATGAACTCACCGGGTTCAGGGGAATCTGATAGGGATTTAGAAGGCTTACCGTAGTATCCCGAGGTAGTGTTTTCATAGGTATATCAAGCTAGTTGGTTTGTCTATATTCTTAAGTATCTCCTAAATATACTAGATTTAGATTAACGTAACAATCATAATTCAGAGGTATGAAACCATTTTTCCACACTCCCTAGCATTGTTAGGTACTACCAGTTATATATAATGTTACATCATTTGGGCTATCATAATCCAAAGGTCATAGATAGTAAACGTTTGAGGAGTCTACGCACTGATTAAGCATGAAACCCATCAAACTCGTCAAAACGAATTGAACATAATGAAACGTGAAGCTCCCTAGTATTATGTTAAATTGTTAAAGATAGGGTTTTTATTTACCCTAAAAGATCCTTAAGTTCACTATTTTGACAAAACTACCCGTAGGTCTCCAAATATTAACATACAGAAATTAGTCCTTTATAGATATACAACAGCCGACGACGCCGCTATTTATTTACTTATCTTTATTAGACTTCTTTACAATTTAGATCCTTAGACTTTGACTTCTACGAAATGTGACGTCATCCGGCTTCAATAAGGACCGTACTTAATAGTTTCAAAAAGTTACAAAATATACGGCGCCTCTTGGAATAAGGTGTGACGTCGTCATGTTGTAAAACCAAAAGTGACCGAGCCAAAGTGTTGAGATTTTAATTATTAGTAGAAGCTTATGGGTTGGGCCGTCACGCCGTCGGTGCAAAATTCACCTTGAAATCTTGAGCTTATGGCTTTCATGTTTTCTCAAGGGCTTATTACCTAGAAACATGAATTCGACTGTGTTTTAAAATGTGAAAAAGAATGATTTTAAGTAGTAAGGCTTGGGAAAGGGTTATATTGTGATCTTAATGCACCTAATAACTATCCTAAAAACATAGCTTATAGAACTAGTTTAGAACTTATCGTGACCAAGAAGAGACTGGTCGTTTTTAGAGTTTCTGAAAGGTAAAGACTAGGGAGGGCTTCTAGCTTAGTTTTCTCGCGTGGTTCAGAGGACTCTTAACTAATGTTAGGACTAACTTTGAAACACTTGGTTTTTGAAAGAAATGGGGAGGCGAGGTTTTGTCTTCTCTTTATGTGTAACAAAAATGTGGAAAGTTTACTAAGTTTCGAGTAATCAATGTGACTATGAAGGCTATTGTTAGATTTTTGGTGGTTTGCCACAAGGGTGTCGCACCTATCTTTGGCAATTGTTGGATCTTAATATTATTGTGTTTGATGATTCGGGTGGCCTTGTATGATGATGATACAAGTATGCCATTATTTAAAGAGTGAAAGAGATGAGAGGAAGTTCTTGAAAAGTAGAGAATTGTAATACAAAATGAAAGGTTAGATTATGAGAAGCAACACCCTTCCCTTAAGGATGGAAGGGGTATTTATAGTTATAGATAATACGACCTCCTGACGGCCTGTGGATCAGGTATACAGTGGGTAAAGACCCGTCCTTCCTCCACGGTGTTGCACTAAACTAAAATACGCTACAAACTAACTAATTAACTACAACATAATGTAAATAACGACATGTCTACGAGCTAACTTATGCTAGATAATATTTGGGGTGACCAACACTTTAACATGGAATTTCTAATTCCTAACAATCTCCCCCTAAGGGAGGTCACCCCATGTTTCACATTTTGAATCCTAGCATTCTATTCTTGACTTCGTTCTTGAGCTCGTAGACTTTAATTCTTCAACTTCCGCATCTTTGTGCTTTAGCAGTGACTCTTCATAGTCCGATTATATTGTACTTTGAGTGGAGGACTTTAACTGATCCACATCATTGATGATCTTTGAGCTTTCATTGAGATCATCACCACAGAAATCTCGATCACCCTTTGTAGTATTGCCTTCATGTGATGTTGTGACTTTCGGACCGACATGCTCACACTTTCTGGATCATGACATCTTTTCATTAAAGTAGCGGAAGCTTTACTGGCTCATGATATTTGCAGCAGCGTAGCGGAAACATAGTATAAAAATATCGAGCCGATTACGTAGATTGCACAAGTCATGATTTCTTCAATTAAGTGTGGATGCCGTGAGCATGCGGCTATGGATTGACTTTCTCAATTATGATCACCGCAACCGTCCAAATGTACCTGCAAACAACGGTTAGCAATAAAGCTCACGAAAGTGTCTTTGATCACTTTCATTGAATTGAGGTACACGCCCACGGTTCCCCCCGTTGATCAATACAAGTACCTGATCGTAGAATTCAAGAATCTCCTTGACAGGTTTCGCAATGTCTAGTTGTTCTCAAACCGGAACTCTCTCAAAGAAGACAACACGGAGTAAGTGAACCAGCGAATTGAGATTCACTGATTGATGAAAAATTGATTTGAAAACAATCGCGTATTGCTTAGAAGAAAGAGTTTTGCAATACGACGAAGGTTTTATAAAAAAGATCAATTTTCAATCAAAAAAACTTTTTGTATTTGAAAGGAGTACACATTCGATGTGCTAGAGAAAAGAAGATTTGCACATCGAAAGGTTTTTCCAAAAATATTTTTTCAATCGGAGATACTTTTTATGTTTGAAAACATGAATACACATTCGATGTGCTAGAGAAAAGAAGGATTGCACATCGAACGGTTTTTCCAAAAGTATTCCAATTCATTTCCCCGCCAAGGTTGATTCAAGAGTGAATTGCCCCATCGTTTCTATCCAGTTGTCACAAGTTTGATCTTTTGGAAAGATCTCACATGTCCCCCACCAAGAGCTTGTTTGATGTTGGCTCTAGAAGGCTTTCCATCTTCATCGTGAATATTTTTACATATCACTCGGATGTTCTGGCAATACCACAAGGATAATGCGTAGGACTCTTAATATATTCTTACTTTTCACATTGTGTGAAACAGCAAGTCTTCATGAATTTAGTGTCCTAATGAGATATAGTGGATGATCTCTTGGCTCTAAACTCAATTGTGCACATTTGGTTTCCTATGCCGGAGACTAGGGAGAGGGTCTCCTTCTTCAATATCAACTATCTCTAAGAGAAAGTCGATAGATTATATCGGTTCCCCATGAGAATGAAACAAGTCCTTTTAAGAGGAACTTGAGTAGCTTGGGAAATTTAGTGCAGTGCGTCACTGGGTCCATGACGTCTTGTCTTCAATACCAGTGTTACCTTAGTAAACACCAGTAGCATATGTATTGAACCCAGTTTCTGCCCTAAGGTTGAATTATTGGAGGGCTATTTCTTTTCACCATTTTTGCATTCATTTCTTTTTCATTCTTCAACCCCTTCAGTGCTTACCGAAACTTCATTACTAGAACCTTGTTGGGTTTGTTCCAGTTCTAGCTCTGTCTCAGTCGGCACTCTTCCCATATTCTCATTTTTCTCCTTTTTTCATTATACCTAAGGACTTCTACACTACCTAGTGGATTGTCCTTGGGTAGATCCCTCTGGCTCTAGCGGGATCGTGGGAATGAATACCTAACCTAACCATCCTTATATCACCATGCATAAAGTAAATTGGTCGGTCTTATGGTATTGTTCTTTCCTTCTTGAAACCAATTGAAAAATCATTTGGAAAATCAATCAAGGTACTTGTGATATTATATCAAAGCATTTTGTACCTTAATTGTTTTGATCCTTTAGAAATGCTCCCCCTCAACATGTGCAAATGGTTTTGAAATTGTTTAGCACATGGTGGCAAGAGTTCTTTGAAATATATTCTTGATCACAATTTCTATAGAAAAAGCCATTTGAATTTCCTTTGGTAAATTCTCCCCCTCAAAGTATGCATAGGATATTTGAAATTTTTTTATCACATAGAGGAAAGAGTTATTTTGAAGTACATCCATGATCACAAAAGCTATTAAGAAACCATTTAGAAAATCAGTCAAGGTACGTTATGTTGAAACATAGAAATCTTTGTACCTTGAAAGTTTATTTTCTTTTGAAATGCTCCCCCTCAATATGTGCTTTGAGATTCGAAAGCGTTTAGCACATATGGGAGAACAGCATGCACACTTGAATCAAAACGATCACCTTTTATCAAATTTCATTATTAAATCACAAATTCTCCCCCGATCAAAAATATCAAACCCTTTGAGATTTTGGATCCCAAGTGATTTAATAAGGTTTAGAAAACATAGGAGAATATGTACCGGATTTAAAGCTCTTCTGGTTTATGGTTAAGTGCTCCTCCACAAACATGTGCATTATGTATTTCAAAATCGTTTGGCACATGAAGGAAGGAGTTCTTTTGAAACAAACACCCTTTAAAACCGATTTGAGATTTAAATTACGATCTCTCCCCCGATCAAAATTTCAAACCTTTTGAGATTTGTGATCCCAATTGATTTAAATCATTTAGAAAATTTTGGGGAAAGACGTGGCAATATTTAATTTTGAAAAATGATTGATAAGGAACAATTTTTCGACATTAAAGATTGTTAGTGTCAGGTATGATCGTTTTAAGAGATCTTTTAGTAAAATAAACTAATTTCACAATCAAACAAGAACATAAAAAATTTCATTTTGAAAGATCTTTGAGTTTTAAAGAAAATCATACCATGACATAACATTAAATCTTTAGATCACCACATTAATACGTACAAACGGACTTTTATGAAGAAATATCGTTTGAAATTATTTTGTTTTAAATCACTCTCTCCCTCAATCGATGACCGTAGTCGTTGATTGAGTGACTTAGGTTTTGATAAAATAAAGTCCGGTGATTTTCAAAGTTTAGTCCAGTTTATTTTCAAAACAATATTTTCCCATTTTCAAAACAATTTTATCAAATAATTTCGAAAAATGGTATTATTCACTAGTTGTCTTGCACAAAGATACGTTCGGTAGTTGAGAAACTTTTGTTGTTGTTGTAGGGCTTGGAAGAAAAACCGTCTGCTGATGCAATGAGACTTCTTACGTTGCATTTTAATGCCAACTGAGTCAAATTAAGTTCCGTTTCTTCATTTGCTGATGAAGAAAACCATCTGCTGATGCAGTGAGACCTCTTACATTGCATTTTTCCATGCCAACTCTCCATAGAAGTCTAATTAAGCTGCGTTTCTTAATTTGTCAACCCAAGATATAGTTACCCTTTCCTTTTGGCATCCAATCATCTTCATTTTTGGGATCCGGATCAGGATCATTCTTATATACCAATATACATGCATACGTTAGTGAACACACATACAGATATATGGTGGTCGACATCACCCAAATAGCAATCGACTAATAAAAGTCAGTCCAACATAACAATCAGTTCATATAAGGTATGGGATTTATGTGTTTATCAAACTCCAATCATCTTAACCTAACAATCATATATTAAATTCCTAGTCCTTCGACATAGGCAAATATCATTTTTAATTAAGCACGTAGGATAATTAAGAAAGCCCGTTAGAAGATGTAAATTTGAAAACATTCTCCCCCTCAATCAATGACTCATTTTATGAAAAGTTTAAAAGCGCTGAAGTCATTGATTGAGTTTTCATTTTTTTATGAAAACTCTGAAACTGATTGAGTTTCAAGCAACTCATTTACCACCACTTTTGAAAACAACAAATATTTTTCTGAAGAATTTTAGACGGAAAAACATTTGTGTAGGAACAACAGTCCTTCAACATACTTTCCTTAATTAGTTTTAGGAAAAGTGCACGAAATATTTGAAAACTGGTTTAGCGTAGCACTTTCCTTTCTTGAAGAGTGGGTTGCTATCTGAAATAATAGCAAGCCATGGTTTAAGCACGGTCACGCCTCACCGGTAACTGCAAGCCATTATTTGAACCGGGTGTATCTGAAATAACTGTAAGCCATATTTTTAAGAGACATGTTTTAGAAAGAAATATTTACACCTCCTGTTCGAACTTCATCTATGGTCCCGTGCCATTATTGAATGACATTTCTAAGACCGTAGATGTTATCGATACCAGAAGACATGAGTTGAGAAAACATATTTTTGGTTTTTTTCAAATTTTTCTGATTTTTATGGGTTTTTGTTGGATTTATATTTTTCTATTTTGATTTTGTTGGTTTTATATTTTTGTATGTGGTTTTTGATAAATATTTACACAGATAGAGTAGATGATATAGTTTAAGAAGAAGATGATCGAGTACGAGATAAGGATATCGTTCGACCCCGTTGAAGAAGATATAAGTCATCATCTCTTAAACATTCACCACGAAAGCTTCCGAGGCTCCAGAATAGAAGATAGAACATGAGCCTTTGAGAAAGAGAGACTTTGGCAGCTTCCCCCCAAACCAAAAATCCTTATGTTGAGCAGATTCAAAGCTTTCTTTCAAGCTTCCATTAGCCAGGTGCACAAAGAAGCACACCATTATCATCGATCGTCCGCTTTTAAGAATAATCACTGCGGATTCTTTGTTCCAGGTTATATCATTCAAAAGAACAGCAACGTATCATCCTACTCATAAATAATCCTATCAAATTTCATAACCACTGAAGTGTGAAGCGACCCATTCCAAAAGGTGTCAAGAGACCACTTCCCCCGAGTAGTTGAATTGATGCAGTCCGTCTCTTAGAATAGAGCTCAAGAACTATCCCGAATACACATCATGCCCAGAAAGAAAACTCCTCCCCAATGTTTGTGGTAAACAATGGCTTTCTTCCCTGATGATCGTGTATGAAGCTCAAGAACCCGGTACACCAATATCCAAGAACTCTCCCAATACACATCATGAGGGTAATGGAAAACACCTCCTAGTGTTCACATCTTTCGCCTCATGATCGTATGAAGCTCAAGAACCCGAAGTACACACATTCCCACCGAAAAGAATAACCGATAACACCTCCCTCATGTTACACATTTATTTCCCCTGAATATGTCATACTTGTGTACCTCTTTTTATCTTCGAAACTTTCTAACATCACTTCCCAATAGTTGGAATAATAACACTAAAGACTTGATGTAAAACCTTGAGTTTCTCTCTGGTCATGACATTCTCTTCCGGATATCTTCAATCACTTAAAAGAATTAAGTTCATCAAGTTTATTCGCGTTTAGATGCTTGTCTCCTTCCCCTTGTGGTTTTGACACTCTTAATCCAGAACATATTATAAGCCCAAATACTTGAAATCATTTTGAGAATACCACATTTAATCTTTGTGAGAAATCAATTGCTAAGAATCGATGTGAGCAAATCTAATTAGGGATTAAATCGCACACATCACCCTCCCTAATTAGTGCTCTCCCCTAAGCCTAAAAATCTTGATGAATGCCCGAATAAGAAGAAGTCTTTAGATTGTTAAATACATTCTGTCTTTAGTCTTCTAACATGCATCCAAAAATGTAGAAATGATCAGTAGACTCGACCTTCTTCAAGATTGTTCAATTGGGGAATAGATAGTTAACATCGTATCTCACCAAAAGCATCCCAATTAACTTACCTCTTTCAAATCCCCTTAGCTAAAATCCCTCCCAATCAAACAAGAACCGAAAGATGTTCATCAAAGAAATTTAATCACCAAGAACGCAACACACCGAAATGGTAACACCACCAAGCAATCATCAAACAACAAGAACAAGGTCGTTGGGATCATCATCATGTTGATGACGCGGAAGCATTAACCGAAGAACTATGTCGATAAACTCATCAGTCCATGAGAAGATGTCAACCAATGGATCTTAGAAGAAACATCATGTGAAGATGAACCATAATAATCGCTCTTACATGAGTTAGGAGCCGTTTGACCATATATTCTCAAATATCAATCAACCATGCAAAAATTCACACTTTTCTCCCCTCAAAAATTGCATACGGAGATGCCATTCTTGATTAAACAAGTGATTATCATCCAAATGTATTCTATTCACACTTCTCCCCGCAAAATTAGCACATGATGTCGCCATCTTCATTATATTGAGCAAGTGGAATAAGAGTAATTATCGGTAGTCCGGTTCACTTGATGACCGGCGCATGGAAAAGCATGAAGCATGTTGATGAGAATGGTCATAATAAGAAGATTTCTTTTCTTCCGAAGATAATGCGACTGCGCACACATTTCTTTTCTTAAGAGTACGAGGCTTGAACTGTTGTGTTCAAACGTCATAAGAAGATTTCTCTTCTTTTTGAAGATAAAGCGCACTGAATCGTACACTTTTCTTTTCTTTAGAGAACGAGGCTTAAACTGAAGTATTCAAACGTCATAAATCTCTCTCTTTTCATCTACTCTTGGCAAACATGTAATCAACCCATTATCATTCCGTAGGCTCTTTGTCGTGACAACTGATGGAGAAAACCCAATATGATGAATTTGACCCCGAAGTAAACTAACCCGAACTCATGACTTAAACTTGCACATATTTAACAAAGAGTGGTGTCGAGACTTCATCCTCCATTGAATCTCTAAGTACATTATACTCTTCATCCAACCAACCATCAAGTATAAGACGTATATTACCTCTTGAAAATCCACAATTGAATGTGACACTGAGCACTACAACGTAATCCTTAAAGTGATAGTTATTTTGTGGTGGTAAAAGCCCAATTCCCCCAAGTGGTAAAAGAAAAGGAAAATGTCACTCAACAATAACTAGATTTCCAAGTCTTCGTTTTTGATAATAAGCTCGAACAAGGATCATGAAAAATCTTCATCCAACCATCCCGATACCTTCCAGATGCTAAGTACATCGCCCGTGATATTTCACTTCAACCTCAAATAAATAATACAATTAACCCGTTGTCACGTCTTCTGGTTAAAAGCTCAACTCTAGCCTCCTTTTACGCTTTAAGTGAACTATGATAATGGTTTCATCCCGACCATGGTTAAAAGCACATAACCACGTAAAACCATGTAATAACCAACCTGCCATGAAGACAATCCAAACAAACACCCAATTCATGAAGTACACCCTTTTATCCCTTCTTCAAGGTTGAAACTGTAGCACCAACATTGGATAAGATCTGAAATACACTTTCCGTTCTCCGGATAGTTCCATCATCACGGATTTTACAATTCTATGGTTTAAACCAAAAATAGTTTCTTTTCAGGATTTTACAAAACCAAAAATAAACCGTGAGATTGAACTGGAAATGCACTTTACTTACATCGGGATGATTCCATTGTCACGGGATTTAACAAGTCTATGATTTAAACCGAAATAGTTTCGCGAGATTTTACAAAATCAAGACAAAACCGTAAACAATGTCAGTTTGAATGTGTAATGACAATTTTGGTTTCTGTGAACTGTTAGGGAACATGCAGCGTTCATCGGTTCATTCAACATCATCAACATCATCCATCCAATAAACACATTGGTAAACACATACATTAATGATTCTCGTCAGAATTGCAGTGACAACATGGTGAAGTAAAACCGATATGCCAAACTTGATCATGAAGTGAAATTTCCCAGATTTGTTACTTAAACTTGTACTAATCCTTGTGAAGAAGAAACGGTGTACCCAATGTACAAAACCTCTTGACGATCCTCAATCACAAGACAACCAAAGTGATAGTTACATTGTGGGTTGCGGAAAATCACCCAACTAAATAGCCAAGTATTTATCACCCACAATAAACGCCCAAACAAGTCATCTTCGCGGAAGGGTAAAGGAAGACTTAAAAAGTAAACGCTACCAAAGACTTCACTTCAAACCCAAGTAAGAAATACCGTACAAACATCCCCGTAGTTAACTTTGTTCAATACCCCAAGCCGAGACATAATATACTCCATGAAAGTGCATAAACCAAAGTATCAAACCCACACAACACAACAAATCTCAACATCAACTCTCATCATTAAGCAACATAACCCAAATCAAATAATTAAATCTCAAAATCAATCAAATCTCATCATCAAATTCAAATCACATATTTATAATCCAGTTAGGAGGGGCCCAATCGCAATTTTGAACTCGATCCAATTGTAAACATTATCCCCGATTCATTCAATATATACTAGTACTTGTCCAAGACCGGTCCATGAGATCCAAACCGATTTAAAACAATTAGAGCCTAAGAACATTCAAATCCAATAATACTCAAATGATACAGGGAATTACAACGTCCATATCACAATCACATAAACATCCTAATAGCACGCACATTCAATAATCAAATCCAACTTGTCACAATATATGTCAGGACCAATTCCAATTATATACCGTCCAACACAATCCGGCCCAAATGTATTAGTGTGGTTAACCGGCCCAGTAATCCAAATCCCTACCTAATAATCCAGTTATAAAACTCTTACTATCAACACAATCCCTAAAAATTTTCTTACCCTAACACAATTAGTACACGCCCCCATCTTCAGCTTTGCATCACAAACCCTAAATCACAATCTAACTCTACGCCCCCATCATAACCCATTAAAAAAACGTGTCTTCAAAAACACTTCATATTACTCATTCATTGAACTAAGAGGCAGCCACAGGGATGGCTTGAGCCTAGTAAAAACGCCACAGGGATGGCATGAGATAATCGAGAGGCTTCAAGGTAGGTTTTAATCTTTCTTTTGTTTTCTTGTTAAGGTGTAACTGAAACAAAGGATAAGAATAACATAAATGTTATTTATTATTCTTTATATTCGGATATTTTCGGATAATAGTCCCAAAAAAATGATCTATGATGCAAACCTTTTGGTTTCGAAGTCTTTGGACGAGTTAATATGAAAACCAAGGAGATAGACTGAGATCTCACACACCCTTTATTTTGTTTTGAAAATAGATGATTCTTGTTAAAGCACAATCGATAAGAAAGTAAGAAAGAGACACTTCATGTTTTGATCTTACTAAAGTATTTCGAATAATAAAGGAAAGTGCTTCTTGTATAGATCAATGATGGATATGGTTTTTCATGATTAATGACCTTCAAGTCATGTAATTACTTAGAGTAACATGGAAAATGTAAACTGAGATCTTGTTTTTATTTGATTCGAGTCTTGGATATGATTGAGAGTTGAGTTTGTTTTTAGTTTTGGATCGAATCATATGGACTGTTTCATATAAATTCAATTTATGTTGGACCTGGACTGATGATGGTGATATACTGAAGTCTATTATGATATGATATTTGGTAATGTTGTCTTGGTCGACTTGATGATTCTTCTTCTTCATCTATTCTTTTAATTTTTGGACAAGTCGCTACATCTTGACAAGTCAAGTCGCTGCATATTTGAGTCAACAAGTCGCTATACATCTTAAGCAAGTCACTACTTGTTAAGAGTAATGAGTCAAGTCGCTAACATTTTTTTTCGAGAACAAGTCGCTACATCTTTTTCATACACAAGTCGCTAACCTGTTAAACAACAAGTCGCTATACGATTTTGTCAAGTCGCTACATCTTGTTCTGTTAACAACTCACTTGACATTAAATAATGTCAAGTCGCTACTTCAACTCGCTATAGAGAAACAGCTTTTGACAACACGCTAACAAGAAAGTTTGACCATTTTAAATCTTTTGGCGATTTTTCCAACCAAATTCATACTAACCCCGAAAAATTGCATATGTATAAATATTACCCATATGACCAAGACGTATGACCCCCCAAAAACATCACGAGTTTGGTACAAAGACACAAAGATGATGAGTTACAAGACTGCAGTTTTGACAAACACATGACACAAAACAGATGTAAATTTTATAGACTATTGGACTTTGACCAAATAACTCATGTGTAAAAACTGTTAACCACAAAGATAGGAAAAAGAATTTTTCAGCCAATAAACCTTAGTACAACAACAGCATAAACACAATACAAAACCACAAAAAATCATCAAAACACAAAAACCATGGCTCTGATACCAATTGTTGGATCTTAATATTATTGTGTTTGATGATTCGGGTGGCCGTGGATGGTGATTATACAAGTATGCCATGTTTTAGAGAGAGAAAGAGTGAGAGGGTGTTCTTGGTAGAGACTTGCTTTACCAATATGAAAGGTTAGATTATGAGAAGCACCACCCCTTCCAAGGATGGAAGGGGTATTTATAGTTACAGACAATACGACGTCCTGACGGCCTGTGGATCAGGTATACAGTGGGTAAAGACCCGTCCTTCCTCCACGGTGTTGCACTAAACTAAACTACGCTACAAACTAACTAATTAACTACAACATAACGTAAATAACGACATGTCTACGAGCTAACTTAAGCTAGATAATATTTGGGGTGACCGACTCTTCACAATGGAATTTCTAATTCCTAACAGTTTTAATGTTTCTTCATAATCAATACATAATAGGATCATGTTCTTTTATCAAAGTAATGCCATTACACAAAACATTATGTTCTTTCTTGAGATTAGAAGGATTTTCATATCCTAAAGTCATTTTTTGTGTAGTATGATAAAATGAATCTGGTTTGTTTTTAATTCTTTGATTTTGTGTGTTAACTCTATGATTTTGCCAGAATGTCTTCTAATTCTTTGATTTTGTGGTTAACCAGAATGTCTTCTAATTCTTTGATTTTGTGTGTTAACTCTATGATTTTGCCTAAAAGTTTATCCTCTTTCTTTGCAAAGTCCTTTTTCAACTCATCTCGTTCTTTTTCAAGATTGGTGTAAGCTGATTTTTGTTTTGAAAATTGGTTTGAAGGATCAAAAATTTTCTCTTTTTGTTTGAACTGATTTGAAGTTCGTCAAATTTGTTTTTCAATTTCCTTTCTTTAACAAGTAACTTCTTATAACAAATTTCAAACTTTGACTCGCGTTGTTTATCAAGTTGAAAACTTTTTCCATTTTCCTTATCTCTCTCAAGCTCAGCGATTAATTTCTCATTCGCGACCTTAACTTCGTGATTGACCGTTTTAACTTTCTCAATCTTAATGCTAGAATTATTAAGTAACGATTCAAATAAAGCACGTTTTCCTCATCACCTCAAGTATTCTTGTAACTGAGCCTCTACTAAGATTCACATACGGGGTAGTAGAATTGATATTGCTACTTATCTGCTCATCCAAATATGCATCATAAATGGGTGTTGGAGTCTTATAATGATGTGCCTCATGAGCACACATATCAAATTTATCATTATTATAGCATGTAGTAAAGGTTGGTACCTTAGAAAGTGCATTGGTGTCATAAACATGAGGTGTGTCAGAATCACTGTTGTACTTAGCCTTCTGAAGATTTTTCCATTTAGGTGCAGTTGCATTAACATTCTCTTGATCCTCCATGTCATCTTTATAAGCCAAAAAAATCATGCTCTTCAGCACTCAACTAAATCTCTGCTTCTTCTTTCTGAGCCAACAACAACACTTCTTGCCATGTAACCGACTCCTCCACATTTGTAACATGTTATTTGATTACCATGATTCATATTTCCATAATTTCAAACAACTGGAGCAGCAACATTCCTATTCGGATTACCTACTGTCTGATTCCCGACATTCTGACCCCTCATTTCTAGCAAACTAACCCATCTGATTTCCAGCAAACTGACCCCTCTAATTCCTGTGTTCTGCATATTCTGATTACCCATCTAAAATCCCGTAGCATATCCATGTTGATTCCCAATAACTCTAACCATTTGTCCTTCTTGACCCATATTCAAACTTGGCTTAGCAATCTTCATGTTGCGAGTGTCTGATGAAATTCTTTGGTTGTTATTAGTTGGTGTAGAATAGCATCCTTGAAATGCCTTTGTTAAATAAGCAAATGCGTGTGTCAAAGTTGCAGTAGATTCATCATTGTCAGTGTTCTTGGGATCCTGTTGCTGTGGAATAACCTGTTGTGAGGTTAAGAGACATGATCTAACAGAAGCTTTCACTGAACAAACCTCCTAAGACAGATAGAACAGTAATGCCAAACACCCCTTAGATCACTGATTTGCAAACTGAGACAAATCCAAACACATAACCAGTGTATTTTATGATCAAATTAACTTAATATGACTAAATTACTACTAATAGAACAGGTTTTAACAGATTTTAACTACAAATTCAGATTGTGCACAAGAACTTGAAAATCACTTACAACTTGTCCAAGCCACTATGGCTAGCAAACTATGAAACAAAGACCACTAATCCTATCAAATCCAACCCAATAAGCTATAATTCACCCCATTCCATTCCTGCAACAACCCATTCCATTCTGCTTCAATTTTTGTACCCGTGTTGACTTTTGTTGACCAAGGTTCACAAGTGAGTGAAACTGAATTGTGAGCTTATGGAAAGCTTTTATGAGCTTATATGAACTTATTTGAAGTTGAAATTGAATTGCTACAAGCTTGACAAATGAGTTTTAAACTTAAGAATTTCAACAGTTAACACATTATATGGAGATTTGCCTTGAACTAAAATTGATGTTTAAAACAAGTTGAAATTCACTTAGAAACTGTTATTGGATACACATAAACTTAAAAATACAAATTCAAACTATTTAAGACATGGTAATTAATAATTCGACATACATTGTTTAAAAAACTAAGACTAACTCTTTGCTTGATGCTTCTCTTGGCCTTTTATACACCCAAGTCTGTCTCTGTCCTCCTTCTGAATAATTCCCAGCACAAAAAGTGGCCATTGGATGACTGCAAATGATCCTAGCCGTTTAAAGAGTTTTTGGCGCCAAATCCTTTTTTAACAGCTGGAGGTAGGCAGGGTAGGTATGGGGTACATTTAATGATCCCTTGGAGTCTTGTGTTTGGAGGGGGGAAGTAGTGATGATGGTTGAGTGTATCAGGTGAGTTGCAGGGGGGGGAATGATGGTTATGGCTTCTCGTGAGGGAGAGAGGGAAAATGGGTGGGTCAAATGGTTTGACCGTATATTAATAATAGGGTTGGGTTGGTTTCGGGTTAAAAAACGGGTAATGGTTTGGGCTGGGTAGTTGGATTGGGCCAAATGTAATAAAGGGGTCCATTTGGATAAGTTAACAACACAAGGACTAATTATGCAATTCCAACAAACCAAGGGACCAATCCTGTAATTTTGCAAAGGTGCTTCAGGGACTGAAATTGACAAGATTTGATATTACAAGGACCAAAGTTACCAATTTCAGATTTTCCAGGGGCCATTTCTGCCAATTTGCAAACTTGAAGGACCAATTTGTAATTTTCTCAAAACTTTTACATTTTTCACCAAAGGACCAAATTTGACAAGTTATGATTTAAAAAGGACCTTTGATGATTTTTCTTTTGAAATTTTGACTCAGGGACTATTTTTGACAATTTTAGAAACTTAGGGGACTGAAACTGCAATTTTTGCAAATTTGATATGTTTTTCATTTGATTTTAATATTTTTGCATTTAAAACACATAAAACACTGATTTGTGATATTTTGATCATTTTGATGTGTTTCTGAGTGTTTTCAGATGATTTTGCAGTTTATATTGTACAAAAATGATGAGTATTTACACACTCATCACTTATCCTTGATTATTTGCTTTGTCCAAATGTGATTGTGTAATAAACCATGAGAAAATGTCGGTTAGGGTAATTTTGGCACCAAATTTAAAATTTTTCATGACATATAGGAGTGGGCCATTAGTCTTAACAAAAGCGTCTCATGGATAGGAAGTTATATGACTAGCACAAAAACCCTTTACCACCCAAATTCCACCAAAATGTGAGGATCGCCCTTAGATTAGTAGGAATAAAAGCATTCATCTTCAATGCTTAGAGTGTGAACCGGTAGTATATTAGATTCTAGAACTTGTTTTGTGATGCATTCGGATCGCATAGTGAGGCTACACTTGCGTAGTTAGGAATAACTAAATGATAAGAGGCATTAGGATAACCCTTGTTTGATACCTGTAATATAATTACTTCTTCCACATCGGTTGAGTAATTCCCCACACCCTTTGCGGTTGTAATCATCTTTAGTACACGATACCCCTAGTTAACCCTCGAGCCTATCCTTTTCGCGGTTCTCGTGATGTTTCGGTTTTTTCAGAATATCAATGAAGAGCATTGTTTACACCCCACCCCCAAATATACACCCAAATCGCCTTAGCCTACCCCTTATGCACTCACTTTTAGTGCAAATGTTTGTTATCACCCTAAACCCTTAGTTCAATTATCTAGTTGCTTGCATAAGTTGCTAAGTCGAGTCATATCCTTTGTATACGGTTTTGGGACGATTGGGATTCATGGGAAAAGTTAAAGTTTATGAAATGACGGGAAGGGAACGTAAATTCAAATTCCCTTTGTTTGCATAATAATGTACCCCAAGTGTTTTGATCTTATTTTACCGGGCGGATTTGCCCTTTACCCAAAAAAAAAAAAAAAAAAGTGTTTTGATCTTTTCAAATCGGGTCAAATTAGTGTTAGAGTAATAAAAACTCAAGTGTAGGGATATGCCTATAAATCCCTATTATTTTGATGTTACCATAGAGGATGGTAGAGTAAAAGTGTATATAAAAAAAAAATCGAAAAAAAATAGAAAAAGAGAAAAAGAAAAAAAAATAGAGTGTGAAAAAAAAAACAAAAAACATACGGGCTACCATCCTACATCTATCCTTTAAATTTATGTTTGTTCATTTCAGTTATCTAGAGTTTAGAGTGTCGAGTCTTGGCTTAGCAACGCCATTCTTCGTATGCATTTAACATAAAGATTTTTGACTTACCACCACTAAATAGCCTATCCCACCAAACCCTTATTTCCCTACCGTAAGCCTAACATTACAACCCTTTAAAAGACCTCTTTGATAGTCTTTCCTAGGTGCTTACGCCAAAGCGATGGAGGTTTGATCTATTCTCAAGCCTATGGTAATCTATGTACTAGGACCGGTTAATGAGTGTTTATCTTCCATTTCCTATTTGTTATATTTCATATATACACCCGAGAGAGATGATAGTATCCAAACACCCCATGTGAGGTGCTAGTATGTAATTTCTGTGCTTGTTATGACTTTTTCGGGGCTTATATGTGTGTGAATCGTTCTAAACTAATGCTTTATGACCCCTAACTTATAAATTAATTGGCTAAAAGCACATTTGCTTGAGGACAAGCAAATAACAAGTGTAGGGATATTTGATAAGGTTTTAAAAGGTACCATTTTGAGGGGTCGTTTAAGTCCTTATTTGATCACTTTTGTATCCGTTATTGCTTAATATCGTTCCTTTTCACTTTTTAGGTCTCGTGAAGGCAAAATGCTGGAATGGCACTTACTTGGACGAAAAGGCGCGAATATATGAAGAAAATGGCCAAAGTCAAAATCGAGACACTCACAGTTGCTGAAACTAGAAGGCGACGGCGTCAGGTGTTAATGGCGACGCCGTCCCAAAATTATCGTGACGATCCAGAACCCAAAACTCGTATTTTCAAGTGACGACGTCTAGTTGTAAAAGAGTAGGCCGTCGCTACTCAGACGGCCTAGATGCAATCCAGACGACGTCAGAAGCTGAAGAGGACGACGTCACGGACACAAGGTGACGCCGTCGCAAGGTTAACGTGGCCAAGACGAAACCCTAATGACGGCGACACGACGGCGTCACTAAACATAAGGTGACGCCGTCGCAATTGTAATCTTATATATAGAATATGAATTTTTCAGTCTTTGTGTGGAGAGTCTTTGGAGTAAAAACCTAAAACCGAACCTAAGGTGTCTTGTACAGTATTTTAGGGTTTTAAACGTTATCATACATCAAGATAAGTCTTTACTTCATTAATTCAATTATGTCTTTGATTATTTGTGTGTATGCTTGCATGTTCTCCATGTCCGGCTAATTTATTTGTGTGTTTGCTTAGGAAGTATGAAACTTAATTATTGAATATTGATTGGTTGTTTCTTATCTTAGTTGATTAATGATCTAGTAATGCGATAGGTCATTCGTTGTGTACTTAATGCTTGATTCATCTTTGTGAACCTTAGAATATAATTACCTGAGTAGTTGTAGGCTAAACCATCCAAAGAGCGCCTTAGAGTAGGAGTTTATCATCCCTAGTGGGTTTGTAGACGAGACCCTTTGGTAAGTTCAAAGAGTTAGGGAGAAACGCATACCCTACAACTTTAGACACACAACGCAATTAAGAATAAGACGTGACACTCAACCATCAATAGGAGATAATTAAGGAGTAATACAAACTAAGTAAACACATCTTTAAACTATCATACGAGCACACATTAATTAGACATAGACTCCCACAACCTTAGTTTAGATAATTAGATAATAGTAGAGTAATCGGTAGAAATACCAACCCCCCAAATCCAATACCCGAGATTCGTACCTTTCCATTTCATAAAACATAAAAAGATAAAAAATAATCTTCCTCAACCTTAACCTTAGCATAGTAACTCCTTACTAGCATTCCTATTCCCCTAGAGAACGATATCAATACCCGTGGCTTACCCTAATTACTACACTACAACGATTAGGTTCACTGCCTAGGGTGTTATAAAACTTGCTCGAAGAAAAGGAAGTTTCCTTGACCCCGAACGACGCGTGTAGCGTTATCAGGAGGCAACTCATGCTTAATTGTTCGCGTGTCAACATAGCTCTGTGTAAAGCCAAGGGTGATGAGGAAGGTTGTAAGTTTTTTCAAACCATTGTCTGTTGGCCTGTTTCAAACCATAGAGAGATTTTCTGAGTTTGCAGACTTTGTAGGGTGGAAGCTTTTAATTGTAGCCTTATGGAACATGCATATAGACTTCTTCTTGTAGGTCACCAAGAAGAAATTCATTATTGATATCTAATTGCTCAATGATCCATTGTTGACTGACTGCAATTGCAAGGAGTGCTCTGATAGTGGACATTTTGGCAACTGGTGCAAAGGTCTCATGGTAATCTACTCCTCTCTTTTGATGGTATCCCTTTGCCACAAGTCTAGCCTTGAATCTCTTTATGCTCCCATCAGTTCTGAGTTTGATTTTGAATACCCATTTGCACCCAATTGCTGACTTTCCTTTGGGGCAGTTGTGTGAGTTCCCAAGTGTGATTCTATTCTAATGCTAGTATCTCTTTTTTCATTGCTTCAACCCATTTGGGGCACTTTGAGGCTTGTAAAAATGCTATTGGTTTAATTGCTTTGTCAATAGAAAGTATGAAATGTAGTGATTTAGATTTGAGATTGGAGTAGTTTAAATAGTGAGTGTGGTGATGTTTTGATGTGGTAAAAGTATGAATGTTGGATTTTGGAAGTTGACAATGGTAATCTTGAAGTTTAGTGGGGAGTTGTTTATGTCTTGTAGAGGTTCTAATGGGAAGTGATTGAGTGGTTGCAGTAGGTGGTGGCACGGGATCTGTGGGTATAGGTGTTGGTTCAGGACTTGGTGGTGTGGTTGTTGATGAGGTATGGATTGGGTCAGGATCTCGTGGTAGTGGTTCAGGGGTTGGTAGTGTTGTTGCAGGTGTTGAAATAGGTTCAATTGGTGGTAAAGGTGTAGTAGTATGAGAATGGTAATTGGCATTGGATGTTGTTGGTGATGGTGATGTATTAAGGGGTGTTTGGGTGAAGGATGGTGGTATATGTGATGACTGAGGTTGAGGTGATGGTTCGTGGAAAGAGACAAAGTGCTCTTGTATAATTCAAGATTAAGAGCACACAGAGGAAGGAGTAAGCCAAAATGGTGTGGCCCCTACACGGTGAAAGAGGCAAAAATAAGAAGTGGAACCATTGTGCTATTTGACGTCAATGGGAGGGAGTTCACGGTAAACATACGACATGTAAAACCTTATGATAATGACCTAGTGAATGAAGAAGATGACGGAAAAGAAGTCGCATAGGAGCATGACTTCGAGTCTAGCTACAAGAATCATAAATAAAGAAAAGCGTTTCGTGGGAGGAAACCTATGCTTAATTGTTTGCTTGTTTTATTTTTCAATTTGTGTGTTTATATACCTTTTTCATTGTTGTGTATTCTCATGTTTGACTTTGTGAAAATGCTTTATTTTGTTTTTAACTTCGTCTTAATTACATATAAAGGTATTTTACAAAAAGATAAGTGTAGGGAAGATCATATAAGTTCTTAAGAACATGAACATGAGAATTACAATAATTGAAATTGATATATATGGTTGTTTGTTAGAGTCAAATGCTTGTATTTAGTCATAAATAAGGCAATTTTTCCGGAAAAACGCAGCACACCAGTTTTTGTCAGGACATCCTGACGGCGTCAGAATTAAAGCCTGACGACGTTAGGCAATGTAGAAGCAGAATGTTCAGTTTTCGTTTTCTGTGCAGTTTATAATTTTTATTATTTAATGGTTACGCTGTAACTTTTAATAGAAGTTACGCCGTAACTAGTAGCTTGAAAAAGAAAATATGGAATTGTAATAGAAAATTGCAATATGAGAGACTGAGATACGTACCTTATACGGTATTGAAAGTATTCACGTCCCTTATCTTAGGTCAATATTATAATTCATACCTTAGATCTTTCATTAACTGATCCCCGGCAGCGGTGCCAAAAAGTTGATGTGCTATTTCATCCTGCTTTTAATATTTATAAAACTAAGATAAACTAGGATAAACACATGCTAACGGGCAGAGAACCTGATCAGATGAAGTAAAGCCTTCAGTAAATCCGAGTGTCGTCCCAAGAGAGTTGTGACCTTGAAAGAACTAAGATGATTAGAAGTAACATAATTTGATATCGATATGATAATTTAGATATAATTATTCTATTTACACAGACATAAGAGTCTAAGATAAAGAGGTAGAAAAGTGAAGCTTAATCAAGATTACAGATAAGAATTAATTCTCAATATAAAGTTTCAATATAGTGGTTAATTATCGCCAGTCTCCTTTGGTCAATTTGTCATGGCCTATGGTTCTTAGATTCCTCACCGAGATAAACAGGTCACCCAGGATCATTCGGTAACCTAATATCAGTCATTAAGAGTCAAATCTAGTAGATCTAGTCTATGGAAACCTGGCCATTAGGAACTTAGGTTTCCCCCAGCTTCTTAAATACCTCCACTTGATAGGTGGTCATTTGGTTAGTTCGCACACGAAGAACGGTTGTACTATGGCCAATTCCTTCCATACTTCGCAACCTATTAGGCTGAGATCAGTTGGTCAATTCTCCCAACCCTTTAGATACTAACAAGCTTATAATATTATTGAGCTAATGGTTACGCCATAGTCTTTGTAAAGTTGATGCTTATCCATGGTTACAGCGTAACCTGAGCTGATGGTTACGCCGTATTCTTCGTAAAATCATCATATCATGAACTGTAGTCTTGTTACGGCATAACTCCACCTCATGGTTACGCCGCATTCTTTGTGAAATAGATTACGACGTAACTTCCTCACTTAGTTACGCCGTGGTCTTCAGTAAATATGAGAGAAAATCATCTTTGATCTCAGAAATGTCCAAATACCGCTTCTTCATAGTAAATAGTTCCTGAAATGAAATAAGAAGGAATAAGGGTGATTCTAATAGCATTTTAAACATAATATGACGATAAAGGGAAAAATTAACACTTATAATATCAGGTTAATTTGATGTTATCAGTTAGGCCTTGGGTAGGGAAATAAAGGGTTTTGTTGGATATGGGGATATTTAGTGGTGGCAAGTCAAAAATCTTATGTTACAAGCATGTAAAACGTGGTGTTGCTAAGCCAAGACTCGACTCACTAACACTAGATAATAACTTGAAACAAAATTAAAAGACATAAACATAAAAACCTAAAACATAAAGATAGATCTAGGATGGTAGCCCATATATTTTTTTTCATACTTTTTTTTCTACCATCCTCTATGATAACATCAAAATAAAGGGATTTATAAGTGCATCCGTACACTTGAGTATTTATTTCACTAATACTAACTGACCTTATATGAAAAGATCAAAACACTCGGAGTACTTAATTACGTAGACAAAGGAAAATTGAATTTATCGTTCCTTCATGTTACTCCATAAAATACTAATTTAACCCATGAGTGCAAATCGTCCCAAAACTATATACAAAATATATGACTCGGATTAGCAACCATGCAAGTAACTAGATAATTGAACTAAGGGTTTAAACAATGATTAAAATTATGCATTAAAGATGAGTGCATACAAGGTGGGCTAAGGCAATTTGGGTGTAACATTTGGCGTTGGATTGTAAACAATACTCTTCATTGATATTCTGAAAACTGAAATATCACGAGAACCGCGAAAAGATAGGCTTTTAGAGGTTAACAAAGGGTATCGTGTACTAAAGATGAATACATCACAAGAGTGTGGGGAAAATTACTCAACCGATGTGGTTGATGTAATAAAATTACACTTTTAAAACAAGGGTTATCCTAATGCCTCTTATCATTTAGTTAATCCTAACTACACGAATGTAGTATCACTAGCGATCTTGGAATGCATCACAAAAAAAGTTCTAGAATCTATTATACTACCGGTACACTCACTAAGCATTAAAGATGAATGCTTTTATTCCTAAAGATCTAGGGGTGAACCTTTCATTTTTGGGGTGGAATTTGAGTGGTATACGGTTTTTGTGCTAGTCATATAATTCCTATCCATGAGACGCTTTATTAAGACTAAAGTTTTACTCGTAAGTGCCAATTTTTTTTTTTAATTTTTTGCTAAAATGATAAGGATTTAAAACATACGTTTTTAGGGGGTCATTTAAGCCCTAAATCAACACATTTTATATCCGTTACTGCTTAAAATAGTTCATTTTCACTTTTTAGGTCTTTTGGAAGCAAAATGCTAGAATGAAGCATATTTGGACGAAAAGGAGCGAAAAAATGAAGAAAATGGCAAAGTTAAGATCAAAGGCCATCCAACACACCTGACGGCGTCCCAAAAAATGGGCGACGCCGTCCCTCTATTGAAGACTTGATCAAAAGTGAACGCGACGGCTCAGCAGAATGTTTGGTCCTAAAGCCTGACGGCGTCACGCATTAATTCTGGAAGGCGTCACTTACAAAAACTACACCAGACGCCCAAGATCCAAGACTCAGACGACGCAGTAAGCTACTAAGACTGACGGCGTCACAAATCTCAAATGACGCCGTCCCAACGATGACTTGGCCTAAACAAAACCCTAATGATGGCGACCTGACGACGTTACTAGAAAAAGGTGACGCCATCGCGATTATAAATCTATATATAGAATTCAATTTTTCGCTATTTTAAGAGCTAGAATTTTAGAGAGCAAACCCTAACTCAGTTGAGAATTTTGTCAATATGATAGAGTTTTCAATAAGGATGAAAAAGGAAGTCACGTAGGAGCACGACTTCGAGTCTAGCTACAAGACTCATAAATAAAAAAAAGTGCTACGTGGGAGGCAACCCATGCTTAATTGTTCGCATGTCAACATAGCTCTGTGTAAAGCCAAGGGTGATGAGGAAGGTTGTAAGTTTTTTCAAACCATTGTCTGTTGGCCTGTTTCAAACCACAGAGAGATTTCCTAAGTTTGCAGACTTTGTAGGGTGGAAGCTTTTAATTGTAGCCTTATGGAACATGCATATAGACTTCTTCTTGTAGGTCACCAAGAAGAAATTAATTATTGACATCTAATTGCTCAATTATCCATTGTTGACTGACTGCAATTGCAAGGAGTGCTCTGATAGTGGACATTTTGGCAAATGGTGCAAAGGTCTCATGGTAATCTACTCCTCTCTTTTGATGATATCCCTTTGCCACAAGTCTAGCCTTGAATCTCTTTATGCTCCCATCACAGTTTCTGAGTTTGATTTTGAATACCCATTTGCACCCAATTGCTGACTTTCCTTTGGGGCAGTTGTGTGAGTTCCCAAGTGTGATTCTCTTCTAATGCTAGTATCTCTTTTTTCATTGCTTCAACCCATTTGGGGCACTTTGAGGCTTGTAAAAATGCGGTTGGTTTAATTGCTTTGTCAATAGAAAGTATGAAATGTAGTGATTTAGATTTGAGATTGGAGTAGTTTAAATAGTGAGTATGGTGATGTTTTGATGTGGTAAAAGTATGAATGTTTGATTTTGGAAGTTGACAATGGTAATCTTGAAGTTTAGTGGGGAGTTGTTTATGTCTTGTAGAGGTTCTAATGGGAAGTGATTGAGTGGTTGCAGTAGGTGGTAGCACTGGATCTGTGGGTGTAGGTGTTGGTTTAGGACTTGGTGGTGTGGTTGTTGATGAGGTATGGATTGGGTCAGGATCTCGTGGTAGTGGTTCAGGGGTTGGTAGTGTTGTTGCAGGTGTTGAAATAGGTTCAATTGGTGGTAAAGGTGTAGTAGTATGAGAATGGTGATTGGCATTGGATGTTGTTGGTGATGGTGATGTATTAAGGTGTGTTTGGGTGAAGGATGGTGGTATATGTGATGACTGAGGTTGAGGTGATGGTTTGGGAGTGTAGTTTGTGTTGTCTATGGTAGGAGTGTGGGAGGTACTTGTAGGTTTTGGTGTGGTGTGAAAATTGAAAGTGGTCTTATCAAAGAGGACGTTTCTACTTGTGATAATTTTATGTGTGTTAAGGTCATATAAGAGATAACCTTTTTGGTTGTGGGTGTATCCAACAAGAACAGTGGGAGTGGATCTAGGATTGAATTTGTCTGTTGTGTGGTGATATGCATGAGCTAAGCAACCAATGATTCTTAGATGGTCGAATGGAGGTGGTTTGTTATAAAGGAGCTGGTATGGACTGTGATTGTTGAGTGCTTTTGTTGGAAGTCTGTTTATGATGTAGATGGATGCTAGAAGGCTGTAACCTTATATGTGTTTTGGAAAGTTAGCTTAAAGTGGATGGCTCTTGCCATTTCTAATAAGTGTATGTGCTTTCTTTCAACTATAGAGTTTTGTTAAGGTGTGTATGGACATGATGTTTGGTGCGTGATACCTTTTGATTGAGTGAAATCAAGGAATGGAGAGTTGATGAATTCTGTACCATTATCACTCATAATAACTTTAATTGTTGTTTGAAATTGATTCAGTATTGATTGATAGATGACTTTGAAAGTAGAAAGAACATGATGTTGTTTGGTAAAAGATAGGTCTAAGTAGCCCTTAAGTAGTCCTCAACAATTGTTAAGAAATAGGCACATTTATTTATAGTACAATGCTTGTAAGGGCCTGAGATATCCATATGAATGAGATCAAATTTTGATTTTGCATGTGATTCACTGACAGGAAAAGGTAAAATGTGTTGTTTAGATAATGGACAAATGGTACATTTAGTTTCTGAATTACATGAGACAGGAAAGGAAAATTTTGGAATTTGCTTGATAGTAGAGAGTCGAGTATGGCCTAGTCTAGCATGCCTAAATGTGGTCTGCTTGAGCTTGATAGTAGGAAAGAATCTAATGTAGTTGGAGTTGAAGTTGTGTTGAGAAGATAGAGTCCACCATGAAGTGTATCATGAGTAGTGTTCCCATCATGGTCTTGAGAGACAAATTTGTTATGTGTGAAAGTGACAGAAAATAAGGTTTTGTAAAGTAACTGACTGATGGAGGTGAGGTTATAGGTAAATTTTGGGATGTAAAGTACCTTGTGGATAGTGAGATATTTTCTAAAGTTTGAAAGATCCAATGATGTACACCTTAGTATTTTGACCATTGGGTAATGAAACAATGATTGGTGTGGTAAGGGTAGAGGTGTTGTGCATTAGTGTAAGAGATATGCAAAATATGATATGTGGCTCCACTGTCAATTATCCACATATGAAGTGTGTGTTTGGTGACATTTGAAGCAATAAATGAGTGAATCCTAGCAATAGTGTTGAATGAATGTACACCGGTGAGCTTTGAAGGAACATGAGCAGTATGTGTAAAGGAAAGTATACCTGCCATATGTGGTGTTGTTGAACAATCAGGGGTGTTTGGAATACTGCTTTGCATCATGAGTAGCACTTGGTTTAGCTGATTTTGTAAATGATCTATCCTAGCATTGACAAGATCATCTGAATTTGTGGAGGTAGAAGGAGCTGACTGATCCAAAGGACATTCCATCTGTGGTAATGATTCATTTGAAACCATGTGGATAGACCTTGTGTTTCTAGTTCCTTGTGAAGTTCTTTGTGATGGTGGGAGATATTTGTTGTGCAAAGGATGACCAGGAGGGTAACCAAGTAACTTGAAACATTCTTCCTTTGAGTGTCATCTTACAATAAGCACAGATCACCATTTCCTAAAATTGTTTCTCCTATCAGTCTGATTCATTGAGTGGGGGTTTGGTGGTGTGGTGTTCCTTGATTGATTAGAATGATTTGAGTAGGTTATGTATGTGTTTAGTGCAGTAAGGATAGCAGGGTTTGGTTTAAGAGCTTCTCTTTGTTACTCTTCATATCTTAGCATATCGTAGGTTTAGAATCAATAGGCATTGATTGCATCAAAAGAATTTGACCTCTGATGTTAGTATAACTGTCATCTAAACCCATTAGAAATTGACTTAACCTTTTCCTCTGCTCTCTTTCACCATTTTCTTTCCCATTTTCACAAGTACATAAGGTGCTTCACTTGCATCAAGTTCATCCTAAAGACCTTTTAGTTTTTGATAATACACCTCAATTGTACTGTTGGACTATTTAAGGTCAACAATCTCATTTGCAAGTTGATAAATTCAATGTCCATCCAATTGAGAATAATGATCAAGCAGTTCATTCCATAAAGTATGTGCAGAATTGATGAATGTGAGATTATTACCTATCTACTTAGAGATTGTGTTGAGAATCCATGATATCAACATGTCATTAGCCCTCTCCCAATGTACCCTAAGTTCTGATGATGTTGGAGGTTCCCCATATTCACCATTGATCAATTTCACCTTATTCTTAGAAGTTAGAGAAATTAGCATGGATCTTTTCCAAGTACCATAGTTTCTGATCCTGTGAGTTTTCTTGATATGAGAATCATGCCAGGATGATCATTGGGATGAAACTACAGTATGCGAAGTTGTGATGTAACATCATCAAGCTGTTGTGTTGTTCTGTTAAGGGAACTTGATTCAGATGTAGGCATTGTTATTCAAAAATGTATGTGTTGTGTTTATGGAGATGAGAGTGATGAAAGATAGCAGATGAATAGCAATTTTTTTTGGAAAAAAACTCAGTTTTGTGATTATTCTATGGCTTTTGATGATTTTGTGATGTTTTTGAGTGATTTGTGATGGTTATTGTGTAGATTAATGGATTGGAATTGATAATTGTGATTGAATATGGTGTTTTGTGGTGGTTGTCGTTGAACAAAATTGTTTGAAGGTTTCTAGGTGTTATTGGGAGTAGATCCCAGTCGAGCTCGGAGGGGAGGCACTCGAGCCGATTTGGAGGGTACGTCATCATGTTTGAATACAAATTTTGTTCCGCTCTTTTGAAATTTGACATCTTTGTTAATCAGGTTATTGCGGTTCCATTCGTTTATTTATGCATATTTTGTTTGTCTGTTTGTTTATATATGTTCACTTAGGTCAGCCACATTTCTTTTCTTCATGACCGGTAATCAGGGGAATTTAGGTTATGAGTGAAGAGTGCATAGAAGCTCATACTGGACCATCTTGAGGACTAGTACACCACATCTACATTATAAGTTGTTTAGACAATGGTTTGGATTTATTTCAATCATTGAAATTCATTATGTTATAGTTTGTATTACTTTAGTAATTGGTGAATTTTGTTAATCCATTAATTAGTAAAGTTTTTCGCTTGCATTCATTTTGGTTCCATAAGTGTGACATTTAACCCTTTCACGGTGGGGTGTTACAATAACTATCTCAGAAAATATCCTTTTCGATACATTTCGATTATAATTATGCCCTTTTTAACCTTTTTGGTCTTAGGTTAGTTCCTACCGTTGGTTAGGTGGTTATCACTGCGTCTGTTAGGTGGTGTGATAAAAAGGTGATGTGATAATAAGGTTGATGTGAAGTAAAGGTAACCATTTCACCCGGCCTTATATTATTGAAGCCCATAACCGTCACAACCACTTAGCCTAAACAAGTCTATGATTTATCATATAAAGATTTCCCCCTCCAATTTTCATGATAATTGTTCAATTGTAATTTTGTTAGGTGTTAATTAGTAATGCTAGCAGGGTACCCGAACGTTGCGGGAGAGTACCCTATATTCAATTTTTTTGGCATATTATATTTTTCAATTGCATATTTTTTGTGATAATGAGTTTACGCATGACCAAAATTTTGGAATTTATCGCACACTATTTCATATTAAAATGTCAAATACGTATGAATCACGATGCAATGATGATACAAAAATGATAATCAGCAGTATTACGAGTTTGAGATGATTGACGGTGAAAAATATTTGATAATTAGTAAAGTTGTGTAATATTCGTCAAATATTATTTAATGTGTAAACATAAACAAGTATATATTAGCTCTTGCATTATATGATTAGTAATGTGTATGACATTGCTTATATAACTTACGACATTAAAAAAAAAGTATACATTTTCGTGTTTTATAAATCACATGAAAATTTTTGTGTTTTGACATGTACAATTCTTTTTAAACGAATTTATTAGCAAAATGATTAGGTTTTCACTAAACTTGTACTAAAATACATACATAAATGATAAATGTTTTTTGAATATGCAATTTTCAAAAAATTTAAATGTCCATAGTCAAATAAAAAATTGGCATTAAACTCATATGAATGAGTGTTTTGATAATTATGTGTATAAGAGTTTTGTTTAGTGAATTATACATAGCATTAACTATTTGTAAATATTGCATATTAACTGGCATTTTTCAAAACATAAAATTCATTTAATAGAAGAAGATGTCTTCCTCTATTATATGTAGTATATAGATATTGGTAATTGGTTTACTCATTTTATGGCTTTTAATATATTTCTAGTATTTTAAATAACGAGACGCGAGGCAACGACATACAAAATGAAAATCTTTGTATTTTGACATGTACACTTCTTTTTAAACGAATTTATTAGCAAAATAATTAGGTTTTCACTAAACTTGCACTAAAATACATACATAGATGATAAATATATTTTGAATATGCAATTTTCAAAAAATTTAAATGTCCATAATCCAAAAAAAAATTGGCATTAAACTCACATGAATGAATGTTTTAATAATTATGTGTATAAGAGTTTTGTTTAGTGTATTATACATAGCATTAACTATTTGTAAAAATTGCATATTAATTTGCATTCGTCAAAACATAAAATACGTTGAATAGAGGAAAATGTCTTCCTCTATTATATGTAGTATATAGATATTAGTAATTGGTTTACTCCATTTTTTGGCTTTTAATATATTTTTAGTATTTTTAATAATGAGAAGCAAGGCAACGACATACAAAATGAAACCCCGTTATATATAGCAATAATGATAATAGTGTTATAATTTTTGGACAAGTAAGAGTGTTAATTTGTATCTAAACATGGTTTTTATTTGCAATGTTTCCAAGACTTACCTGCATTAAAAAAAACTTACCTGCATTAAAAGAAATTTTTTTTTAATAAACTAAGCCTTTTATTTCATTATTTTGAGAAGCAACATAAGTTTTACAAACTAGTATCCTATACATTTACACCATCCTTTATAACATACTCCATAACAGCAAGGGTCGCACGTACACTCTTTATCAGAATAGCATCTTTTGGTCATCTTTGGGGATATGAGTTGTACTTTTGTTATTTCTGTAACTTCGTCAGCATTTGTCGGAGCCAAATTTCGAGCCTTGACTTCCGGTATTGCACTAACAAACATACCATAAGAATTGAGCAACAATATGGCTAAAAACGCGACTTTGAATAAAGCGTTCACCATATCTCTTGGTTAAGTTGCAATATTTAGAACTTGAGATGTATGTTTTTGAACTACAAAGACCTATCTATTTATAATGTTTAGTTGCTAAGATTTTAACACCGCCAAACAAGATTTATGTAATCACAATGAAAAGCATATTTCAACATGCATAATCATGTTACTATAATTAAGAATTTAATGCACGTTCTAAATTTACCAACCACTTGTGACATGTTATAAATGTCAAATTAAATGATAAATATGTTAGTTTTCTCTCCATGGCTTATAAATGCAGCTAGCCTAAGGCCTGGCCGTTGGCCGGCTAGCTTAAAATTTTATTATTAAACATAAAATTGTAGTACAAAAACATGTTGTAAAAATTATATACGCTAGAATGTATAGTGCCGAAAGATAAATGAACTAATATAAATAATCGTGTAGTATTAAAAACATTAAAACATAATAGTGTAGTGCTTAAAATGTAACACCCCCAATTTCGTGATACACAGCGGAATTCAAACTGGGTGTTACTTCATGGCACAACAATTATAATAATAGAAAACGATCTGTATTTGAATCATTTTTGTTAATACAAATAATCCGTAAAAATGTTTATTTATTGTTAGTTTTCTGTCCATGGCTTATAAATGCAACTAGCCTAAGGTCTGGCCGTTGGCCGGCTAGCTTAAAATTTTATTATTAAACATAAAATTCTAGTACAAAAACATGTTGTAAAAATTATATAAGCTAGAATGTATAGTGCTTAAAGATAAATGAAGTAATATAAATAATCGTGTAGTATTAAAAACATTAAAACATAATAGTGTAGTGCTTAAAAATAATGACAAAAATCTAAAAACACTCAAAAGGTCTAAAAACAACTGAAAGGATAATTATGCTTAAATAAAAGAACCTTGAATATATGGTTTAAAGGATACAAACATATGAAAAAAGATTGAAAAAAGTTAAAGCCGATGTAGAGCTTCTTTGTACACGACGTTAGTTATGTGATTGAAATGGTTGCCATCACTGTCTAAGCATATTACTTTTAGGCCTTTTTTACTCTTTACCCTTGATACGGCTACATATAATTGTCCGTGTGATAAAACAGGTTTGGAAAAATAAGGCCACCTTCGATAACGTTTTCCCCTGACTTTTGTTAATTGTCATGGCAAAACAAATATATATCGGGAATTGTCTCCTGTTAAGCTGAAAAGGAATCTTCTTATCGTATGGGCTAATATTCATGCGAGGAATAGCGACAACTGTCCATATCTTACCATCAGATATGATTTTTTCCTCGATGTTATTTACTCTCATTCTAACTATTTTCAACCTTGTACCATTACAAAGACCACCTCTTTGGTGTATGTTGCGCAAACACATTATTGGAGCGCTAATCTTCAAAACTAACTTGTGATGTGGAATAGCGGACATTCTTATCGTGTTTAAGAATTCTGGTGTATACGTGGACTCATCGTAGTTGAAATCCACATCTACATCGGAATCAGAATCAGAACTGTAACATACCTTCTCCCAACTGGCAATATGGACATTATTCGTTCATTCACTTTGTCTATCTCTTCGTGTGTGGGTGCAAGAATAACTCGATCTTGAAAATATGACGGATCCTACAAAATTTTCTCCTAGTTGCCGTAAATTTCCTGGCAAACAGCTTCCACATCATCATCAAAATGAGGGATAAGCATTTCTTCGGGGAATTCTACCTCTGCTTGACCGTCATTTTTACCACCTATTCTTCCCTCGCCTATATTCAATATCCATTCAGCGAACTCATTAATTTCTGTTGCATCATCTGGATTGCAAGTCACACGAAGCCTCATGTTATGTGTAAGCTTTTGAACCTTGCAATGCTTCCATAAATAAGACATGTTCATGGAAGCATGTACAACGTCTTCCCTACTACCGTTTGCAATTACAGGTAATACTTGGCGAAAATCTCCATAAAAAACAACCACTTTGCCACCAAAAACTGTATCCATGTGAAGCAACTGAAGAGGTTCTGAAATAAGGCTCACTGCAGTAATTGCTTTGTATGAGGCTCTGTGTTGCTTTCCTTTGTTGCAGGCAACACAGTTATGTTCATTGGTGAAAACCTTAGAAGGACGTCCTTCAACAAGACCCAGTTTAGATAGCTTTTTAATGGTCTTGAAGTTAACATGTGCCATCCTTCTATGCCATTTAGTAGACTCATCCAGGGATACTTTAGCCACCAAACAAGTTAAGTCACCTTCTGGTTGAACATCATTTAAGTTGAATGTGTAGAGATTGTGATTTCGAGGAACTCTCAGCAAAATTGATGTATCTTCTGGGACTTTGAAGTCTTTAGATAGCACAAGACATTCATCCTCAGAGAAGAGTACTTTGTTCTTGGTGTCACAGATTTTTTAGACTAAGAACAAGTTGAAGTGTTGTAGTTCCTTGACATAGTACACATTCTCAAAGTCCAGTTGAGGTGTTTTGATGGTCCCTTTCCCAGTGATTCTACCATCACTTTCACCAAAGGTCACATTGCCTCCTCCTTCAATGGGTATAAAATTATGCATCATATCTCTGTTTCCTGACATGATTCTAGAGCAACCACTATCCACAATGCCAACATCCTTATGCTTAAGAGGATGATCCTACAACAACAACAAAATATATACAAAATATTAGTACACTATGGAGGATCAAGTCATTACTGACTTGAACCTGCCTTGTGGATCATTAGATTTAGGCCATGCAGATGTATAAGATCCACTATTGTTCTTGGGTTTCCATTGAAATTTAGGTCCCCTTTTAGTCCAAGAACAACCTGCTAAGGGCTTCACAGCAGTATCCCAATTTCCATTCCCAACATGCATAGAGTCACCATATCCAGGCCAATAACCATTTTTAAAATATGAACTTGTTGGTTGCACATATGGTCTAGCAACTGAGCTTCTCCAAGGAAAAGAAGGAGATGCATAAGTTTCTTGTGGAACATAAGGTGGTATAGCATTAACATTAGTCCACATTGGTCTAGATTTCCTAGCATAAACACCCATTCTTTGCTCATGATAATCACAATCCTTAATTAAATGAAATTTACTTCCACACACAAAACAAGTCTTCTGTTTAGAAGATTTATTCAAACCAAAAGATTTTCTATTACAAGCAGAAGTATTCAAACCAAAACCATGAAAAGAATTGTTTTTAACATAATTATTATGCAAAGAATGAAAAGACAAGTCTTTAGAGGAAACTGTCTTGGAAGTGGATTCCTTGGCAGCAACTCTAATAGGCTTGTAGATAGACTTGGGTGCAGGCATAGGAGTGGGCTTTGGAAGGTCTGACTTGTCATTTGAATCACACCCGGTAGAAATAGACCCTTGTTCAGAATACTTGTCACTGTTAACACAAGAGACAATGTCAGTAGATGAAGTATCAAGGTCTGGCAAGTCCCTTGACTTTTTGCCATATAAATGGTGCGATCCATCGAAGTTAACAGTAATGGAAAGGTCAATGGGCATGTGTTCACCTCTAATAGGTCTATGTACAGCATGTAGTTCACCTTCTTTGACATAATTAGCTAAGCCTGCTTGTGTAGTTTTACGCCCATCATGCCTAGCTTCTAATCCTACATACTTTTTAAAACATAAACCTATTGCAGAGGTCTCTGATTGACTACTGCAGATTTCGCTAACTAGATTTAGACCTAAACCTAAACTTGGCCTTAATAGCCAACCATATATCCTTAGCATCCTGCATGAAGTGAAAATCACTCAAGTGATCTTTAGGAATATCTTGAAGAAGAATTGTTTTAACTTTGGTTTCTCTCTGAACTGCGAGTAACTCTTCAGCAGTTTTGGGAGGAACATAAGTAATATTGCCACCAGCATCTGTGGTAGTCCTCTTCAAACTGTTTCCCTTCCTTACAATCTCCCACAGATTCCAATCAATGTTGGAATTCCAGTTCTGCATCTTCATTGCGCATAAATTGTATTCCTCCTTCTTGAGGTATGGAAATTTAGCATTGCTGTTCGAGAGACTTAGTTGTTGCAGATGGGTGGTGTTCTGGTTGTTGGTGACTTCGATATCATCTTCTGATCCAGGCATGGTGAATGATGTGTTGGTTGTATGGGTGTTTAGAAAATACTGTTCTTAGTATCGTAGAGACTCTCCCGAGGCTCTGATACCACTTGTTGAAACTGTAGACCTTGATAGATCTTGAGCACTCTCAGATCGTTAGTATTGTCTATGTAATCACAAACAAACTAATAGAAAATCTCTACAACTTATACTTGATAAGGTTTTAAAAGGTACCATTTTAAGGGGTCGTTTTAGCCCTTATTTGATCACTTTTGTATCCGTTATTGCTTAATATCGTTCCTTTTCACTTTTTAGGTCTCTTGAAGGTAAAATACTGGAATGACACTTATTTGGACGAAAAGGCGCGAATATACGAAGAAAATGGCCAAAGTCAGAATCGAGACACTCAAAGCTGCTGAAAACAGAAGGCGACGGCGTCACTGCTTATCTGCGACGCTGTCGGAGGAATTTGTGACGGCTCAGAAGAGAAATTGCTAGTTTTTGGAGGACGGCGTCGGGCTTTAAAAGAGTAGGCCGTCGCAACTCAGACGGCCTAGATTCAACCCCGACGGCGTCAGAAGCTGAAGAGGATGACGTCACAAGCATAAGGTGACGCCGTCGCAAGGTTAACGTGGCCAAGACGAAACCCTAATGACGGCGACACGACGGCGTCACAAAACATAAGGTGACGCCGTCGCACATGTAATCTTATATATAGAATCCGAATTTTTCAGTTTTAGGGAGGAGTCTTGAGAGTAAACTTTTAGAGTAAAACCTAAACCGAACCAAGGTCGTATTTTAGGGTTTTAAACCCTATCTTACACCAAGATAAGTTGTTTACTTCATTAATTTAATTATGTCTTCAATTATTTGTGTGTACGCTTGCATGTTCTCCATGTCCGGCTAATTTACTTGTGTGTTTGCTTAGGGAATATGAAACTTAATTATTAAATATTGATTGGTTGTTTCTTATCTTAGTTGATTAATGATCTAGTAATGCGATAGGTCATTCGTTGTGTACTTAATGCTTGATTCATCTTTGTGAACCTTAGAATATAATTACCTGAGTAGTTGTAGGCTAAACCATCCAAAGAGTGCCTTAGAGTAAGATTTTATTATCCCTAGTGGGTTTTGTAGACGAGACCCTTTGGTAAGTTCAAAGAGTTAGGGAGAAACGCATACCCTACAACTTTAGACACACAACGCAACTAAGAATAAGGACGTGACAATTCAACCATCAATAGGAGATAATTAAGGAGTAGTAAAACCTAAGTAAACACATCTTTAAACTATCATACGAGCACACAATAATTAGACATAGACTACCACCACCTTAGTTTAGATAATTAGATAATAGTAGAGTAATCGGTAGAAATACCAACCCCCCAAATTCAAACCCCGAGATTCGTACCTTTCAATTTCCTAAAAACATAAAAAAAGAAAAAAAATAATCTTCCTCAACCCCAACCTTAGCGTAGTAACTTCTCACTAGTATTCCTATTCCCCTAGAGAACGATATCATTACTCGTGGCTTACCCTAATACTACACTACAACGATTAGGTTCACTGCCTAGGGTGTTGAAAAACTTGCTCGACGAAAAGGAAGTTCCTTTGACCCCGAACGACGCATGTAGCGTTATCAATACTCTTTAGCGGAAATCAAATATAAGTACAAACACAGATAACTAAGAACACGTTGATCCTGTATGGATCTTTATATTACTAAAACTTTGTTTTTCCAATTCGTTACATTCATCATACTATTGTGTTCCTGTTATAGACAAGAAACCCTAACTTGTTTCCTAAGAAACGTATAAACATAAAACTAAATAAGATATACAATATAACTTCCTAATAAAGCTCATGCATATCCTAACTAACTCTAGAAAAGAGTCAAAGTACTGCTAAAGTTAAAGTCAAAGTACTGCACATGAAAGGTCAAAGTACTGCAAGATAGAAAGAACTGTTTTATTCGTTTATAGAAAGTCATGTAATCTAGAATATTCTGTATTAGATTACTTGTCGTACAAGGATACATATTGTAAATCGACTAGGGTTATCCTTGAGCCTATAAAAGGACCCCTAGATTGGCATTAGATGTACGATTCACAAGTTCACAAGTCTTAGAGAATTATTAGAGTTTTAGAGAGAAGTTCGATATTCTTAGAGTTGTTAAAGTATCTGCATACAAAGCAGATTTAGAGTTAATAATAAAGTTGTTCTTCTTAGATTTATTAAGTAAATTCCGCATACTTAATAAAGAGTGTTCAGTGTTTTCATTGTTAATAACTTAGGATTTATCCGAGGTTGTTAAACCTTAAACAAGCTAGTTAAGTTAGTTTGGTTAGAGTATATCAATCCAACAAGTGGTATCAGAGCTTGTGTGGAAACTCTGACTAAGAAGAAACCCTAAAACCGCATTATCTACAAATCCTAAAGATGGCAGCCACTTCATCAAGTTCATCCACTATCTCTGAGGTATGTTCTAATTGTCACGACTTTTATCAAAAACTACTTACTAATTATGTGTATGAAAGAGATAATTGTGTAAGGGCTAGGTCTGAGGTAGCAGGATATCAAATAACTTTAGAAAACATGGAAGCCAAAATCTTAACACATGAGAAAAATGAAATGGCTTGGGCTGAAAAGTATGAACAACAGGATTACCAGTTAAAACTAAGTGAATGGAAACTAAACTATAAAATTTCTGAAATTGAGAAATTAACTAAGGAAAGAGATGATTTGTTAGATAAGCTAGCTGCCTAGGAAAAATCTGGACTATCTCATGTTAGTTATGTTGAAAAACAGAGAAGAGCCTACATTAAAACTGGTCTAGGTTTTGGTTTGGACTTTAGTAAAACAGAAGAAAACCCACCTAGTGATCAAGATGAAGGTGATTTTGAGGAAGTAAACACTAGTGATGATGAACTCATTAATTATGTAGACACATCTAGTAATGAGGGATCAGTAAGTGAAACACCTCCTCAGATTAAGAAAGATAATGCTTATCATGCTGTTCCCCCTCCCATTGGTAGTTTTCAACCTGATAGACCTGATGTCTCTCATTTTGGAGTAGACAGCTTAGAGTTTAGGAAAAAGCTAATTGGTCAATCTAGGTCTGAAACACCCAAAGAAACTGTTGAAAACCAAAATAATAATTTTCAAAGTCAAGCAGTACCTTTTACTCAAAGTACTGCCCCACAAGCAGTACCTTTGAGAAAATCTTTTCAAAATACTGCCAAACCTTTTTGGGATAATTTTGGTCAAAACAGAGTCAATCATTCACCTAGAAGGCAAAATAGTTTTGGTCATAGGCATAGAAGAAGTCACTTTGGATTCAGATCGAGTCTTTAAAAGCTGAAAATGAACGATTGTTAAACGAACTTTCCAATGCAAAACGTCGTCTTAATTGGTGTCAAAAAGATATTCATATTCAACAACTTGCTTTTCAAACCAAAATCGCCTAGTTGCGTTCAAACAATTCTAAATCTAAGCAACTGGATGATCAAAACGTGTCTGTTAAGAGTCTAATCGCAAAATATGAACAAGAGCTTTCAAACGTTAAAAAGGAAAATGGTGTCATATCTGATTTACTCAAACGGACTCGTGATGAAGCATCAAATGAACTTGATCACTATCTTGCACACACTAAAGAAGTCATGTACTTTGCTGGAAGTCTTCGTTCTGAAAATCAAGATCTGATTCACACTATCTTTAAGTTGAGAGAAATGTTAGGAATGTTTGAACAACTTCCGCCTACCATTATTAAGAGATTAGCACCAGTCACACTTAGTAATCATGAACCTAGAATCACTAATGCCAAATCACAAGTTGCTAATGTGCGCCCTTCTACTGAAAAAGGACTAGTTGCCTCTTTTCCAAACGTCCGCACTTCACAGCCTAGGAGCACTACAACGAGGAATAGGAATTTGCAACCTAAGAAAAGTCAAATAAAGAATGCTGAAGTAGAAGAACACCGTAGGACTATGAATAAGACTCACGTTGCTTCCACTATAGATATTGCGTCTGGCAAATGTAATAGAAATAGTAATGTAACGAATGCTAAACCTTTAAGTACTTTTGATATTCAGTCTGATGCTCCTTGTGTTATTTGTCGCAAAAGTATGAATTCTGATTGTCATGACAAATGTGTTGCTAAAGCTATCATCTCTCGTTTAAGGAATCCTAAGACTCGGAATACCTCTAGGCCCACTAATCAGTCTAAGTCTGTGCTTGGTAGACCGCCCTCTTTAGATTTTAAGAAACGCATGGTTGTCCCTGTAGCTCCAGTCTTACCTCCAAAGAATGTAGTACCACCTAGTGCATTCACTATGACTAAAGCAAAGAGTAGTTATAGATGGCAGAAATGGATACATAATACACTAGGATTTAAATGGATGCCTAAAATTATTAAAGTGTGTATGTCTCTTACAACTGCTCAGGAACCCTCTAACATTTCGGGTTCCACATCTACTTCTATTCCATTTGTGTCGTCTGTGTGTAATGCAGGTGATACAGATCATTCTCTGGATTGTTGATAGCGGATGTTCCCGACACATGACAAGCAACCTTAAACTGTTATCAAACTTTATTGCAAAGTTCATTGGCACTGTCAGATTCGGGAATGATCACTTCGCAGCTATCATGGGCTACGGAGATTATATTAATGGGAACATCGAAATAAGAAGGGTTTACTATGTGGAAGGCCTCGGTCACAATTTGTTTTCAGTCGGTCATTTTTCGTGATGGAGATTTGGAAATTGCTTTCAGGGAGAAAACTTGTTTCATTCGTGATCTACAAGGAAACGATCTCATGTCTGGCTCGCGTGATTCTAGTCTTTACACAATCTCTATGCAAGACATGGTTGCTTCATCTCCTATCTGCTTACTTTCAAAGGCAACATCAACAAAATCCTAGCTATGGCACCGACGTCTCTCACATCTAAACTTTCAAACCATCACCAACCTTGCTCGACATAAACTAGTTGAAGGACTCCCACGATTCCGATATTCAAAAGATCACCTATGTTCACCTTGAACCAGGAAAAGCACTCGTGCTCATTTTCCTTCAAAGGTGGAACACAGCGCTCAGCATGTGCTTCATCTTCTTCACATGGATTTGTGTGGCCCGATGCGCGTGTAAATGATTAATGGAAAACGCTACATCTTGGTAATTGTTGATGACTACTCACGCTGGACTTGGGTCTACTTTCTTCGAAGCAAAGATCAAGCTCCACAGATGATCATCACCTTTCTCACAAAAATTCAGGTTCAGCTCCGAAACACCGTCCGCATAATCAGAACAGACAAAGGAACTGAATTTGTTAATCAAACTCTTCGTGAATTTTATGATAAAGTGGGAATAGAGCATCAAACATCGATTGCACACGACACCGAACAAAACGGAGTTGTTGAAAGACGAACCGAACGTTAGTGGAAGCTGCAAGAACAATGTTAATCAATGCTAAACTCCCAGATTACTTGTGGGCAAGAAGCTGATCTCTGCATGCTATACTCAAAACCGTTCTATGATTACAAAACGCCACAACAAAACACCTTTGAGCTTGTCCACAACAGAAAACCGAATCTCAAACACTTTCACATATTTGGATCTCTGTGTTATCCGAATAATGATCGTGATGACTTTGGAAAGCTCAAAGCCAAAGCTGACATTGGAGTCTTTATTGGATATTGTGATAATTCTAAAGGTTTTAGGATATGGAATCGTCGGACAAAGCAACTGATGGAAACGATTCATGCTCATTTCGATGAACTCACGGAATGGCTTCGGTATAACAGCTTAGAACCCGGTCACAACCGCTTAAACTTCCCCAAACCCCATCATCAGCTGAACAAAGCCCCCAGCTTACTCGTCAACAAATGGAAGGTTATTTGCTCCACTGTTCAGTGACGATATTGATGAACGTGCTCAAGGTGTATCCGCTGTTTCCGCTGCACAACCTGATAATACTCTTATACCTGATACACCTGCTACAACAACTACTGTTGCAGAAGCACCACCAGTTGACTCCAACACAACAGTTGAACAAACCGCTTCCAATAATGATGAATCGGCTGATGATAGTCTAAATGAAGTACCCCCACCTGCAGATTTTGATCCAAATGCGTTCTTTAACCCGTTTGCTAATGAGACTGCTGCACCTGATGTCGCGGAATCTTCAACAAGCCATTTGAATCCTCAGAATCTGCACAATGTATACCAACATCAACCCTCCACACATAGATGGACAAAAGACCATCCTCTGGAAAATATTATTGGCAACCCAAACCAACCAGTCGTTACGAGAAAACGTCTTCACACTGATGGTGAACATTGCATTTATGCACTCACTGTCTGCCAATCTGAGCCTAAAAACATTAAAGACGCAATGACAAAAGACAACTGGATTGAATCCATGCAAGAAGAACTCAACCAATTCAAACGTCTTGAAGTATGGGAACTGGTTGAAAGACCAACAGGGGTCTACGTCATTGGTCTCAAATGGATTTGGAAAAACAAATTGGATGCTGAAGGGAATGTAATCCGAAACAAGTCATGTCTAGTTGCTAAGGGTTATCGTCAGGAAGAGGGTATAGACTTTGAAGAATCTTTTGCTCCGTTTGCTCGTCTTGAGGCTGTTCGGATATTTCTCGCGTTCGCAGCTCATATGGATATGACGGTCTATCAGATGGATGTCAAACGGCGTTTCTCATGGACAACTTAAAGAAACGGTTTATGTCACCAACAATGGATTCTTGATCCTGAGTTCCCGAACCATGTCTACAAACTGAACAAAGCTCTGATGGTCTCAAACAAGCTCCTCGGGCATGGTACGATAAGCTATCATCTTTCCTCATTGCCAATAATTTCACCAAAGGTTCGGTTGACCCTACTTTTTTTATACAATATCACGGGGCACATATTTTAATTGTTCAAATTTACGTGGATGACATCATTTTTGGGTCTACACATAAAAAGTACTCAATCGCTTTTGCAAAACTAATGAAGAATAATTTTGAAATGTCCATGATGGGTGAACTTACGTTCTTTCTAGGACTGCAAGTTCATCAATCACCCCGTGGTATTTTCTTGAGTCAGTCCAAATATACCCTTGAATTGTTAAACAAATTTGGAATGAAAACCTGTGACACTTATGCCACACCAATGACTCATACCAAGAAGCTAGATGTTGATTTACATGGGAAATTAGTGGACCCTACAAAATACCACAGTACTATTGGATCTCTCATGTATCTAACAGCTAGCCGACCTGATATTGTCTTTGCCGTTTATCTATGCTCCCGTTATCAGTCTAGACCAACTGAAACCCACCTCTCCGAGGCTAAAAGAATCCTCTGATATATCAAGGGAACCATTAACTTGGGGATCTGGTATCCGAAGGATTCTGGTTTTGAACTAATCGCATTTTCAGATGCTGATCACGCAGGTTGCTTAGATTCTCAAAAAAGTACTTCAGGAGCACTACAATTTCTTGGTGACAAACTGGTGTCTTGGCAATCAAAGAAGCAGGATTGTACGTCGCTGTCATCAACCGAAGCAGAATATGTAGCCATGTCCGCATGTTGTGCTCAAGTCATTTGGATGAGAACACAACTCAAAGACTATGGTTACACATTTGACAAAATCCCGATGTACTGCGACAATCGGAGTGCCATTGCGATCTCATGCAAATCAGTTCAGCATTCGAAATCAAAGCACATCGATCTTCGCTATCATTTCATCAAGGATCACGTGGAACAGGGTACCGTTGAATTATACTTCGTGGGTACAGAATACCAATTGGCAGATCTTCTCACCAAAGCCTTGCCTCCCGCTAGGTTTAATGAGTTGATCCACCGAATTGGTATGCGGTGTTTGACTCAAGAGGAATTGGATGACCTCTTAAAACTGTCTTAAAACCGTCACCAAAACATCTTTTTTAAATAAATTTTTCAAAAACAAAATACAAAAATATAAAATCTGATAAAACAACAAAAATATTCTTCTATCTAATTTTCTTTCAACATGGCAAGTACATTTCTTCCGTCAACACTTTAATCTTTCAAAATTCAGTATTTTTTCCGATCAAGTGTTGAGGGGGAGAAAATAAATACTTAACTGTTTCAAAACATCTGTGTACTTGCATGTTATCTTATCCTGGTTGTTTCTTTTAACAATGGTGGTGAATTTTCTGGACCAATGACACTCCTCAGACTAAAATTAATAACCTTTCATCATTATTCTTAAGTCGAGGGGGAGTGTCGTCAAGTTTCTTTCCTAAAAACACTGTTTGGTAACCAAAATGGAAGTTATATGGCTTTGTTTGAAAAAGGAAAAGGTGGAGGGACTAAAACTGCCAAAATGTCAAAGTCATTTTTTTATAAAACATCCTCCACCTAACTCTTTCACTTCACATTTAATACTAAACCTAAACACATCCTACGCCTAACAATCATTCAAGAATTCTGTGTTTCTGATCATCGATTTGTAAGTTGTTTTACAATCTTAACGTATTTTCAAACATAGGTTTTGATTTGTACATGAATCCA
>OU343222.1:14044740-14149105 GCA_910596185.1 Chrysanthemum makinoi
TAACATGTCTAGCTAAATTACTTGGGTGTTTTCTTAAATCTATGAAACATAGTTATTGATTGTTGTTAGGTTGTCTCTTGTCTTAATAGCAAAAAGCCATAGGAGTGTACCTAGTCCATCGTTGTGTTTATTGCGTGAGTTGTGCTTTATGACAATAGGGTATTCGGGGGAGATGCTATTGCACTTGCCGATCCCGTGTATTCTATAGGAGAGCTATAATTCATAGAGCTTTGGAATTAGGCACCCCTTACGACTAATAGGAATACAACGCAGCAATTAAGATAAAGGAAGTGACAATTCAACCGACCAATAAAAGATAACTAGGGAGTAATAGTATCTAAGTGAATACATCTTTAATCATCATACGAGCATACCTCAATTAAACATAATCTATCAAATAGTTAAGTAGTTAAATTAGATAATTAGAAAATTAGTAAAAGTACTGAAATCGGTAGAAGTACCACCCCCAATCATATACCCCGAGATTTTACCCTTGCTTTCTAAAAGACATAAAAAAAATAATGAAAAGAATCATCTTCAACCCCACCTTCTCGTGATATATCTCTTTCTAGCATTCCTATTCCCCTAGAGAACGAAATCAATCCCCGAGGCTTACCCCATACTACACTACAACGATTAGGTTCACTGCCTAAAGGGTTGAAAAGCTTGCTCATAGAAAAAGAGGTTTTCTCGACCCCGAACCCTGCTATCATTATTATTATTAAATATTTTAATTTTATAATTAAATAATATAAAAATAATAAATGATGATATTTTTATATACTTCATAATTATCAAAACATAAAAACTTATTAGCTTTTTTTTTCGCTATTGATTTTATTTGTTACTTAATTTAAATATTTTATTATTATTATATTAATAACTATTTACTTTTTATCAAATTTAACACTTCATTATTATTATTATTATTATTATTATCATTATTATTATTATTATTATTATTATCGGTGTTGTAAAAAGCGGGTTAGGCGGTTGCCTAAGCGCTAGGCGGGTATACACCGGCTCGATTTTAGGCAAATCAGCCAAACTAGACAGAAAAGTCAAAAGGCGGTCAAACATCCGCCTTGGCGGGCTAGACGGAGCTAGGTGGCCAAGGCGGTCAACAAAGTCAATGCAAAGTGAACATTTTTAAGGCATTTTTTAACTAAAAATTAGGGCTTTTCTTTTCAATATACCCGACCCATATTTAATTTATCATAACATCTCAACACAAAAGAAAAACCAGGGATTGTAAACACAAAGTAATGGGTTTTTTATATGAAATTCGAACAATATGGATAAGATAAGAATCTAGCATCAAATTAATATTTATTTTTGAAGTATTTGAAGTAATATGTTAACATTTGAAGTTTTAAGTACTTGAATTGTTATGTTTATTTGTCTATTTTGCAACTTCAGACTATGTGAACTTTGAACTATTTGAAATTAGAAGTATTTTGTTATGTTATACATATTATTTATAATATTTATATTTAAAAAATTCCAATCCGCCTAGGCGAATTCCGCCTCGAAAGTGGTCGACCGCCCGACTAGAGCCTAGCGGTTTTTGCAACATTAATTATTATTATTATTATTATTATTATTACTTCACATTATAACTAATTTATATTACAATTACAATTCATTTACACTCTAATTCATTGACATTACAATTCATTCAGATTACATTATAATTCACTTTAGATTCTCAACCAAAATGTAAACAAACAATGTTGAGAATCTTTAAGTTTGGTTTTTTCTTTTGTTTATTTATTATCTAATATCTCAATTAAAATAATGACAAAAGCATAACGATGAGGAATACTTTCTTAATGTGAAAACAACAATCGTAGTATCTCTAAAAAGAAAAAGGAGAAAAACATGTGTAGTTGTCAAGCCATGATTCTTATCATATCATTTCTCACTTTTTTTTATGTAATTTTCTTTCGCAAATGTGCATTTTGTTTTACATATGAAGTGATGCGAGGTATTGCAACCTCACAAGGAGTTTTACTTCTCGAGGGATCTTAAGAAGTTTTGCAATCCTCCAGGCAGTGTATCTGATTGTTGTAGTGTAGTATGGGTAAGTCCGGGAGATTGATCGTTCTCTAGGGGAATAGTGTCGTTAGGCTGAAGTGTATGTCGAATTAAGTCTAAAGGTGCGAGATGATTATTTTTGTATTTTTATATTTTAAAATCTCGGTTTTGAATGGGAGGGCGGAATTAGTTGCTAGTCAACTAACCCAAAAGATACTGACTAGACTAAAACGCAATCTACAAGAGAAGTGAAACGTATCTACTTATTATGTATTACTCCTTGCTAGCTATCCAATTCTACCTACTGAATTGTCACATCCTCATCTAATTGGTGCATTGTATTTCGTTTGGTCATAAGGTGGTGTCTAATTCCCTAGTTATATGAATTGTAACTCTCCTCTAGAGTCTATACTATTCGGGAACGACAAGTACAATAGTATCTCCCTCGAATACTATATTATCCTTAAGCTACAACTCACACAATAAACACAATGATGGCCTATTTTGCACTCTAAGGCTCTATGCTATTTAGGACATTCAAGCTCGCAACAATTAAAGAAGAAGTCAGTTTTCCTTAGTCTAGCGTCTACCAATTAAACAAGAGACAGTAGGATGCAAGAATTATAAACTAAACCAATTAGACTCATTGAAATTGTCACACCCTAATGATGAAGATAGACACAAGCATCACTAGAAATCAATAAGATCTAATTAATTATATGCAAGTTTCATACAATCATAAGCAAACACTAGCTGAATTAGCCAAGCATAATTGATGAAGAGCAAGCAACAATAATTATAATTGAAGACATAACATATGATTGAATTAACAAATAAACCATTACACGATTTTTATGGAGTGATTGAAACCCTCTAAGTTGCTGGAAAAATACCTACCTAAACCCTAGAATCGGACTTAGGGTTTAGGGCTTACAAAAAGTGAAGTAATAATGTTATATTTATAGGCAGATTTTTTTTTAGCAAAGATTGACGGCGTCAGCTCGATAGAGTGATGGATTTACGAAGACTTTTTCACCAAATTGTAGATTTTCTCATTCCGGTCACGTGGGCTTTTGGATCACCTAAATCCGAGTTCGTATGCAAAAGTTATGGCCAAAACAGTATCAGCTACTTCGCGCGCATGTTGTGATAGTCTTGATCAGCTTGTGACGGCGTCACTTTGTAGTTGTGACGCCGTCTGGGTTGCATGTGACGCCGGCGTGGAAAACCTCTGAAGCGTCTGGCGTAGAATGTAAGTGTGATGGCCATGCTTGATATACACATGACGCCGTCAGGCTTTAGAACCAAAGTTTCACCTGAGCCGTCGCCTTGGTCTTTTCTCAACATCTTCAACAAGTGACGGCGTCGCCCTTTGGTTGGGACGCCGTCAGGCTTTAAGAGCAGCTTGGATCCTGACTTTGCCGTTTTCTTTATGTTTGCGCTCCTTTTCGTCCAAAAATGCTTCATTCTATCATTTTGCTTCCAAAAGACCAAAAATGTGAAAAGGAACGATTTTAAGCAGTAACGGATATAAAATGTGTCGATTTATGGCTTAAATGACCCCCTAAAAACGTATTTTTTAAATCCTTATCAAATATTCCTACATTTGGAATTTACTTGTCCTCAAACAAATGTGCTTTTGGCCAATCAATTTATAAGTGAGGGGGCATGAAGCATTGGTTTAAGATAGTCTACAACAAGTAAAAGCGCCACAATAGTTATAACAAGCACGAAAATTATATACTAGCACCTCACAATTGGTGTTTGGATTCTCTCATCTCTCGGGTTTATATGAAATATAATATGAATGGAAATGAAAGATAAACACTCATTACCTAGCATAGTACATAGATTACCATAGGCTTGAGAATAGATCAAACCTCTACTGCTTTGGCGTAAGCACCTAGGAATAACTATCTAAAAGGTCTTTACAAGGGTTGTAACGTTAGTTTTAGGGTAGGGAAGTAAAGGGTTTTATTGGATAGGGATATTTAATGGCGGCAAGTCAAAAATCTTATGTTACAAGCATGTAAAGCGTGGCGTTACTAAGCCAAGACTCGACTCACTAACACTAAACAACTTGAAACAAAACACAAACATAAACTTAAAAACATAAACATAAAGATAGATGTAGGATGGTAGCCGTATGTTTTTTCTCATTTTTCAATTTTTTAACAACTCTTTTTTTTTTCTTTTTTTTTTGATTTTTTTCATACACTTTTACTCTACCATCCTCTATGATAACATAAAAATATAAGGGATTTATAAGAGCGTCCCTACACTTGAGTTTTTATTTCACTAACATTAATTGACTCGATTTGAAAAGATCAAAACACTTGGAGTATTTAATTATGTAGACAAAGGGAATTTGAATTTATCGTTCTTTCGTTACCGTATCATAAAATATTACTTTAACCCATGAGTACCAATTTTCGTCCAAAACTGTATACAAAACATATGACTCGACTTAGCAACCATGCAAGTAACTAAATAACTGAACTAAGGGTTTAGTAGTGATAACAATAATGCACTAAAGATGAGTGCATACAAGGTAAGCTAAGGCGATTTGGGTGTACATTTGGGGGTAGATTGTAAATAATGTTCTTCATTGATATTCCGGAAAACCGAAACATCACGAGAACCGCGAAAAGGATAGGTTCTAAAGGGTTAACTAGGGGTACCGTGTACTAAAGATGAGTACATCGCAAGGGTGTGGGAAAAATTACTCAACCGATGTGGAAGAGGTAATTAAATTAAAGGTTTGAAACAAGGGTTATCCTAATGCCTCTTATCATTTAGTTACTCCTAACTACACAAGTGTAGTCTCACTAGCGATCTCGGAATGCATCACAAAACAAGTTCTAGAATCTATTATACTACCGATACACTCACTACGCATTAAAGGTGAATGCTTTTATTCCTAAAGATCTAGGGGCGAACCTCACATTTTTGGGGAGGAATTTGAGTGGTATACAGTTTTTGTGCTAGTCATATAATTACTATCCATGAGACGCTTTATTATGTAACATATTGGATTTCACATACACATCATAACATTAACACTTTAAGCGTATAGATGATTTAAGAGAAATAAAAAGTGGGATATTCTAGAAAGAGAAACTCATGTAAGGTTAGATTACCAAAGAACATCCAACCCTCTACCTTGCAAGGTAGAGGGTATTTATAGGTTACAAACTAAACGACCTCCTCGGACGGCTTGTGGATCAGGTATATAATGGGTAAAGACCCGTCCTTCCTCCACGGTGAAGCACTAAACTAAAAAGCTAACTAAGTAACTAGTAAATAACGTAATGTCTACGAGCTAACTTATGCTAGATTACATTTGGGGTGACCCATACTTCACTATGGAATCTTCTAATTCCTAACAATCTCCCCCTAAGGGAGGTCACCACATGTTTTACATTTTGAATCCTAGCATTCTATTTAATCTTTAGTCTTGAGCTCGCAGACTTTTCTTCATCAAAATATTCAAACTACGTGTGATGAGTGTCTAAATACTCATCATTTTTGTACAAATTAGACTGCAAAAACATCTGAAAACACTCAGAAATGCATCAAAATGATAAAAATATCACAAATAAGTGTTTTATATGTTTTAAATGCAAAAATATCAAAATCTGGTGAAAAACGTATAAAGTTTGCATAATTGGCGCGTTTTAGTCCCCAAGTTTCAAAAGTTGTCAAAAACAGTCCATGGTAAATCTAAATAAAGAAAAATATCATTTTAAATCCTTAGGGATTCTTAAGTTGTCAAAATTGGTCCTTGAGATTTAAAATTGCAAAATTTACAACTTAAGTCCCTTAACTTTGAAATTTGGCAAAAATGGTCCTTTGAGAATTTGAAAATGTCAAAAATGGTACTTGTACTATTAAAACTTGTCAAAAGTGACCCTTGTGAGAACTTTGGAAAAATGGCAAAATTGGTCCCTCAAATATCAAGAAATTGGCTTTGGTCCTTGTCATATTAACCTAAGCCAAGCCTTGTCAAAATGAAATTGAACCCCTGCCCTTTAAACCATTGTGACCTCTTTATTTTGAACCCCAAGTCAACCCAAAGTCAAACACCCAGTTGCCCGCCACCTCCTGTTTATCTTCCCCAACATGACTGCAACCACTTGCCTGCTCCCCCTCCCATCACTTCACCTTCCCTTCACCCCCATCATCACAAACCCACTACAATAAATGCCACCCCCCCCCCTAGTGCTAGTTTCAGAGCCCACTGTCAAAACCAATTTTCCCGCCAAAAACGTGGACGGCCTAGATTGCTCAAAACTCATCCATTTACCAAGATTATTAGTGGGATTCAATCAGAAGGACACGTGGAAGCTAATTGGGTATAAAAGAGAGGAAGAGAAGCAAAGAGAAAGAGTTAGATTAATTTTTAGTTTCAATGTATTTCGTTTTCAATTTCTATGTCTTAGTTTAATCAAAAAGCTTTAATCTTCTGTTTCAATGTACTCAACTTAAGCTAATTTATCAATATAATCAATATTCAAGTATCATTTCAAGTTTTTATTCACTTTCCATATTTTACATTCATGTCTAAATTTCAGATAAGTGTGCTAAAAACCAAGCTTCAATAAGCTTATTTAATAGTCAAACAAGCTTATTCCAGCTTATTATAGCTTTTGATAAGCTTGTTATTCAGTTCAAGCAGTTTTCATCCTTGGTCAACGAAAGTCAACTGATGAAGCAATATGGGTATAAGTTTGGAAATGGGTGATGCAGTGCTTGGAAATGGGTTGGATTTGATATAGAGTAGTAGGTATTGGGTTTGGATTAAGCTGCACAAACAGCTTGGGCATTTGTAAGTTGTATCTGGTTTTCATTTCTTAGTCACTTTGCAGTTTATGTTTGGATTGGAATCTGTGGTTACCAATAGGTTAAACCTGTTTAATCAGTTGTATTTAGGACAAGTAGACTCAGTTTAATCAATATTACATGCTAGATCAGTGTTTAACTCAGTTTTAATTGCTAATCAGTCATATACAGGAGTGTTTGGATTGTGCAGCAACTTGCTAGAGGTTAAGTCAGTGATTAAAGCTTGTTGTTTTATGCTTGTTATGCTCATTTGTATTCATACCTGTCCTAAAATTGCACCTGCAAAAGCTCTAAGTCAAAATCTTGTTTCTTTGTCTTAATTACAAATCTGTTATGATTTTGTGAAATCAAAATCCTGTTTTGTGTTTAGAATACATAGAACTAGCTTGAATTAAGTTTGTTTCAGTTTAATACATCAACATCAGTCTAATAAATTGGATCAAAGTTCATAAAAGTCAAGTTTCAAAATCTGTCAAAAGTCAAATATACTTGAAAAGTCAGTTTTAACCCAACCTAAAGTGATTTTTCATAGCTTCATTATTGGGTCAATCTCATTGAAACTTAGGACTTTAAAACTTCAACTGGTCTGTTTCCTTATTGTCATTTTTGTAGAAATTTAGAAATTCTGTAAAAGCTTCAAAAAGCTCATCAAGAGGGCTTCTTTGCCCCGCCACACAACTCATTCACTTTGAGTTTTCACAGAACCTTGCAGAGCTTGTGAAAAGCTCCTCAGAGCTTCTCTAAGTCTGATTTTTGGTTTAAAGGAAGCTAGCCAGGTCTAGTATAGTTTCCAACTTCTGTTTTTCAATTTTAGCTTATTGAGTAGTTGGTGCTTAAGCTCAAAGTAGTACACTCAAAACTGTTTTAGCATCTTAAATCAAAACAATCAAATCTGTGTAGCTGGTGATGCAGTAGTTTAGGATAGTTGTTTTTAGTTCATTTTGAGTTCTCTTATCATATTATAGCTTATGTGTAATGTTGTGGATGTGGTTTCATTTGGCTTATTCAAAGTGCTTATTACATAAGCACTTGCATGGCAGTCTCATTTTCTTACAAACAAGCCACTGTTTTTTCTATTTTTCTTAGATTCAACATATTAAATTAGACTTTTCCTGAAATTTTCATAATTTTCCAACACTGTTTGCTATTTTTCTTAATTTAAAACAGTTTTTAAGTCATTTTAATTAGCATTTAATACAATTAAATCAGAAAAAGTTCAAAAAAATAATTTTTCATTTTTCTTAAGTTAAGATAAATATAAAAAGCCAAAAAAATATTTTTCCAGATTTTTATTAGTTAAATTTGTATTTTTAAGCAATTTAAGTAGTTTTAAATAGTTTAAAATTCATAGAAAATAGAAAAATAATCAGAAAATTACAAAAATAGTTTTGAAAATTCTATTTTGTTATTTTAGATTTTTCAAAGTCATAATTTTATTTTTCTAGCTTTATTTCCTATTTTCTTGTAATTTAGGTTATTATTAAATAGTTAAAAATAGTTTTAAATTAATAATAATTAATTAAATAGTAATAAAAATAATTTTCTTTTTCTTAAAATTTTCTTTTATCATTAGGTTTGTAAAAATATCAATTTCATATTTTTAGGATTAATATTGCTTCAGTTTCACATTTTATTTTGTACGTCGCGTAGTTTTTAATTCAAGTTTTATAAAAACATAAAATCAAAAACATCAGTTTAAAATAGTGATAGCGTTTATTTAATATAGTTTATCTTTTTAATTTCCTTTAATTTGCATTTAAGCCCTTGTAATTTATAAATAACTCAAAATCCTTACTGATCACTATCCTTAGTGATTATTCGACATCTGATTGTGTTAAACACCAGTCATCCTCTGTGGGACTTAACGACCCGGGAATCCACTGTATTCTCCTGATCTAAATTGCATTTGTGTCTTAACGCTTTAAGTTTCTTACGGTTGGCCATTCACAAGTGGCTAGCTCGCGTGAGATAACTTGACGGATTTGCGCAGATCAAATTTTGGCGCCGCTGCCGGGGAGGCTGTAAGCGTGTTCTAAACATTTTTCAGACCCGTACTTGCACATATACCACGGTTGTAAACAGTTTTCTGTAAAGTTAAATAAATCAAAAAGTTCATTAACACTTTTCCTAAAGTGTTAACAACACCAAACAAAATATAAAACAACAAAAACAATCGTAACGTTTTCTAGCTTGTGTTTCCTTTAAGGTGATTCTTAAAGAGATACGATTTGGTTAAACGAGACGATACCAAAAATATTGTCCAAAAGTTTTAAACCCTTTGCACAAATCATACCTACGTCTTTTCAGTGGTACTTAATATATACATAAAATCAACCACCGCAAATCAAGGCAGTTACACCTACTAACCGGGGTGTGACCATAATAAGTTCCCGAACAAAAGATTTAAAACTTGCCTTTGTGTCCTTGTGATTTGGTGTACCTTTTTCAAAGAAGCCATTTCATTTGTGATTATTGGTTAAGTTCACTTGTCGTTTTGCCTCGCATTTGTTTTGAAAATTGATTTTTAAACTTAGTGCATGCGCACTCGTTCTTCCAGCTCTACAAGTCCACTTTCTGAGCTTGGCAAGATTCCTCGTAGACGTAGAGGACGTTCTGCTCCTTCAGCCGTGACTGAGGAACGTCTACCACCACCACCACATGCCGTAATGGCAGAAGATAAGCCTATGAATGAGCTTCTCCAAGCACCCATCGAGGGTTATGGAGATGCTATTGTTGTCCCAGCCATACGTGCTGATACTTTTGAGCTCAAAACCGGTTACTTAATCTGTAACCCAAAGCCAAATCTATGGTTTTGAGCGGGATGATCCTCATGCACACATTCGATGGTTTAACAAGATTGCATCTACCATCAAATACAAGAATGTCCCACATGAAGCTATCAAGCTTCTTCGTTCCCGTTTCTCTGAGGGACAAGCCCAAAATTGGCTTGAGAAACAACCCCCTCGTTCCATTGAGACATGGGAAGATCTAGTCACAAAGTTTGTTAACGAATTCTATCCTCCATCCCGAACTACAAGTCTTAAGAATGAGATAATGAAATTCTCTCAAAGATTTGATGAATCATTCGGGGAGGCATGGGATCGTTACAAAGAATTGCTCCGTAAGTGTCCGCATCATGGTTTTACCGAGTTAATGCAAATGGATACTTTCTACAATGGTCTGAACCAGACTAATCAAGACTCTTTGAATGCCTCCGCGGGAGGTAATTTCTTGAGCAAGACCACAAAAGAAGCCTTGCAAATCATTGAAAACAAGTCCCAGGTCCGCCCTTTCCGCACAAAGACATATCATACTCAGTCTAATGCTGGACCTTCTACTTCATCTCCCGTGAGTACATCTAGCACCGATGCTAAGATTGACAAACTCACGGATATTGTTCAGGCTTTGGTTCTTGCTAACCAAAGAAAGTCACTTTCACACAAGCACCATCATATGGTGAAGTGAAGAAAGTTGAAGTTTGTGTTACTTGTGGTGGTCCTCATGCATACTACAACTGTATTGCCACCGATGGTAGTCCGTTTGAAGCTAATGCTATAGCCGATACTTCAAATCAAGGAGGTAATCAATACCGTCCTCAGAATGAACCAAACTACCGAGCTAATACTTATCAGCACCACCCACCCGTTTTAACTAGAATCCTAACCGGAATCAGAACCAACCTAGAATGAACCAAGGTTATCAAACCAAGGTAATTTCTATCCCGGACCAAATCAAGGTTTCCAACATCAAGGAAATCTTAATCAAAACACTTTTAATCGAGGGAATCAATTTCAGGGAAATATGAATCCTAATCAAGGGAATTCTGGCTATAATCAGAACATACGGCCTCAAATTATCCCTCCACCTCCTCCTGTATCAACATCTGATGAGCTTTTAAAGCAATTCATGAAGTCTCAAGAGGAGACAAACAGATTGTTGGTCAGTCAGATCGCTGAATTAAAGAAGTCTTTAAATGATCGACCCTCGGGCTCAGGTACTTTACCTAGCAACACGATCGCTAATCCGAGGGGCGATGCAAAGGCGATCACAACCGAAGTGGTACTTCATATGATGGACCCGCTATTCCTACTACCTCTTCTTCTTCTCTCACGAAGGTAGTGGAAAGTGAACCTGAGGCGACAAAGGACAAGGAACTTCCTACTAATAACGGAGGTACCAAAGAATGTCCATCCTCAGGTTGTGCAGAAACCAAAATCCAATCCAGGAGTTGTTTTTGAACCTCCTGTAGCTCCCATTGAAAAACCAAATCCGATATCTTCTATTCCTTACCCATCACGTTTACATGAGCAAAAGCTCCGCGAAAAAGCCGGTCATCAAATGGAAAAATTCTTCCAAATTTTCCAAGAACTTCATTTTGACATAAGCTTCGCGGATGCTATCATGTTGATGCCCAAGTTTGCATCAACTCTCAAACACATGTTAAGCAACAAGGAAAAGCTGTTTGAAATGGCTAAAACTCCTCTGAACGAGAACTGCTCTGCAGTTATCTTGAAGAAGCTTCCCGAGAAGCTTGGAGATCCTGGAAAATTTCTCTTACCTTGTGTATTTCCAGGAATGGTTGGATGCTTTGCCTTAGCCGATCTTGGTGCAAGCATAAACCTGATGCCTCATTCAATATGGAAGAAACTTTCTCTTCCGGATCTTACTCCTACATGCATGACTCTCGAGCTTGCAGATCGTACAATTCCCGTCCTCTTTGAATTGCCGAGGACGTATTTATGAAAGTAGGAAAGTTCCATTTTCCAGCTGACTTTGTAGTTGTTGATTTCGATGCGGATCCACGGGTTCCTCTCATTGTTGGAAGAGGATTCCTGAGAACGGGCCGTGCTCTCATTGATGTATTTGAGCAAGAAATCACATTACGTGTTGGTAATGAAGCTGTCACCTTTACCCTTGATCAAACTTCGAGGTACTCCGCAAACTATGATTCTGAGTCGTTTAACCGAATAGATATCATTGATGTTGCTTCTGAAGAGTACTCTCAAGAGTTTCTTGGTTATTCTCATAATTCTGTGAGGGGGATCCCACCACATCTTCTCAACCTATCATAGCCAATTCTACTCCTTCTCTCACTCCGTTTGAGGGAAGCGACTTCATCTTGGAAGAGATTGAAGCATACTTGGCTAGTGATTCTGTTCCATGGGAAATTGATCACGCTCCAATTGACATCGAGGGGGACATACTTCTCATTGAGAAATTGCTTAAAGATGATCACTCATCAAACCCCCATACTAGTGATGCAATTCCAGAAGAGATTAATCACCATGAGATTAATCCGGAGGAAGATATTCTTATTCTTGAGAAGTTGTTAAATCAGGACACTTCTCCTCTACTCCCTCCCGTCAACCTTCATAACAAGGAAGTCAAGTCAGTTGAGGAAACTGAAGAATTTCCTGAAGTCGAACTTAAGGACTTACCACCTCATCTCGAGTATGCATTTCTTGAGGTTGATGATAAATTACCCGTCATTATTGCTCGAGATTTGAGTAAAGCTGAAAAGACTGCTCTCATAAAGGTCTTGAAGTCACACAAGCAAGCAATTGCTTGGAAACTCTCCGACATTAAGGGTATCAACCCTGAATTTTGTACTCACAAAATCTTGATGGAGGATGACTTCAAGCCAGCAGTTCAACATCAAGAAGAGTAAATCCAAAAATCCATGATGTTATCAAACAGGAGGTTATCAAACTTCTTGATGCAGGATTGATTTACCCAATCTCAGATAGTCCTTGGGTTAGCCCAATTCACGTGTTCCAAAAAGGGTGGCATAACTGTGTCACGAATGAAGAAACGAGTTAATTCCAACTCGATGGTTACGGGATAGTGGTGTGTATTGACTATCGCAAGTTAAATGACGCCACCCGTGTATTGACCCGTAAGACCATTTCCTCTACCCTTCATGGACCAGATGCTTGAGAGATTAGCAGGAAATGAGTACTATTGTTTCCTTGATGGTTTCTCGGGTTACTTTCAGATCCCCATTGATCCACAGGATCAAGAAAGACCACATTCACCTGCCCATACGGAACTTTTGCCTACAAACGTATGCCTTTTGGCTTATGTAATGCTCCTGGCACGTTCCAACGATGTATGATGGCCATATTCCACGCATGATCGGGAAACAATGGAGGGTTTTATGGATGACTTCTCAGTCATTGGAACTCATTTCAGACATTCTCTCCCATTTAGACAAAATGTTAAAACGTGTGAGACACCACCAATCTCTGTCTAAATTAGGAGAAGAGTCACTTTATGGTCAAAGAAGGCATAGTCCTTGGCCATAAGAATTCCAAAAACGGGATTGAGGTCGATAGAGCAAAAGTTGATGTTATTGCTAAACTGCCTCATCCTACTACCGTCAAAGGTATTAGGAGTTTTCTTGGTCATGCCGGGTTTTATCGTAGATTCATACAGGATTTTTCTAAAATCGCTCGGCCTATGACCCATCTTCTTGAAAAAGAAGCTCCTTTTATCTTCTCTCCTGAGTGCATCGAAGCTTTTGAAACATTAAAGAAAAAGCTTACGGAAGCACCCATTCTAGTTGCCCCCGACTGGGATTTACCCTTTGAGCTCATGTGCGATGCAAGTGATTTTGCTATCGGTGCAGTCTTGGGGCAACGAAAAACCAAGCATTTTCAGCCATCCACTACGCAGTAAGACTATGACTTAAGCTCAAACCCATTACACCACTACAGAAAAAGAACTATTAGCTGTGGTGTATGCGTTTGAGAAATTTCGGCCATACCTTATATTGACCAAATGCGTGGTGTATACGGATCACTCGGCTCTTAAATATCTCTTTACAAAACAAGATGCAAAGCCGAGATTGCTCCGTTGGGTTCTCCTCCTCCAGGAATTTGATATCATTATACGTGATAAAAAAGGAGCTGAGAACCTTGCTGCTGATCATCTGTCCCGATTAGAGAACCCTCACCAAGATGTTTTCGAAAAAAAGGAAATAAATGAAACATTTCCTCTCGAGACACTCAATGCGGTTTTCTTTTCGGAAATTCTACTACCCCGTGGTTTGCTGACTTCGCAAATTACCATGCGGGTAACTTCATAGTGAAAGGGATGTCGTCCCAACAGAAGAACAAATTCTTCAAAGATGTAAAACATTACTTCTGGGACGACCCCTACTTGTTTAAAATTTGCGCGAATCAAGTCATCAGGCGATGTGTATATGGTCAGGAAGCTATTGACATTCTCAAAGCTTGCCATGCTGGACCTACTGGGGACATCATAGCCCCAACTACACCGCCAAAAAAGTGTTTGATTCCGGGTTTTATTGGCCCACAATTTACAAAGATGCCCACGAATTTGTCAAAGCCTGTGACGCTTGTCAACGTCACGGGAATATCTCACAAAGAAATGAAATGCCGCAAAACGCCATTCAAGTGTGTGAGATTTTTGACATCTGGGGCCTTGACTTTATGGGGCCATTTCCTTCTTCACGCGGTAATAAGTACATACTCGTGGCCGTTGACTATCTGTCAAAATGGGTTGAAGCTAAGGCTTTACATACCAACGATGCCCGAGTTGTCGTGAAATTCTTGAAATCTCTTTTTGCTAGGTTTGGAACTCCACGAGCCATAATCAGTGATCGTGGTACGCATTTTTGCAATGACCAATTTGATAGAGTCATGCAGAAGTATGGTGTAACTCACCGTCTCTCTACTGCGTACCACCCCCAAAAAAGTGGGCAAGTGGAAGTTTCCAACCGGGGATTAAAGAATTCTGGAGAGGACGGTTGGCGAAAACCGTGCCTCTTGGTTGGATAAGCTAGATGACGCAATCTGGGCCTTCCGTACAGCTTACAAAACACCCATCGGGTGTACTCCATACAAGCTTGTGTACGGAAAGGCATGTCATCTACCTATTGAGCTTGAGCACAAGGCATACTGGGCCTTGAAACATGCCAACTTCGATATTCAGACAGCTGGTGATCACCGGAAAGTTCAAATGAATGAATTAAATGAACTCCGTGATCAAGCATACGAGAACTCTTTGATCTATAAAGAAAAGACAAAGAAGATTCATGACTCCAAAATCAAGAACCGCATTTTCAACGTTGGTGATCGAGTCCTTCTTTTCAATTCAAGATTGAAGATTTTCTCGGGAAAGCTTAAATCCCGTTGGTCTGGTCCATTTACTATCACTAAGATTTATCCTTATGGCACCATTGAGTTATCTCAACCCGATGGTCCAAACTTTAAAGTAAATGGTCATCGATTGAAGCATTACTTTGGAGAGGACATTCCTCCTGTGATTGTCCCGGATCTACAAACTTTCCCCATGAACCAATGAATGCGGGGATCGAGTCAAGCTAGCGACTCGGGAATCAAAAATAGTAGCATGCCATATGGGTTTTCACCCATATTTCTGAGCTGTCTGAAGTTTGTTACGGTTAGCCATTCACAAGTGGCTAGCTTGTGTGACAAAACTTGACAGTTTAGCTACTTCTTTCTACTTTCTACCACCCTAGTGTGGGGGAGTTGCCCCCCGCTATTGTATATAAGAGGTTCATTTATTAAAAAAAAAATAAATAAATAAAAAAAATAAAAAAAATCATGCTAAATAATGGCCTTAGTATTTCCCTTTTACGTTCTATGTTTCGGCATAACAGCCGGTACTTTGAATATTGAGGGCAATATTCATTCAATTGTGGGGGGAATTCTCACGAATTTTATCATGTAATTATACCGCCAATTCCCCTTTTTGGCCAAATTTTTTTTTGGAGTAAGTGTTTCGCACTTACTCATCTTATGTTATCATCCACCTTGTCTAATAAACAAAATGATTGGCTAATCCAGGAGAAAACGGCTCTTGGTAAAGATATCTCAAATCCGTTGACGGCTTGCAATTTGCCCAAAATTGTATGGTGTTCAGCTCACCATATCCTTAAAAGTGAAGAGTTGGCTAGCCCGCAAGTTTATGGCTTGTGGTAAAGGCAGTTGGAAAACCATAATTGGTAATCATCTCACCAAAGATATTTTATCTAAGAGTTGGCTATTCCAGAAGCAAACGACTTCTGGTAAAGACAAATCAAATCCGTTGGAAGCTGTTGATTTGCTCAAAATCATTTGGTTATCAGTGTACCAAGTTCTTACTTGAACTGAAACATTTGGCTACTCCAGAAGTAATGGCTTTGGGTAAAGAGATTGAAATCCATTAATTTTTCTCAAAACATTGCTAGGGACTAGCAATATCTTAGTGTGGGGGATTGATGAGTGTCTAAATACTCATCATTTTTGTACCATTTAAACTGCAAAAACATCTGAAAATACTCAGAAATGCATCAAAATGATAAAAATATCACAAATAAGTGTTTTATATGTTTTAAATGCAAAAATATCAAAATCTGGTGAAAAACGTATCAAGTTTGCATTATTGGCAGTTTTAGTCCCCCAAGTTTCAAAAGTTGTCAAAAACAGTCCCTGGTAAAACAAATAAAGAAAAATATCATTTTAAGTCCTTAGGGATTCAAAATTTGTCAAAATTGGTCCTTGAGATATAAATTTACAAAATTACAACTTAAGTCCCTAAACTTTGAAATTTGGCAAAAATGGTCCTTTGAAAATTTGAAAATGTCAAAAAGGGTCCTTGTACTATTAAAGCTTGTCAAAATGACCCTTGAGAACTTTGGAAAAATGGCAGAATTGGTCCCTCAAAAATCAAGAAATTCAGTTTTGGTCCTTGTCATTTAATATTAAAGCCAGCCTTGTCAAAACCATTTTAGACCCCTGCCACTTAACCCATTTGACCCCCCAGTCTTTTCTCTTTTTGGACCCCCAGGTCAAACCAAAGTCAAACTCCCAACTTGCCCGCCACCACTGTACACCTGTCTTCCCCATGTTGCCTGCAACACACATGCCCTCTCCCATCACCTTTTCTCCTTTCCACCACCCCCTCATCATCACAATCCCTCTACAATAAATGTCACCCCCCCCCTAGCAGCTAATTCAGAGGCTACAGTCAAATATAGGCTTTCCCGCCAAAATGATAAAAACGGCCAAATTGCTCAAAAATCATCCATTGGCCAAGTAAAGAGGTGGGATACTCTCAGAAGGACACGTGGAGGATTTCTAATGCATAAAAGAAGGAGGAGATAGAGAGAAGAGGCCAGTTTTTAGTTTTTTAAATTTTTGTATGTCGTATTTTATTTCCATGTCTTTAATTAAGCTTTAAACTGTAATCTTTGGTTTTGATTGTATCAAATTAAGCTGTCTAAGTATATTCAAACTATTATCAAGTATCATTTCAAGTTTTTATTCACATTTCATGTTTTATCCCTACTGTTGCAAATTTCCAATTCAAACTCTTGTTACCAAGCTTCAATAAGCTTATTTAATAGTCAAACAAGCTTATTATAGCTTTTGATAAGCTTGGAATGCAGTTTCAAGCAATTCTCATGGTTGGTCAACAAAAGTCAACTGAAGCTCATTTGGTCATGGAAATGGTTTATGGGTGTGCATAGATGGATTTGGGTTGGTTTTGGATTAGTATAGTGTAGTAATGGTTCTGGTTTAGCTGCAACAAAGCTTGGATCCTTGAAGTTTGTTCCTTATTTCAGTTTTGTTCAGTTTGCATTTTGTGTTTGAGTTGGTACTTGTGGTCATCTATGGTTCAAATCTGTTAATTAGTTGTGTTTTGGGTTAAATAACTTAGTTTGATCATTAAAATAAGTTGGCTCATGTTTAGTCACTTAAATTGCATTCAGTTTAATAACAGGTTTGGATCAGTATGTTAACTCTGAGATTGAGTCCTTGTTTGTGTTGATAATGTTCACCACTCTCTTAATATAGTCCACTTGAGTTATTTGGTGTAGTCATACTGTCTCTAAATACTTAAAGTCAAAATCCTTTAAATTGTCTAAGTCTTTATCTGTTGAAATTTTGGAAACCAAAGCTTGACTATGTTTGGAAATCATAGCATAGCTTGTTATGGTTTAATTCATCATATACATCATACTCAGTCCTCATTGGTTCAAAGTTCACAAGGTCAAAGTTTTACAACGTGTCAAAAGTCAAAATATGAAATACCAGTTTTTTCCAACCTAAGTGATTTTTCATAGCTTCATTATTAGGTCAATCTCATTGAAACTTAGGACTTTAAAACTTTAACTGGTCTATTTCCTTGTTGTCATTTTTGTAGAATTTTTGAAATTTTCTAAAAGCTTCAAATAAGCTTGTCAAAAAGGGCTTATATGCCCTGTTCATGAAACTCAGTGAGAGCTGAGTTTTCACAGAACCTTGCAGAGCTTGTGAAAAGTTCCTCAGAGCTTTCTAAGTCGCTTTTTGGTTTAAGTTAGCTAGCTAGTATTTTAGATCCCAACTTTTAGTTTTGTTACAGCTTATTAATAGCACTGCTTAAGCTCAAACTGTACCCCAAACTGTTTTTGCACTAAGCTCAATACATCAAATCTGTTAATCTTGCAATCCGAGGTTAAAACCTATTGTTACTGTTTTGCATTTTGACACTTTTAGCATTTGATAGCTTCTGTATCAAGTTGGTAGCTTGTTGTAGCTTTTGCCTTATTCAAAGTGCTTATTTAGAAGCACTTACAACTGCAGTCTCATTTTCTTACACACAAGTCCATGTTTTTCTATTTTTATTAGATTCAGTAAATTAAATTAGACTTTTCCTGAAATTTTCATAATTTTCCATAACAGTTTTCTATTTTTCTTAATTTAAAACAGTTTTTAGGTAATTTTAAATAGCTTTTAATACAATTAATTCAGAAAAAGTTCAAAAAAATAATTTTCATTTTTCTTAGTTAAGATAAATATAAAAGTAAAAAAAGTAATTTTCCAGAATTTTCATAGTTTAATTTGTAATTTTTAGTAATTTAATTAGTTTTAAATAGTTTAAATTCATAAAAAATAGAAAAATAATCAGAAAAATACAAAAATAGTTTTGAAAATTATCTTTTGATATTTTAGATTTTCCTAAGTCATAATTTTATTTTTCTAGCTTTATTTCATATTTTCTTGTATTTTAGGATATTATTAATAGTTAAAAATAGTTTTTAATTAATAATAATTAATTAAATAGTTATAAAAATAATTTTCTTTTTTCTAAAATTTTCTTATATCATTAGGTTTGTAAAAATAAAACCCTAATTTTCATCCCCCCATTTGCTTAGGGATTAATATTGTGTAAGTTCACGTTTTTTATGTGTACGTCCGTCAGTGTTTTTAATTCAGTTTTATAAAAGCATAAAATCAAAACATCAATTTACAAAATAGTGATCGTTATTTAATATATTTTAAACTTTTAACTTTCCTTTAATTTTCATATTTTCCATGTAATTTATTAATTTTTCTTTAGGTATACATAACTCAAAATCCTTTACTTGCATCATATCATTGTGATTATTCGAATATCGATTGTTGTTTAAACACCAGTCATCCTCGTGGGACTTAACGACAGGGAATCCCCTGTATTTCCGATCTAAAGTGCATTTGGTGTTTGAACTTTTAAGTTCCTTATGGTTGGTTTCAAGTCATTAGTGACAAAGCATCTGCGTGCGAAAATTGGCGGTTTTGCACCAATCAAATTTTGGCGCCGCTTTTCGGGAGGCTGTAAGGTGTTTTAAGCGGTGTCGACCGTACTTGCATAATATACCATAGTTGTAAAACAGTTTTTTTTTTGTAAAGTTCTAACAAAATCAAAAGTTCATTAACAATTTTCATAAAGTGTTTAAAACACCAAACAAAATATTAAACAACAACACACTCGTAACGTTTTCTAGCTTGTGTTTCTTTTAAGGTGATTCTTCAAAGAAATAAGACTTGGTTAAACGAGACGACCAAAAATATTGTCCAAAAGTTTTTAACCCATCGAGCACAAATCTATACCTAGTCTTTTCGGTGGTATTTAATATATACATAACCATCCCAACCACCCCGACATCAACCAGTGCAGTACACCTCCTAGCGGGGGTGTGACCTAATACGTTCCGAAAAATCCCGATTTAAAACTTGCCTTTGGTCCTTGTGATTTGGTGTCCCTTTTTCAAACACGAAGCCATTTCATTGTGCTTATTGGTTACAGTTCAGCGTTGTCGTTTTGCCTACAGCCGTTTGTTTTGTCAGGACTTTTCTTACTGTAAAAACAAACGTGCAAATGCGCTTTTCGTTCTTCAGCTTACACGTCCACTTTTCGGCGTGGATAAAGATTCCTAAATTAGACGTAAGCAGGGCGTACGCTCCTTACAGTGACTGAGGATAACCCCCACAGACACGTCTACCACCACACACCACCCTGCTGTATAATGCCGCAGAAGACAAGCTTGCCCCCCCATGAATGAGCTTTTCCGACCCATCGGTGATTATTGGGAAGATGAATTCTGCTATTGTTGTCAGCCATCCGTGGCTGACTATACTTTGAGCTCAAAGCGGGTTACTTAATCGGTAAAACCCAAAGACCCACCCCAAATCCCCTATGGTTTTGGCGGGATGATCCACAATCACTGCAGACATTCGATGGGTGTTTAACAAGACCCATGCATCTACCATCAAGTACAAAGAATGTCCCACATGACCTATCAAGACTCTTATCATGTTCCCATTTTCTTCTAGAGGACAAGCCGGACTTGGCTTGAGAAACAACCCCCTCGTTCCATTGAGACATGGGAAGATCTTGTCACAAAAAAGCAGAAATAAGACATTAGCAAATTCTAGGACACTCCAAATCGAAGACCACTACAAGTCTTAAGAATGAGATAATGAAATTCTCTCAAAGATTTGATGTGAGTCATTCGGGGGGCATGGGATAGATTACAAAGAATTGCTCGCAAATGTCCGCATCATGGTTTTACCGAGTTAATGCAAATGGATACTTTCTACAATGGTCTGAACTAGACTAATCAAGACTCTTGAAAGCCTCCGCGGGAGGTAATTTCTTGAGCAAGACCACAAAGAAGCCGGCAAATCATTGAAAACAAGTCCCAGGTCCGCCCTTTCGCACAAAGACATATCCGACTCAGTCTACGTGTCTGTCATCTTAGTGAGTACATCTAGCACTGATGCTAAGATTGACAAACTCACGGATATTGTTCAGGATTTGGTTCTTGCTAACCAAAGAAAGTCACTTCACACACACCGCACCATCATATGGTGAAGTGAAGAAAGTTGAAGTTTGTGTTACTTGTGGTGGTCCTCATGCATTACTACACTGTCCTCCACGTGGTAGTCCTTTTGACGCTTCTACTATGTAGCCGTACTTCAAATCAGGAGGTAATCAATACCGTCCTCAAAATGAACCAAACTCCGAGCTAATACTTGCTCCAGGCACCACCCGGTGTCAACCAGAATCCTAACCGGAATCAGAACCAACCAAGAATGAACCAAGGTTATCAAAACCAAGGTAAATTTCTATTAGGACCCAATCAAGGTTTCCAACATCAAGGAAATCTTAATCAACACACTTACAATCGAGGGAATCAATTTCAGGGGAATATGAATCCTAATCAAGGGAATTGGCTATAATCAGGAACATCCGGCCCTCCAATTTCCTCCACCTCCTCTGTCTCCAAGTCACATGACTCAACTAAAGAAGAAGCTTTTCAGGCTCATGCAGAGACTCCAGGCGACCACCCGGTGGTGGAATTCAGTCGGATCCGCTGAATTAAAGAAGTCTTTAAATGATGCGACCCCCCTGGGCTCAACCGACGGTACTTTACCGAGAACCACGGCTCGCTAATCCGAGGGTCTGATGATAGGCCATGGACCGCTATTCCTACTATCTTCTTCTTCTTCCGACCACTATCCTTCTTCGAACATACAAGTGGAAAGTGAACCTGACGGCACGAGCAGGACAAGGAACTTCCTACCTACATAACTAGAAGAGGTACCCACCCAATGTCCATCCTCAGGGTTGTCCAGAAACCAAAATCCATCAGGAGTTGTTTTTGAACCTCCGGTAGCTCCCATTGAAAATACCAAATCCAAATCTTCTATTCCCTTACCCATCACGTTACATAGCAAAAGCTCATCCGCGAAAAAGCGGTCATCAAATGGAAAAATTCTTCCAAATTTTCCAAGAACTTCATTTTGACATAAGCTTCGCGGATGCTATCATGTTGATGCCCAAGTGATCGGTTCCAAACAGTCAAGTCTAATCACGCAAGTCTGCCACTTGTGAATAATGACTGTAACAGACTCTAAAAGCTGCTCAAAAACAATGCAATGAAGATCAGAGGAGTATAGAGTTTCCCCGGGTCGTTATGTCCCAGCGAGCTATGCAATGGATCAATCAACGTATAGTGATCGAGAAGTTTGAACAGAAAATGATCTGAATGATATTATAACTACGAGAAAAGCCAACAAATAAAGACGGCTTAAATGCAAATTAAAGAAAATTTAAAAAGATAAAACCTATTAAATAAACGCTATCACTATATTTAAAGTGATGAACGTCTAAAACCTAAAACGTACGTTTAAATTAAAAATAACGTAAACGTACAAAATAAAAAGTGAAATCTAAGAAATAAAAGTCCTAAAAATATGAAAAATACATTTTTACAAACCTAATGATAAAAAGACTTTTTAAAAAGAAAGTGATTTTTATAACTATTTAATTAATTATTATTAATTAAAAACTAATTTTAACTATTAATTAATTACCTAAAATACAAGAAATTAGGAAATTAAGCTAGAAAAATAAAATTAAGACTTAGAAAAGTCTAAAATAACAAACTAGAATTTTAAAAACTATTTTTGTATTTTTGTGACTATTTATCTATTTTCTAGGAATTTTAAACTATTAAAAACTAATTAAATTACTAAAAATTACCAAATGAACTATGAAAAATATGGAAAATTACTTTTTCTACTTTTTATATTTATCTAAGCCTAAGAAAAAATGAAAACTTATTTTTTTTAGCTTTTCTAATTTTGTATTAAATGCTATTTAAAAAATGCTTAAAAACTAATAAAATCAAGAAAAATAGTAAAAACAGCCAGAGAGAAAAATCTGAAAATTTCAGGAAAATTCCAAATAATATTACAGAAGCTATGAAAATTGGAAAAACAAGTGCTTGTGTACAAGATTATGGAAAATGTGAGATTGAAATAAACCGCACCAAATGATTAAAACAAGGCAACCAAATGATCGCAGAAGCAATAATATACCAAATAATAGCAAAAAAAAAAACAAAAAGCTTTAGCACAAAGCAATGCAGCTTTTGATGTTGTGTGAGATTAAGCTTAAAAACATTTAGGTGTCACTTTGCAGTCCAAAAATAAGCACCCAAATAAGCTACAAACCAAAATCAAACTATTGATATCTCAACTAGACCTAAGAAGTGGCTATTCAAATCCCAAGTACCGGACCTTTAACAAGCTATTATGAGCTTTGTGCAAAGCTGCACAAAAGCTGAGAAAATACTCACTATACTGAGTTTGGTGCAGGGCAGATTAGGCTCACTTTGAGCTTATACCCAAGCTTATCCAAAAAGCTTAAAGCAAAAACAGATATTAGATCTTGGAAACCACCTAGTGAACTACTTGTATCCCAAAAATCAGAACCTAAAACCCTTCAATGAGTCCTGTGCAACTGCTGCACTTTCTGCATAAACCCACTTTTTCACCATTTTTGACTTTTTGAAACAAAGACACAGTTGACTTTGGTGAAGTTTGATCCAATTTTTATGATTGATAATGAAGTTAAATGATGTAATGAAGCTATAACAACCTTTGTCTATGACTTTTAATCACAAAATGAATGATTTTCTCTCTTAAAAATCCAACAGTGGCCTGTTGGGTTTAAATGATATGGTTTTTGACTTTTTATGATGTTGCAGACCAAACTATGGTTGAAATGAACTTAAATTAACTAAACAAGCACTATCCAAGAGATTCTAACCACTGAAATAGCCAACATGACAGAGATATAGGAAAATCCAAACACCCCTATATAACCTGATTTGCAACCAAAACAGATCCAAACAAAGAACCTACTTATAAATATGATCAAATTAAGTCTACAAGTCCTAAATACAACTTTTTAAACAGAATAGAACCAGTATTAACTTCAAATTAAGATGATGCAAAGAAACTTGAAAATTGCTTACAAAGGGTCCAAACCACAATGGTTAGCCAATACTGAATCAATGGACCACTAACCTATCCAAACCCCTACCCTAGCTCAATATCAACCCATTTCCATTGCTGCTTCACCCATTAACCAAGTCTGCACCATTTTTGACCCTGTTTGACTTTCTTTGACCAATCTCCAAATATGCCTAGAACTTGAGTTTAAGCTTGTAAAAAGCTTTTATAAGCTTGTATAAGCTATTTTTAACTGAGAAATGATATGATTGAAGCTTGTATATAAGACTTATACTTGGAAATTTGCAAACCCATTACACCACTACAGAAAAAGAACTATTAGCAGTGGTGTATGCGTTTGAGAAATTCGCCATACCTATATTGACCAAATGCGGTGTGTATCACGGATCACCGGCTCTTAAATATCTCTTTACAAAACAAGATGCAAGCCGAGCGAGATTGCTCGTTGGGTTCTCCTCCTCCAGGAATTTGATATCATTATACGTGATAAAAAGGAGATGCGAGAACCTGCTGTGATCATCTGTCCCCGATTAGAGAACCCTCACAAGATGTTTTGAGAAAAAGGAAATAAATGAAACATTTCCTCTCGAGACACTCAATGCGGTTTCTTTCGTGGAAATTCTACTACCCATGGTTTGCTGACCGCCAAATTACCATGCGGGTAACTTCATAGTGAAAGGGATGTCGATCCAACAGAAGAACAAATTCTTCAAAGATGTTACATTAATTACTTGCGGCAACGACCCCCCACCCCTATGTTTCAAATTTGCGCGGATCAAGTCATCGGCGATGTGATATGGTCAGGAATCCCAACAATTGACATTCTCAAGCTTGCCATTCGGACCTACTGGGGGACATCATAGCCCCAACTACACCGCCAAGAAGGTGTTTGATTCTGGATTCTATTGGCCCAAAATTTACAAGGTATGCCACGAATTGTCAAAGCCTGTGACGCTTGTCAATGCACGGGGAATATCTCACAAGAAATGAAATGCCACAAAAACGCCATTCAAGTGTGTGAGATTTTTGACATCTGGGGCATTGACTTTTATGGGGCCATTTCCTCTTCCCCGGGTAATAAGTACATACTCGTGGCCGTTGACTATCTGTCAAACGGGTTTTGAAGCCACACTTTCATAACGCTGCAGACGTGAAATTCTTGAAATCTCTTTTTGCTGGTTTGGAACTCACGAGCCAATAGTCGATCGTGCTAAGATTGTTGCACATGACCAATTTGTGTAGAGTCATGCGAAGTAGAGTGTAACTCACGCCCGTCTCTCTGCGTACCACCCCCAACAACCAGAACAGTGGTATGAAGTTTCCAAACGGGGGATTAAAAAATCTACGGAAGGGACGGTTGAAAAACGTGCCTGCCTTGGTGGAAAGCTAGATGACGCCTTGGGCCCTTGTCACACATAAAAGACCCATCACCGGGTGTACTCATCAACAAGCGTACCGCGGAAAGGCATGTCATCTACCTATTGAGCTTGAGCACAAGGCATACTGGGCCTTGACCAACACGCCCAACTTCGATATTCAGACACTGGTGATCACCGGAAATTCAAATGAATGAATTAAATGAACTCCGTGATCAAGCATCGACGAAACTCTTTGATCTATAAAGAAAAGACAAAGAAGATTCATGACTCCAAAATCAAGAACCGCGTTTTTAGCGTCGGTGATCGAGTCCTTCTTTTCAATTCAAGATTGAAGATTTTCTCGGGGAAAGCTTAAATCTACGTTGGTCGGTCCATTTACTATCACTAAGATTTATCCTTATAGCACCATTGAGTATCCAACCCGATGGTCCAAACTTTAAAGTGAATGGTCGCCGATTGAAGCACTATTTTGGGAGGACATTCCTCCTGTGATTGATTCACTACAAACTTCCCCATGAACCCAATGAACCATGAATGCGGGGATCGAGTCAAGCTAGCGACTCGGGAACCAAAAAGCAAACCCATAGCATGCCATATGGGTTTTCACCCATATTTTTGAGCTGTCTGAAGTTTGTTATGGTTAGCCATTCACATTCACATGGCTAGCTTGTGTGACAAAACTTGACAGATTTAGCTACTTCTTTACTTTCTACCACCCTAGTGTGGGGGGTTTCCATTTGTTTATATAAGAGGTTCATTTTTAAAAAAAATAAATAAATAAAAAAAATAAAAAAATCATGCTAAATAATGGCCTTTAGTATTCCCCTTTACGTTCTTTGTTTCGGCATAACCGCCGGTACTTTGAATATTGAGGGCAATATTCATTTCTAAGGTGGGGGGGAATCTCACGAATTTATATGTAATTATACCGCCTAATTCCCAGTTTTGGCCAAAATTTTTTTTGGAGTAAGTGTTCGCACTTACTCATCTTATGGTATATCAGTCCACCTGTCTAATCTAAAACAGAAGGATTGGCTAATCCAGAGCAAACGGCTCTTGGTAAAGATATCTCAAATCGTTGACGGCTTGCACTTTGACCCAAAATTGTATGGTGTTCAAATTTCACCATATCCTAAAAGTGAAGAGTTGGCTAGCCGCAAGTTTATGGCTTGTGGTAAGGCGGTTGAAGAAAACCATAATTGGTAATGACTCACCAAAGATATATCTAAGAGTTGGCTAGTCCGAAGCAAACGGCTTCTGGTAAAGACAAATCAAATACGTTGGAAGCTGGTGATTTGCTCAAAATCATTTGGTTATCGGTGTACCAAAGTTCTTACTTGAACTGAAACATTTGGCTACTCCAGAAGTAATGGCTTTTGGTAAAAGAGATTGAAATCCATTAAATTTTTCTCAAAACATTGCTAGGGACTAGCAATATCTTAGTGTGGGGGATTGATGAGTGTCTAAATACTCATCATTTTTGTACATTTAAATGCAAAAACATCTGGAAAACACTCAAATGCATCAAAATGATAAAAAAAAAATATCACAAATAAGTGTTTTATGTGTTTTAAATGCAAAATATCAAAATCACGGTGAAAAGCACGTATCAAGTTTGCAATATTGGCAGTTTTAGTCCCCCAAGTTTCAAAAGTTGTCAAAAACAGTCCCTGGTAAAACCAAATAAAGAAAAATATCATTTTAAGTCCTTAGGGATTCAAAATTTGTCAAAATTGGTCCTTGAGATATAAATTTACAAAATTACAACTTAAGTCCCTAAACTTTGAAATTTGGCAAAAATGGTCCTTTGAGAATTTGAAAATGTCAAAAATGGTACTTGTACTATTAAAGCTTGTCAAAAGTGACCCTTGTGAGAACTTTGGAAAAATGGCAGAATTGGTCCCTCAAAAATCAAGAAATTCAGTTTTGGTCCTTGTCATTTAATATTAAAGCCAGCCTTGTCAAAACCATTTTAGACCCCTGCCACTTAACCCATTTGACCCCCCAGTCTTTTCTCTTTTTGGACCCCCAGGTCAAACCAAAGTCAAACTCCCAACTTGCCTGCCACCACTGTACACCTGTCTTCCCCATGTTGCCTGCAACACACACGCCCTCTCCCATCACCTTTTCTCCTTTCCACCACCCCCCTCATCATCACAAACCCTCTACAATAAATGCCACCCCCCTAGCAGCTAATTCAGAGGCTACAGTCAATATAGGCTTTTCCCGCCAAAATGATAAAAATGGCCAAATTGCTCAAAAATCATCCATTGGCCAAGTAAAGAGGTGGGATACTCTCAGAAGGACACGTGGAGGATTTCTAATGCATAAAAGAAGGAGGAGATAGAGAGAAGAGGCCAGTTTTTAGTTTTTTAAATTTTTGTATGTCGTATTTTATTTCCATGTCTTTAATTAAGCTTTAAACTGTAATCTTTAGTTTTGATTGTATCAAATTAAGCTGTTTAAGTATATTCAAACTATTATCAAGTATCATTTCAAGTTTTTATTCACATTTCATGTTTTGTCCCTACTATTGCAAATTTCCAATTCAAACTCTTGTTACCAAGCTTCAATAAGCTTATTTAATAGTCAAACAAGCTTATCCAAGCTTATTATAGCTTTTGATAAGCTTGGAATGCAGTTTCAAGCAATTCTCATGGTTGGTCAACAAAAGTCAACTAAAGCTCATTTGGTCATGGAAATGGTTTATGGGTGTTGCAGAGATGGATTTGGGTTGGTTTTGGATTAGTATAGTGTAGTAATGGTTCTGGTTTAAGCTGCAACATAAGCTTGGACCCTTGTAAGTTTGTTCCTTATTTTCAGTTTTTGTTCAGTTTGCATTTTGTGTTTGAGTTGGTACTTGTGGTCATCTATGGTTCAAATCTGTTAATTAAGTTGTGTTTGGGTTAAATAAACTTAGTTTGATCATTAAAATAAGTTGGCTCAGTGTTTAGTCAGCTTAAAATTGCATATCAGTTTGAATAACAGTGTTTGGATCAGTATGTTAAGCTGAGATTGAGTCCTTGTTTGTGCTTGATAAATGTTCACTCACTCTTAATATAGTCCACTTGAGTTATTTGGTTAGTCATACTGTCTCTAAATAAGCTTAAAGTCAAAATCCACTTTAAATTTGTCTAAGTCTTTATCTGTTGAAATTTTGGAAACTCAAAAGCTTGACTTATGTTTGGAAATCATTAGCATAGCTTGTTATAGGTTTAATTCATCATATTACATCATACTCAGTCCTCAAATTGGTTCCAAAGTTCACAAAGGTCAAAGTTTTACAACTGTGTCAAAAGTCAAAATATTGAAATACCAGTTTTCTACCAACCTAAAGTGATTTTTCATAGCTTCATTATTAGGTCAATCTCATTGAAACTTAGGACTTTAAAACTTTAACTGGTCTATTTCCTTGTTTTCATTTTTGTAGAATTTTAGAAATTTTATAAAAGCTTCAAATAAGCTTGTCAAAAAGGGCTTATATGCCCTGTTCATGAAACTCAGTGAGAGCTGAGTTTTCACAGAACCTTGCAGAGCTTGTGAAAAGTTCCTCAGAGCTTTTCTAAGTCTGCTTTTTGGTTTTAAGGTAGCTAGCTAGGTGTATTTTAGATCCCAACTTTTAGTTTTCTGTTACAGCTTATTAATAAGCAGTTGCTTAAGCTCAAACTTGGTACCCTCAGAAACTGATTTAGCACAATAAGCTTAAAACATCAAATATGTTAATCTTGCAATCCAGAGGTTAAAGCCTGTTGTTACTTGTTACATTTTGACACTTTTAGCATTTCATAGCTTCTGTATCAAGTTGGTAGCTTGTTGTAGCTTTTGGCCTATTCAAAGTGCTTATTTAGAAGCACTTACAACTGCAGTCTCATTTTCTTACACACAAGTCCATGTTTTTCTATTTTTCTTAGATTCAGTAGATTAAATTAGACTTTTACTGAAATTTTCATAATTTTCCATAACAGTTTGCTATTTTTCTTAATTTAAAACAGTTTTTAGGTAATTTTAAATAGCTTTTAATACAATTAATTCAGAAAAAGTTCAAAAAAATAATTTTTCATTTTTCTTAGGTTAAGATAAATATAAAAAGTAAAAAAAGTAATTTTCCAGATTTTTCATAGTTTAATTTGTAATTTTTAGTAATTTAATTAGTTTTAAATAGTTTAAAATTCATAAAAAATAGAAAAATAATCAGAAAAATACAAAAAATAGTTTTGAAAATTATCTTTTGATATTTTAGATTTTTCTAAATCATAATTTTATTTTTCTAGCTTTATTTCATATTTTCTTGTATTTTAGGATATTATTAAATAGTTAAAAATAGTTTTTAATTAATAATAATTAATTTAATAGTTATAAAAATAATTTTCTTTTTCTTAAAATTTTCTTATATCATTAGGTTTGTAAAAATATGATTTTCATATTTTTAGGATTAATATTGTGTAAGTTTCACGTTTTTATTTGTACGTCACGTAGTTTTTAATTCAGTTTTATAAAAACATAAAATCAAAAACATCAGTTTAAAAATAGTGATAGCGTTTATTTAATATATTTTAACTTTTTAATTTCCTTTAATTTGCATTTAAGTCGCTGTAATTTATTAATCTTTTCTTTAGGTATAAATAACTCAAAATCCTTACTGATCACTATCCTTAGTGATTATTCGACATCTGATTGTGTTAAACACCAGTCATCCTCCGTGGGACTTAACGACCCGGGAATCCACTGTATTCTCCTGATCTAAATTGCATTTGGTGTTTGAACTGTTTTAAGTTCTTTACGGTTGGTCATTCACAAGTGACTAGCTTGCGTGAGAAAACTTGACGGTTTTGCACCAATCACCAACTATGTTTGTTAACACCATTTCCATTGTTCTTTATAAGGATGGGGTAGTTGAGGCTAACGAGAACAGCTCGAGTGGTAAGGATGAAGATAAGGCTAAGGAATTAGATAAACCCAAAACCATAGGGCATTACCTTAAGCATGAGATCAATAAGAAAACTATAGTTAACCAAATGAACAACTTTAGGTATAATGATGCTCTTAGGAAAAACTTCTTAGGTGATATTAAGGAGGAAGAATATGACACTATGCCTATGGGGCCTTTGTATGAAGCAATTCTTAAGAAACCAGTAGCCAAAAAGCAGGAGATTTGTGGGAAATTCATAATACCATGTAGCATTGGTGACTTAGAGAATATAAAAGCCTTAGCCGACCAGAGATCCGATGTAAGCATAATGCTGCTATCAATATATAATAAGTTGACTTAGGAGAAACCAACCAAGACTAATCTTAGACTTTCGTTAGCAAATCATTCATATGTTTATCCCTTATGAATAGCGGAAGATGTGATAATTGAGGTTGCAAGCAGTATCTATCTGATGGATTTTGCAATTGTAGACATTGAAGAAGATGAACATATGCCCTTAATCCACGGATGACCTTTCCTGGCCACCACCAAGGCAACAATCAAATGCGGTGAGGGTGTTATGGTACTTAAAAGTGGCAAAAGCAAAGTTAGGATACCTATAGCTCCGAGATATCCTTTGAAGATTAAGGAAAAGAAAAGAGATGATAAGAATTCATGAGTCTCCAATAGTGCAGTTAAAAGGAAATCACTGAATAGGAAGGAAAGATTAGAGAGTGCATGAATAAGGAGATTGAATTAGAAAATTGGAAACGTGATAAACAAATCATAGGGCACAACTACACCATGGAAAAACTTCACAAAAATGATCATGAGAAAGGTGATGCTAAAAGACATGACCAAAAGAGCCCTAAAGAGTTCGTGGAAAGAGACAAAGTGCTCTTGTATAATTCAAGATTAAGAGCACACAGAGGAAGGAGTAAGCCAAAATGGTGTGGCCCCTATACAGTGAAAGAGGCAAAAATAAGAAGTGGAACCATTGTGCTATTTGACGTCAATGGGAGGGAGTTCACGGTAAACATACGACATGTAAAACCTTATGATAATGACCTAGTGAATGAAGAAGATGACGGAAAAGAAGTCGCATAGGAGCACGACTTCGAGTCTAGCTACAAGAATCATAAATAAAGAAAAGCGATTCGTGGGAGGAAACCTATGCTTAATTGTTTGCTTGTTCTATTTTTCAATTTGTGTGTTTATATACCTTTTTCATTGTTGTGTATTCTCATGTTAGACTTTGTGAAAATGCTTTATTTTGTTTTTAACTTCGTCTTAATTACATATAAAGGTATTTTACAAAAAGATAAGTGTCGGGAAGATCATATAAGTTCTTAAGAACATGAACATGAGAATTACAATAATTGAAATTGATATATATGGTTGTTTGTTAGAGTCAAATGCTTGTATTTAGTCATAAATAAGGCAATTTTTTCGGAAAAACGCAGCACACCAGTTTTTGTCAGGACATCCTGACGGTGTCATAATTAAAGCCTGACGACGTTAGGCAATGTAGAAGCAGAATGTTCATTTTTCGTTTTCTGTGCAGTTTATAATTTTTATTATTTAATGGTTACGCTGTAACTTTTAATTGAAGTTACGCCGTAACTAGTAGCTTGAAAAAGAAAATATGGAATTGTAATAGAAAATTGCAATACGAGAAGATACGTACTCATACGGTATTGAAAGTATTCACTTCTCTTATCTTAGGTCAATATTATAACTCATACCTTAGATCTTTAATTAACTTCTCCCCGGCAGCGGCGCCAAAAAGTTGATGTGCTATTTCATCCTGCTTTTAATATTTATAAAACTGAGATAAACTAGGATAAACACATGCTAACGGGCAGAGCCCATCAGATGAAGTAAAGCCTTCAAGAAATCCGAGTGTCGCCCCAAGAGAGATGTGACCTTGAAAGAACTAAGATGATTAGAAGTAACATAATTTGATATCGATATGATAATTTAGATATAATTATTCTATTTACACAGACATAAGAGTCTAAGATAAAGAGGTATAAAAGTGAAGCTTAATCAAGATTATAGATAAGAATTAATTCTCAATATAAAGTTTCAATATAGTGGTTAATTATCGCCAGTCTCCTTTGGTCAATTTGTCATGGCCTATGGTTCTTAGATTCCTCACCTAGATAAACAGGTCACCCAGGATCATTCGGTAACCTAATATCAGTCATTAAGAGTCAAATCTACTAGATCTAGTATATGGAAACCTGGCCATTAGGAACTTAGGTTTCCCCCAGCTTCTTAAATACCTCCACTTGATAGGTGGTCATTTGGTTAGTTCGCACATGAAGAACGGTTGTACTATGGCCAATTCCTTCCATACTTCGCAACCTATTAGGCTAAGATCAGTTGGTCAATTCTCCCAACCCTTTAGATACTAACAAGCTTATAATATTATTGAGCTAATGGTTACGCCATAGTCTTTGTAAAGTTGATGCTTATCCATGGTTACAGCGTAACCTGAGCTGATGGTTACGTCGTATTCTTCGTAAAATCATCATATCATGAACTGTAGTCTTGTTACGGCTTAACTCCACCTCATGGTTACGCCGCATTCTTCATGAAATAGATTACGACGTAACTTCATCACTTAGTTACGCCGTGGTCTTCAGTAAATGTGAGAGAAAATCATCTTTGAGCTCAGAAATGTCCAAATACCGCTTCTTCATAGTAAATAGTTCCTGAAATGAAATAAGAAGGAATAAGGGTGATTCTAATAGCATTTTAAACATAATATGACGATAAAGGGAAAAATTAACACTTATAATATTAGGTTAATTTGATGTTATCACTTAGGCTTTGGGTAGGGAAATAAAGGGTTTTGTTGGATATGGGGATATTTAGTGGTGGCAAGTCAAAAATCTTATGTTACAAGCATGTAAAACGCGGTGTTGCTAAGCCAAGACTCGACTCACTAACACTAGATAATAACTTGAAACAAAATTAAAAGACATAAACATAAAGATAGATGTAGGATGGTAGCCCATATGTTTTTTTTCATACTTTTTTTTTTACCATCCTCTATGATAACATCAAAATAAAGGGATTTATAAGTGCATCCGTACACTTGAGTATTTATTTCACTAATACTAACTGACCTAATATGAAAAGATCAAAACACTCGGAGTACTTAATTACGTAGACAAAGGGAAATTGAATTTATCGTTCCTTCATGTTACTCCATAAAATACTAATTTAACTGATAACGCTACACGCGTCGTTCGGGGTCAAGGAAACTTCCTTTTCTTCGAGCAAGTTTTATAACACCCTAGGCAGTGAACCTAATCGTTGTAGTGTAGTAATTAGGGTAAGCCACGGGTATTGATATCTTTCTCTAGGGGAATAGGAATGCTAGTAAGAAGTTACTACGCTAAGGTTGGGGTTGAGGAAGATTATTTTTTATCTTTTTATGTTTTTTTTTTAGAAATTGGAAAGGTACAAATCTCGGGGTTTGGATTTGGGGGTTGGTATTGCTACCGATTACTCTACTTGTCTAATTATCTCATCTAAGGTGTATGTAGTCTATGTCTAATTATTGTGTGCTCGTATGATAGTTTAAAGATGTGTTTACTTTGGTTTTACTACTCCTCAATTATCTCCTATTGGTGGTTGAATTGTCACGTCCTTATTCCTAGTTGCGTTGTGTGTCTAAGGTTATAGGGTATGCGTTTCTCCCTAACTCTTTGAACTTACCAAAGGGTCTCGTCTACAAAACCCACTAGGGATAATAAACTCTTACTCTAAGGCACTCTTTGGTGGGTTTAGCCTACAACTACACAAGGAGTCATATTCTAAGGTTCACAAAGATTTAATCAAGCATTAAGTACACAACGAATGACCTATCGCATTACTAGATCATTAATCAACTAATATAAGAGACAACCAATCAATATTCAATAATCAAGTTTCATATTCCCTAAGCAAACACACAAATAAATTAGCCGGACATGGAGAACATGCAAGCATACACACAAATAATCAAAGACATAATTGTATTAATGAAGTAAAACACTTATCTTGGTGTAAGATAGGGTTTGGAACCCTAAAATACTGTACAAGACAGCCTTGGTTCTGTTTTAGGTTTTTACTCCAAAAGACTACACACAAATACTGAAAAATTCGGATTCTATATATAAGATTACACATGCGACGGCGTCACCTTATGTTTTGTGACGCCGTCGTGTCGCCGTCATTATTGTTTCGTCTTGGCCACGTTAGTCTTGCGACGGCGTCACCCTATGCTTGTGACGCCGTCCTCTTCAGCTTCTAACGCCGTCTGGATTGCATCTAGGCCGTCTGAGTTGCGACGACCTACTCTTTTATAACCTGACGTCGTCACTTGAAAATAGGAGTTTTGGCTTCTGTCCCGTCACAAAATCCTCCGACGGCATCGCAGATAAGCAGTGACGCCGTCACCTTATGTTTTCAGCAGCCTTGAGTGTCTCGATTTTGACTTTGGCCATTTTCTTCGTATAATCGCGCCTTTTAGTCCAAATAAGTGCCATTCTAGCATTTTTCCTTCAAGAGACCTAAAAAGTGAAAAGGAACGATATTAAGCAATAACGGATACAAAAGTGATCAAATAAGGGCTTAAACGACCCCTCAAAATGGTACCTTTTAAAACCTTATCAAATATCCCTACACTTGGTATTTGCTTGTCCTCAAGCAAATGTGCTTTAAGCCAATTAATTTATAAGTTAGGGGTCATGAAGCATTGGTTTAAAATAGTCCACAACACATATAAGCCCCGCAAAAGTCATAACAAGCACGGAAATTACATACTAGCACCTCACATGGGGTGTTTGGATACTCACATCTCTCTCGGGTGTATATGAAATATAACAAATGGGAAATGGAAGATAAACACTCATTAACCGGTTCTAGTATATAGATTACCATAGGCTTGAGAATAGATCAAACCTCCATCGCTTTGGCGTAAGCACCTAGGAAAGACTATCAAAGAGGTCTTTAAAGGGTTGTAACGTTAGGCTTACGGAAGGGAAATAAGGGTTTGGTGGGATAGGCTATTTAGTAGTGGCAAGTCAAAAATCTCTATGTTAAATGCATACGAAGAATGGCGTTGCTAAGCCAAGACTCGACACTCTAAACTCTAGATGTAGGATGGTAGCCCGTATGTTTTTTTTTTTTTTTTTTTTTTTTTTTTCATACACTTTTACTCTACCATCCTCTACGGTAACATCAAAATGATAGGGATTTATAGGCACATCCCTACACTTGAGTTTTTATTACTCTAACACTAATTTGACCCGAATTGAAAAGATCAAAACACTTGGGGTACATTATTATGCAAACAAAGGGAATTTGAATTTAACGTTCCCTTCCCGTCATTTCATAAACTTTAACTTTTCCCATGAATCCCAATCGTCCCAAAACTGTATACAAAGGATATGACTCGACTTAGCAACTCATGCAAGCAACCAGATAATTGAACTAAGGGTTAAGGGTGATAACAATAATGCACTAAAAGTGAGTGCATACAAGGTAGGCTAAGGCGATTTGGGTGTATATTTGGGGGTGGGGTGTAAACAATGCTCTTCATTGATATTCCGGAAAAACCGAAACATCACGAGAACCGCGAAAAAGATAGGCTCTGAGGGGTTAACTAGGGGTATCGTGTACTAAAGATGAGTACAACGCAAAGGGTGTGGGGGAATTACTCAACCGATGTAGAAGAAGTAATTATATTACGGGTATCAAACAAGGGTTATCCTAATGCCTCTTATCATTTAGTTATTCCTAACTACACAAGTGTAGTCTCGCGATCTCGGAATGCATCACAAAACAAGTTCTAGAATCTAATATACTACCGGTTCACACTCTAAGCATTAAGGATGAATGCTTTAAATTCCTACTAATCTAAGGGCGATCCTCACATTTTGGGTGGAATTTGGGTGGTAAAAGGTTTTTGTGCTAGTCATGCAACTTCCTATCCGTGAGACGCTTTTGTTAAAACTAATGGCCCACTCCTATATGTCATGAAAAATTTCAATTTTGGTGCCAAAATTACCCTAACCGACATTTTCTCATGGTTTATTACACAATTTACAATTGGACAAAGCAAATAATCAAGGATAAGCATAGTTTCAAAGTTCCCGTTTTATTTTTCCTCCCTACACTTAAACTGAACATTGTCCCCAATGTTCCCCGAAAGTATCAAAGTTATGATAATGGAAGGTAATTAAAAACGAAAGAAACTAGTACTCCCCTGATTAGCTCGGTAGGATCCGTGTGTGAAGTAGTGGTTAAATCCTTTCCAAGAAGAATTTATGCGTGAAAAGCTCCTTCCAATCTTATGTAACTTCTTCTTGATAAATTAAACCTGCACATTTGAAGAAAAAAAAATGAAACCTTCGCATAAAATCGGCGGTAATAATATATATAAGACTCGATTTAAACTAGGATATAATGCTTGTGGAATGGATGTTTACGAATTTCGGAAAATTAAGACCGAAAATTCCAAAAATTTATAAGTAGCTCAAAAACCGAGAAAAAGTGATATGATGTTTTTACTCCTTCGACCGTCAGTTGCAATCCTGACGCCGTCAGTTATCCTGACAAAACCGGTCTGCGATTTTCGAAAAAATTCGGAAAATTTACATCTTTAGAATCTGAAAATTTCAAGAAAACATCCATTATGAATCGATACAAGCATTTGACTCGAACAAACACACATATATATCTTTTAATGAATTGTTATTCTCATGTTTACATTTCTTTTGAATACGTGTGTAATCCTCCCTACACTTATCCCTTATGTAAAATACCTTTATATGCAATTAAGACGAGGTTAAAAACAAAATAAAGCATTTTTACAAATTTAAACATGAGAATAAACAATCAATAAAAGATATATGACACTAGCAAACAAACAATTAAGCATGGGTTGCCTCCCACGAAGCGTTTTTCTTTATTTAAGAGTCTTGTAGCTAGACTCGTAGTCGTGCTCCTACGTTTTCTCATTACCGTCACCTTCTTCCTTCGCTTTCCCTTCGTCGAAAGGGTGTAGACGTTGTATGCTTACCGTGGATTCCTTGCCAACGTTGTCTATTATGGTGACGGTTTTATTTTTTAAATTGGTTTCCTTCACTGTGAAAGGTCCAAACCATCTTGGTTTGTTTCTACCTCGTAATGCCCTTATCCGTGATTTATATAAAAGTACTTTATCTCCTTTTAGAAATTCCTTAGGGTTCCTTTGTGCCTTTGGTATCGAAGTGGGATTATTTCCTAACTTCTTATCGGGTTTCCACAATGTTGCATACAATCCTTGAACCATAAAATCCCTAAGCCCTTTTTCCCAATCGTTCATCTTCTTCTTAACACTATTGCCAGGGGCGTTTCGATTTCCACCCGTAATCATTTCCATGATCTTAAGAGGATACCTTGGGATGATGGGTATCCTAGCGTACCCCTTCCCACTTTTGAGTATCATGATGCCCTCTCCGCATTCGATGGTTGCCTTGGCGGTGGCCAGAAATGGTGTCCCAAGAATGAGGGGCACGTTTTTATCTTCCTCAACATCAATGATCACGAAATCCACCTGATAAACGATATTAGCCACCTCAATTAGAACATCTGCCGCGATTCCTACGGGGTGGACATAGGTGTGTGATGAGTGTGTAAATACTCATCATTTTTGGTCAAATCTGAACTGCAAAACGTTTAAAAATGCTCAGAAATGCATCAAAATACTAAAAATATTCCAAAATTGCATTTTATATGTTTCAGATGCAAAATGTTCAAAATCAATGAAAAATGAGCTAAAGTTTGCATAATTGGCAGTTTCAGTCCCCCAAGTTTCAAAAATTGTCAGAAATAGTCCCTGAGCACTTAATTTCAAAAGCAAAATCACCAAAGGTCCTTTTAAAATCATAAGTTTTCAAAATTAGTCCTTTGGTGAAAAATATCAAAAGTTTTGAGAAATTACAAAATTGGTCCTTCAAGTTTCAAATTTGGCAAAAATGGCCCTTGGAAAATTGGAAAATGTCAAGTTTGGTCCTTGTTCTATGGAAACTTGTCAATTGTGGTCCCTTGAACAACTTTGTGAAAATGGCAGCCTAGGTCCTTGTATTTTCAGAAATTACACATAAGGTCCTTGTTATTATTAAGCCTAAACACCCATTTGGACCCTGCCATTTCCTTGTGACCCCTGCCATTCCATTTGGCCCCTTCAATTTGGACCCCTTCCAATATTATAAGCCGGTCAAACCTCCAGTCAAACCTCTTCCCCTTTCCCTCCTTTCCCTCCCACTGTCTGCTACTCCACACCCAACCATCCCAACCTACCAACTCACATACTCCTTTCCATGTCCCCTCCACCTCAACTAACCTCCAAGAAGCATTTAATGCTCATTACCCCCCCTTACTCAACCTCCCAGTTGATAATCCAATTTTGGCGCCAAAATCTGTTTCAATGGCCCAGATCAATTCAGGACATCCAATGGCTGAGAAAATGATGGGAACTGGTCAGAGATGAGAGAGAAGAAGTTTGGATAATAAAAGAAAGCAAAAGGATGAGAAGAAAGACAGTCTTTAGTTTTTAAATTTTCATGAATGTCGTTTTTAATATAAAGTTTTTAGTTAAGTTAAAAATCTGTAATCTTTTGTTGTAATGTACTCATGTTAAGTTATTTGATCAATATAAACCAATTTCAAGTACCAATTTAAGTCATATTACCATTTCATATTGTTAAGCTTACTGTTGCAATTTTCATTTTCAAACTCATATATCAAAGCTTTTAGTAGCTTAACTTTAAGCTTCAACAAGCTTATATAAGCTTATTACAGCATTTTACAAGCTTACATTCAAGTTTCAATCCATTTTGGAAATTGGTCAAAGAAAGTCAAACGGGGCAAAAATGAAAATGGAAATGGATATGGGTTGAAGCAGTGTTGGAATTGGGTTGATTCAGAGTAATTGGGTTGGTTTAGATTAGGTAGTGTTCTGGTTTAACAGGTTTCAAGCCATAGTGGCTAAGGACTTTTTGTAAGTGATTTTCAAGGTTTTCATTGCATATATTGTATTTGTAGTTATAAACAGTTCAATCTTGTTTAATTAGCTGTAATTAGAGTAATTAAACTTAGTTTGATCATTAAATCAAGTTGGTGCAGTGATTAGCTCATTTAACTTTCACAACAGTTGATTAAAGGTGTGTTTGGATTTGTAGCTTAAACTGTCTTAGAGGCCTATTCAGTGGTAGACTCTTGTTGTCTTTGGCTTGTTTAGTTCTATTATACTCATAGCTGTCTCAAAATTGTGCCTGCAACCCTCAATAGTCAAATTCTCATGTTAACTGTCCTAATCACTTCACTGTTGAGATTTTTAATAAGCAAACCCTTGTTTTGTGTTAAGAATACATAGACATAGCTTGCCTTAACTTCATTTCATCATAATAAACCAAGATCAGTCCTTACATTGGATTCAAAGTTCAAAAAAGTCAAGATTTCATTTTTGCTTCAAAAGTCAAAAGTTGCAAATCCTGTTTTAAGCCCAACTGAAAAGATTTTTCTTTGCTTCATTTCTGGACCAAATTAAAAGAAATTGTGGGTTTAAAAACTTCTCTTGGTCTACTTCCTCATTACCATTTTTACAGATTTTTGTGAATTTTTTATAAGCTCCATTTGAGCTTGTCAAATAGGCTCAGTTCCCTGTGCACAAGCTCAGATTGAGAGTGGCAGGTTTTGTGCAAGGCTTGCACAGGGCTCACCTTAGCTCACCTTGGTCTGATTTTTGGTTTACAAACTCTTGGCCAGGTCTAGTGTAGGTTCCAAGTTCTTGTTTTTGATTTCTAGCTTATTTGAGTGCTTATTCTGTGGCTGCAACTTAGTACCTTAAACTGTTTTAAGCACATTTAACTCAAATCAACCAAATCTTTGTAACTTGTAATCCAGAGGTTTAGACTTGTTGTTTTAAGTTGCATTTGGGTAATTTTAGCATAATATAGCTTCTGTATCAGTTTGGTGTTTGTTGGTAGCTTATTGCTTATTCTAAGTGCTTATTTTAAAGTACTTTACATTGCAGTTGCATTTTCTTACAAACAACCATCTGTTTTTCCATTTTTCCTAGATTCTAAATATTATTTTAAGCTTTTCTTGAATTTATCAGATTTTTCTAAGTTAGTTTGCTATTTTTCTTGATTTAAATCAATTTTTAGCACTTTTTAAATAACTTTTAATCCAATTAATTAAGAAAAGTTTCAAAAAAATAATTTTTCATTTTTCTTAAGTTAAGATAAATATAAAAAGCCAAAAAAATATTTTTTCAGATTTTTCTTAGTTAATTTTGTATTTTTAAGCAATTTAATTAGTTTTTAATAGTTTTTAATTCATAGAAAATACAAAAATAATCAGAAAAATACAAAAATAGTTTTGAAAATTCTATTTTGATATTTTAGATTTTTCCAAGTCATAATTTTATTTTTCTAGCTTTATTTCATATTTTCTTGTATTTTAGGCTATTATTTAATAGTTAAAATTAGTTTTTAATTAATAACAATTAGATAAATAGTTATAAAAATAATTTTCTTTTTCTCATAATTTTATTTTATCTTTAGGATTGTAAAAATGTCATTTTCATATTTTTAGGGTTAATATTGATTTAGTTTCACATTTTCATTTGTACGTCACGTAGTTTTAAATTCTAGTTTTATAAAAACATAAAAACAAAAACATCATTTTGCAAATAGTGATAGCGTTTATTTAATAGTTTTTATCTTTTTAATTTCCTTTAATTTGCATTTAAGCCCTTGTAATTTGTTGGCTTTTTCTGTAGTTATAATCATTCTCAATCCCTTTTTTGTTCAAATCTCGATCACTATACGTTTGGTGATTCATTGCATAGCTTGCTGGGACATAACGACCCGGGGAAACACTATACTCTCCTGATCTTCATTGCATTTGCTTCTAAGCTGTTTTAAGTTTGTTACGGTCGGCCATTCACAAGTGGCCGGCTTGAGTGATTAAACTTGACGGTTTGGAGCGAATCAAATTTTTGGCGCCGCTGCCGGGGAGCTGTGCTAATTGTCTTACGCTTAGCAGATTAGTGAATTGAATAATCACTCTTTGTTCATACCATCCATCTATCTATCTGTATATATATCCATATTTTCTTATAAAAAATCCAAAAACCCAAAAACATCCAAAAACGTATAAAACACAAAAATATTTTTCTTTTGTTTCTATATATGTATCAAAGATAAAAAAAAATACAAAAAGATTTGTCGTTTTCTTAATAATAACAACATAAAAGATTACCAGCGCAAACCAAGACAGTGTACTACCTAACTGGGGGTACGACCATAATAAGTTCCCGAACTAAAGATTTAAAACTTGCCTTTGTGTCCTTGTGATTGGTGTACCTTTTTCAAAGAAGCCATTCATCTTGTGATTATTGGTTAAGTTCACTGTTGTTTTGCCTCGATTTTGTTTTAATTGATTTTGTTGTTATATCTACTTATCATAACCAGAAAACCTAAAAAGATTCTTCTCACCCCAATTTTTATAATTCCCTTCATAATTCCCATTCCTCTCCTTAACTCTGAGTTTTCTTAGAGTTAACTCTAGTGTATGCGCACTCGCTCTTCTAGATCTGTGAGCCCATTTCGTGAGCTTGTCAAGATTCCAAGAAGGCGTGTCCGTAGACTTTCTGCTCCTTCAGTCGGATCTGAGATCCGGACTGCTCACACTACTTCCGTTATCATGGCGGAAGAACGCCCTATGTGTGAGCTTCTCCAGGCACCCATCGACGGGTATGGAGATGCTATTGTTGTACCAGCCATTGTGGCTGAAAATTTTGAACTCAAAACGGGTTATGAATCTTGTAACCTCTAATCAATTCTACGGTTTTGAGCGGGATGATCCTCATGCTCATATTCGATGGTTTAACAAGATTGCATCTACCATCAAATACAAGAATGTCCCTACTGATGTTGTTAAGCTTCTTCTGTTCCCATTTTCTCTTGAGGTACAAGCCCGGATTTGGCTTGAAAAACAACCCCCTCAATCAATTGAGACATGGGAAGATCTGGTGAAGAAATTTGTGAATGAATTCTATCCACCTTCCAAAACCACGAGTCTTAAAAATGAAATCATCAAATTCACACAAAAGTTTGATGAATCCTTTAGTGAATCGTGGGATCGTTTTAAGGAATTGCTTCGCAAATGTCCTCACCACGGTTTCTCTGAGTTGATGCAACTCGACACTTTCTATAATGGAGTGAGTCAATCTGATCAAGATTCTCTCAATTCCTCCGCGGGAGGAAATTTCTTAAGCAAAACTGTCAAAGAAGCTTTAGCGATCATTGAAAACAAGTCTAAAGTCCGCACTGCACGAAGCAAGCCTGTTGTTTCCCAAGTCAGTGTTGGTCCTTCTTCTTCATCGCCCGTGAGTCAATCTAGCACCGATGCTAAGATTGACAAACTCACGGAAGCTATTCAAGCTTTGGTTCTCTCCAACCAAAAGAAAGTCTCTTTTCCACAAACTTCACCTCCTGCTGAAGTTAAGAAAGTGGAAGTCTGTGTTACTTGCGGTGGCCCCCATGCTTACTACAACTGTTGGCCACCGATGGTAACCCTTTTGAAGCAAACGCTGTGGGCGGGATTTCTAATCAGGGAGGCAACCAATATCGTGCTCCTATAGACCCGAACCACCGTCCTAACCACTACCCTGGACCTCCCGGTTTCAATCAAAACCGTAATCAAAATCAGAATAGACCAAACCAAGGTTTCCAAAACCAAGGTAATTTCAGTCAAAACAACGGTTTTCAAAATCAAAACCAAAATTTCCAACATCAAGGAAATTTCAATAGAAACCAGTGTCAGGGAAATTTCAACACAGGGTATTTTCATGGCAATAATCAAGGAAATTTCCAAAATCAAGGCCCTAATCCAAACAATAGAGGCCAGAATTTTCCTGTGCAAAATCAAGCCATTGTTCCAACCGAACCATCATCTGATGAGTTGTTGAAACAATTCATGAAATCCCAAGAGGAAATGAATCGGTTGTTGGTTAGCCAGATTGTTGACATTAAGAAGTCTTTAAATGATCGACCCTCGGGCTCAGGTACTTTACCTAGCAACACGATCGCTAATCCGAGGGGCGATGCAAAGGCGATCACAACCGAAGTGGTGCTTTTATGATGGACCCGCTGTTCCTACTACCTCTTCTTCCTCTCTCCCGAAGGTAGTGGAAAGCGAACCTGAGGCGACAAAGGACAAGGAACTTCCTACTAATAACGAAGGTACTAGCAATGTCCATCCTCAGGTTGTCCCCAAACCCAAAACCAAACCTGGAGTTGTTTTTGAACCTCCAGTTGGTGACCCCAAATCCAAAACTTCTATTCCTTACCCCTCACGTTTACATGAGCAAAAGTTCCGCGAAAAAGCCAGTCATCAAATGGAAAAATTCTTTCAAATTTTCCAAGAACTTCATTTTGACATAAGCTTCGCGGATGCCATCATGTTGATGCCCAAGTTTGCATCGACTCTCAAACACATGTTGAGCAATAAGGAAAAGCTGTTTGAAATGGCTAAGACTCCTTTGAATGAGAATTGCTCAGCAGTCTTGTTAAAGAAGCTTCCCGAGAAGCTAGGAGATCCCGGAAAATTTCTTCTTCCTTGTGTTTTTCCTGGGATGATTGAATGCTTTGCCCTTGCCGATCTTGGTGCAAGCATCAATCTGATGCCTTATTCAGTGTGGAAGAAACTTTCTCTTCCGGAACTTATTCCTACCTGCATGACTCTTAAGCTTGCAGATCGTTCTATCTCGCGTCCTCTTGGCATCGCCGAGGATGTATTTGTGAAAGTAGGAAAGTTCCATTTTCCAGCTGATTTTGTGGTTGTTGATTTCGATGCCGATCATCGGGTTCCTCTCATTGTTGGACGAGGATTCTTGAGAACGGGCCATGCTCTTATTGATGTATTTGAGCAAGAAATCACGTTACGTGTGTGTAATGAGGCTGTTACTTTTAACCTTGATCAAACTTCGAGGTACTCCTCAAATTATGATACTGAATCAATTAATCGAGTCCATTTAATTGATATTGCTTCAGAGGAGTACTCTCAAGAGTTTCTTGGTTATCTTCATAATTCTGTGAGTGGGGATTCCACCACATCTTCTAAACCTATCATTGCCGACTCTTCCCCCTCTCTCACTCCATTTGAGGGAGGTGACTTCCTTTTGGAAGAGATCGATGAATTTCTTACTATTGATGAATCAATTCCCCCTGGAATTGATGGTGTTTATGATTCGGAGGGAGATATTCTTTATCTTGAGCAATTGCTAAATGAAGATCCTTTACCTTCGCTCCCTCCGAAAGAGATCACGATTGAGGAAATCAAATCAGTACAAACTTCTACTGAAGAATTTCCCGAGGTTGAACTTAAGGACCTACCTCCTCATCTCGAGTATGCATTCTTGGAGGGTGATGATAAATTACCCGTCATAATTGCTAAAGACTTAACGAGGAGGAGAAACTGCTCTCATAAAGGTCTTGAAGTCACACAAGCAAGCAATTGCTTGGAAACTCTCCGACATTAGGGTATCAACCCGAGTTTTGTACTCACAAAATCTTAATGGAGGATGACTTCAAACCAGCAGTCCAACATCAGAGACGGGTGAATCCTAAGATTCATGAGGTTATCAAACAAGAGGTTCTCAAACTTCTTGATGCCGGTTTAATTTACCCGATCTCGGATAGTCCTTGGGTTAGCCCAATTCATTGCGTTCCAAAAAAGGGTGGCATAACTGTTGTCACAAATGAAGAAAACGAGTTAATTCCAACTTGATTGGTTACGGGATGGCGTGTGTGCATTGACTATCGTAAGTTAAACGAAGCCACCCGTAAAGACAATTTTCCTCTACCCTTCATGGACCAGATGCTTGAGAGATTAGCAGGGAACGAATACTATTGTTTCCTTGATGGTTTCTCGGGTTACTTTCAGATCCCCATTGATCCGCTGGATCAAGAAAAGACCACATTCACCGGCCCATACGGGACGTTTGCCTACTGGGCGTATGCCTTTTGGCTTATGTAATGCTCCTGGCACGTTCCAACGATGTATGATGGCAATTTTCCACGACATGATCGGGAAACAATGGAGGTGTTTATGGATGACTTCTCGGTCATTGGGGACTCGTTTCATACATGTCTCTCCCATTTAGAAAGAATGCTTCAAAGGTGTGAAGACACCAATCTTTGTCTAAATTGGGAGAAGAGCCACTTTATGGTCAAAGAAGGCATAGTCCTTGGCCATAAGATTTCAAAAAACGGGATTGAGGTAGATAGAGAAAAAGTTGATGTTATTGCTAAATTGCCTCATCCTACTACCGTCAAAGGTATTAGGAGTTTTCTAGGTCATGCCGGGTTTTATCGTAGATTCATACAAGATTTCTCTAAAATCGCTCGGCCAATGACCCATCTTCTTGAAAAAGATGCTCCTTTTATCTTTTCTCCTGAGTGCATCGAAGCTTTTGAAACATTAAAGAAAAAGCTTACGGAAGCACCCATTCTAGTTGCCCCCGACTGGGATTTACCCTTTGAGCTCATGTGCGATGCAAGTGACTTTGCTATCGGTGCAGTCTTGGGGCAACGTAAAACCAAGCATTTTCAGCCTATCCACTACGCAAGCAAAACTATGACTGAAGCTCAGACCCATTACACCACTACGGAAAAAGAATTATTAGCTGTGGTGTATGCGTTTGAGAAGTTTCGGCCATACCTTATCTTGACCAAATGCGTGGTGTATACGGATCACTCGGCTCTTAAATATCTCTTTGCAAAACAAGACGCAAAGCCGAGATTGCTCCGTTGGGTTCTCCTCCTACAAGAATTTGATATCATTATACGTGATAAAAAAGGAGCTGAGAACCTGGCTGCTGATCATCTGTCCCGTCTAGAAAACCCTCACCAAGATGTGTTTGAGAAAAAGGAAATTAACGAAACATTTCCTCTCGAAACAATCAATGTGGTTTCTTTTCGTGGAGACTCTTCCACCCCATGGTTTGCTGACTTTGCAAATTACCATGCGGGTAACTTTGTGGTGAAAGGGATGTCGTCCCCACAGAAAAACAAATTCTTTAAAGATGTAAAACATTACTTCTGGGACGACCCTTACTTGTTCAAAATTTGCGCGGATCAAGTCATCCGGCGATGTGTGTATGGTCAGGAAGCCAATGACATTCTCAAGGCTTGCCATTCTGGACCTACTGGGGACATCATAGCCCCAACTACACCGCCAAGAAGGTGTTTGATTCCGGATTCTATTGGCCCACAATTTACAAGGATGCCCACGAATTTGTCAAAACCTGTGACGCTTGTCAACGTCACGGGAATATCTCACAAAGGAATGAAATGCCGCAAAACGCCATTCAAGTGTGTGAGATTTTTGACATCTGGGGCATTGACTTTATGGGGCCATTTCCTTCTTCTCGCGGTAATAAGTACATACTCCTGGCCGTTGACTATTTGTCAAAATGGGTTGAAGCTAAGGCTTTGCCTACCAACGATGCCCGAGTTGTTGTGAAATTCTTAAAATCCCTTTTTGCTAGGTTTGCAACTCCATGAGCTATCATCAGTGATCGTGGTACGCATTTTTGCAATGACCAATTCGATAGAGTCATGCAAAAGTATGGTGTAACTCACCGTCTCTCTACTGCGTACCACCCCCAAACTAGTGGGCAAGTGGAAGTTTCCAACCGAGGGATTAAAAGAATTTTGGAGAGGACAGTTGGTGAAAACCGTGCCTCTTTGTCGGATAAGCTAGATGACGCACTCTGGGCCTTCCGTACAACTTACAAAACACCCATCGGGTGCACTCCATATAAGTTAGTGTACGGGAAGGCATGTCATCTGCCGGTTGAGCTCGAGCACAAGGCATACTGGGCCTTGAAACATGCCAACTTTGATATTCAGACAGCTGGTGATCACCGGAAAGTTCAAATGAATGAATTAAATGAACTCCGTGATCAAGCATACGAGAACTCTTTGATCTACAAAGAAAAGACAAAGAAGATTCATGACTCAAAAATCAAAAACCGCGTTTTCAACGTCGGTGATCGAGTCCTTCTTTTCAACTCAAGATTGAAGATTTTCTCGGGAAAACTAAAATCCCGCTGGTCTGGACCATTTACCATCACTAAAGTATTTCCATATGGAACCATTGAGTTATCTCAACCCGATGGTCCAAACTTTAAAGTGAATGGTCATCGGTTGAAGCATTACTTTGGAGAGGACATTCCCCCTGTGGTTGTCCCGGATTTACAAAGTTTCCCCATGAACCAATGAATTCGGGGTCGAGTCAAGTTAGCGACTCGGTAATCAAAAACAGTAGCATGTCATATGGGTTTTCACCCATATTTCTGACTTCTTTCTACCACCCTAGTGTGGGGGGTTGCCCCACATGTTGTGTATATATTCAAGTTAAAAAAAAAAATCTTTCTAAATAATGGCCGTAATATTTCCCTTTTACATTCTTTGTTTCGGCATAACCGCCGGTACTTTGAATATTGAGGGCAATATTCATTTCTAAGTGGGGGGGGGAATTCTCACGAATTTTATTATATAATTATACCGCCCAATTCCCCAATTTTTGGCCAAAATTATTTTTGGAGTAAGTGTTTTGCACTTACTCAATTGGTTATCAGTCCACCTTGTCTAATAAACAGAAGGATTGGCTAATCCAGGAGCAAACGGCTCTTGGTAAAGATATCTCAAATCCATTGACGTCTTGCAATTTGCCCAAAATTGTATGGTATTCAGCTCACCATATCCTTAAAAGTGAAGAGTTGGCTAGCCCGCAAGTTTATGGCTTGTGGTAAAGGCAGTGGAAAACCATAATTGGTAATCGACTCACCAAAGATAATATTGATAATTTATCTAAGAGTTGGCTAGTCCAGAGCAAACGGCTTCGGGTAAAGACAAATCAAATCCGTTGGAAGCTGGTGGTTTGCTCAAAATCACATGGTTATCAGTGTACCATGGCTCTTACTTGAACTGAAACATTTGGCTACTCCAGAAGTAATGGCTTTTGGTAAAGAGATGAAATCCATTAGTTTTTCTCAAAAGATTGCTAGGGACTAGCAATAGTTTAGTGTGGGGATTGATGAGTGTGTAAATACTCATCATTTTTGGTCAAATCTGAACTGCAAAACGTTTAAAAATGCTCGGAAATGCATCAAAATACTGAAAATATTCCAAAATTGCATTTTATATGTTTCAGATGCAAAATGTTCAAAATCGGATGAAAAATGAGCTAAGTTTGCATAATTGGCAGTTTCAGTCTCCCAAGTTTCAAAAATTGTCAGAAATAGTCCCTGAGCACTTAATTTCAAAAGAAAAATCACCAAAGGTCCTTTTAAAATCATAAGTTGTCAAAATTAGTCCTTTGGTGAAAAATATCAAAAGTTTTGAGAAATTACAAAATTGGTCCTTCAAGTTTCAAATTTGGCAAAAATGGCCCTTGGAAAATTGGAAAATGTCAAGTTTGGTCCTTGTTCTATGGAAACTTGTCAATTGTGGTCCCTTGAACAACTTTGTGAAAATGGCAGCCTAGGTCATTGTATTTTCAGAAATTACACATAAGGTCCTTGTTATTATTAAGCCTAAACACCCATTTGGACCCTGCCATTTCCTTGTGACCCCTGCCATTCCATTTGGCCCCTTCAATTTGGACCCCTTCCAATATTATAAGCCGGTCAAACCTCCAGTCAAACCTCTTCCCCTTTCCCTCCTTTCCCTCCCACTGTCTGCTACTCCACACCCAACCATCCCAACCTACCAACTCACATACTCCTTTCCATGTCCCCTCCACCTCAACTAACCTCCAAGAAGCATTTAATGCTCATTCCCCCCCCCCTTACTCAACCTCCCAGTTGATAATCCAATTTTGGCGCCAAAATCTGTTTCAATGGCCCAGATCAATTCAGGACATCCAATGGCTGAGAAAATGATGGGAACTGGTCAGAGATGAGAGAGAAGAAGTTTGGATAATAAAAGAAAGCAAAAGGATGAGAAGAAAGACAGTCTTTAGTTTTTAAATTTTCATGAATGTCGTTTTTAATATAAAGTTTTTAGTTAAGTTAAAAATCTGTAATCTTTTGTTGTAATGTACTCATGTTAAGTTATTTGATCAATATAAACCAATTTCAAGTACCAATTTAAGTCATATTACCATTTCATATTGTTAAGCTTACTGTTGCAATTTTCATTTTCAAACTCATATATCAAAGCTTTTAGTAGCTTAACTTTAAGCTTCAACAAGCTTATATAAGCTTATTACAGCATTTTACAAGCTTACATTCAAGTTTCAATCCATTTTGGAAATTGGTCAAAGAAAGTCAAACGGGGCAAAAATGGAAATGGAAATGGATATGGGTTGAAGCAGTGTTGGAATTGGGTTGATTCAGAGTAATTAGGTTGGTTTAGAATAGGTAGTGGTTCTGGTTTCACAGGTTTCAAGCCATAGTGGCTAAGGACTTTTTGTCAGTGGTTTTCAAGGTTTTCATTGCATATATTGTATTTGTAGTTATAAACAGTTCAATCTTGTTTAATTAGCTGTAATTAGAGTAATTAAACTTAGTTTGATCATTAAATCAAGTTGGTGCAGTGATTAGCTCATTTAACTTTCACAACAGTTGATTAAAGGTGTGTTTGGATTTGTAGCTAAACCTGTCTTAGAGGCCTATTCAGTGGTAGACTCTTGTTGTCTTTGGCTTGTTTAGTTCTATTATACTCATAGCTGTCTCAAAATTGTGCCTGCAACCCTCAATAGTCAAATTCTCATGTTAACTGTCCTAATCACTTCACTGTTGAGATTTTTAATAAGCAAACCCTTGTTTTGTGTTAAGAATACATAGACATAGCTTGCTTTAACATCATTTCATCATAATAAACCAAGATCAGTCCTTACATTGGATTCAAAGTTCAAAAAAGTCAAGATTTCATTTTTGCTTCAAAAGTCAAAAGTTGCAAATCCTGTTTTAAGCCCAACTGAAAAGATTTTTCTTTGCTTCATTTCTGGACCAAATCAATAGAAATTGTGGGTTTTAAAACTTCTCTTGGTCTACTTCCTCATTACCATTTTTACAGATTTTTGTGAATTTTTTATAAGCTCCATTTGAGCTTGTCAAATAGGCCTCAGTTCCCCTGTGCACAAGCTCAGTATTGACTGAGTGTGCACAGGTTTTGTGCAAGGCTTGCACAGGGCTCACCTTAGCTCACCTTGGTCTGATTTTTGGTTTACAAACTCTTGGCCAGGTCTAGTGTAGGTTCCAAGTTCTTGTTTTTTATTTCTAGCTTATTTGAGTACTTATTCTGTGGCTGCAACTTAGTACCTTAAACTGTTTTAAGCACATTTAACTCAAATCAACCAAATCTTTGTAACTTGTAATCCAGAGGTTTAGACTTGTTGTTTTAAGTTGCATTTGGGTAATTTTAGCATAATATAGCTTCTGTATCAGTTTGGTGTTTGTTGGTAGCTTATTGCTTATTCTAAGTGCTTATTTTAAAGCACTTTACATTGCAGTTGCATTTTCTTACAAACAACCATCTGTTTTTCCATTTTTCCTAGATTCTAAATATTATTTTAAGCTTTTCTTGAATTTTTCAAATTTTTCTAAGTTAGTTTGCTATTTTTCTTGATTTAATCAAATTTTTAGCACTTTTTAAATAGCTTTTAATCCAATTAATTAAGAAAAGTTTTAAAAAAATAATTTTTCATTTTTCTTAAGTTAAGATAAATATAAAAAGCCAAAAAAATATTTTTTCAGATTTTTCTTAGTTAATTTTGTATTTTTAAGCAATTTAATTAGTTTTTAATAGTTTTTAATTCATAGAAAATACAAAAATAATCAGAAAAATACAAAAATAGTTTTGAAAATTCTATTTTGATATTTTAGATTTTTCCAAGTCATAATTTTATTTTTCTAGCTTTATTTCATATTTTCTTGTATTTTAGGCTATTATTTAATAGTTAAAATTAGTTTTTAATTAATAAAAATTAGATAAATAGTTATAAAAATAATTTTCTTTTTCTCATAATTTTCTTTTATCTTTAGGATTGTAAAAATGTCATTTTCATATTTTTAGGGTTAATATTGATTTAGTTTCACATTTTCATTTGTACGTCACGTAGTTTTAAATTCTAGTTTTATAAAAACATAAAAACAAAAACATCATTTTGCAAATAGTGATAGCGTTTATTTAATAGTTTTTATCTTTTTAATTTCCTTTAATTTTCATTTAAGCCCCTGTAATTTGTTGGCTTTTTCTGTAGTTATAATCATTCTCAATCCCTTTTTTTGTTCAAATCTCTCGATCACTATACGTTTGGTGATTCATTGCATAGCTCGCTGGGACATAACGACCCGGGGAAACACTATACTCTCCTGATCTTCATTGCATTTGCTTCTAAGCTGTTTTAAGTTTGTTACGGTCGGCCATTCACAAGTGGCCGGCTTGAGTGATTAAACTTGACGGTTTGGAGCGAATCAGTGTGATTAGCTAAGGAAAGTCTAAGATCGGTCTTGGCTGGTTTCTCCTTAGTTAACTTACTATAGATTGATAATGGCATTATGTTCACATCAGTCCCCTGATCGGCTAAGGCATTTATATTATCAATATCACCTATGCTACATGGTATCACGAAATTCCCTGTGGTGTCTCGTTTTTTTGTTAATGGTTTTTTTATGACCAACTCATACAGGGGTCCCATAGGTAAGGTGTCATATTCTTCTTCTGCCATTTTTCCCTCAAGGGCTTCCCTAAGAACTTCATTGTACCTAAAGTTGTTTACTTGGTTTGCAATGGTTTTTTTGTTAATTTCGTGTTTAAGGTAGTACTCAATGGTCTCAGGCTCATCATTAGGCACAGACTTCTCCTTCTTGGTTTCCTTAGCTTTCCTCATCTCAACCCTTGCATCCTAGGGCATAATGGAAACGGCGTTAACAAACGAAGTGGGAGGACAATCATTGCTTCTTGCTAGTACCTTTTCGGGAACTTTTGTTTTGGTAAATTCTATTACCAAATTCATCATTTCCGTCATTTTCGCTTGCATTTCCTCTCTCTGCCTATAAACCTCCTCTTCAAATTTGGCTAATCTCTCCGTATGAGCTGCCATGTACTCCCTCATTTGTTCCTTGAAGCTCGGTGAAAGCGGTATTGGGGAAGTAGAACGGAAGCACATTTCGGAATTTGGGTTTTGCTCACGACTTGGGGACTCTGAAAAAGGTGTGGGGTGGTTGGTGGAATTGGCGGATTTGATAGCTTCACGAGGAATTTGTACGGGGACTCTTCTTTACCTTTCCATAAGATAATCAATTCCTCTCTCAATGGCACTCATTTGCTCCTCGAGGGTGTCGAAAGATTCAAAAGGGGTTGATATGGCATTAACTACGTTAACCGGAGTTTCAGGAGATTCATTCCAATCTTCGTAGCTTTGATCAGCAAGTTCCTCTATAATATCCCAAGATTTCTCTGCATTAAAGTCGCTGAGCCTTCCACCGGCGGATCGATCAATGGATCGTCGAGTGATAAAATCGGTATGGTCATAGAAGATTTGGATTTGAAGCCAAAGATCAATGCCATGATGGGGAAGTCTACGGAGTAGGTCCTTAAATCGAGTCCATGCTTTGTAGAGAGACTCACCTTGGAGTTGTTGAAACGTCAAGATGTCTCGCCTAAGTTTAGTGGTTCTCCCCGGTGGGAAAAATTGAGCAAGGAAGCGAGAGATGAGATCATCCCAACTTGAGATGGAGCCGGTGGGAAGTCGCTCAAGCCAATTACTAGCTTGGTCCCGTAGAGAGAATCGGAAGAGACACAGGCGCGTGGTCTCCCGAGTAGTAGCATCAAGGTCGATGGAATCGACAATTTTAAGGAAATCCTTAAGATGCTGATTAGGATCTTCGGAACGAAGTCCATGGAATGCACATCCGTTTTGCACCAACTGGATGGTGTCGGATCGCAGGGCCATAGTTTGGGCTTGGTCGGGAAGCTCAATGGTGTTCCTATAGCCTAGGTGGCTTGGTCTCGAGTATTCACCAAGAGTACGGGCTCTTGGCGGGTCATTAGGTGGTGGGTTGATGAGTGGTGGTTGGTTATCACCTTCCATGATGAAAAGTGATGGGGTTACGAACAAAAGTCACGAAGAAGGGGGATAGACTACGAGAAAGCTAAAAAATGAGAATAAATTTACTTGATAGGAATCAAGCAAAGAAATCTAAACGAGGTGGACTACTAACTAGCTATTCTATTCCCCGGCAGCGGTGCCAAAAACTTGATAACGCTACACGCGTCGTTCGGGGTCAAGGAAACTTCCTTTTCTTTGAGCAAGTTTTATAACACCCTAGGTAGTGAACCTAATCGTTGTAGTGTAGTAATTAGGGTAAGCCACGGGTATTGATATCATTCTCTAGGGGAATAGGAATGCTAGTAAGAAGTTACTACGCTAAGGTTGGGGTTAAGGAAGATTATTTTTTATCTTTTTATGTTTTTTTTTAGAAATTGGAAATGTACGAATCTCGGGGTTTGGATTTGGGGATTGGTATTGCTACCGATTACTCTACTTGTCTAATTATCTAATCTAAGGTGTATGTAGTCTATGTCTAATTATTGTATGCTCGTATGATAGTTTAAAGATGTGTTTACTTAGGTTTTACTACTCCTCAATTATCTCCTATTGGTGGTTGAATTGTCACGTCCTTATTCCTAATTGCGTTGTGTGTCTAAGGTTGTAGGGTATGCTTTTCTCCCTAACTCTTTGAACTTACCAAATGGTCTCGTCTACAAAACCCACTAGGGATAATAAACTCTTACTCTAAGGCACTCTTTGGATGGTTTAGCCTACAACTACTCAAGGAGTCATATTCTAAGGTTCACAAAGATTTAATCAAGCATTAAGTACACAACGAATGACCTATCGCATTACTAGATCATTAATCAACTAAGATAAGAGACAACCAATCAATATTCAATAATCAAGTTTCATATTCCCTAAGCAAACACACAAATAAATTAGCCGGACATGGAGAACATGCAAGCATACACACAAATAATCAAAGACATAATTGTATTAATGAATTAAAACACTTATCTTGGTGTAAGATAGGGTTTGGAACCCTAAAATACTGTACAAGACAGCCTTGGTTCGGTTTTAGGTTTTTACTCCAAAAGACTACACACAAATGCTGAAAAATTCGGATTCTATATATAAGATTCCACATGCGACGGCGCCACCTTATGTTTTGTGATGCCGTCGTGTCGCCGTCATTAGGGTTTCGTCTTGGCCACGTTAGTCTTGCGACGGCGTCACCTTATGCTTGTGACGCCGTCCCTTCTTCACTCGACGTCGGATTGCATCTAGGCCGTCTGAGTTGCGACGCCTACTCTTTTATAACTTGACGTCGTCACTTGAAAATAGGAGTTTTGGCTTCTGTCGCGCCACAAAATCCTCCGACGGCGTCGCAGATAAGCAGTGACGCTGTCACCTTATGTTTTCAGCAGCCTTGAGTGTCTCAATTCTGACTTTGGCCATTTTCTTCGTATAATCGCGCCTTTTCGTCCAAATAAGTGCCATTCCAGCATTTTGCCTTCAAGAGACCTAAAAAGTGAAAAGGAACGATATTAAGCAATAACGGATACAAAAGTGATCAAATAAGGGCTTAAACGACCCCTCAAAATGGTACCTTTTAAAACCTTATCATTAACCCATGAGTGCAAATCGTCCCAAAACTATATACAAAGTATATGACTCGGCGTAGCAACCATGCAAGTAACTAGATAATTGAACTAAGGGTTTAAACAATGATTAAAATTATGCACTAAAGATGAGTGCATACAAGGTGGGCTAAGGAAATTTGGGTGTAACATTTGGGGTTGGATTGTAAACAATACTCTTCATTGATATTCCGAAAACTAAAATATCACGAGAACCGCGAAAAGATAGGCTTTGAGAGGTTAACTAAGGGTATCGTGTACTAAAGATGAATACATCACAAGAGTGTGGGGAAAATTACTCAACCGATGTGGTTGATGTAATAAAATTACACTTTTAAAACAAGGGTTATCCTAATGCCTCTTATCATTTAGTTAATCCGAACTACATGAATGTAGTATCACTAGCGATCTTGGAATGCATCACAAAAAAAGTTCTAGAATCTATTATACTACTGGTACACTCACTAAGCATTAAAGATGAATGCTTTTATTCCTAAATATCTAGGGGCGAACCTTTCATTTTTGGGGTGGAATTTGAGTGGTATACGGTTTTTGTGCTAGTCATATAATTCCTATCCATGAGACGCTTTATTAAGACTAAAGTTTTACTCGTAAGTGCCATTTTTTTTTTAAATTTGGTGCTAAAATGATAAGGATTTAAAACATACATTTTTAGGGGGTCATTTAAGCCCTAAATAGACACATTTTATATCTGTTACTTCTTAAAATAGTTCATTTTCACTTTTTAGGTCTTTTGGAAGCAAAATGCTAGAATGAAGCATATTTGGACGAAAAGGAGCGAAAAAATGAATAAAATGGCAAAGTCAAGATCAAAGGCCATCCAACACACCTGAAGGCGTCCCAAACAATGGGCGACGCCGTCCCTCTATTGAAGACTTGATCAAAAGTGAACACGACGGCTCAGCAGAATGTTTGGTCCTAAAGCCTGACGGCGTCACGCATTAATTCTGGAAGGCGTCACTTACAAAAACTACACCAGACGCCCAAGATCCAAGACTCAGACGACGTCGCTACTAAGACTGACGGCGTCACATCTTTCAAATGACGCCGTCCCAACGATGACTTGGCCTAAACAAAACCCTAATGATGGCGACCTGACGACGTTACTAGAAAAAGGTGACGCCATCGCGATTATAAATCTATATATAGAATTCAATTTTTCGCTATTTTAAGAGCTAGAATTTTAGAGAGCAAACCCTAACTCAGTTGAGAATTTTGTCAATATGATAGAGTTTTCAATAAGGATGAAAAAGGAAGTCACGTAGGAGCACGACTTCGAGTCTAGCTACAAGACTCATAAATAAAAAAAAGTGCTACGTGGGAGGCAACCCATGCTTAATTGTTCGCGTGTCAACATAGCTCTGTGTAAAGCCAAGGGTGATGAGGAAGGTTGTAAGTTTTTCAAACCATTGTCTGTTGGCCTGTTTCAAACCATAGAGAGATTTCCTGAGTTTGCAGAATTTGTAGGGTGGAAGCTTTTGATTGTAGCCTTATGGAACATGCATATAGACTTCTTCTTGTAGGTCACCAAGAAGAAATTCATTATTGACATCTAATTGCTCAATGATCCATTGTTGACTGACTGCAATTGCAAGGAGTGCTCTAACAGTGGAGATTTTGGCAACTGGTGCAAAAGTCTCATGGTAATCTACTCCTCTCTTTTGATGATATCCCTTTGCCACAAGTCTAGCCTTGAATCTCTTTATGCTCCCATCAGCTCTGAGTTTGATTTTGAATACCCATTTGCACCCAATTGCTGAATTTCCTTTGGGGCAGTTGTGTGAGTTCCCAAGTGTGATTCTCTTCTAATGCTAGTATCTCTTTTTTCATTGCTTCAACCCATTTGGGGCACTTTGAGGCTTGTAAAAATGTTGTTGGATTATTTTCTTTGTTAATAGAAAGTATGAAATGTAGTGATTTAGATTTGAGATTGGAGTAGTTTAAATAGTGAGTGTGGTGATGTTTTGATGTGGTAAAAGTATGAATGTTTGATTTTGGAAGTTGACAATGGTAATCTTGAAGTTTAGTGGGGAGTTGTTTATGTCTTGTAGAGGTTCTAATGGGAAGTGATTGAGTGGTTGAAGTAGGTGGTGGCACTAGATCTGTGGGTGTAGGTGTTGGTTTAGGACTTGGTGGTGTGGTTGTTGATGAGGTATGGATTGGGTCAGGATCTCGTGGTAGTGGTTCAGGGGTTGGTAGTGTTGTTGCAGGTGTTGAAATAGGTTCAATTGGTGGTAAAGGTGTAGTAGTATGAGAATGGTGATTGGCATTGGATGTTGTTGGTGATGGTGATGTATTAAGGTGTGTTTGGGTGAAGGATGGTGGTATATGTGATGAGTGAGGTTGAGGTGATGGTATGGGAGTGTAGTTTGTGTTGTCTGTGGTAGGAGTGTGGGAGGTACTTGTAGGTTTTGGTGTGGTGTGAAAATGGAAACTGGTCTTATCAAAGAGGACGTTTCTACTTGGGATAATTTTATGTGTGTTAAGGTCATATAAGAGATAACCTTTTTGGTTGTGGGGGTATCCAACAAGAACAGTGGGAGTGGATCTAGGATTGAATTTGTCTGTTGTGTGGAGATATGCATGAGCTAAGCAACCAATGATTCTTAGATGGTCGAATGGAGGTGGTTTGTTATAAAGGAGCTGGTATGGACTGTGATTGTTGAGTACTTTTGTTGGAAGTCTGTTTATGATGTAGGTGGATGCTAGAAGGCTGTAACCTTATATGTGTTTTGGAAAGTTAGCTTAAAGTGGATGGCTCTTGCCATTTCTAATAAGTGTATGTGCTTTCTTTCAACTATAGAGTTTTGTTGAGGTGTGTATGGACATGATGTTTGGTGAGTGATACCTTTTGATTGAGTGAAATCAAGGAATGGAGAGTTGATGAATTATGTACCATTATCACTCATAATAACTTTAATTGCTGTTTGAAATTGATTCAGTATTGATTGATAGATGACTTTGAAAGTAGAAAGAACATGATGTTGTTTGGTAAAAGATAGTTCTAAGTAGCCCTTGAGTAGTCCTCAACAATTGTTAAGAAATAGGCACATTTATTTATAGTACAATGCTTGTAAGGGCCCGAGATATCCATATGAATGAGATCAAATTTTGATTTTGCATGTGATTCACTGACAGGAAAAGGTAAAATGTGTTGTTTAGATAGAGTCCACCATGAAGTGTACCATGAGTAGTGTTCCCATCATGGTCTTGAGAGACAAATTTGTTATGTGTGAAAGTGACAGAAAATAAGGTTTTGTAAAGTAACTGACTGATGGAGGTGAGGTTATAGGTAAATTTTGGGATGTAAAGTACCTTGTGGATAGTGAGATATTTGCTAAGTTTGAAAGATCCAATGATGTACACCTTAGTATTTTTACCATTGGGTAATGAAACAATGATTGGTGTGGTAAGGGTGGAGGTGTTGTGCATTAGTGTGTTTGGTGACATTTGAAGCAATAAATAAGTTAATACTAGCAATAGTTTTGAATGAATGTACACCGGTGAGCTTAGAAGGAACATGAGCAGTATGTGTAAAGGAAAGTATACCTGCCATATGTGGTGTTGTTGAACAATCAGGGGTGCTTGGAATACTGCTTTGCATCATGAGTAGCACTTGGTTTAGCTGATTTTGTAAATGATCTATCCTAGCATTGACAAGATCATCTGAATTTGTGGAGGTAGAAGGAGCTGACTGATCCAAAGGACATTCCATCTGTGGTAATGATTCATTTGAAACCATGTGGATAGACCTTGTGTTTCTAGTTCCTTGTGAAGTTCTTTGATATGGTGGGAGATATTTGTTGTGCAAAGGATGACCAGGAGGGTAACCAAGTAACTTGAAACATTCTTCCTTTGAGTGTCATCTTACAATAAGCACAGATCACCATTTCCTAAAATTGTTTCTCCTATCAGTCTGATTCATTGAGTGGGGGTTTGGTGGTGTGGTGTTCCTTGATTGATTAGAATGATTTGAGTAGGTTATGTATGTGTTTAGTGCAGTAAGGATAGCATGGTTTGGTTTAAGAGCTTCTCTTTGTTTCTCTTCATATCTTAGCATATTGTAGGTTTAGAAACAATAGGCATTGATTGCATCAAAAGAATTTGACCTCTGATGTTAGTATAACTGTCATCTAAACCCATTAGAAATTGACTTAACCTTTTCCTCTGCTCTCTTTCACCATTTTCTTTCCCATTTTCACAAGTACACTTACAAGTGCATGCATAAGGTGCTTCACTTGCATCAAGTTCATCCTAAAGACCTTTTAGTTTTTGATAATACACCTCAATTATACTATTTGACTATTTAAGGTCAACAATCTCATTTGCAAGTTGATAAATTCAATGTCCATCCAATTGAGAATAATGATCAAGCAGTTCATTCCATAAAGTATGTGCAGAATTGATGAATGTGAGATTATTACCTATCTGCTTAGATATTGTGTTGAGAATCCATGATATCAATACTGTTAGCCTCGCTAAAGTGAAGTCATTACGGGAATTGCATTAGTTTCTTCTTTTACTTATTCACAAGGACTAGTTTAGTCAATAGTGATAAGTTATTCTTGTCTAAGTATAAATACACCTCCTAGTCCCAACTAGGAGGGTAGGAAGTTCATTTATTGTAAAGAAGTGTGTGTGTTTTCTTCTTCTTCTCTCTAGAAACACACACATCTTCCCTTTACTTTAATCTAAATAATACCATGTCTTATTCATTCTTTGAGCTTCCCCGACCCCCCGAACCACATAAATCACTAGTTTTATCGATCCTACAATTGGTATAACGAGCCAGGTTGTTGTTTTTATCGATTTGTGTGGTTTCGAATGGTTGTTTAAACTGTTTTTTAACCGGATTTTATGTCTTGGAATTTTTTTTTTCCAACTTTTGTGTTTAACAGTTTATACAAATGCTTTGTATCATTTTGGTCAAGAAAGTCAACAGCTTAAATATAACTATTTAAGTCCAGAACCAAATCAAAAAAAATCAGATACGACTGTTGTAAAAAACGAAGTTACCACAGCCTCACCCAAATCCAATACAAGTCAACATCGAAAAAAAAAAACACAAGCCAACCAACTCCATCTCATCCTACTTACCTAGACTCGTACTTAAATATAACTATTTTAAAGAATCTCAGATTATTTTCGTGAGTAATCAATGAATCATCTGACCTTTAAGGTCTCTATCACGATAAATATTCATCATCAATCCATATGAGAAGCTTTGCTTCTTATAATATACGAAACAATTAAGAAAAGAAATCAACAAATCAGTTTTTTCTCTTTTTTCTCCGTTCGATTCAAAACTCAACATCAAATGAAACGCACATCTTATAAAACCTACCCGGATCTTGAAACCTTCTAATGCTTCCTTTGTTCTAATGGAGCAAAAATGAAGAATTAATGTAGGGTGATGTTCATATGTGATGTTTGATTGATTAGGTTCGATTGTGATGATTGATTGAAGCTGAGACTTGATAAGTTTGAGATTTGATGGGAGATAAGTCTGAATAATTTGGTGAGAGCAAATAATATGTGGTAGGCGTTTATTTTAGGTTTGATTAGGTCAAATGAATTATAACGTCTATAGGGTTATTAATACCGGTTTAAATGGAAGTTGGATCGAGCCTGTGATATAACTGTTTTTGGATTGGGCCCGTGTGGTTTGTATGTGCTGGGCTGATATTTGCTTAATTTCGTTTTGGACTCATATGGTGGGCTGACGCTATTCTATTAAAAAGAATTTGTTATCCAACGAATAATTATTGGATACAAATTTTTGCTAAGATAAAGAGTGGTATTTTGGTTCACGAATTTTCACGAGGATACACGTTCACGGCTAAAGTTTTTCGATGAATTTTAATGTGACCACAGAGATGACTCTTTATTATTTATTTGGGTGTGAAGTGAAGTTTGACGGGCGTGTTTACTTATTTCGTCTTCTTTCTTTCTTCCCTTACGCGAAGATGACTTGTCTGGGCAAATATGTTGAGTGTGATGAAGACTTGCTATCTAGTTACTTTTGTGATTCTTTCTCTATTAACCCACAAAGTAGCTATCATTGGTGTCTCAACGTAGTTGAGGATAAGTCAAGAGGTTTTGTACATTGGGTACACCGTTCTTTTTCACAAGGATAGTACAAGCTTAAGTAATCAGTCCGGGAGATTTGACTTCATTCTCAAGTTCGTCATATTGGGTTATCCTCACATGTGGTTACTACAGACAGCCGTTGAATTTTGATACAGGGGTTGAGATGAGTTAGACAATTTCAAATGGTATTGTTCATCGACATCTTCTCACGGGTCGATTTGTTTTATGATAGAATGCTTCCAGTTAATGCTTCATGTACACAATTATATGCCGATTCCGATAAATCGTAACCTTCCGGGGAGAGAAATGTGTACATTATGGGCTGATTTGATATATGAAAGATAACGGGAATGCATTTGGTGAGATGAAGATGTTGATATCTTATTCCCCCGAATGGACAATCTTGAAGAAGGTCAAGTCGAAGTTTTTCTACATTTTCCACAAGCGTGTTAGAAGACTAAAGACGATTCTAATTTAATTATCAAAAGACTTCTTCAATTCAGAAATTCATCGAAAGGTTGTCATTGGGGGGGAGAGCACTAAGTAGGGGAGAGCAAAAAGGTCAGATTTAATCCCTAATTAGATTTGCTCATATTGTTCTTCTGCAAGTAAAGAGATGGCAACTGAGAAGATTCATGAAGTTTGATGACTGTGAAGACACTCTTGATGCTGCTGCGCTTATCTGTTGTATTTAATTTTGCTTGTAGGGAACATTGTAAGCAACTCCCGTCATGACATCACTGGGGAGAGATTGTTAGCCTCGCTAAAGTGAAGTCATTACAGGAATTGCATTAGTTTCTTCTTTTACTTATTCACAAGGACTAGTTTAGTCAATAGTGATAAGTTATTCTTGTCTAAGTATAAATACACCTCCTAGTCCCAACTAGGAGGGTAGGAAGTTCATTTATTGTAAAGAAGTGTGTGTGTTTTCTTCTTCTTCTCTCTAGAAACACACACATCTTCCCTTTACTTTAATCTAAATAATACCATGTCTTATTCATTCTTTGAGCTTCCCCGACCCCCCGAACCACATAAATCACTAGTTTTATCGATCCTACAAATACGTCATTAGCCCTCTCCCAATGTACCCTAAGTTCTGATGATGTTGGAGGTTCCCCTTATTCACCATTGATCAATTTCACCTTATTCTTAGAAGTTAGAGAAATTAGCATGGATCTTTTCCAAGTACCATAGTTTTCTGATCCTGTGAGTTTTCTTGATATCAGAATCATGCCAGGATGATCACTGGGATGGAAGTACAGTATGTGAAGTGGTGATGTGACTTCATCAAGCTGTTGTGTTGTTCTGTTAAGTGAACTTGATTCAGATGTAGGCATTGTTATTCAAAAATGTATGTGTTTTGTTTATGGAGATGTGAGTGATGAAAGATAGCAGATGAATAGCAATTTTTTTTGGAAAAAACTCAGTTTTGTGATTATTCCATGGCTTTTGATGATCTTGTATTGTTTTGAGTGATTTGTGGTAGTTATTGTGTAGATTAATGGATTGGAATTGATAATTGTGATTGATTATGGTGTTTTGTGGTTGTTTTCGTTGAACAAAATTGTTTGAAGGTTTCTAGGTGTTATTGGGAGTAGATCCCAGTCGAGCTCGGAGGGGAGGCATTCGAGCCGATTTGGAGGGTACGTCATCATGTTTGAATACAAATTTTGTTCCGCTCTTTTGAAATTTGACATCTTTGTTAATCAGGTTATTGCGGTTCCATTCGTTTATTTATGCATATTTTTTTTTGTCTGTTTGTTTATATATGTTCACTTAGGTCAGCCACATTTCTTTTCTTCATGAAAGGTAATCAGGGGAATTTAGGTTATGAGTGAAGAGTGCATAGAAGCTCATATTGGACCATCTTGAGGACTAGTACACCACATCTACATTATAAGTTGTTTAGACAATGGTTTGGATTTATTTCAATCATTAAAATTCATTATGTTATAGTTTGTATTACTTTAGTAATTGGTGAATTTTGTTAATCCATTAATTAGTAAAGTTTTTCGCTTGCATTCATTTTGGTTCCATAAGTGTGACATTTAACCCTTTCAGGGCGGGGTGTTACAATAACTATCTCAGAAAATATCCTTTTCGATACATTTCGATTATAATTATGCCATTTTTAACCTTTTTGGTCTTAGGTTAATTCCTACCATTGGTTAGGTGGTTATCACTGCGTCTGTTAGGTGGTGTGATGAAAAGGTGATGTGATAATAAGGTTGATGTGAAGTAAAAGTAACCATTTCACCCGGCCTTATATTATTGAAGCCCATATCCGTCACAACCACTTAGCCTAAACCAGTCTATGATTTATCATAAAAAGATTTCCCCCTCCAATTGTCATGATCATTGTTCAATTGTAATTTTTTTAGGTGTTAATTAGTAATGCTAGCAGGGTACCCGAACGTTGCGGGAGAGAGTACCCTATATTCAATTTTTTTGGCATATTATATTTTTCAATTGCATATTTTTTATGATAATGAGTTTACGCATGGCCAAAATTTTGGAATTTATCACACACTATTTCATATTAAAATGTCAAATACGTATGCATCACGATGCAATGATGATACAAAAATGATAAACAGTAGTATTACGAGTTTGAGATGATTGACGGTGAAAAATATTTGCTAATTAGTAAAGTTGTGTAATATTCGTCAAATATTTTTTAATGTGTAAACATAAACAAGTATATTTTAGCTCTTGCATTATATGATTAGTAATGTGTATGACATTGCTTATATAACTTACGACATTAAAAAAAAGTATACATTTTCATGTTTTATAAATCACATGAAAATTTTTGTGTTTTGACATGTACAATTCTTTTTAAACGAATTTATTAGCAAAATGATTAGGTTTTCACTAAACTTGTACTAAAATACATACATAAATGATAAATGTTTTTTGAATATGCAATTTTCAAAAAATTTAAATGTACATAGTCAAACAAAAAATTGGCATTAAACTCACATGAATGAGTGTTTTGATAATTATGTGTATAAGAGTTTTGTTTAGTGAATTATACATAACATTAACTATTTGTAAATATTGCATATTAATTGGCATTTTTCAAAACATAAAATTCATTTAATAGAAGAAGATGCCTTCCTCTATTATATGTAGTATATAGATATTGGTAATTGGTTTACTCATTTTATGGCTTTTAATATATTTCTAGTATTTTAAATAACGAGACGCGAGGCAACGACATACAAAATGAAAATCTTTGTATTTTGACATGTACACTTCTTTTTAAACGAATCTATTAGCAAAATAATTAGGTTTTCACTAAACTTGCACTAAAATACATACATAGATGATAAATATATTTTGAATATGCAATTTTCAAAAAATTTAAATGTCCATAATCAAAAAAAATAAATAATTGGCATTAAACTCACATGAATGAATGTTTTAATAATTATGTGTATAAGAGTTTTGTTTAGTGTATTATACATAGCATTAACTATTTGTAAATATTGCATATTAATTTGCATTCGTCAAAACATAAAATACATTGAATAGAGGAAAATGTCTTCCTCTATTATATGTAGTATATAGATATTAGTAATTGGTTTACTCCATTTTTTGGCTTTTAATATATTTTTAGTATTTTTAATAATGAGACGCAAGGCAACGACATACAAAATGAAACCCCGTTATATATAGCAATAATGATAATAGTGTTATAATTTTTGGACAAGTAAGAGTGTTAATTTGTATCTAAACATGGTTTTTATTTGCAATGTTTCCAAGACTTACCTGCATTAAAAAAAACTTACCTGCATTAAAAGAAAAAAATAAATAAATAAACTAAGCCTTTTATTTCATTATTTTGAGAAGCAACATAAGTTTTACAAACTAGTATCCTATACATTTACACCATCCTTTATAACATACTCCATAACAGCAAGGGTCGCACGTACACTCTTTATCAGAATAGCATCTTTTGGTCATCTTTGGGGATATGAGTTGTACTTTTGTTATTTCTGTAACTTCGTCAGCATTTGTTGGAGCCAACTTTCGAGCCTTGACTTCCGGTATTGCACTAACAAACATACCATAAGAATTGAGCAACAATATGGCTAAAAACGCGACTTTGAATAAAGCGTTCACCATATCTCTTGGTTAAGTTGCAATATTTAGAACTTGAGATGTATGTTTTTGAACTACAAAGACCTATCTATTTATAATGTTTAGTTGCTAAGATTTTAACACCGCCAAACAAGATTTATGTAATCACAATGGAAAGCATATTTCAACATGCATAATCATGTTACTATAATTAAGAATTTAATGCACGTTCTAAATTTACCAACCACTTGTGACATGTTATAAATGTCAAATTAAATGATAAATATGTTAGTTTTCTCTCCATGGCTTATAAATGCAACTAGCCTAAGGCCTGGCCGTTGGCCGGCTAGCTTAAAATTTTATTATTAAACATAAAATTGTAGTACAAAAACATGTTGTAAAAATTATATAAGCTAGAATGTACAGTGCTAAAAGATAAATGAAGTAATATAAATAATCGTGTAGTATTAAAAACATTAAAACATAATAGTGTAGTGCTTAAAATAATGACAAAAATCTAAAAACACTCAAAAGGTCTAAAAACAACTGAAAGGATAATTATGCTTAAATAAAAGAACCTTGAATATATGGTTTAAAGGATACAAACATATGAAACAAGATTGAAAAAAGTTAAAGCCGATGTAGAGCTTCTTTGTACACGACGTTAGTTGTGTGATTGCAATGGTTGCCATCACTGTCTAAGCATATTACTTTTAGGCCTTTTTTGCTCTTTACCCTTGATACGGCTACATATAATTGTCCGTGTGATAAAACAGGTTTTGGAAAAAATAAGGCCACCTTCGATAACGTTTTCCCCTGACTTTTGTTAATTGTCATGGCAAAACAAATATATATCGGGAATTGTCTCCTGTTAAGCTGAAAAGGAATCTTCTTATCGTATGGGCTAATATTCATGCGAGGAATAGCGACAACTGTCCATATCTTGCCATCAGATATGATTTTTTCCTCGATGTTATGTACTCTCATTCTAACTATTTGCAATCTTGTACCATTACAAAGACCACCTCTTTGGTGTATGTTGCGCAAACACATTATTGGAGCGCTAATCTTCAAAACTAACTTGTGATGTGGAATAGCGGACATTCTTATTGTGTTTAAGAATTCTGGTGTATACATGGACTCATCGTAGTTGAAATCCACATCTACATCGGAATCAGAATCGGAACTGTAACATACCTTCTCCCAACCTGGCAATATGGACATTATTCGTTCATTCAGTTTGTCTATCTCTTCGTGTGTGGGTGCAAGAATAACTCGATCTTGAAAATATGACGAATCCTACAAATTTTTCTCCTAGTTGCCGTAAATTTCCTGGCAAACAGCTTCCACATCATCATCAAAATGAGGGATAAGCATTTCTTCGGGGAATTCTACCTCTGCTTGACCGTCATTTTTACCACCTATTCTTCCCTTGCCTATATTCAATATCCATTCAGCGAACTCATTTATTTCTGTTGCATCATCTGGATTGCAAGTCACACGAAGCCTCATGTTATGTGTAAGCTTTTGAACCTTGCAATGCTTCCATAAATAAGACATGTTCATGGAAGCATGTACAACGTCTTCCCTACTATCGTTTGCAATTACAGGTAATATTTGGCGAAAATCTCCATAAAAAAACAACCACTTTGCCACCAAAAACTGTATCCATGTGAAGCAACTGAAGAGGTTCTGAAATAAGGCTCACTGCAGTAGATGCTTTGTATGAGGCTCTGTGTTGCTTTCCTTTGTTGCAGGCAACACAATTATGTTCATTGGTGAAAACCTTAGAAGGAAGTCCTTCAACAAGACCCAGTTTAGATAGCTTGTTAATGATCTTGAAGTTAACATGTGGCATCCTTCTGTGCCATTTAGTAGACTCATCCAGGGATGCTTTAGCCACCAAACAAGTTAAGTCACCTTCTGGTTGAACATCATTTAAGTTGAATGTGTAGAGATTGTGATTTTGAGAAACTCTCAGCAAAATTGATGTATCTTCTGGGAGTTTGAAGTCTTTAGATAGCACAAGACATTCATACTCAGAGAAGAGTACTTTGTTCTTGGTGTCACAGATTTGTGAGACTGAGAACAAGTTGAAGTGTTGTAGTTCCTTGACATAGTACACATTCTCAAAGTCCAGTTGAGGTGTTTTGATGGTCCCTTTCCCAGTGATTCTACCATCACTTCCACCAAAGGTCACATTGCCTCCTCCTTCAATGGGTATAAAATTATGCATCATATCTTTGTTTCCTGACATGCTTCTTGAGCAACCACTATCCACAATGCCAACATCCTTATGCTTAAGAGGATGATCCTACAACAACAACAAAATATATACAAAATATTAGTACACTATGGAGGCTCAAGTCATTACTGACTTGAACTTGTCTTGTGGATCATTAGATTTAGGCCATGCAGATGTATAAGATCCACTATTGTTCTTGGGTTTCCATTGAAATTTAGGTCCCCTTTTAGTCGAAGAACAACCTGCTGAGGGCTTCACAGCAGTATCCTAATTTCCTTTCCCAACATGCATAGAGTCACCATATCCAGGCTAATAACCATTTTTAAAATATGAACTTGTTGGTTGCACATATGGTCTAGCAACTGAGCTTCTCCAAGGAAAAGAAGGAGATGCATAAGTTGCTTGTGGAACATAAGGTGGTATAGCATTAACATTAGTCCACATTGGTCTAGATTTCCTAGCATAAACACCCATTCTTTGTTCATGATAATCACAATCCTTAATTAAATGAAATTTACTTCCACACACAAAACAAGTCTTCTGTTTAGAAGATTTATTCAAACCAAAAGATGTTCTATTACAAGCAGAAGTATTCAAACCAAAACCATGAAAAGAATTGTTTTTAACAGAATTATTATGTAAAGAATGAAAAGACAAGTATTCAGATGAAACTGTCTTGGAAGTGGATTCCTTGGCATCAACTCTAATAGGCTTGTAGATAGGCTTGGGTGCAGGCATAGGAGTGGGCTTTGGAAGGTCTGACTTGTCATTTGAATCACACCCGGTAGAAGTAGACCCTTGTTCAGAAGACTTGTCACTGTTAACACAAGAGACAAAGTCAGTAGATGAAGTATCAAGGTCTGGCAAGTCCCTTGACTTTTTTCCATATAAATGGTGTGATCCATCGAAGTCAACAGTAATGGAAAGGTCAATGGGCATGTGTTCACCTCTAATAGGTCCACGTACAACATGTAGTTCACCTTCTTTGACATAATTAGCTAAGCCTGCTTGTGTAGTTTTATGCCCATCATGCCTAGCTTCTAATCCTACATACTTTTTAAAACCTAAACCTATTCCAGAGGTCTCTGATTGACTACTGTATATTTCTCTAGCTAGATTTAGACCTGCTTTTTGCCATTCATTATGTCTAGCTATTTCTTCATCTAATTTTTCTTTAAGCTCTTTATTTTCAGAAATTACAGCAGCTTTTTCTTTCTCAGTCCTTTTTAAGTCATTTTTTGTACATTCTAGATCACTTTCTAGCACCCTAATCTTTTCATCATATTTATTTCTTCTGAAACCAAACATTTTGTCTTTCTAATGTTTTTAAAGCCTGTTTATAAGCTTCAACTTCAACATAGCATTCATTGTATTTAGGTTTCAAAATATCATATGCTTCTTTCTGTTCATTATAACGTTCACGACAACCAAACAAATAATTTTGTACCTGAGAGATGCCCATCAAGGCAATCTGATCATGCCTATCCTCTGAAGTACAGCTTGCAAGTAACCCAATATTATCAGCACCAGAACTTTCATCATTCTCCTACTTATGTAGCTTCCAGTCGACATTGGCATCCATAGTGACCAGAGCAGCTGAGGATCCAGTCTTTGAAGCATCCCTTTGATTCTACTGATAGGAAGAGTACCTCACCTCATCACCACTTTCTATCCTTGCACTCGGAGAAGTGACCCATCGATGACATGTAAAACTTGACCTTCTTTTTGACAAACCTTGCTGGATCTCTTCCCTTGAAACCAAACTTCCTCCCAGCCTTACGCTTAAATCTATTGATGTCCATAGAGAGCATGGCCACTTGCCACTTCAACTTCATCTCCTCCATATCCAGTGGGTCCACCTATTCGAAATCCTCATATGCAAGTTGCTGATGAGGGTCATAATCAGCAAAGAAGGATCCAAGCACATCTTCCATTACACCACTAGGTTTAGATTGAGAACATGATGGAGTGGTAGTGTAAGATGATGATTAGTAAGTTGGACTTGGAGCATGGATCATCTTTGGGGTGGAAGCCCCAACAAATGCTGTGTGACTAGCAGTGGATGATGAATGGAAGGGACTTCGACATCATGCTCGAGCTTTAAGCTTGTTGTACTGCTCATCAAAGGTAATCATATCAAGCCCACCTTTAGTTTGAAGGCAATGCTTACTTGTAACGGGATTGGTAAAGATCGCAAAAGCTTGGAATTGCAATCATCATTAGCTGGCTTTGCCTTAAGCTGATTCAACTGACTTAAAATATTGTGAAACCTATCATAGCCCTTGTGAATTCCTTCCTCTTTAGAGATTTTAAATTCTTCAAACTGTTGTCTCAGCATCGATTTTCTCTTTCTCCTAGACTCCTCATTCCCTCCAAACTTGGCCTTAATAGCCAACCATATATCCTTAGCATCCTGCATGAAGTGAAAATCACTCAAGTGATCTTCAGGAATAGCTTGAAGAAGAATTGTTTTAACTTTGGTTTCTCTCTGAACTGCGAGTAACTCTTCAGCAGTTTTGGGAGGAACATAAGTAATATTGCCATCAGCATCTGTGGTAGTCCTCTTCAAACTGTTTCCCTTCCTTACAATCTCCCTGATTCCAATCAATGTTGGAATTCCAGTTCTGCATCTTCATTGCCCATAAATTGTATTCCTCCTTCAGGGTATGGAATTTAGCATTGCGTTCGAGACTTAGTTGTTGCAGTGGGTGGTGTTCGGTTGTTTTGTGACGATCTCATCTTCTGTCAGGCATGGTGAATGATGTGTTGGTTGTATGGATGTTTAGAAAATTTGTTCTTGTAGTAGAGACTCTCCCAGGCTTTGATACCACTTGTTGAAACTGTAGACCTTGATAGATCTTGAGCACCCGCAGATCGTTAGTATTGTCTATGTAATCACAAAAAAACTAATAGAAAATCTCTACAACTTATACTCTTTAGCGGAAATCAAATATAAGTACAAACACAGATAACTAAGAACACGTTGATCCTCTATGGATCTTTATATTACTAAAACTTTGTTTTTCCAATTCGTTACATTCATCATACTATTGTGTTCCTTTTATAAACAAAGAACCCTAACTTGTTTCCTAAGAAACGTATAAACATAAAACTAAATAAGATTGTCACACCCCCAAAATATCGCAGCGGAATGATAGTGTCATTGGGGTATGACGTCATAGCACAAAGTATGGATAAAGAAAACGACCTCTATAATGAGACGTTTTAAAGAGTTTACCATTCGATTAAATAAGTTAAGTTTACAACACATGAATTCCAAAGTTTGATAATACATTAAGGTTTACAAAACATGTCGAATGGTAATAGATAAAAACACTAGACTCCAATGTATGCCATGAGACCCAAAAATCCATGAAATGCTATCGTCTTACAACCTGAGATAAATATGCTAAAAAGTGTCAACACAAAGGTTGGTGAGTTCATAAGTTTGTAATAAAATGATCAAAAATACTTTGAGAAATGTTCTGACAAAGGCATTGTAAATCACTCAGTTCAAGTTCCGCCTACAAAACTTGCAACTTGTGTGTTCACAACCCATTGCCAAAATAGAATGACAATCATGAATATGCGCATTAAGGTAGTTAAAAATATAAATGTCACCACAAGGGTCTTCCAACAACTCGTGTTGGGATGTTCCTCCAACGCTCCGTTGGGAACATCCATAAAATGGCCTCCAACATATAAATAAGGGATGTTCCTCCACGACTCACGTTGGGCGTATCCAAATAATTGGCCTTCCAACATATAAATGCTGGGATGTTTGTTTAAGTCTAGTCACTACACGCACCAAGTCTAAAGTATAAGTAATGTTGTTGGCAAAAGAGTTTAAATGTTTGGATAAATAAGCATATATCTCGCCCCAAATAGTTTATAGGAATTTAAATGAGTTAAAGCGGGGTATGAACTCACCCCATATGATTGATATGCTAATAAAATGAAGTGCACTAAAATGAGGCTCGGAAACTATCCGCGACCTAAAATGAATGTTATGACTTGAATTATGATATGTTATGCGTGAATCGTGATACAATGTTGTGCATGCAAATCCATATGATATCCATACCACTTAACGTTTTGGAAATAATTTTTATGACATCCATCGTTTAAATAAAACTCTACAAGTAGTTACGTTGATATGATAGTAAGCAAAATTTGAGAATCTAACAGTTTTAGAAAGCTTGTATCATTATCTCAAAGTTTTAATGTTTAAGTTTCCATCCTAGAGGTCTCGATCACCAAGAAAAATATAGGTTAAGTATAGTAATTTAGTCAAAATATAGTTTAAATTGGTTTTCGGCAAGTTTAGTGACTATATGTTATTCGTTACAACTCCGCTCAACAAACGGCTGGACATTTTGGAAAATATGCTACAACTTTACTTTTACTAGAGACATCCTTATAAAAAGTTCTACATCATTGTTAAAACGTCCGCCAACATGGTCCTTTAGTTCCGTAGTATGTTTTAATAAAGAATATATTAATTTGCTAATAGAATAAAGGTGTGGCAACTTGGTTTATCGCGTGTAATTTAATCGTTACAAGTCCGTTTTCCACGTTTTCTACATCCTTAGATTCGTGTCAAAGTATACTAATATATTTTTGATAAGTCGACACAATTTATAAAGCTTAAGACTCATTTTTGACTCTCGTAAAGTGACATTTTCATGCTGAAATTTCTGAAATTAATAGTTTTCCTCGTCAAACTTGAAAAATTCATATCTTCTTCGTTATAGCTCCGTTTTAATGCGTTCAAGCGGCCACGTTTTCGTTTTAAAGTGTATTTTCTAAATATCTAGCCCAAAAATATTTACCTACTGTCGGATTTTCCAAGAATTAAAATTATGGACAGACTATTTAAAACATTAATCGAAATAGGTTTTCGCCAAACCTATTCTACCCCATTCAAAACAACTCCGAAGCTATTCTAATCCTACCATACACCTTCTTAGGGTGTCATGGGTTCCTAGACATCACCAAAAATAATATATAACAAGGAATAATTATAGGATGACTTAGATATATATATATATAACCCTTAAAAATCAATGAAAAAGTGGTACAACATCATATGACTTGCATGTTTTTGCTCAAATATGATGAAATGAATATAACCATAAATATGAAATATGATGATGAATATGAAAAGCTTACTAGTAAACTTGATGAGGTTAAAGAACAAAGGTTTCCTAATCACCCAAGGTTTTTATTTCAAAACCTTAATCAAGAGTGTAACTAGAGTGTAAAATACTTGACTTGTAAAATTTTGGTGATCTCCTTGATGGTCCTCTATGGTGGCCGGTTTTGTGAAGAGAGGAAGAGAGGAAGACTTTGATTTTTCTCACTATGTATCTATGTGTTGAATGAATGTAAAAAAAAATATGAATATGAATATGTATGTAGATATTAGTTAAGATATTTTACAAATTTAGTGTTGAGTCACCATGATGGTCGACAACCATAAAGAAGAAAAATAATAGATGCATTTTAATTAGATTAATACATATAGGTAGAAATAAAGTGTACTTATTTAAGAATGATTAGTAACTTGTGTATTTATTTAAGCATTTAGTGTAGCGTTAAATAAAATAACTTAACGGGTCAAGATAAAATATATTGAGGTCATAAATATTATAAAAAATACATTTCTTGAAAGATTTGAGTGAATAATATTTATCGGGTTGAATTTAAGAAAACCGTCGTAATTTATATAAACATAACAATTTATATACGAAATAAATTTAAAACACCGAGTAAACTAATAATAATGTTTTTATAAACTTAATATGAGTATAAAAATATATTGTGATTAATTTTTGGAAGTATCGGATCAATTGTTCAAAATAATGTTTACGCGATAACGTTTATTTAATATGAAATTATGCGTTTAATGTGAAATGCAAAACTATGCATGACTAGTATGATGAATGTAGAGTTTGAGAAATGACCAAAAATTGAGAATTGTGACATTCTTCCCATGTCAGAGGAATCACATCCTCGTGATTCAATCGATGATACATAAAGTTCTATCCTTAGGTTTCGCAAAAATAAGGATGTATAATCAAAGTGTTTAAGCCAAAACTTACGCGTCTAAGTTTCTTATCTAATGAGACTCACTAAATCTGAATAATACGGTGGATCACTCAATGGTCTAGGGAAAACGTACCAGTTATGCATTGCGGGCTGCCTCAGTTACTAAATAAAATGCTCGAGGTCGGGGTGGACTGATATTGAGTACAGGGTTTGGGTTATTTCCTTCAATTGCCACAGCTAGATTAGCTTGCATCGGTGGCTTATTCAACTGAGGACAATTATTCCGGAAGTGATTCGGGCTGTTACATTCAAAGCAAGTCCTTTGGTTATTCCTCATGTTGCCCACGTTAACCGTTGTTATCGGTTAACTGCTCTCTCTACAGCGAAAAATGGCTTGGTGATTGCAAATTGTACATAAGCGGCAAGGCTTGGACTTCAGGTGATGATAAGCACATTTGGCACATTTGGGATGTGTACCCGCATACTCTCTTTGTTGATTACCAGTTGCTTGCAAAAAACTCTTGCTCTCTTGTTTCTGCTACCACATCCATCTGTCTACTTTCGATCCACTCGATTCTTTCCTCTTGTCAATGCTCTTCAAAGTCCCATTTGACCATCTCATCTGTAGGTTCACCGCTCTCAATATTGCACTTTGTATTGTAGACGGCTCAGTAGTTTTCACAGTTCCACGGATTTTGGGGACAAGACCATATATGTACCTCGAGATTCTCTTGGACTCAGGGGTAACTAGATGAGGAACTAGTCTGACTAACTCATGAAATCGGTCTGTGTAGGCTGCGTGACCAGCCCCTATCATGGAGTGGTGATAAAATTCATCTTCTAGTTTCTGCATTTCATTGTCCGGCAGTACTCCTCTTTAAATAACGCCTTAAATTCTTCCATGTCATACCTAGTACGCCTGCCTTTTGCCGTAGCTGTGTGTTCCACCATGTCAATGCCTTCCCGATGCAAACAAGCAGCATACTTTACCCTCGATGTGTGGCACAATTGCGATGTCGATCCTTGACTCTATCTTCTACCCATCGGTATACATAAAGCACCTCCTATACCATCAAACTCCATGGGTTTGCATGCTGAAAATTCCTTATATGTGCATCCGATTCTGTTGTTGTTGTTGTTGGTGTTGTTGTTGTTGTTGTTGCCTTTGCCAACTACATTGTTGGTTTCGATCCGGTTTCCATGGTTTCGAGTTATTCATATGGTTTCCAACTTGTGTAACAATAGTGGAAGCAAGATTTGAAGTTGTTGGCGATGATGGCGGCAAAATCAGTTTCCGCGGTGTTGTTGTCATTGTTACCCATGTCGCTACCGCCTTCTCTACCTCCACGCTCACAGTCCTTCCACCCTTTGTCCGCACCACCTCGGCCAGATCTTGCGTGTTACCCTCTTTGGTGCCATTATCTGCAAGGGAAAGAACGTTGAATTCCCAATGTCTATACTTAACGTCCCTAAACATAATACCACGCCTCAAATTGGTTCCTAAGGTGTGCCCACACCGATCTACGTATGTGTGGTCGCATATGTCCACGTGGGTTGTGACGCATTTATAATTATGTTGGCCACCATAATTATAATTGCCTCATTTCTGCGTGTACATACCACAACATACATGTCTCGGCATTGTTATTCTTGAAATAGGTAGCCATTCTATCATCGGATTATAAACGGTGAAGGAGGGATTTAGGGTAGGTATCTAGGGAGAGTTGCACTTGGTGTATAGGAAATTCCGTTAGGTGCTAAAGTCCTCTGAGGTTTGGTGCCAGGCAGTTCCCAAAGTAACCTTAAGAGAACTCCCATCCTCGGGCAAAATCATCAAATCTATCCAGCTTTATAGTAACACTTATTTAGCTCGATCTCGCATCTCATCAAACAAACATCACGAGATTAAGTTAGATAAGTGCTCATTCTTGAGCTCCATATCTTTGATGACCAACTAGATTTTGGGACTTATTGGTACAAAGGAAACCCGTTATCTAATGAGGTGGTTCTAGAAGAAATATTTAAGAAAACATATCGCACAAAAAGTGTGTAGGCGATAGTAAAAGAAAGGATCGCGTAAAGCGGTTATAGTCTAGGAACTAAAATGCAACCTAGTTCTCTATAACCAAGTCTCGATATCTGTCACACCCCCAAATATCCTTGCGAACGATAGTGTCATTGGGGTATGACGTCATAGCACAGTATGGATAAGCGACCTCTATAATGAAACGTTTTAAAGAGTTTACCATTCGATTAAATAAGTTAAAGTTTACAACACATGAGATTCCAAAGTTTGATAATACATAAAGGTTTACAAAACATGTCGAATGGTAATAGATAAAAACACTAGACTCTAATGTATGCCATGAGACCCAAAAGCTCCATGAAATGCTATCGCCACAACTGAGATAAATATGCTAAGAAGTGTCAACACAAAGGTTGGTGAGTTCATAAGTTTGTAATAAAATGATCTAAAATACTTTGAGAAATGTTCACACAGCAAAGGCATTGTAAATCCCTCGGTTCAAGTTCCTACATACAAAACTTGCAAACTGTGTTCACAACCCATTGCCTAAAATAGAATGACAATCATGAATATGCGCATTAAGTTAGTTAAAAGTATAAATGTCACCACAAGGGTCTTCCAACAACTCGTGTTGGGATGTTCCTCCAACGCTCACGTTGTTTTGTATCCATAAAATGGCCTTCCAACATATAAATCTGGGATGTTCCTCAACAACTCACGTTGGGCTGTATCCTAATAATTGGCCTTCCAACATATAAATGCTGGGATGTTTGTTTAAGTCTAGTCACTAAACGCACAAGTCTAAAGTATAAAATATTGTTGGCAAAAGAGTTTAAATGTTTGGATAAATAAGCATATATCTCGCCCCAAATAGTTTATAGGAATTTAAAATGAGTTAAGCGGGGTATGAACTCACCTAGTATGATTGATATGCTAACAAAATGAAGTGCACTAAAATGAGGCTCGGAAACTATCCGCGACCTAAAATGAATGTTATGACTGAATTATGATATGTTGTCGTGAATGCGTGATACAATGTTGTGCATGCAAATCCATATGATATCCATACCACTTGTACGTTTTGGAAATAATTTTTATGACATCCCATCGTTTAAATAAAATACTCTACAAGTAGTTACGTTGAAACAACCTCCTATGATAGTCGCAAAATGGTGCACACCGTGTGTTAAGAAATGAATCTAACAGTTTTAGAAAGCTTGTATCATTATCTCAAAGTTTTAATGTTTAAGTTTCCATCCTAGAGGTCTCGATCACCAAGAAAAATATAGGTTAAGTATAGTAATTTAGTCCAAAAATATAGTTTAAGGGTGGTTTTCGGCCAAGTTTGAGTGACTATATGTTATTCGTTACAACTCCGCTCAACAAGCGGTTGGACATTTTGGAAAATATGCTAGGCGAACTTACTTTTACTAGAAGACATCACGTTATAAAAAGTTCTACATCATTGTTAAAAACGTCGGCCAACATGGTCCTTTAGTTGCCGTAGTATGTTTTTAATAAAGAATATATTAATTTTGCTAATAGAATAAACTTACGGCAACTTGGTTTATCGCGTGTAATTTAATCGTTACTAGTCCGTTTTCTCGTTTTCTATCCTTAGATTCGTGTCTAGGTATACTAATATATTTTTGATAAGTCGACACAATTTATAAAGCTTAAGACTCATTTTGACTCGTAAAGACTGACATTTTCATGCTGAAATTTCTGAAATTAATAGTTTTCCTCGTCAAACTTGAAAAATTCATATCTTCGTTATAGCTCGTTTTAATGCGTTCAAAGCATTTGTTTTCGTTTAAGTGCATTTTCTAAATATCTAGCCCAAAAATATTTACCTACTGTCGGATTTTCCCAGAATTAAAATTATGGACAGACCCTATTTACTTTGTAAATGAGTTTTTCTCATGAAACCTATTCTAACCAATTCAAAACAACTACGAAGCTATTCTAATCCTACCATACACCTTCTTAGGGTGTCATGGGTTCCTAGACATCACCAAAAATAATATATAACAAGGAATAATTATAGGATGACTTAGATATATATATAACCCTTAAAAATCAATGAAAAAGTGGTACAACATCATATGAAACATGTTTTTCAAATATGATGAAATGAATATAACCATAAATATGAAATATGATGATGAATATGAAAAGCTTACTAGTAAACTTGATGAGGTTAAAGAACAAAGGTTTCCTAATCACCCAAGGTTTTTATTTCAAAACCTTAATCAAGAGTGTAACTAGAGTGTAAAATACTTGACTTGTAAAATTTTGGTGATCTCCTTGATGGTCCTCTATGGTGGCCGGTTTTGTGAAGAGAGGAAGAGAGGAAGACTTTGATTTTTCTCACTATGTATCTATGTGTTGAATGAATGTAAAAATATGAATATGAATATGTATGTAGATATTAGTTAAGATATTTTACAAATTTAGTGTTGAGTCACCATGATGGTCGACAACCATAAAGAAGAAAAATAATAGATGCATTTTAATTAGATTAATACATATAGGTAGAAATAAAGTGTACTTATTTAAGAATGATTAGTAACTTGTGTATTTATTTAAGCATTTAGTGTAGCGTTAAATAAAAATAACTTTTAACGGGTCAAGATAAAATATATTGAGGTCATAAAAATTATAAAAATACATTTCTTGAAAGATTTGAGTGAATAAATATTTATCGGGTTGAATTTAAGAAAACGTGTATTTATATAAACATAACAATTTATATCTGAAATAAATTTAAAACACTGGGTAAACTAATAATAATATTTTTATAAACTTAATATGAGTATAAAAATATATTGTGATTAATTTTTGGAAGTATCGGATCAATTGTTCAAAATAATGTTTATGCGATAACGTTTATTTAATATGAAATTATGCGTTTAATGTGAAATGCAAAACTATGCATGACTAGTATGATGAATGTAGAGTTTGAGAAATGACCAAAAATTGAGAATTGTGACAAAGATATACAATATAACTTCCTAATAAAGCTCATGCATATCCTAACTAACTCTAAAAAGCGAATAACTATCTCGAGGCCATCTACGGTTTCACTTCTTCTTGAAACTCTCTTCTTATTTGATTCCATGTTCTTGGCGTCCATGGCAGTAATATCATGAGAATTCCTACTTATCATAATTCCCAACAAAATGTAAAAGATGAGTCCTATGGATTGATCTTATTTGGAGAAAAAACTAGGTTTCTTTTGCGTTTTCAGTTGATGGATCGTCGAATGGGTGATGAGTATTTAAGGAATACGGAATGAAGAATGACGTGATGTGAGATGTGTTAAAAGGTTCCATCATTTTGTTCACAGGTATGAATAAAGGACTTTGTAATTAAGGATAAAAGTACATGATATGATGATAAAGGCGTATTAAGAACATTCCGTATGGAATAAGTTTGTTCTTGCTACCTTGGACATTTATAATTCGTCTTGCAAAGAAGTAGGCGAGATTGTATGGTTGTTGAGTTAAGAGACAGTACATCATGTGAGCACAGCAAGCAGGAAGTAAATCCGGTTTCTCCTCTAAGACCCCAAACATTTTCACGTAGAATGACTGCGAGAGGTTTGAGATCATCTCGGATATCACGTGTAAGGATTATGTTGGGATTTGTTTGATTGGATTGGGGAGCGCATAAAATGTGAGTTAATTCTTGAGGAGAAGGTATATGTGAACAATATGGACTGTTTTCTTCATGATAGTTAAAGAGAATCAAGAGACCCGATCTTTATTGAAGGCACATTGTTCATGATTTGGAATTCGGAGAATGTGAGCAAATTGCCCAAGATTCAAGACAAACTTTTTGTGATCCAAAACCATAGTGATAAAGAGCAATCCTCGTTACGAACGAGTTCAACTTGACGAAAGAATCCCAAAACAAACCGCGGACAAATTTTCTTGTTAATTCCGAGAAGACCTTCTAGTCATATGGTGCGGAATGAGGTTTGATACCTTTTGGTATAGTAGAGGTGAATCAACAACACGTCCTTCATGGAAGCAACGAGTTTCGAGATTATTGAACCAATGGACATGATTGCCAGGTGTGTTAGGCTCAAGAGAAATATTAGGAATGTAGACACAAGTGAGTTGATGATCGAACTCTTACTCATGAGTCATGATGAGACCTATAGACATGAAATGATTAATTTACAAAAGTAAGTTAAGATGAAGTAATGAAGGTATTTTTGATTGATGATGTCTTAGTTTAATCCTAAGATTGTTTTTATTTGCTATTCTATTTTTATTAACAATGATGATTACCGTACTTTGTTTTAATAATTCTAGTAGAGTTTTTCCTTTTTATGGTAAGTTTCATGAAGTGGTTTTTGTTGCATGAGTTTACGTCACAGGTCCACGGTTCTCCTGGTTCCATTTAAAAGGATCCGCTAGTTAACATTAGGATCCGTTGGATCAGCAGTGATACAGAAAATGATCTTGATGAAAAAGTAATTTTAACTTCTATGTTTATAAAAAGTGTGTTTTTAGCCAATATTTACTACTTAAACATGCATTGTAGATTTAACATGTCCACGGTTTAAAGGTGCGAATGAAAAATATGACAAATACATTATGAAACCAGCAGATAAATGGAGCGGTAATATTTCCATTTCAATAATAAGAAACAATACAAAGTTGGATATATGATACAAATGTATGTCAACAAAACAAGTACATGTCTCCATGAAGAACTTGATTATGGGGTTTACAAAAGCGATGAGTGCTATGATGATGATCATGAAGGCAATGTAAACCATGATGATAGAAATCTTCCTTGACTTTGATTTTTCAAAATGAGATGAGGAAAAGAACATGGTTTGATGAGGGGTAATTTAAAAGTGGAAGATTTGAAAATGGGTTGGTGGTGTTGTTCGGAGGGTTTTATATGGGAAGGAATTTTTTAGATTTGTGTTTTGTTTTATTATTAGAAAGATTTAATTTTTAGATTAAGATAACACAAATTTATATACCTAGGTTTTGAAGCAGGAAGAGAAGACAGACGCATCTGAAGGTTTTCTAATGAAGCCAGCGATATCACTAAGCATATTTTATAAATAAGGAAATAAAATATAACATAACCATATAAGTTCCTATGCAAGCATACTTATTTTAAGCTAATGTTATTTAGAGATAGGTTTTAAGAAAATCATACCTCTAATGCAATTTTGAGTGTCCCTTACTTTTGACAAAAAGTATCAATAGACAACTCCGGTTCTTTCGAGATCTAGTTGGTAGTTTAAGATACCTTCTTATAAAACGTAATCTTATTACCAAGGAATTCTGATGGCTTGCTTAATATGAGTATAACTAAACAAAATAACAAGAAAGGTTAGTGCATTTTGTAAGATAAAATAAGATGTAAGTAATAAAATTGATGTTGTCATCCAATCAACATCCAATAAAAGTGTTCTTAAAACATGGTATTTTTTTTTAGAAAGTCTTCATTGTAGTTTTCAATTATACACAGATCGTATCAAGTTTTTAAAGTATATATACTCTAAGAAACTTGGTAACGAAGCTCTAGTACCAATTGTGGAAAACTAAAAGGGGGGTTGAATAGTTTTACCGATTAAAACTTCGTTTTAAACTATTTAGATCGACTTATGTCAATCTATTCAATGTATGTTGGATGTTGATAGATAGGCATATGAATAAGTAATGTAAAGATAAAGAGTAAGAAGCACAAAGCCACAACGCGAGTATTTATAGTGGTTCAGCTATAAGGACACCTTCCTTGCCCTACTCTACTCCCCGAGTCACCTTCGAGTTCGTAAGATACACAACACATGCTCCTATGAGAGAATCTTTAACAACAGCCTACTCTTTATCACGGTACAAGGGTAGACACGGGTTCTTCCACGGTGAACCAAACCTATCTGCGTCGCCAACTCTTTATCCGGTACAAAGCTAGATACCGAGTCCCATTACAAAGGAGGAACTACTTGACACTACACAACAACTATCCCAAAGGAGACACACTCCTTATAACAACATCATAAGGGTCTCACTATCCTTTAACCCAAACTAATCTATCTTTTACATCGATGCACCATATCAAATGTACAACCTTGACACCTTTCACTAATGCCTTGGACACGACCCTTTGGCACCTTTCACTAATGCCTTTGACACGACCCTTCGACACCTTTCACTAGTGCCTTTGACACGACCCTTCAGCACCTTTCACTAATGCCTTTGACTTGACCCTTCGACACCTTTCACTAATGCCTTCAACACAACACTTCTAGAGAGGGAGGAAAGAGCTATCAACAAGATAACTTCAGTAGTCTTGATGATGACGAAGCTTGGCAACCCATGTACCTGAGCTTGCTCGACTTCAAAAGGTGGTAATCTCGCCTTTAAGAGGAACCTAGAGAATCACACAAACACAAAACTACATAGAAAGATCCTTTGGATTTGAGGTTAGAGAGTTTAAAATACTAAAAGAGAGTATGTGTAAAAGGGGTGAGTTGTAAGAGAGGAATGGCTCACTATTTATAGGCAAATTTCTATATTATTTCCCGGATCCCATGGATCCTCCCGAAGGGATCGAGCAAGTGCAATCCAAGGGATCCTTGGTGGTTAGTTTAAGTCGGTTTTTGGGTTGCAAACAGGGTCATGGGTTATGGGTTATGAACCATGGGTTATACAAGATGCAATGTATCTAGACACATGGTCATGAATTAAATGGTCCATGGATAATACTTGGACATTACCATTATGGTTAATATATATCTAGTCAATGGGTTCAGTACTTAGATTATTACCCATTACATTGCCCATTACAATATAAGTTATGCACATTTCCATATTATGTAAACAATAGTTGTTATACATATGTATTTCTATAAAATGTAAACACTATTACTTGTTTAGCATTTTATATGAAAATGTAAGCGTGTTAGTAAACTATTGGCTCAAACCATTTACGTATTTTATTTGTTTCATTAAAATGATTTTACGTTTGTTATCGACAAAACAATAGAAGATCGTAAAATATCAATAAACGTTTTTACGGCTTATTTGTATGAACATAAAAGATTTTGAGGAAATCCCTCGTAGGGATTAGAATCAGAATTGGGAGAATAGCTCAGCGTAGCCGGGGTATATTCATAACTATTCGATGCGGAAGAGAAATTTTCATCATCGGTATCATACACGATGATAGGTGATTAGGGGAAGACATGGTTGACTGTAATATCCGGGAGAAAGTATTTTAAGCATATACTTACTTAGTAATAGGCTACTATCCTAGAGGCAATTTGGGAAACGCAATAGGGAATATATCTTAAAGGCCATTTGGGGAACTTAGAGGCTATTCGAGGAGTGCGATGGGGAATCTAACCTAAAGGCAATTCGGGGAATGTAGTGGGGATTATAATGACCCAGAGGACCTTTTTAAAAAAAGTGGTTATAGTTTAGGAAAAACCTTGTTCTCTATAACTGTGGCTCTTTTCCAATCTTTAACACCCTTATTTTTATAGATCGTGTAGGAATTTAATATGGGGTATTACTTCATGAATACAAAGTCATGATAGAAGAGATGTTTTTGAAAAAGATGCGTTATCATTCATTATTTTATCAGAGTTTTACAGTAAAAGATGTACTTTTACCAAAAGGGAGGTCCCAAAGATACATTATAAAGTAAAACAAGATGAATGATAACAGGTATGGACGTCCTTATGTCCAATGTTACATCGTGCCATAAGTCAAGGGAGGGGGCCTAGTTACCTAGAATAAAATGATTAAAGGTCAACAGTAGGGTTGGTGGGTCATAGATTTTTAGGTAGTAATAGGTTTGAATACAAGCTCACCGAGGATAGTGGAATGTAGTGTAAAGGTGATAGTATTATTGCACTAAGCTCATGACACCCCACGTTAACATTCTGAGTCAATGATGGTACTGCAAACTAATCATGACCGGTGATAAGGTTAACTTGCCAAGGCTAACCGGGGTATATTCGTAACTATTCGATGTGGAAGAGGAATTTTCATCATCGGTATCATACACGATGATAGGGTGATTAGGGGAAGACATGGTTGACTGTAATATCCGGGAGAAAGTATTTTAGGCATATACTTACTTAGTAATAGGCTACTATCCTAGAGGCAATTTAGGAAACGCAATAGGGAATATATCTTAAAGGTCATTTGGGGAACTTAGAGGCTATTCGGGGAGTGCGATGGGGAATCTAACCTAAAGGCAGTTCGGGGAATGCAGTGGGGATTATAATGACCCAGAGGACCTTTTTAGAAAAAGTGGTTATAGTTTAGGAAAAACCTTGTTCTCTATAACTGTGGCTCTGGTACCAATCTTTAACACCCCTATTTTTATAGATCGTAGCGGAATTTAATATGGGGTATTACTTCATGAATACAAAGTCATGATAGAAGAGATGTTTTTGAAAAAGATGAGTTATCATTCATTATTTTATCAGAGTTTTACAGTAAAAGATGTACTTTTACCAAAAGGGAGGTCCCAAAGATACATTTTAAAGTTAAACAAGATGAATGATAACAAGTATGGACGTCCTTATGTCCAATGTTACATCGTGCCATAAGTCCTAAGGGAGGGGGCCTAGTTACCTAGAATAAAATGATTAAAGGTCAACAGTAGGGTCGAGTGAGGTCATAGATTTTAGGTAGTAATAGGTTTGAATACAAGCTCCACTGAGGATAGTGGAAGGTAGTGTAAAGGTGATAATATTATTGCACTAAGCTCATGACACCCCACGTTAACATTCTGAGTCAATGATGTGCGCAAACTAATCATGACCGGTGATAAGGTTAACTTGCCAAGGCTAACCTTTTAGTTCTCAAGTACCGTTCTAATGGGTACCCGGTTGTGGCAAACCAACGAGAGTTGTCAAAATCTGAATAGATCTACTCACTATACTCGCGTTCACTGGCAAGTGATTATGGTTCATGAAACTTGGAGGAAATAGTGGCATAGAAGCTACTTGTGCATTAACCAAAGAAAAGGACTTGTATTTAGCTTAAAGCATGTATCCCCCTTACGGGTTTGGAAAGCATTTAAAAAGTGAGGATATGAACTCACCTGGGTTCAGGGGAATGTGATAGGGAATTAGACAGCTTACTCGCGTATCCTGAGGTAGTGTGTGCGTAGGTATGTCAAGTCCTAATTTGTTTGTCTATACTTCTTAAGTATGTATTCCTAAGTATACTAGATTTAGATATAACGTAACACCGTTAGGGCCATCATAATCCAGTTGTATGAAACACCTCACATGAAGCTCCCTAGTATTGTGTTACGTTGTTAAGTACTAAGTTATATATAATTTAACACCATTCGGGACATCATAATCCAGAGGTCATGTAGTAAACGTTTGAGGAGCCAAGGCACTTTAAGTCGTAAACCCAGCAAACTCGTCAAAACGAATACCCAAATGAACCCCTCACATGAAGCTCCCTAGTATTGTGTTACATTGTTAAATAAAAAAATAGGGTTTTATTTATAGAAAATACTATAAAGACCCTTAATTTTATAATTTGACAAAAATAGCCTTAGGTTATAAACTTTTATAAAATTAGTCCTTTATGAAAATAACTATTTATATACTTATCCTTAGACTTTAATACTTTCTAATTTAGGTCCTTAGACTTATAACTTCTAAGATATGACAAAAACAACCCTTGTACTTAATAGTTTCAAAATTTTACATTATATACCCCTATGCATGGAAAGCATTACGAAACTAGTCTTAAACCATGCAAACTATATTTTTATGACACAAAAGTGTTTTATAGCTTATTCCTTATTTTTAGAAGCTTAATTAAGTTACTTAAACTAGCTTATGGATTATGAAAAGGGATTATTACTTAGAAACATGAATTCGACTCCATTTAGGGTTTTAAAAGGAAAACGCGTATGTTTTTGTGATCAAGGCTTGGGAGAGGGTTATATAGTGATATAATGCAACTAATAACTATCCTAGTACTAAAACATCGCATATAGAACTATTTTAGAACTTATGTGATCAAGAAATGGGTCGTTTAGGGGTTAGGGTTTCTCAACAAGGTAACGACTAGGGGAGGGCTTCTAGCTTCGTTTGCTCAACTTATTGGCTTCCTAGGACTCTTATTGTACTGCAAGGATTAGAATATGGGAGGTGGTGAAGTGAAATGAAATGGGGGAGGCGAGGTATTTATAGGGTGCATATAGGGTATAGGATAAGGAAAGATGGGTCTAGGTGGCAAGAGGGGGGAGGTGAATAAGGTGAGCTAAATGTGACTAATTAAGGCTATGGTGCATAGCTAGGGGCTTGTGGTAGTGGTTTTGCCACAAGGGTGTCGCGACCTAAGGAGGTGACAAGGTGGTGACAAGGAGGTGATGGTGGTGGTTGCATGGCTGTTTCCTAGTGACAAGGAGGTGATAGAGGAGGGTGGTATGTTGCTAGGGATGGTGGTGGTGCTTAAGGTTCTTAGTTTAGGGCTTAATATAGCTTAGGGTTAGTTTTGGGGTCGAACTAGGTTTAGGGTTTAGCACTTAGGTTAGTGATCCTAGGGTGATTAGTGACTAAGATTTAGGCTTAGGATTCATGTACTAAGTGGTGTTAACTTGTGCTAAAGAAACGGGAAGGTTTAGACCTAGTTTAGGGGACTAAATGACCTAATTAGTGTTTTGTACTTAAGGGACTTATACCTATGCTCTAAGGGGTTGTAATAGGGTTTAGTGGAGGCTACGATACTATAAGGTTTATAAGGTAACTTATATATAAGCCTTGAACATAATTAAACTAGTTTCATTTTGAAATAATGGTTTTTGAAATAACCGTAACCAGATAGGTCTTTTTTTGTGTTATAATAGATATAGTATATTAGATTGATAGATTACTTAATAAAGTGATGTTTAGAACTTAATAAAATGATGTTTAGAACTTAGATTTGACATACTAGGGGTTTACATGATGTAAACTTAAGGATATTTTTCATGGGTGGATACGTGAGCAGGTCTAGGGGGTTATGTAAGTAGTGGGGATGATATAAAGCAAAAATTTTACCCGTAAAAATGATACTATGTAAGGCATAAGGATAGGTAACCTGGATTAAATTGGATGGGGTATTACAGGGGTGGTACTTCTACCAATTTTAACTACTAATAATCTAATCTAAAAACTAATGAAAAGGAAAATAAGCTATGGATTGATTGGTGTGTTTCTTATGATAATTAAAAGTGTGTTTGCTTAGATTTTCTTACTCCCTAGTTGTCTCTTTTTGGTTGGTTGAATTGTCACATCCTCATTCTAATTGGTGCATTGTATTCCGTGTTAGTCATAGGAGGTGCGTAATTCCCTAGTTCTATGAATTGTAACTCTCCTATAGACTATCTAGGATTGCCAAGTACCGTAGTATCTCCCCCAAATACTCTATTATCCTAAAGCTTCAACTCACGCAATAAACACAATGATGGCTCAAGTTCACTCTCAAGCTTTGTACTATTTAGGACATTCAAGCTCGTAATAATTAAAGAATAATCCATTTTTCCTCACTCTAGCATCTACCAATTAAAACAAGAGACAACCTAACAATAATCAACAACCAGGTTTCATAGATCTAAGTAAACACAATAATAATTTAGCTACGCATGATAGATAAGCATGAACACAAGCAAACAATTGAACATAGGATAAACATGGTGATATAATAGATTAACAAACTTATCTTTGATTGTAAAGAAGGGTTGGGAACCCTAAAATACTACCAAGTCGGACTATTAACGAACTAGGGTTAGCTCTCCAAAATATTACACATAAAATACAGAAAATTCGAAGTCTATATATAGATATACAACAGTGATAACACTCAGATTGTGCATGTTTTTAGTAGCATTGTGTGTACTTTTATATCTGTTATTTGGTTATATTTGTGTGATTTTAGTACTTAATCGTATCTAGAGATGTTTGTCTAGTATTTATAACCAAGTGGAGGAAATGGAGGAAAATGTGGAAATATGCGACTAATCAAAGATTCCGATCTCGGTAAAGCTAAATCCCAAGTATCTTTGAAGACCTTAGTGATTGAAGAACCAAGTTCTACAAGTCAGAGTGAAGAGAAAAGATCAAGTTTCATATCTCAGAAAATCCAACCGGATCGGTTACACCTTCAGCGGATCGGTTGGAATTTGGTCGAACTAATGTTTTTGCCATAACCGACCCGATCGGTCGCAACCCTAGCTGGATCGGATCGGCGTGTTATTATTGAAGACCATAGGATCGGTTGGTCGTATGACCGATCCGGTTGGAGATTGCGATTGTCAAATCTTCATCACTGAGCTTCCCCTTTGCATCCAAACGATTCTAGGTCCTTCTCTTGGTGTATTCTAGTCCCTTCCTTACTCCTTGGAGGCCAAGTCAAGCATTTAGCACCCTAGGCCTTGGAATTAGTATAAATAGAGGCTAATTGTGAGCATATGATACACACTTCAATTACAAAGCTCTCTACTCATCAAACCAAGCCTTAACCTCCTGAAATTCGTCCTTAGAAATCCAGAGAAGTTTAGAGTTCCAGAAGTTCCACCTTTGGAGACCAATACACTAAGAAGTCCACCACGATCCTTTGGGAATCATTACTTCATCATTTGTAATCTTATTCCAAGCATTGTAAGACTTTTAATCATGTTTTCTAATGATCAAAGTTATGAGTTTATGTTCATGTTTGCTATGAGTGGCTAGTTTCTTTATACACTTGCTTAAATGATGTTGATTATTATATGATTAGTTAGTGATTGTGTTAACATGTTTTAATTCAATTTCAAGTTGATTCTAAGATCCAATTGTGCTAAAGTTTCATAGTGACATTTGTTAATCAAGTTTGGCTAATTGGTAATAATCGTTGGGGTCGAAAAGAACTTGTGTTATTCAACTAGTCATAATCATTTTGTCTATGGATGATTGTTTTACCCATTATTCTTGATTATACAAAGGAACTAAGGTGTGGTTGTAATAGAAACGCTTTTGATTATCAAATTGGATTGGTTGGAAACATCTAAATGGTCGTAAGATTAGTTGTTGAGAATCAATTGTAGCCTTTGTCTATGATCGGTTACCTTTTGTATTGACCATTTCTTAAGCAATTTGATGAGCAAGTGGATGTTTTTGTGTTTAAGTTTATGAAAGTAGACTTATGAAACTTGGATTGATCTTGAATTGATTGGTTAAACTTAAAGCTTGTTTTTATGAACTAAAATCTTGACGAAGGTTTAACTTGTAAGAACAATAGATTAGTTTTCAACTAATTATCACAACCAACATGTTAAGTAGTTAACACAATCACATTAATTTATGATATGACACTAGTTTAAGCAAGTGTAGTTTTTAATCATCTGAATTTCATTATATCTATTTGCTTTGTTATATGTTTTGATAGACTCGTTAATTCAAACTTGTGCTTAGATTCACTCAAATCCTATGACGATCTCGACTTACATTCATAATCTTGCTATAACGGACGAGTATACTTGCTCGTATGTGTTATTGGTAATAGTGGTAATTCACCTTTTATAAATTTAAAACTTGCACCAACCGGGCATCAAGTTTTGGCGTGGGGGATTTGATTGTGTTTCAACAAGTTTTTGAATTTCCCTCAGCCGATTTTTTTTAAAAAAAAAAAATTTTTTTTTGTTTCACAGAAACGTTAACCGTATCCGGTTGTCCCTCAACCGAATCAGTTACGAGTTTACCCATCATTCAACAGGTCTAACCGATCGGTCGCATCCCGAAACCGATCCGGTTACCTCTGTTCCATATAAACTGTTTTTAGTTGTTTGTCCGTGTGTTTAGATATTGCACGGATTCTCTAGGACATTGTATGAACACTCGAACAGCGGGAATAGAACCAATTACACCTCTTACCAACCCGAGCGTTTGATTCGAAGAAGAAGAGAACACGTTTCATACCATTGGTAAATCGTGTACCAAGATTACCAAACCCACCATTTGATAACCTCATTGAAGCCAAAGTTGTTTACAACCCTTTCACCAATTTACCTTTTCCCATGGCGGACGATCAACCCATGTGGGGAACCAACCGAAGTAGCACCAACACGAAAGTGCTATTGTTTCTATTAACCTTGGTGACAACTTCACCGTGAAGGGACATCACCTTTCTATGATCAAAGACCGACAATTTGATGGCGTGCGTATGGCCGATCCGCATAAGTACATTGCCGAATTCATCGAAATTTGCGGCATGTTTCGTTATGGCGACACCGATGTCAATGCCATCAAACTCAAACTTTTCCCATCATCACTCGTAGGATGCTAAAGTATGGTACAACGAATTAACTCCAGGAATCATCAATACTTGGGAGGAGATGAGGCAAGCTTTGTGAGCGATTCTTTCCACCGCCATGTTTGATCGATTAATGGGAGAAATTGTGCTTTTAACAAAACCCAAAGCGAATCTGTCGAAGCTTGGCTTCAAATGAAAGATTTGCTTCGTAGTTGTCATGGACATGGACTATCAAAAGGAACCATTATCCAAATCTTTTACCATGGACTGGATGAAATCTCTCAAGGCATCCTTGATCTTTGGAGGAATTTTTCTCAATAAAACTCCCAACGATGCACATCAATTGCTCGAAGATCGAGTACTTCTCAAACTTGATTGGTCCAAAGATTCAAAAACCAAACCTCTCTGAAAAACCGTTGCTTTTGTCGAAAACACCGATACCTCAAAACTCATGGAGAAGATGGAAGCGTTAACCTCACAAATCAACTCGCAATACAAGGATATCAAAGATGAAATGAAAGAAATGCGAGACGGATGCAACAATTGTGGAGGAAATCACCCATCGTCCGAGTGCGACGATAAACCTATGGGTGGACCGAAAGAAGGAAAAGCAAGTGCAGCTCAAGGAGGATACCGTGGAGGAGGATATCGTAGTAATTATTACGGTCGAAATTCAGGAAATTGGCAAGATCGCCGACCAAGGGATGACAACCGTGATTCTCAACCACGAACTGGCGATCCACCACCACAAAATTCCGACAAAAGACAGAAGAAACGAATTCGAAAAACCATGAGAGAATTCGGTGGTGGTCAAAAATCCGCAAATGATTTTTATAAAAATCAATTTTTCAATCTCAAAGCCAAAGTTGAGCAAGGAGAAAAAATCATCAAGCATCTATCCAAGATCTTGAAAACAAGCTTGGCAACTTTGACCAACATTCCTCTAGACCATCGGTTCGTTGCCAAGTAACACTCAATCCAATCCAAAACCATCAAATGATAAGACATACCGTCCACCCCAAACCAGAAATGAACATATCAATGCTGTTTTCACAAGAAGTGGTCTCTCGTACGATCCACCACCTAATCCTAATACTCCTGTCACCGTTGATAGTGAGGATGAAAACGAAGAACCAAACACAACTCAAACCACCAAAGAAAGACATTCCACCGTGGCGTATACACCAAAGATTCCTTATCCTCAACGCCTAAAGAAAGAAAAGATGGAAGAGCGTTATAAGAAGTTTATCGAAATAATCAAAGAGGTTAGACTCAATGTTCCTCTCCGTTGATGTTATAGCCAGGAATGCCCAATTACGGGAAATTTCTGAAAGAACTTCTTAATAACAAAAGCAAGCTTGAGCAAATATCAACAGCTTTTCTTAACGAAGAATGCTTCGACCATAGTTCAAAACAAAATTCCACCAAATCTCGGAGATCACGGGAGCTTTCTTATTCCATGTACTTTCGGGAATAACGTTAAATGTGATGCTTTAGCCGATCTTGGCGCAAGTATCAATTTGATGCCTTATTCACTCTACTCCAAGTTGTGCAACAACGACACGAAACCAACGAAAATGAGCATCCGATTGGCAAATCATTCCTATCAATATCGTGAATTGCTGAGAATATGCTTGTTCAAGTCGGTAAATTCATTTTTCCCGTAGACTTTGTAATCTTGGAAATGGAAGAAGATAGTAAAGTCCCACTCATTTTAGGAAGACCTTTCTAAACACCATGCCACGCAAATCATCAAAGTTAAAGGAAAATAACTCAACCTTGGAGTTGGGGAAGATCGAATCACTTTTCTTATCGATAAAGCAATGCGCTACCCACATTCCAGGGATGACACTTGTTTTAACGTCGATGTTATTGATGAAGTCACTGATGAGGAATTAGATGCATTACTGAACGAATCCGATCCATTCATGACTACTTATGAAAAAATCAATGAAAGATTCGACAAAGAGTTTGATGATTTCATGAAAGTAGAATTTGAAGAAGATAACTTCGAAGAAGAAGAAATAGAGGAAGAGGAAGAAAATTTTGAGGAAATCACTTTCAATGAAAAAATGCGAATAAAATCCTCTATCGAAGAACCACCCACGGATCTCGAACTCAAACCTCTCCCAAATCATCTTGAATATGCTTATCTGGAGGAGAACTCACTTCTTCCAGTAGTCATATCTTCATTGCTCGAGGATGATGAGAAAGAAAGTTTAGTTTCCGTACTCAAAAATCACAAACAAGCTTTTGCTTGGAAAACATCGATATCGAGGATTAGTCCTAATTTTTGCAAACACAAAATCAATTTTGAAGAAGGGATTAAACACGTGGTAGAGCGTCAAGCGTAGACTCAATCCCAACATAAAAGAAGTTGTTAAAAAGGAAATTATTAAACTTCTTGATGCTGGAATCATTTACCCAATTGAGGATAGTCCTTGGGTAAGCCCTGTTCACTGTGTTCCAAAGAAAGGAGGAATGACGGTTGTAACTAATGAGCGAAATGAGCTAGTTCCAACTAGAACTGTCACCGGTTGGCGTGTTTGTATTGACTATCGTAAGTTAAACAAAGCCACCAGAAAGGATCACTTTCCGCTCCCATTCATGGATCAAATGCTTGAAAGACTCGCGGGAAATAAATTCTTTTGTTTCCTCGACGGATTTTCGGGATATTTCCAAATTCCCATCGATCCTAACGATCAAGAAAAGACCACCTTTACTTGTCCTTTTGGAACCTACGCATATCGGCGTATGCCTTTTGGTCTTTGTAATGCACCGCGACTTTTGAGGTGTATGATTGCCATATTCCAAGACATGCTAGAAACCTCCATGGAAGTTTTCATGGATGATTTTTCAGTCTTTGGAGATTCATTCGAAGCTTGCCTTTCTAATCTCGATAAAATGCTCGAAAGATCTTGGCTGCACATCTTGTTCTCAACTGGGAGAAATGCCACTTTATGGTAACCGAAGGAATTGTGCTTGGCCACAAAATCTCTAGTGCTGGAATGGAAGTCGACAAAGCAAAGGTCGATGTCATCTCAAAACTTCCACCACCAACCAACGTCAAAGCGTTAGAAGTTTTTAGGACATCTTGGTTTTTACGCCGATTCATCAAAGATTTTTCCAAAATATCTCGTCCGATGACAAAACTTCTTGAGAAAGAATCTATCTTTAACTTCGATCTTTGATTGCATAAAAGCTTTTGAATCACTGAAATCTCAACTTACTAGTGCTCCGATCATGGTTTCACCTAATTGGTCACTACCTTCGAACTTATGTGCATAGCGATTTTGCTATTGGGTTGTCTTAGGACAGCGAAGGAAAACACTTTCGGCCTATATATTTTGCAAGCAAGACATTGAATAGTGCCCAACAAAATTATACCGTCACCAAAAAGTTCGGTTCGTTTTGCCTTTGACAAATTAGATCATATCTTGTGCTCTCAAAAACGATGCGTTTTTTACCGATCATTCAGCACTCAAATATCTGTTCACCAAGCAAGACGCTAAACCACGTCTTATTCGATGGATTTTGTTACTCCAAGAATTTGACATCGAAATCAAAGATAAGAAAGAAGAGATCTTCTGCGATCACTTATCCCGTCTCGAAAATCCTAATCTTGAGGAGTTTAAAGAAGAAGAAATCGATGATTATTTTCCCGATGAAACTCTCATGACCATCGACGGAAATGACGATCCTTGGTTTGCTGACTTTGCAAACTACCTGCCGGAGGAATTCTCAAAAAAGGACTAACTCATGCTCAAAGAAGCAAATTCTTTTCGGAACTCAAATACTATTTTTGGGAAGAGCCATATCTTTTCAAAATGTGTCCTGATGGGATGATCCGAAGATGTATTTTGGTTCGAAACTCGTAAAATTCTTGACGAATGTCACCATGGCCCAACTGGGGGACATTATGGTCCTTCCACCACAGCTAAGAAAGTTTTTGATCTTTGGATTCTATTGGCCAACAATATTCAAAGAAGCACATACACTTGTTCAAAAGCTGTGCTTGCCAAAGAACCACCAATCTCTCTCGAAGGGATGAAATGCCATTAACAAGCATTCAAGTGTGTGAAATATTCGATATTTGGGGAATAGATTTCATGGGACCTTTCCTAAATCCCACAAATTCGAATACATTCTCGTTGCTATAGATTACGTGTCCAAATGGGCGGCGAAGCTTTACCGACAAAGCGATGCTCGTGTCGTCGTTAATTTTCTCAAAAAGCTTTTAAGCTTCGTTATGGAATTCCCAAAGCACTCATAGCGTCGTGGAACTCATTTCTGCAATCAACAAATGGAAAAAACCATGAAAAGATATGGAGTTCATCATCGATTTGCAACTGCTTATCATCCACAAACTAGTGGTCAAGTCGAAAATACCAAAAGAGCTCTCAAAAGAATACTGGAAAAAACGTAAAGACAATCCGTCTTTATGGGAAAGAAAACTTGATGATGCTCTGTGGGCATTTCATACGGCTTATAAAACACCAATTGGTACAAATCCGTATGAGACTCTGTATGGGAAGACTTGTCATTTGCCGTTCGAAGTTGAACATCGTGCTTATTGGGCTTTCAGACAATGTAACACCGATCTCAAAATAGCTGGAGAGAAAAGATTTCTGCAATTACACGAACTCGATGAATTAAGACTCCAAGCTTATGAAAACTCCAGACTGTATAAAGCCAGAACAAAAGCTTATCATGATAAAAAGCTACGAATTCGAAAAGAATTCAAAACCGGAGATAAAGTTCTGCTTTTTAACATGAAATTCAAATTCAAAGCTCCTAAGTTACAACCAAAATGGTTTGGACCATATGTTGTTAAACATGGATATCCATCTGGGTATGTCGAACTCTATGACAAACAGGGTGGAAGTTTTATTGTTAATGGGCACCGAATCAAGTTATACTACGACAAGGAGCAAGCGAATGAAGTTTCAGATTCTTGGCGGTGTCCTGGAGACACCATGAGAATGAATTGAAACTATCACCTATGTAGCACCATTTCACGGAAGAATTCCACAAACGTTCCATGGAAACCAACTGCTGAATTCGTTTGGGACGATATTGAAGATACTGGTGAAGAATTCATGTACATCCCCAAACTCTACAAAATGTTCAAAGCTGCTCTTGCAGCTGAATGAATTCGGGAAGAATCGAGTCGGTGATGACTCGGTAATAAAACAAGCGCTTCTCGGGAGGCAACCCGTGAGTTTCAGATTTGATTTTCTGTGGTCACTCCCCAAAGTCTTAACCTTTGGTTGAACTTAAGTGTGGGGGGGTGCCACCTTTTAATAAAACCTTTTGTTTGTTTATAAGATTGTGTGCAGGTGATGATTTCTCTAGTGGACGCCAGGAATGAAGAAAGAATTTTAAGCAGATAAACTCGTTGACATATCTGGTTTCATCTCTATTTTCCCTATTTCTATACTTTGAAGTTCGTTTTTCATTGAGGACAATGTATAACTTAAGTGTGGGGGGGTGAATAGGAAAAATTAGAGTTTTCATGCTTAAATTTAAATTTTTGTTTGCCCTTGTGATCTAGTTGTTTTCACACTTTTAGGATTATCTATTAGAATAACTTGATCATTCCACTGGTAAAATTGGTAATATTTGAAACTTCGAGATGTGTTCCGATTACTATTGCAATCCATTCTGGGATCGATGACATTTGCTAACACATTTTATACCCTTTCCACTAAATTGTGAGGATTTGAGCCTATTTCTTATTAGCATACATCTTTTATGCTTAGATCTTTTGCTATGAGTATGCCGGTGATTTTATTTATTCTAGAACTTGTGCTTGTAAATCATTATCAGACCGCAGTGAGATTGCATTCGTGCGATATAAGTGAATTCGTGTGATAAAGAGGCACCTTAGGATTTAACCCAAATGGCCTTCCATTTTACATCTAATGATATATTAGCTGGCCTCATTGGTTAGTTAACCTCCCACATGGACCCATTTGTAGTGCTCATTTTTAGCACTAGATACCCCTAGTTACACCTTCTGAGCCATCCCTTTCATTTTTGCCTCACCAGAAAATACAAAAAGATTTTACACTTTAAACCTTAGCCTATCCCATATCAATGTCTAATCGATTGGTTGCTAGTCGCCTGGAAAGTGAAGATTGCTCAAATGATTATGAGTACCACATCCTATGTGATTGATTGAGCCATACGAGTTTATGTTCAAAAAAAAATTGTGTTGAAAGTATGGAAATAATAGCCAATGTGCTATGATCGAAGAATAATTGTCATGGCAAAGCGAAAAGCTGTGGAAAGTGGAAAAGAAGAAAGCAAAGCTATAATCGTTTATTTGGTTCATGGAATGTTTGGTAGCTAGCAACATGGGTATTAGACTTGATTTCATTTTTATTTTTACACCAATTTCATTAACACTCCCATGCCTTATCCATATCCTTAACCCTAAGCCTATCATTATAACCCGAATAAAAGCCCTCTTTAGATGTTTTTACTTGGTGCTCACGCCACGTCGGTGGAGTTTTGTTTCTTGTACAAGCTTATGGTAATAATCTAATCATGACTGAGCAATGAGTGTGATTTATCTTGTTACTCCACTAAAAATGAGTGATTGAGTGAATTATATTCCATTATTTTTCGTGAGGTGTTTTGAAATGTTTATCATGCAAGAAAATCATTGGATATTGTCAAACATCTTGATGTTTCACCTTTATAAGCATAATTGATGAATCTTCTCTCGTATTTATACTTGGTTGATTTGCATCACATTTTTCATAATCACGATCTCGTACCAGTAGATATTTGTCCTAGATTTGCTTGAGGGCAAGCAAAGTTTAAGTGTGGGGGAATTTGATAACACTCAGATTGTGCATGTTTTTAGTAGCATTGTGTGTACTTTTATATCTGTTATTTGGTTATATTTGTGTGATTTTAGTACTTAATCGTATCTAGAGATGTTTGTCTAGTATTTATAACCAAGTGCAGGGAAATGGAGGAAAATGTGGAAATATGCAGCTAATCAAAGATTCCCGTCTCAGTAAAGCTAAATCCCAAGTACCTTTGAAGACCTTAGTGATTGAAGAACCAAGTTCTACAAGTCAGAGTGAAGAGAAAAGATCAAGTTTCATATCTCAGAAAATCCAACCGGATCGGTTACACCTTGGATCGGTTGGAATGGTTGGAACTAATGTTTTGCCATAACCGACCGTCGCGCAACCCGCAACCGGATCGGTCGGAGTGTTATTATTGAAGACCAGCCGGATCGGTTGGTCGTATGACCGATCCGGTTGGAGAAGTTGCAGTTGTCAAATCTTCATCACTAAGCTTCCCCTTTGCATCCAAATGATTCTAGGTCCTTCTCTTGGTGTATTCTAGTCCCTTCCTTACTCCTTGGAGGCCAAGTCAAGCATTTAACACCCTAGGCCTTGGAATTAGTATAAATAGAGGCTAATTGTGAGCATATGATACACACTTCAATTACAAAGCTCTCTACTCATCAAACCAAGCCTTAACCTCCTGAAATTCGTCCTTAGAAATCCAGAGAAGTTTGGAGTTCCAGAAGTTCCACCTTTGGAGACCAATACACTAAGAAGTCCACCACGATCCTTTGGGAATCATTACTTCATCATTTGTAATCTTATTCCAAGCATTGTAAGACTTTTAATCATGTTTTCTAATGATCAAAGTTATGATTTTATGTTCATGTTTGCTATGAGTGGCTAGTTTCTTTATACACTTGCTTAAATGATGTTGATTATTATATGATTAGTTAGTGATTGTGTTAACATGTTTTAATTCAATTTCAAGTTGATTCTAAGGTCCAATTGTGCTAAAGTTTCATAGTGACATTTGTTAATCAAGTTTGGCTAATTGGTAATAATCGTTGGGGTCGAAAGAACTTCGTGTTATTCAACTAGTCATAATCATTTTGTCTATGGATGATTGTTTTTACCCATTATTCTTGATTATACAAAGGAACTAAGGTGTGGTTGTAATAGAAACGCTTTTTGATTATCAAAATTGGATTGGTTGGAAACATCTAAATGGTCGTAAGATTAGTTGTTGAGAATCAATTGTAGCCTTTTGTCTATGATCGGTTACCTTTTGTATTGACCATTTCTTAAGCAATTTGATGAGCAAGTGGATGTTTTTGTGTTTAAGTTTATGAAAGTAGACTTATGAAACTTGGATTGATCTTGAATTGATTGGTTAAACTTAAAGCTTGTTTTTATGAACTAAAATCTTGACGAAGGTTTAACTTGTAAGAACAATAGATTAGTTTTCAACTAATTATCACAACCAACATGTTAAGTAGTTAACACAATCACATTAATTTATGATATGACACTAGTTTAAGAAAATGTAGTTTTTAATCATCTGAATTTCATTATATCTATTTGCTTTGTTATATGTTTTTGATAGACTCCGTTAATTCAAACTTGTGCTTAGATTCACTCAAATCCCTGCGAACGATCCCGACTTACCTTCATAATCTTGCTATAACGGACGAGTATACTTGCTCGTATGTGTTATTGGTAATAGTGGTAATTCACCTTTTATAAATTTAAAACTTGCACCAACCGGGCACATCAAACAGCGACGACGTCGCCTTTTGATGGTGACGCAATCTGGTCGCCGTCATTAGAATTTCGTTTGGGACAAGTCATCGTTGGGACGGCGTCAGTTGAGGAAATGTGACGTCATCTGGCTTCAATAAGGACGTCGTCTTGGAATGGGTCTTGGACGTCTGGTGTAAAATAAAGGTCGACGCCCTCTTGGAATAAGGTGTGACGTCGTCATGTTGTAAAACCAAAAAGTGACCTGAGCCATCGCTTGAGACTATTTAGAAAACCTTATGGCGGCGGCGTCGCCTATGGGTTGGGACATTTGTCAGGTGCAAAATTCAGCCTTGAAATCTTGACTTTGTCGTTTTCTTCATGTTTTCGCTCCTTTTCGTTGAAAAGTGCTTCATTCTAGCAATTTGCTTCCAAAAGACCTAAAATGTGAAAAAGAATGATTTTAAGTAGTAACGGATATAAAATATATTGATTTAGTGCTTAAATAACCCCCTAAAAATGTATGTTTTAAATCCTTATCAGAAATCCTCTCGCGAGACACGTTTTAGGAATACTATCTGAAGATAAATCGTGTTTTTTCAAAGCACGTGGTGAGTCAACTTTTTTTTTAAAACTGATTTAGAAACTAACTTTGAAACACTTGGTTTTTTGAAAAAAATGTTGTTTTGTCTTCTCTTTATGTGTAACAAAAATGTCAGAAAGTTTACTAAGTTTCGAGTAATCAATTCATGTAATTTCTTAATTTTTTTTCTTTTCGTTTTGATCGACTATCTTTGGCAAGTTTTTGTTGGATCCTAATATTATTGTGTTTGATGATTCGGGTGGGCTTGGATGGTGATTATACAAGTATGCCATGTTTTAGAGAGAAAGAGTGAGAGGGTGCTCTTGGTAGAGACTTGCTTTACAAATATGAAAGGTTAGATTATGAGAGGCACCACCCCTTCCAAGGATGGAAGGGGTATTTATAGTTATAGATAATACGACCTCCTGACGGCCTGTGGATCAGGTATACAGTGGGTAAAGACCCGTCCTTCCTCCATGGTGTTGCACTAAACTAAACTACGCTACAAACTAACTAATTAACTACAACATAATGTAAATAACGACATGTCTACGAGCTAACTTATGCTAGATAATATTTGGGGTGACCGACCCTTCACAATGGAATTTCTAATTCCTAACAATCTCCCCCTAAGGGAGGTCACCCCATGTTTCACATTTCGAATCCTAGCATTCTATTCTTGACTTCGTTCTTGAGCTCGTAGACTTTAATTCTTCAACTTCCGCATCTTTGTGCTTTAGCAGTGACTCTTCATAGTCCGATTATATTGTACTTTGAGTGGAGGCCTTTAACTGATCCACATCATTGATGATCTTTGAGCTTTCATTGAGATCATCACCCAGATAAATCTCTGGATCACCCTTTGTTGTGTTGCCTTCATGTGATGTTTTGACTTTCGGACCGACATGCTCACACTTTCTGGATCATGACATCTTTTCATCAGAGTAGCGGAAGCTTTCCTGGCTCATGATATTTGCAGCAGCGTAGCGGAAACATAGTATAAAAATATCGAGCCGGTTACGTAGATTTGCACAAGTCATGATTTCTTCAATTAAGTGTGGATGCTGTGAGCATGCGGCTATGGATTGACTCCTTAATGATCAACGCAACCGTCCAAATGTACCTGCAAACAACGGTTAGCAATAAAGCTCACGAAAGTGTCTTTGATCACTTTCGTTGAATTGAGGTACACGACCCACGGTTCCCCATTGATCAGTACAAGTCGCGCCGTGATCGGTAGAATTCGAAGAATCTCCTTGACTGGGTTTCGCAGCTGTTCTAGTTGTTCTCAAACCGGAACGTCTCAAAGAAGACAAAACGGAGTGAGTGAACCAGTGAATTGAGATTCACTGATTGATGAAAAATTGATTTGAAAACAATCGCGTATTGCTTAGAAGAAAGATTTTTGCAATATGACGAAGGTTTTATAAGAAAGATCAATTTTCAATCAAAAATACTTTTTGTATTTGAAAGGAGTACACATTCGATGTGCTAGAGAAAAGAAGATTTGCACATCGAATGGTTTTTCCAAAAATATTTTTTCAATCAGAGATACTTTTTATTTTTGAAAACATGAATACACATTCGATGTGCTAGAGAAAAGAAGGTTTGCACATTGAATGGTTTTTCCAAAAGTATTCGTCAATTCATTTCCTGGACCAAGGTTGATTCAAGAGTGAATCGCCCCATCGTTTCTATCCAGTTGTCACAAGTTTGATCTTTTGGAAAGATCTCACATGTCACCCACCAAGAGCTTGTTTGATGTTTGCTCTAGAAGGCTTTCCATCTTCATCGTCAATATTTTTACATATCACTCGGATGTTCTGGCAATACCACAAGGATAATGCTTAGGACTCTTAATATATTCTTACTTTTCACATTGTGTGAAATAACAAGTCTACATGAATTTAGTGTCCTAATGAGATATAGTGGATGATCTCTTGGCTCTAGACTCAATTGTGCACATTTGGTTTCCTATGCCGGAGACTAGGGAGAGGGTCTCCTTCTTCAATATCAACTATCTCTAAGAGAAAGTGGATAGATTATATCGGTTCCCCGTGAGAATGAAACAAGTCCTTTTAAGAGGAACTTGAGTAGCTTGGGAAATTTAGTGAAGTGCGTCACTGGGTCCATGACGTCTTGTCTTCAATACCAGTGTTAACTTAGTAAACACCAGTAGCATATGTATTGAACCCGGTTTCTGCCCTAAGGTTGAATTATTGGATGGCTATTTCTTTTCACCATTTTTGCATTCATTTCTTTTTCATTCTTCAACCCCTTCAGTGCTTACTGAAACTTCATTACTAGAACCTTGTTGGGTTTGTTCCAGTTCTAGCTCTGTCTCAGTCGGCACTCTTCCCATATTCTCATTTTTCTCCTTTTTCATTATACCTAAGGACTTCTACACTATCTAGTGGATTGTCCCTGGGTAGATCCCTCCGGCTCTGGCGGGATCGTGGGAACGAATACCTAACCTAACCATCCTTATATCACCATGCATAAAGTAAATTGGTCGGTCTTATGGTATTGTTCTTTCCTTCTTGAAACAAATTGAAAAATCATTTGGAAAATCAATCAAGGTACTTGTGATATTATATCAAAGCATTTTGTACCTTAATTGTTTTGATCATTTAGAAATGCTCCCCCTCAACATGTGCATATGGTTTTGAAATTGTTTAGCACATGGTGGCAAGAGTTCTTTGAAATATATTCTTGATCACAATTTCTGTAGAAAAAGCCATTTGAATTTCTTTTGGTAAATTCTCCCCCTCAAAGTGTGCATAGGATATTTGAAATTATTTTATCACATAGAGGAAAGAGTTCTTTTGAAGTACATCCATGATCACAAAAGCTATTAAGAAACCATTTAGAAAATCAATCAAGGTACGTTATGTTGAAACATAGAAATCTTTGTACCTTGAAAGTTTATTTTCTTTTGAAATGCTCCCCCTCAATATGTGCTTTGAGATTCGAAAGTGTTTAGCACATATGGGAGAGCAGCATGCATACTTGAATCAAAACGATCACCTTTTATCAAATTTCATTATTAAATCACAAATTCTCCCCCGATCAAAAATATCAAACCCTTTGAGATTTTGGATCCCAAGTGATTTAATAAGGTTTAGAAAACATGGGAGAATATGTACCGGATTTAAAGCTCTTCTGGTTTATGGTTAAGTGCTCCTCCACAAACATGTGCATTATGTATTTCAAAATAGTTTGGCACATGAAGGAAGGAGTTCTTTTGAAACAAACACCCTTTAAAACCGATTTGAGATTTAAATTACGATCTCTCCCCCGATCAAAAATTTCAAACCTTTTGAGATTTGTGATCCCAATTAATTTAAATCATTTAGAAAATTTTGGGGAAAGACGTGGCAATATTTAATTTTTGAAAAATGATTGATAAGGAACAATTTTTCGACATTAAAGATTGTTAGTGTCAGGTATGATCGTTTTAAGAGATCTTTTAGTAAAATAAACTAATTTCACAATCAAACAAGAACAGAAAAAATTTCATTTTGAAAGATCTTTGAGTTTTAAAGAAAATCATACCATGACATAACATTAAATCTTTAGATCACCACATTAATACGTACAAATGGACTTTTATGAAGAAATATCGTTTGAAATTATTTTGTTTTAAATGACTCTCCCCCTCAATCGATGACCGTAGTCGATGATTGAGTGACTTAGGTTTTGATAAAATAAAGTCCGGTGATTTTCAAAATTTAGTCCAGTTTATTTTCAAAACAATATTTTCCCATTTTCAAAACAATTTTATCAAATAATTTCGAAAAATGGTATTATTCACAATTATCCTGCACAAAGATACGTTCGGTGGTTGAGAAGCGTATGTTGTTGCTGTAGGGCTTGGAAGAAAACCGTCTGCTGATGCAGTGAGACTTCTTACGTTGCATTTTAATGTCAACTGAGGTCAAATTAAGTTCTGTTTCTTCATTTGCTGATGAAGAAAACCATCTGCTGATGCAGTGAGACCTCTTACGTTGCATTTTTCCATGCCAACTCTCCATAGAAGTCTAATTAAGCTGCGTTTCTTCATTTGTCAACCCAAGATATAGTTACCATTTCCTTTCGGCATCCAATCATCTTCATTTTTAGGATCCGGATCGGGAACATTCTTATATACCAATATACCTGCATACGTTAGTGAACACACATACAGATATATGGTGGTCAACATCACCCAAACAACAATCGACTAACGAAAGTCAATCCAACATAACAATCAGTTCATATAAGGTATGGGATTTATGTGTTTATCAAACTCCAATTATCTTAACCTAACAATCATATCGTAAATTCCTAGTCCTTCGACATAGGCAAATATCATTTTTAATTAAGCACGTAGGATAATTAAGAAAGCCCGTTAGAAGATATAAATTTGAAAACATTCTCCCCCTCAATCAATGACTCATTTTATGAAAATTTTAAAAGTGCTAAAGTCATTGATTGAGTTTTCAATTTTTTCGAAAACTCTAAAACTGATTGATTTTCAAGCAACTCATTTACCACCACTTTTTGAAAACAACAAATATTTTTCTGAAGAATTTTTGACGGAAAAACATTTGTGTAGGAACAGCAGTCCTTCGACATACTTTCCTTAATTAGTTTTAGGAAAAGTGCACGAAATATTTGAAAACTGGTTTAGCGTATCACTTTCCTTTCTTGAAGAGTGGGTTGCTATTTGAAATAATAGCAAGCTATGGTTTAAGCACGGGTCACAGTCTTAAGTAACCGCAAGCCATTATTTGAAGCCCGGGTTACAGTCTGAAATAACTGTAAGCCATATTTTTAAGAGACATGTTTTAGAAAGAAATATTTACACCTCCTGTTCGAACTTCATCTATGGTCCCGTGCCGTTATTGAATGACATTTCTAAGACCGTAGATGTTATCGATACCAGAAGACATGAGTTGAGAAAACATATTTTTGGTTTTTTTCAAATTTTTCTGATTTTTATGGGTTTTTGTTGGATTTATATTTTTCTATTTTGATTTTGTTGGTTTTATATTTTTGTATGTGGTTTTTGATAAATATTTACACAGATAGAGTAGATGATATAGTTTAAGAAGAAGATGATACGAGTACCGAGATAAGGATATCGAGCATCCCCGTTGAAGAAGATATAAGTCATCATCTCTTAAACATTCACCACGAAAGCTTCCGAGGCTCCAGAATAGAAGATATAACATGAGCCTTTGAGAAAGAGAGACTTTGGTAGCTTCCCCTCAAACCAAAAATCCTTATGTTGAGCAGATTCAAAGCTTTCTTTCAAGCTTCCATTAGCCAGGTGCACAAAGAAGCACACCATTATCATCGATCTTGCTGCTCCTTTTAAGAATAATCACCGTGATTCTTTGTTCAAGGTTATATCATTC
>OU343222.1:14149205-14265739 GCA_910596185.1 Chrysanthemum makinoi
ATCATAAAGATGACCAAAAGATGCTATTAGGAGTAAAAGAGTTATGCGTCGACCCTTAACATTATGGAGTATGTTATAAAGGATGGTGTAAATGTATAGGATACTAGTTTGTAAAACTTATGTTGCTTCTCAAAATAATGAAATAAAAGGCTTAGTTTATTTAAATTTTTTTTCTTTTTAATGCGGTAAGTTTTTTTAATGCGGTAAAGTCTTGGAAACATTGCAAATAAAAACCATGTTTAGATACAAATTAACACTCTTACTTGTCCAAAAATTATAACACTATTATCATTATTGCTATATATAACGGGGTTTCATTTTGTATGTCGTTGTCTTCCGTCTCGTTATTAAAAATACTAAAAATATATTAAAAGCCAAAAAAATGAGTAAACCAGTTACTAATATCTATATACTACATATAATAGAGGAAGACATTTCCTCTATTCAATGTATTTTATGTTTTGACGAATGCAAATTAATATGCAATATTTACAAATAGTTAATGCTATGTATAATACACTAAACAAAACTCTTATACACATAATTATTAAAACATTCATTAATGTGAGTTTAATGCCAATTTTTTGTTTGATTATGGACATTTAAATTTTTTGAAAATTGCATATTCAAAATATATTTATCATCTATGTATGTATTTTAGTGCAAGTTTAGTGAAAACCTAATTATTTTGCTAATAAATTCGTTTAAAAAGAAGTGTACATGTCAAAATACAAAGATTTTCATTTTGTATGTCGTTGCCTCGCGTCTCGTTATTTAAAATACTAAAAATATATTAAAAGCCATAAAATGAGTAAACCAATTACCAAAATATCTATATACTACATATAAGAGAGGAAGACTTCTTCTTCTATTAAATGAATTTTATGTTTTGAAAAATGCCAATTAATATGCAATATTTACAAATAGTTAATGCTATGTATAATACACTAAACAAAACTCTTATACACATAATTATTAAAACATTCATTAATGTGAGTTTAATGCCAATTTTTTTTTTTTTTTTGATTATGGACATTTAAATTTTTTGAAAATTGCATATTCAAAATATATTTATCATCTATGTATGTATTTTAGTGCAAGTTTAGTGAAAACCTAATTATTTTGCTAATAAATTCGTTTAAAAAGAAGTGTACATGTCAAAATACAAAGATTTTCATTTTGTATGTTGTTGCCTCGCGTCTCGTTATTTAAAATACTAAAAATATATTAAAAGCCATCAAATGAGTAAACCAATTACCAAAATATCTATATACTACATATAAGAGAGGAAGACATCTTCTTCTATTAAATGAATTTTATGTTTTGAAAAATGCCAATTAATATGCAATATTTACAAATAATTAATGCTATGTATAATTCACTAAACAAAACTCTTATACACATAATTATCAAAACACTCATTCATGTGAGTTTAATGCAATTTTTTGTTTGATTATGGACATATAAATTTTTTGAAAATTGTATATTCAAAAAACATTTATCATTTATGTATGTATTTTAGTACAAGTTTAGTGAAAACCTAATCATTTTGCTAATAAATTTGTTTAAAAAGAATTGTACATGTCAAAACACAAAAATGCCACTGTGTGTAAATTATAAAATATCATTAATCATATATATATTTTGTTTAATATATATTAATATTACAAACTTCACTATTAGCATTTTTTTCATAGTCAATTGCATTCGTAATACTATCACATTATTTGATACATTTTTAATAGAGAAATAGTGTGCGATAAATTCCAAAATTTTGGTCATCGCGTAAACTCATTATCACAAAAATATGCAATTGAAAATATAATATGCCAAAAAAATTGATTATAGGGTACTCTCTCCCGCAACGTTCGGGTACCCTGCTAGCATTACTAATTAACACCTAACAAAATTACAATTGAACAATGATCATGACAATTGGAGGGGGAAATCTTTATATGATAAATCATTGACTGGTTTAGGCTAAGTGGTTGTGACGGTTATGGGCTTCAATAATATAAGGCCAGGTGAAATGGTTACCTTTACTTCACATCAACCTTATTATCACATCACCTTTTTTCCATCACCACCTAACAGAGATCAGTGATAACCACCTAACCAACGGTAGGAACTAACCTAAGACCAAAAAGGTTAAAAAGGGCATAATTATAATCGAAATGTATCAAAAAGGATATTTTCTGAGATAGTTATTGTAACACCCCACCCTGAAAGGGTTAAATGTCACACTTATGGAACCAAAATGAATGCAAGCGAAAAACTTTACTAATTAATGGATTAACAAAATTCACCAATTACTAAAGTAATACAAACTATAACATAATGAATTTCAATGATTGAAATAAATCCAAACCATTGTCTAAACAACTTATAATGTAGATGTGGTGTACTAACCCTCAAGATGGTCCAATATGAGCTTCTATGCACTCTTCACTCATAACCTAAATTCCCTTGATTACCTGTCATGAAGAAAAGAAATGTGGCTGACCTAAGTGAACATATATAAACAAACAGACAAACAAAATATGCATAAATAAACGAATGGAACCGCAATAACCTGATTAACAAAGATGTCAAATTCCAAAAGAGCGGAACAAAATTTGTATTCAAACATGATGACGTACCCTCCAAATCGGCTCGAATGCCTCCCCTTCGAGCTCGACTGGGATCTACTCCCAATAACACCTAGAAACCTTCAAACAATTTTGTTCAACGACAACCACCACAAAACACCATAATCAATCACAATTATCAATTCCAATCCATTAATGTACACAATAACCATCACAAATCACTCAAAAACATCACAAAATCATCAAAAGCCATAGAATAATCACAAAACTGAGTTTTTTCCAAACAAATTGCTATTCATCTGCTATCTTTCATCAGTCACATCTCCATAAACACAACACATACATTTTTGAATTACAATGCCTACATCTAAATTAAGTTCACTTAACAGAACAACACAACAGCTTGATGATGTCACATCACAACTTCACCTACTGTAGTTTCATCCCAATGATCAACCTGGCATGATTCTCATATCAAGAAAACTCACAGGATCAGAAAACTATGGTACTTGGAAAAGATCCATGTTAATTTCTCTAAGTGCTAAGAATAAGGTAAAATTGATCAATGGTGAATATGGGGAACCTCCAACATCATCAGAACTTAGGGTACATTGGGAGAGGGCTAATGACATGTTGATATCATGGATTCTCAACACAATCTCTAAGTAGATAGGTAATAATCTCACATTCATCAATTCTGCACATGCTTTATGGAATGAACTGCTTGATCATTATTCTCAATTGGATGGACATTGAATTTATCAACTTGCAAATGAGATTGTTGACCTTAAATAGTCAAACAGTACAATTAAGGTGTATTATCAAAAACTAAAAGGCCTTTAGGATGAACTTGATGCAAGTGAAGCACCTTATGCATGCACTTGTAAGTGTACTTGTGAAAATGGGAAAGAAAATGGTGAAAGAGAGCAGAGGAAAAGGTTAATTCAATTTCTAATGGGTTTAGATGACAGTTATACTAACATCAGAGGTCAAATTCTTTTGATGCAATCAATGTCTATTGTTTCTAAAGCCTACAATATGCTAAGATATGAAGAGAAACAAAGAGAAGCTCTTAAACCAAACCCTGCTATCCTTACTGCACTAAACATATACATAACCTACTCAAATCAATCTAATCAATCAAGGAACACCACACCACCAAACCCCCACTCAATGAATCAGACTGATAGGAGAAACAATTTTAGGAAATGGTGATATGTGCTTATTGTAAGATGACACTCAAAGGAAGAATGTTTCAAGTTACTTAGTTACCTTCCTGGTCATCCTTTGCACAACAAATATCTCCCACCATCACAAAGAACTTCACAAGGAACTAGAAACACAAGGTCTATCCACATGGTTTCAAATGAATCATTACCACAGATGGAATGTCCTTTGGATCAGTCAGCTCCTTCTACCTCCACAAATTCAGATAATGTTGTCAATTCTAGGATAGATCATTTACAAAATCAGCTAAACCAAGTGCTACTCATGATGCAAAGTAGTATTCCAAACACCTCTGATTGTTCAACAACACCACATATTGCAGGTATACTTTCCTTTACACATACTGCTCATGTTCCTTCTAAGCTCACCGGTGTACATTCATTCAAAACTATTGCTAGTATTAACTTATGTATTGCTTCAAATGTCACCAAACACACACTTCATATGTGGATAATTGACAGTGGAGCCACATATCATATTTTGCATATCTCTTACACTAATGCACAACACCTCCACCCTTACCACACCAATCATTGTTTCATTACCCAATGGTAAAAATACTAAGGTGTACATCATTGGATCTTTCAAACTTAGCAAATATCTCACTATCCACAAAGTACTTTACATCCCAAAACATGATAGAATACTTACTATGTCCGTGCAATCGAGTGATCACCCCAAAATTTACACTTATAATAGGATGAGTGAGAGTGTTTTCATTCCCATTTCATGAGGTGTTCGGCTCTTATTAATATTCTAGCATGGAAATTAAAACTACGCATTTATCTTTTGAGGTCTAAATTAGTCTACTTGAGGGCAAGTAGAGTTTAAGTGGGGGATATTTAATAACATCAAATAGTCCTGAGTTTCTAAAGGTTACTTTCCCCCTTTATCATCACATTTTGAATATATTATTAGTGAAAACATCCTTATTCCTTGTTATTTCATTTCAGGATGCATTCGAAGTAAGGAAACTGCAACTCGACATTTTCAAGAACTATTGATTCAACTTTCTCTGAATTACGGCGTAACCAAGTGATGAAGTTACGACGCAACTAGAGATTTTGAAGACTCCGGCATAACCCTCAGATTAGGTTACGTCATAACTACTGATTACTGATTACTAAGACTACAGCATAGCCATCAGCTTAGGCTACGCCGTAACAAATATTTACACTGGATTATAGCAGCTACGGAGTAACACCAAACTAAGTTGCAGCCAATGGATAAGCAACTGAAGATTAAAGGAAGTTATGGCGTAACTAGCTAATAAGGTTATGCCGTAACTATTTTAAAGCCTATAAATAGTCGATGATTTCATCAGTATTTCATATTTCTCCTTTCCCAAACCTTCTAGGGTTTGGGGAGATCAAAACATAGAAGAAGAAGCATGGTTTAGGAGCATGAATAACGAAGTCCTCGTCTACGATTTCCTTTGTATTCGAGTTTGGATTCTTTTTATATTTTTCTAGATCTTATATTATGAATTCATGTTATTAATTAAAGTTTGCATTTATGTTATTGTTATTCTCTATAATTCTTTATAAACATTTGCTAGTCTTTTCAAAGATCACTAGCCTTGGTAGTATTATAAGCTTGGTAGTATCTAAAGGACTGGGAGATATGACCAACTGACCCAGTCGATGAATAGCGAAGCATGGGAGGAATTAGCCATAGTAAGACCACTCTTCGTGTGCGAATTGACCAAATGATCACTTATCAAGTGGAGGTATTTAAGAGGTTAGGGGGGATCTAAGTTCCTAACGGTCGGGTTCCCACCATCTAGATCTAGTAGATTTGGTGCTTAATGACTGCTATTAGGTTGCCGAATGATCCCGGGTGACCTGCTCATCTTGGTGAGGAATCTAAGAACCATAGGCCATGACGAATCGACCAAAGGAGTCTGGTGATAATTAACCACTATATTGAATCTTCGTATCGAGAATCTATTCATATTTGCATTCTTTGTTAAGCTTTGTTTATCTATCTCTTTTACCTAAATTTCTAGTGTCTGTGTAAGCAGAATATTATCATATCTATGGATTATAACAACCTTGTCTACAATATATTATCTATCTTTTATCTAATCATCTTAGTTCTTTCAAGGTCACAGCTCTCTTGGGAAGATACTCGGATTTACCTAAGGCTTTACTACATCTGATCGGGTACTCTGCCCGTTAGTATGTGTCTATCCTAAGTTATTCAAGTTTTATAAATATTAAAAGCAGGATGAAATAGCACATCAGTACAAGATAGCATTAGGAACGGCATTGGCGTTGGCTTATCTCCATTTTGACTGTGATCCTGTTATTGTGCACGCAATGTTATATCAAACCCATGAACATTCTATTGGATGGTGACATGGAGCCTCATATCTCAGACTTTGGGATTGCCAAACTCCTGGATCACCCTACCGACTAGCATACTTATGGGCACTATAGGTTACATTGCTCAAGGTAGTGAATATTTCTCATTCTACTCTTACGTCTTATTCATTATTACATGCATGAATGATGTTAATATTGGATGATAATTCATTAATCCACGTTTAAGGGTCGTTGTGTAATTAGTGTAGTATTTATGTATGTATATAAGTTAAAGGGTCTAGTGTGTCAAAAGTAAAGTTTACAACCGAAAAACAGTTAAATTCGGTTATGGTAGTTTAGTATAAGTTGTGTATGTTAATGAATTGGTATGATGGTTCATAGTGTCGGTTGGTGGGTTATAAATACCCATGTAAACCCAGTCTATAGAAACCAACGATTGTTTTATAAATAAACTTAGTATATTTTTTTCGATTGTTCATAGAAAGAAAAGAGACCAACAGTTGTCATTAGAGCCAAAGCATTTGAACCATTGAAGAGAAACAGAGACCGATTGATTCATGGAATCAATCAAGAGAAGAAACCGACCGTGCGCATACCGGTCAATCAAGAAGAGAGAAAGACAGTGAAGAGATTGATTCATAAGAATCAATCAAGTGAGAAACACGAGTCGATTAAAGACAATATCGAATCAGAGAATTAAAAAAAAAAGATAAATAATACATACCCAGTTGTGCGAAGGAGAAACTGCCGCCGTGTGTGGTTGCCAGAAAATTAAACAGACACCGATTAACCACAATCACCATTTGATTAGAAAGAAAAAACTAGAAGAGGGACCGGCGTCAATTACAGTGGTGCCCTAATTTGTGTAGAAGGAAGAAGGGAGAAGGATGAAGGAAGGCGTATTGTTTTTCTTGGGAACTGATAACATCAAATAGTCTTGATTATTAAGTGTCAATTTCCCCCGATAATGCTTGTAATTTATATCATTTATATGGATTTACGCTTCTTTTCCATTGTTTTCGACTTTCATGTAAAATTACGAGCATTGGAGCTTAAGAGACGTGAAACTAGAGAAATATCTAAAGATTTATCAAAGTATGCCATTTTGAAGAGGTTATGGCGTAACTCCACTGTCACATTACGCCGTAACTATTGCGTGACTTAGAATAACAACTTATCAAGAGGTTACGGCGTAACTCTTCCCAAAGGTTACGACGTAACTACATTAGGTCAAATGAGGATCCACGCCGCTAATACTTACGTCATAACTACTACATCAATTATGGCGTAACCATGTTTTATGAAGACTACGTCATAACCACTTATAAGGTTACGCCGTAACTAGCAGATCTAGCGCCATTACGGAGTAACTAAAGGTTACAGCTTAACTCTTGTTATAGTTACGCCGTAACACATTTCTGGCCTATAAATACCCACGAATTCCAGCATTTCTAATCATCCCATTCCATACTCAAAAACCAGATAATGTGGGAAAAAGCTAGAAGAAGGTCCAGAGGAGCATACGGAGCTGTCTCCAAAGGAGAAATCACTCCCCTATGATAAGCATTAGCATTTCTTATTTCTTTTACTTTCAATTCATTTATTTCGTACATTTGAATATTGAATTGGTTTGTATGATTAATATGAGCGGCTAAGCACCTCTTGGTGCTGGCCTAGTTATGATTCCTTAATTGTTCTGTTTGCATTTACCTTTACTTCCGTACAATTATTTCTAAATGTATGCATGCATATTTTATTGGTAGCCACACCTTGGTTCGGTAGTTTTGAATGGCAGTAGAGGCCAATTGCCTAGGAGATATGACCAACTGACCCTAGGTGAGCGGACTGAGACGGGAAGGGTAAGATATGACCAGCTGAAGACCCTTTCTACTTGTGCGATTTGACCAACTGATCACCTATCATTTGGAAGAACTTAAGAATTGGGGGTGTAGTGTCTAATTTCCTAACGGCCGGGCACTCACTATTATGAATCTAGCATGTAGCGGTACTTAATGACTTGGCTTAGGGGACCAGGATTAACAGGACTTATGATGCGCTGATCTCTCCTGTGGTGGCATCTTTGCTGATAGGTTAGGGCGAATTGACCAAATGTTGTCCTCTCGACCTTGACCCCACCTGAAGTAATTGGAAGTAAGTAGACATCGACATAACTAGCTAGGAGGATTAACTGGGTTAGCACCACTCTTTTCTATTGATTTCCCTTTACCATTTATCTGCTTTTATTTATTTTATTCTGCATTAGTAGTTTAATTCATTAAATCCCTATCGAAACCATTATTATTCTGTGAAAATTAGACTTAGTAATAATCCAACACACATAGCTCTTGGGACGACCTCAGCTTTTCCGTTTACTATACTACACACGACCGAGTACACTGCCCGTTAGTGCACTAGGGTAGACCATAGGTATAGCGAGACACTATAAATATTAAGACCTGGTCAGTAAAACCTGCATCAAGTTTTTGGCGCCGCTGCCGGGGAGTTATATTAGGATTTATATGAAGTCTTTAATTTCATTTTTAATTTTTCTCACGATCATTTTTCTAGTTTTCAGGTACCATGGAAGTTGTTAACATCGCTGACCTCACTCTTGAGGAATATTTGGCGTTGAGAGCGGAACAATGACCGGGTCTCGTAAGACCGGCAATTGGAGCGGATGTTCATTTTGAAATCAAGGACCAAGTTATGAGGGAGCTTCGTGCTAACCCTTTTTCAGGAAAGAGGGATGAGGATGCATATGAGCACATCGAAAATGTCCTATACATCGCTAGCCTTTTCAACATTCCGGGCGTATCTCATGATGCTATTATGTTAAGAGTATTCCCGATGACTCTTACTGGAGCTGCCAGAAGATGGATCGAAAGGCTGCCCGTCGGGACAATTAATACTTGGGCTCTACTCAAAAATCATTTCATTCAGAGGTATTTTCCGTCGTCAAAGATTTCTAAACAGCTTTTGGAAATACACAATTTCAAGCATGAAGACGGCCATTGTACCAAGCACTGGATAGGTACAACGATCTCCTTTACAAGTGTCCTACTAATGATCTGAACAACCAGCAAAAAGTCAACATCTTCTACAAAGGAATCAACGTAACAACAAGACAGATTCTGGACTATCAAGGACCAATCCCGAACATGACTCCTACTAATGCTATTGAAGCCATTCAAAAAATGGCTGATCACTCTCAAAAATGGCACGACGGAGGAAGTACAAGAAACCAAGGCGGAAGTTTTGACGGAATTGCAGCAATCGCCAACAAAATTGAAAATCTTAGTCGAGATATGCTGAAGATCAGAGAAACCGTTCATGCCATCCAAGTAGGTTGTGAAAACTGTGGTGGGGGACATTTGACTAAAAATTGTCCTCACATTGACGAAGAGGATAAAATGGAAGAAGCCAATTATGGAGAAAATTGACTGTTTTACGGAGACAGTCGAAATAATAACGTGTATCATGGAAATTACAACCGTGGGCCCTATGGAGAAAGAAAGCCCATTCTTGAAGAAACAATTAACAAGTTCCTGGAGAGTTCAGCCCAAAGACAAAAGGAGCAAGATGAGTGGTTAAAAGAATTCCAGGAAAACACTGACAGAAACCTTTCCAAGCATGACACAACCATAAAAAACCTAGAATCGATGGTGGAAAAGCTCAGTGAAAAAGTGAGGATGAATAGCAATAAAACTGAAGGATCAAAACCAGCTATGGAATGTAAGGTGATTTTTGCCGATGGTAACTCAAGGGTTCAAGCCAATGATGTGGATTTAGGAATTCGTCGGCAGATTGAGGTACGCGTAACCTACCTTATGAGTTACAGTAACTATGTTTTGACAGCGATAACGAGGTTATGAAGGACATTGAGTAAAACAACTCTAATGAGTTACACCGTAACCAAGAATCTCAGTTACGGCGTAACTGGGATACATGGGCAGACAGCTTTCTCGAAGTAGACGAATCTGGAACACAGGTAATTAACGGATGGTCCCATGATGTTAATCTATGCCCTCTATCCCCATCTAAAAAGAAATACCACTGGTGCAAAGCTATACCCATAACTAAGGGATACTGGTATGATTTATGGGCTTCATGCGACCTTAGAAATATATTTTGCGACGGAGGAGCCGATAAGGAGAGAATCAGGGATAACAAGTTTATGTGTGCTGCTTATACTGATGAAGAAAGATTAGAAAAACTTTCCTTCAAAGAGGAAGAGGAGGCACCCATTACTCATAGGTGCACTCCAATAATCATAACTGACGAGGAGTCCACACGGGCCTGGCCTACGTGCGACCCCTTCCGGGAATATTGCAACGGTGGGGATAGTGAAAGAGAGGAAGAGTGGATATGCCCTCATGAGCATGAAAGACATTGTATAAAGTTCGGTAATTTAGGATTTGATGACTGGCACGCAATACAGTTCGGGGATGCTAAGATTAGCCCGAATCTTCTTAAAAGGCTAAAATTTGATTCCGAGGAGCACAATAAGAACAAGGAAGTGGCTAATAAAGAAATCTACTGCATGGATGAGCATTTTAGTGAAAATAAGTCCGTAGTCATTGGTGCGAAAAAATAAAATCTCACGGGAAATTTTTTGGGCGTCATGCAACCCGTATGATGATATGTGTAGGGGAGAATAGGAAAAGATGAATTCTTTTGGTCCTCAACCAATGATGAGGAGAGAACGAGTTTGCCTTGCCTGGACAACCTAGGATTCGATAGTTGGGTAATGATTAAGTATGGACATTTGGACACGTTAACCAAAGAGAAGATTTGGAAGGAGTACATGGATTGAGAAAATTCAAAAAACGAAAGTCTCAACAACACGAGTGAAATAACAATTGAAAATGACAAAGAGTTGGTTAGTGATGAAAAAGAAGAATGCAAGTGCGTTCTAGTGGAGAATCTTCTCGATGAAGAATGGTTCAAGGGTACAGCTTCTGATGATGATGATATTGAAGGGATCCTAGATTACCTTGAGTTGCAAGGTAATGAGGAGTTTACTAATCTCGACGACGAAGCTTACGAACAAAGGAGGTGCAAACTCCTGGCGATTCCCTACAAAAGACCACCTCTAATTATTGTCGAAAAATATGAATTCACTCGCTACCACCTGGGACCGGAAGAGAAATTTTGTAAAGTCCAGAAAAACAAAACCAAAGAATATCTCCGAACTGCCATGAATGTTGCTTGGATGAGGCATAATTTGATGAAAGAAATTGAAGAAGTTGGGGAAGTCCAAAGGCCCCCATAGAAGCCCCACAGCTCTGAGTGTAACTTAAAGACTCGTAAATAAAGAAAACTGCCACGAATCACTTTCTTTTGTTTCAATTTTCAATTTTGTTGGGTTTTGTGTTTTCTAACCATTTTTGCAGGAAACGATGAAGATTGCTGCTACAGTTTGCTGATCTGAACAGAGTTACGGCGTAACTCATGTATATGATTACGTCATAACCAACCTTGTGCAGCATAATCATTAGACGCATTACCAATTACGGCGTAATACCATCTCTGTGGTTACGCCGTAACCATTCGCTTTGCAGCTTATTTTAGGTTTTGCCAGTTACGGCGTAACTCCTTCAAAAGAGTTACGACGTAACTCTCCTCTGTCTTAATTCTTATATTTTAAAATACAATAACCTTGTATTAGTTTTTAAATGAACTTTGTGGGTGTGTTCCATGTAAACCCTCACGAGACTTCACTCGTCCACTTGGGACACCAAGTGGTTTAAAAGGCTTGTTGCATATGCTAAATGCAACCGTGATTCCTACGAAAGTGAGTTAGGTTTGTTTTTCATTTTTCATTTTTTCTTTTTAGAATTATGCTTGTCGGTAGTGTGATTTCAGGGATTGAAGTTTGTTCATGACGCTTATATGAAGGCACGTCTCTTTTCGTGGGCCTTCTCTCTTTGTGGAGCAAATTTCAGGGAAGTTCTCGCTCTAATTCTACTTTTCTCTTCACCTTTATTTAATGCTTAGTATAAAAGGGACTTTGTACAATTCAAGTGGGGGGATGAGAGTAGAATTATCTCTTGAACAATATTTTGCCCTCAGTTTTTCTAGTTTCTTTTGAAAAGTTATGCCATTTTTAAAATTTTGACATGTTTTTCTTAACCTAACTAGATTAGACCTTAGCCGAGCACATACAACCCTTGATATTATATGGTGAGATTAGCCTTATCCGTTTCCCAATTTTTACCCCAAATCCACCAAATTATGAGTATGCCGGTAGCTTGTAAACTTTATAACAATGCCTTTGCATCATTTCAAGACCATAGACGAGGTATGTTGAGTTAGATCGATGTATTTGGACTTTTCAGTTTTAGAAGGCAATATTATAGGATTATCACCCAAACAGCCTACCATTGTGAGTCTTTTGATTAGTCACATCGACTTCTTGACCCCCATGTGAAACCATTTTGTTGCACTCACCTTTAGTGCAAGATACCCCTAGATAAACCCTTCTGAGCCATTCCTTTCATTTTGTCAACCCAATATATTGTTTCGTTACACACATACACCTTAGCCTACCCTGTAGTCTTTATTTGTAATTGGGAAGCCATCATTTGCCTAAGTTCAAGGTTCGAGTAGAAAGGTTTAGAAATTACGCTCTCATCGACAACATTCCTGAAGATCATTGAAGACCCTCCGAATTCCCATTGTTCATCTCAAGTGGGGGGGTATTGCATTATGTAATTATAGTTATGATTCAAAAAAGTGATTCGAAAAAAAAAGAAAAAAAAAAAGTGATTATGTTATTCAGTTATTGAAAAAAGTGCATTGTTATAAGCACTATAGTATGAGCTTAATATACTTAGTATCGAGGAGGCCACCTCGGTCACATTTGAAGATTGAAGTTGGTAATTATGCCAGCAGCTGAAGAAAAGGTGATGCGCCCATCATGACGTCCTCTAATGACACATCTGCCTTACATTTCATGATCCGGTTTCTTAACTTCTAAGCTTGAACTTTGGGCGGACGGTAAGTGGTGATGACTTGGTTATAGATTTAGACTACCTGCTTGTTTTTTATTTTACACTCATTATATATCCCATGTCTTATCCTACCCTTTAGTCATGAAGCGTATCTAGGTGATGCAGTGAGCAATCTTTGGTGTCTTGGCCATGGATTTGGTCATGTATCATTGATTTTGTCGACTTCGCCGTGACATGTTAGTAATGACGAGTCACCCCTTAACCTTTGTCGTGTCTACCCATATTGCCTTCGGGAATTGTTTAGCCCTTAACTCTAGTGGTGGAGATTTGTGTAACCGCCAATCTTATGATAGAATACATGCTATGACTGTGCAATTGAGTGATCACCCCCGAAATTGACACTTAGAATAGTTGAGAGATTTGAGTGTTTGTTCCCCTTTCGTGAGGTGTTCGGCTTTGTTTTCTTCTAGCATAAGGGATTTGTAAACATATATTTTCCAGGTTATAGGAGATATCTTTTTAGGAATCTTTCTAATAAGGTCTACTTGAGGGCAAGTAGAATTCAAGAGGGGGGATATTTGATAACATCAAATAGTCCTGATTATTAAGTGTCAATTTCCCCCGATAATGCTTGTTTTCCATTGTTTTCCACTTTCAGGTAAAATTACGAGCATTGGAGCTTAAGAGACGCGAAAATGGAGAAATATCTAAAGATTTATCAAAGTATGCCATTTTGAAGAGGTTATGCCGTAACTCCACTCTCACATTACGTCGTAACTATTGCGTGACTCAGAATACCAACTTATCAAGAGGTTACGGCGTAACTTTTCCCAAAGGTTACGACGTAACTACATTAGGTCAAATGAGGATCCACGCCGCTGATACTTACGCCGTAACTACTACATCAATTACGGCGTAACCATGTTTTATGAAGACTACGGCGTAACCACTTATAAGGTTACGCCGTAACTAGCAGATCTAGCGCTATTACGGAGTAACTGAAGGTTACGGCGTAACTCTTGTTATAGTTACGCCGTAACACATTTCTCGCCTATAAATACCCATGAATTTCAGTATTTCTAATCATCCCATTCCACGCACAAAAACCATATGGAGTTGTCTCCAAGGGAGAAATCACTCCCCTACGATAAGCATTAGCATTTCTTATTTCTTTTACTTCCAATTCATGTATTTTGTACATTTGAATATTGAATTGGTTTGTATGATTAATATGAGCGGCTAAGCACCTCTTGGTGCTGGCCTAGTTATGATTACTTAATTGTTTTGTTTGTGTTTACTTTTACTTCCGTACAATTATTTTTAAGTGTATGCATGCATAGTTTATTGGTAGCCACCCTTGGTTCGGTAGTTTTTGTGGAAAACTAGAAGGGGGGGTTGAATAGTTTTACCAATTTAAAACTTCCTTTTAAACTATTTAGATCGACTTATGTCAATCTATTTGGTTGTGTGTGTTGGATGTTGATAAACAAGCATATAACGATATGTAATGAAAAGCTAGATAAGAGTAAGAAGCACAAAACCACAACGCGAGTATTTATAGTGGTTCGGCTACAAGGACACCTTCATTGCCCTACTCCACTCCCCGAGTCACCTACTCGAGAGTTTGTAATCACTACACCAACTCCTTATGGCGGAGAAGCCTTCACAACGTCGCTTAACCTTTTTCCGGTACAAAGCTAAATATCGAGTTCTTTCACAAGGGCGACCACACCTAACATAACGTCGCCTACCGTTTATACGGTGCTAGGCTAACCACCGAGTTCTTTCACACCTTAGGTGAACTACACCTTCACAATGTCGCCTACCCTTTATACGGTGCTAGGCTAACCACCGAGTTCTTTCACACCTTAGGTGAACTACACCTTCACAACGTCACCTACCCTTTATTAGGTACTAGGCTAAGTACCTAGTTCCATTGCAATGGAGGAACTACTACCACACTACACCAACGACTAATCCCAAAGGAGATCTACTCCTTTACAACATCATCAAGGACATCAATATCCTTGGATCTAATGCTAGTCTATCTAGTACATTGAAACACACCATATCGAATGTACATCTAAGGCACCTTTCACTAATGCCTTTGATTAGATCTACAAGACACCTTTCACTAATGTCTTTGATTAGATCTACAAGACACCTTTCACTAATGTCTTGTATCTTCACTTCTAAGCACCTTTCACTAATGCTTCTTGTCTTGAATTCTAAGCACCTACCACAAGTGCTTATCTTATAGACGATAGATACCCTTCACTAATATCTTCGTCTTGACACTTGAGACATCTTTCACTAATGTCTTTAACACTACGCTCCTTTGAAGAAAGAAAGGGATCATCAACAAGAGGACTTCAATAGCCTTGATGATGAGGAAGCTTGGCAACTCATGGACTTGAGCTTGCTCGACTTCAAAGGTGGTGATCTTCCCTTTAAGAGGAACCTAAAAGATCACACAAAAACAAAACTACAAACATAGATCTCTTGGATCTATGGTTAGTGAGATTTAACTCAGGGGAGAAAGTATGTTGGAGAGGGGTGAGATATAATGAAGAAATGGCTCACTATTTATAGAGGAAAAACCTACTGTTTCCCCGGATCCCACGGATCCCTTCAACTTGGGATCCGGCTAGCACAAAGCTAGGGATCCGTGGTCCGCTCCTCTTTGCCCATGGGTATTTTGGGTTATGGGTCATGGGTCATGGGTTATGGGTTGATCCATGGTTTTCTATCTAGATACAATGTACCTTAAGGATACATTGAACTTGTGTAAGTGGTATATATAAAACCATGGGTTATGGGTCAAAACCATTAGCTAGTTTTTATCTATTTGGTATATACTTGCTTTTACCCATTTTGGTATATACTTGTTTTTACCCATTTTAGTGTACTTAATATAAGTATGTATTAACCCAATATGTAAACACTAGTTGTTGTACATATGTATCTAACTCATAGAGTTACTTAAACTTGTTAAGCCAATATGTAAACACTAGTTGTTGTACATGTGTATCTAAAATATAAAATCACTTAATCTTGTTATAGTGTTTTATGTGAAAACGTAAGTGTGTTATAAAACTATTAGTTCAAACCATTTACGTATTTTATTTGTTTCGTTAATATGATTTTACTTTTGTTATCGACAAAACATTAGAAGATCGTAAAATATAAATAAACGTTTTTACAGCTTATTTGTATTAACAATCTCCCCTTTTTTGTTGATGACAAAACATAAAATTATTTAAAGGAAAAGCTAAAATTAAATAAGCGTTTGAATTTGTAGTTTTACTTTCTTCTCCCCTTTTTGTCGGAACAAAAAGTGTTTGAAGAAACTAACACAATTATTATAAGAAAAATTATAAAAGATGTAATGAGAGCAAGTGACGGGAATGGTACTCGTCTTAACTCCCCCTTGACGAGTCCATCCCTTTGAAAAAAGGGCGTCAAGGACATAATGTAAAATAAGCTACTTGTGTTTGCAATTAAGTTTGCAAATGGTTCGTCTAAGTGACGAAAACGTGCTCCCCCTCGAATATTGCAAAGTTGTAATGGGGTAACATGAAGTGTAATCCAAAAATGGATTAAGTTGCAAATGATTTTGCAATATTGTTTGACACAAACCTCCCCCTAGCTTTTATGGTGTCAAAAACTTTACGTGTTAATTGAAAAACTGCAAAACAAGGGTTAGAAAACAAGTATAATTCACAATTTCCGGCAAATGTGATAAAGAAAAACATTCTGACTTCACGGATCTCACGGTTCCCTTCTAGTAGGGATCCGTCTAGGCAATACTGAGGAATCCATCTGGCTGATGACTAAAATCAGCAAAGGTGATATAACAAGTAATGATATCACACAAATGAGATATGAGTACAAATTAATCATATGCTCAACGAAATAACAAGTAGCATGTAATTCCATTTAATAAAACAAGAGTTATGATATACATGACTCAAAAATAAGAAAATAGATAATACATAACTAGGAATATCTTAGACCAACTAACGCTTGAAGCTTAGACACCACTATAATCCTCTAGCTCAAGTTATGTTTAGGTTCAATCTCGTCGAAACGTTCGAGGAGATGATAGAACATGAAACGTTGGTCTTCTCGTACTTCATGTATCAAACTTTCAACATGTTGACAATGATAGCAATCTTTGTCATGGCTAGGTAGTGGTGGTGGATGAAATGAAGTGGTTTGATTCAAAGGATCAATTGAAGTGGTTTGAGGAGCCTCGAATGATGGAGGGATTGGTGGAGGTCCATTTACGAATGGTTCGATCAAGAATGATGATGGTGGTAAAGATGTGTTAACTTCCATAAGGTCGGGTGGTTGACTTTGATGATTTCTTACAATCCAAATGGGATTATATGATGGAAACGGCGAAAAGGAAGCCGGAGCAAGTGTTGACTCAACACCTTGATTTTGAATCATTGTTCCTCCTAATGAGGAGAATGTTGTCGGCGGAAGCGGATGAGACGGCCTAGGTGGCAAGTCCTCTAAATTGTAGAGGTGAGGTGATGATTGTGGGGATGTAAAAGAGATAGCTCTAGGAACCAATGGTGATGGTTTAGTGGAGATAATATTGTTTGGCCTAGGAGGTATGGTGGTGTTTGGCATAGGTAATTTTGTGGGTACTAACCTTCTAGGAATTGGTTTGATTGGATGATGAAGATTTGTTGGTTTGATTGGAGATGATTCGGTTGAGGAGATTTCATGTACAACACGAGTTCTTTTGATGGGTGGTTCTTTGGTGGATAGGTTGTTACTTGGGGTTTTTTTCATGATGAGATGATTTGAAGGGATTGCAAAAGCTGAAAGTTAGGATGAGAGTGATGACTATGGAGATCCTAACAAGGTGGTTTATAAACCAAGAGATTTGGAAAGTGCATTTAAGCCTTAAGCCACTAAGATTCATTGGAATGTGATGATTAGCATGCACAAGAGTCAACTACAGAGGTTGTGCTGTTCTAGGAACTCATTTAAGATGAGATGGAGTGTTTGAGTTAGGAAGATGAGTTGAAATGATTGTTTAACCAAGATTTGTCATAGACTGTCATCCGGATCCCACGGTTCCCTTCTCAGAGGGATCCGTCTAGGCTAGTTCTAGGGATCCGGCGTTTAGCAGTTTATGAAAGAGTGGAAATGATGTTTCTAAGATCCTAGACTTACATCACCTTGAGTGTTTCAGTTCTCCCAAGTCTTTTAAATGAAGGGGTGCTTAAGTGTTTGAAGGCAATGAGTGGTGTAGCTAATGATTGTTATTTATGGAAGGATTTGGAACTTTCAAAAAAATACCAATGGATGACCAAGAATGACATTAAAGATGTCAATTGAAGTTAAATGAAACTAAATGATCCTAGAGATCAGGTTGTGTCTTAGGATTGTGTTTTGGAACATATCCTAATGGTTTTGAGATGGGAAAAACTATGATTTGATCAACTTTGATCAATTTTGAGGTGAGGTTGATTAATGTTCAATATTGTCATAATCGAAGGATTTCTAACCTAGTTGTGAGGGATCAAGTAAAAAATGAAGTGTGAGTTTTGAGAGCGGAAGAGTGATGGATTGAAATGGTAGATCAAACAAAGTCTTAGAATGTGATCAATGTGAGTTGGAAAGTGTAGGAAAGGTCAACCTATCTTGATAAAGTCTTAATCAATCTTAAGACACTATGTTTAGCTTAGTGTGAGGTGTTCTAAGGATGTGTTTGACATATAATGCTTGCAATTGCATTTTCTGTTTTACCGGATCCCACGGTTCCCTAGATGTAGGGATCCGTTTAGTACAACATTTGGGATCCGTCTATCTGCTAGACAGAACCTTTACTAAAGATATGCAATGATCATGACAGTGCATTATATTCCAAGCTTTGTTTAAAGGAGTTCTAAAACTAGGATATCAAATGTAAGATGTGTTATTTCATGAAAGAGATAGGATTACATTGATAACTAATGAGTAGAGTAGAAATGATCCTATTTGACTATTCTAGGTTCCTTGAGTGTCTTCACTAGGAGGATCATTATGTGGTTGATGGGTGTTGGTGGAGTCATGAATGAAGAAAGTCTTCATGAGAGATATGTTTAGCGGTTCCATCATCTTGTTCACAAGTACGTACAACGGACTTTGAAATTGAGGATGGAAGTGCATAACATTGTGATAGAGGCGTGTCAAGAACATTCCATAAGGGATGAGTTTATTCTTGGAGCCTTGAAGATTTGCAATTCGCCTTGCGAAGAAGTAGGCGAGATTGTATGGTTGTTGTGTTAGCAAACAGTACAACATGTGAGCACAACAAGCAGGAAGAATATCTCGATTTCCCCTAAGACTCCAAACATTTTCACGTAGAATAAGCAACAGGCTTATACTCTTCTCGGATATCCCGTGTATGGATAATGTTTGGATTGGAGTAATATGGTCGAGGTTTGCATATCATGCGTGTTAATTCTTCCGGAGAGGGTATGTGTGAACAATATGGGCTATTTTCTTCACAAAAATTGAAGAGAGAATCAAGAGACCAATCTTTGGTGAAGGCACATTGTCCATGGTTTGGAATTCGGAGGATGTGAGCAAAATGCCCAAGGCTTAAAGTGAATTTTGGTTTTGATATAAAACCAAAGAGATAAAGAGCGATCCTCGTTACGAACGAGTTCCACTTGACGGAAGAATTCCATTATGAACCTTGGACATATCTTCTCGTTAATTTCAAGAAGACATTCTAGTCCTATGGATCGGAAGGAGGTATTGATACCTTCTTCGAATTGTAGAGAGGTGTCTACAATACATCCTTCATGGAAGTGACGATTTTCGAGATTATTGAACCCACGGACATGATTGCCAGGTGTGTTGGGCTCAAGGGAAATGTTCGGGGTGTAGACGCTAGTGAGTGAAAAATCAAACTCGTATCCATGCGTCATGGTTGAACCTATAGAAGTGATGGGTTAATAAGGGAAGACGTTTATGGTCAACCTATAATAATCTAACGTTTTTACTTGATATTCTATTAACAATTAGTATTTAGCTAACCCATGGTTTTGAAGCTCTAGTGGATTATTATTTTTTAGAAAAATAGTGATTTTTAATCTTGCATGAAAACTGTTTTCCAGTAGGACGGATCCCACGGTTCCTTTTCAAAAGGGATCCGGCTAGTGTAACTTTCGGGATCCGTGGATCTGTAAGTAGAACCAGTTTTAATAAAACAAAGGTTTTACGGTTATTGTACCATGAAGTATGTTTTATCCTACCTTTTCTTTTAGCATGCATACATGACATCTAATGTATCACGAAAGAATATAACACATATAGATCAAAAGAAATGAAACACACATAATAACACAAACATCCTAGATAAAATAGATAATTAATAATATTGCATTTCAATGCTAAGGATGATACAAAGGATTGGGTAAATGACCCCAATATAGATTAACAACACAAAGTAAATGTCTCCGTATGTGAACTTCATCATAGGGAACACAAGTGCGATGAGTGTTAGGGCGATGAGCACGAGTGCGATGTAAACCATGTTGATGACGGATCTTCTTGGTTTAGGAAGAGATGGAATGAGGAAGAAGATGAAGTTTTTGAATGAGAGGAAATTTTTGAAATTGGAAAATTTGAAAAGGTGAGGGTTGAAAAAGTTGGCATCGAGTGGGTTTATTAATAGGGAAGGAGGAATTTTTGAAATTCGTGTTTTTGTTTTATTAGAAGAAATAAAGCATAAGCTCTACATACTATGACTATAGATGAGAAAAATAACACGTATGTGAGAAACAAGCTTCCTAATGAAGCTACATGTAAATCATGTGTAAACACAAAAATCTACTCAAATAAAAGCCTAGCAAATAACACTTATATACTAAAAAAGTATCATTTAGATATAAGTAGAAAGTCATACCTCGAATGCACTTAGGAATGTCTTTTACAAATGACAAATGTCACTTAGATGATTCCCGCTCCTTTGCGTCTAAGATACCTTCTTAAGGAAGGTATTCTTGTTACCAAGCAACTCCTAAAGCTTGGTGAGTATGAGCTTTGACTAATCAATATCACAAGGAAGATTAGTGCAATTAAAAAAAATATATATATATATATATATATATATAAATATATATATATATATATATATATATATATATATATATATATATATATATATATATATATATATATATATATATATATATATATATATATATAAAATGTTGTTATCAACTCAACATCCATAGATGAGATCATTGGGAGATTCAAGGCATTTGAGGAAAGGATAAAACTCCAGAAGGGAGGACAAGTAGAAAGCCAAGAAAACCTATTATTATTACAACACACTCAGAAATAGGAAACGTTTTACAAACGTGGAGGAAAATCGAATTTCTCACGAGGCTGGCGAGAATAAGAATAGAAATAACCCACAAGGAGGGAACTCTAGTTATAAGGAGAGTTCGGATAAGAATAAAGAAGAGTGGGATGTGAGCAAGATAAAATGCTATAGGTGTCATAAAATGGGACACTTTAAAAGGAACTGTAGAGGAAAACCAGCAACTCAGGAACAATCAAACCTTATCTTAGAAGACGATGAACCATCACTATTAATGACTACGCACGAAACTGAACACAAGGAAGTGTTGTTGAATGAAGAACAAATTCAACCAAAGATATATGCTTTACGCGGATACAAGCATATGGTATTTAGATAATGGTGCAAGTAACCATATGACTGGTATAAAGAGTCATTTTAGAGATATTGACGAAAGCGTAACAAGACGAGTACGTTTTGGAGATGGATCGTATGTACAGATAATGGGTAGAGGGTCTATATTGTTAGGTTGTAAGAACCAGGAACAGAAGGTAGTATCGGAAGTATACTACATACCAAACCTCAAGAGCAACTTACTTAGTCTAGGACAACTTACAGAAATAGGTTGTAAAGTCATTATGGACGGAAACAAATTGACTTTGTATGATAAGAATAAGAAGTTGTTGATGAAAGTAGAAAGATCTAAGAATCGACTCTACAAGATACAATTACAGATAGAATCACCTATATGTCTCTTAGCAAATATAGATAACCAAGCATGGTTATGGCATGCTAGATTAGGTCATCTGAACTTTGACGATATAAATAAGATGACTAGGAAAGGTCTAGTAGATGGAATTCCAAGGATAAATCATGCAGGCCAGATTTGTGACGCATGTTTATTAGGAAAACACAGTAGAACACCATTTCCAAACCAAACTAAATTCAGATCAAAGAACCCATTGGACTTAGTATACGGAGACCTTTGCGGTCCTATAAGTCCAGCAACACACTCAGGCAAGAAAATCATTTTCTTGTTAGTGGACGATTGTACACGTTTTATGTGGGCCTACTTTCTGACATCGAAAGATGAGGCGTTTAGTACATTCAAGCAATTTAGACAGAAGATAGAAATGGAAATGAAGTTGAAAATAAGGATGCTAAGAACGGATAGAGGTGGTGAATTCACATCAAATGAATTCACAATTACTATAAGGAAAATGGAATAGCACGACAGTTGACGGCACCATACTCCCCACAGCAGAATGGAGTAGTGGAGAGAAGGAATAGGACAGTGTTATCAACCACTAGGAGTATGATGAAAGCGATGAAGTTACCTTTAACTTTTGGTGGGCGATTAAACATGCTATATACATACTCAATAGGGTACCTACGAGGGCCCCGATAGATAAAACTCCATATGGGCTCTACAACAGAAAACCAAATTTGGAAAACCTAAGAATATTTGGATGCACAGCTTATGCAAAGATAACGATACCTCACTTAAAGAAGCTGGACGATAGAAGCATACCATTGGTTTACTTAGGAGTAGAGGAAGGATCAAAAGCATGTAGGTTATATGACCCTATAACCAGGAAGAAACATGTTAGTAGGGACGTAAAATTCATGGAAACAAAGCCGTGGGTTTGGAACAAAGATGAAGAAGATACGGACACACAAGACACATTTTGGGCTAGTTTTGGTAGGTGACGGAGTTGACAACGAAAACCTTACACCATCAACACAAAGAAACGATGATAACCGTATCATGAACAAGATCAGATTCCTGATCCAGTTTCACCAAACACACCACCGGCATATCAGTATGACCCACATTCAGAAGAGGAAGAAGAAGCTACTACTAGTTCTGTAGAGAACTCAAGAGACAAATTTGATGATACACCCGTACGTGAATACAGAAACATGTCAGATATATACAGACATGAACAAAGAGTTGAACCTCAAAGCTTGTTATTTACGGAAGAAGAACCCCGAAATTACAAGGAAGCATCAACAGATGAGAAATGGATTGAGGCCATGGAGATTGAATTGGATTCAATCAACAAGAACAAAACATGGACTCTTACTACATTGCCAGAAAATCAGAAGGCAATAGGACTCAAATGGGTTTACAAGACCAAGAGGGATGCAAAAAGAAATATCATCAAATATAAAAGCGCGGTTAGTGGCAAAAGGTTATGTACAAGAACAAGGGATAGACTTTGATGAAGTATTTGCACCGGTTGTTCGGATAGAGACAGTTCGGTTGATATTAGCATTAGCGGCATATCATGGATGGCAAGTACATCACTTAGATGTAAAATCAGCATTTTTACATGGAGATTTAAAGGAAGAAGTCTACGTTACACAACCTGAAGGATTCATACAACAAGGAAATACAGGAAAAGTATATAAGCTTACTAAAGCTTTATATGGCTTAAGGCAAGCACCGAGAGCTTGGAATGTGAAGCTTGATCAAACGTTAAAGTCTTTAGACTTTAAGAAATGTAATCTCGAACAAGCAGTTTATACAAAGCGGAACAAGAATTCTACACTTATAGTTGGAGTCTACATAGATGATTTGATAATCAGGTACTCCAAGAAAGAAATCGGAGAATTCAAATCCCGATGAAGGATATATTGAAATGAGCGACTTAGGATTGTTGTTAGCTTATTATCTTGGGATAGAAGTCACACAGGCAGGAGAGATTACAATCAAGCAAACAGTTATATTAACAAGATCTTGAAGGAAACAAGTATGTCAGACAGCAATGATACGAAGATACCTATGGATACCGGTACTAAGTTGGTCAAGGCGGGAAGAAACTCTTGACGCGAACTTACTACGAAGCTTAATAGGAAGTCTCGGTACTACTGGTGCATACAAGATCTTAGATACTCGATCGGACTACTCGGTAGATTCATGCAAGACCAGAAGGATCATCACCTGAAGGCGGTAAAACAAGTAATCCGATATACCAAAGGAACAAAGGAGCATGGCATTATATACAAGCAAGAGGCGGTTGCAAGATTACAGGATTCTACAGCGGCAGTAGTTATGGAGTCAACAACGATCAAGGAAAAGGAGGGACTAATGGGATCGTATTTTATTTCGGAGAGTCACCGATTACCTGGTGTACTCAGAAGCAACCAACAGTGGCGCTATCATCATGTGAATCAGAATTCATGGCGGCTACTGCAACAGCATGTCAAGCCTTATGGCTAAAGCGATTGCTTAGTGAACTAACTGGATGGGAAGAAAAAAGGATAACGCTGAAGGTCGATAACATTTCAGCAATAGCACTTATGAAGAACCCAGTTTTTCATGGAAGAAGCAAGCACATCGATATTCGCTACCATTTCATTCGAGAATGCGTAGAGAATGGGCACATCAATGTGGAACATGTCAGCAGAGAACTACAAAGAGCAGATATTCTAACAAAGGCTCTACCAAGATTGAAGTTCGTGACTATGCGACAAATTCTCGGAGTTCAAGACTTAGGACGAAGCAACGATCAAGATTAAGGAGGAGAATGTGAACCGATAATCTTTATCTTTATGCTTCTTATGTTATTATTATTAGACGAGGGACTAAACTCGCCACTTAGAAAGTAAATAACTGAAATACAGTTATTGGATGGCGGTTACACAACCGAACCATCATGTTGGTTAGATAACATCGATTAGAAACTATATATACATATGTATCGAATGCTTTACAAGGTTAATAGACAATTTTACTTATTCAATATACTTTACTTTGCAATCTATATATCATTGATCTAGAGTTGGGACAACATACTCCAGTTAATGATGTGTGACAATGCCTCACCCATAGCCTTAGCATCTAACCGAGTGCACCATGCTAGAACCAAGCATATTGAACTTGATTGCCACTTTGTAAGGGATAAGATAAAGGCTGGTCAAATACTTCCTAAATTCATCTCATCAAAGAACCAAGTTGCTGATATTCTTACAAAAGTTTTGAGCAGACCCTTACACTACAATTGCCTATCCAAGTTAGGCATGTGTAAGCCTTACACAATGCCAACTTGCGAGGGGGATGATGATACACGAGTAAAACCATGATCCAAACACTCTATTTACAGTGTAAACTCAGGATCCAAACACTTTGCATACAATGTTCACAAGCCTCCAAAGCAGCTTTACAAGATGAGGATCATGATGAATCAAAGAATGTCAAAGTGTTATGCAATGTAGATATTGTACAGTCTGTACAGTCAACTATTGTATATTGTAACTAGTTAGCAGTTTGTATAGAAAGTAGTAGTATATAAAGTCTTTTGTGCTAGGCCTGTATCAGTCATGTAATAATTTCTCATTCAATATAATTCATTTTTCACATTCACTATGTTTTCTCTCATTTCATTATAGTTTGGTTATCATTCTAATACTTTATCTGGTGGTGCTCTGTCACGGAAAACAAAAGCAGGAAATCGACTTGCTGGCAGAAGCTAGTATGTGGTTTGTCTTTGCTCATAAAAGTAGTGGAAGCTACCGAGAACTTAAACGATAAGTATATTATTGGGAGAGGAGCCCATGGGACAGTGTACAAGGCTTCATTGGGTCATGATAGGGTATATGCTGTGAAGAAGCTTGATTTTGGAGGAATGAAAGGGGCATACAAGTATGAAAAGGAAAGTTGAGACGGTTGGGAATGTGAGGCATTGGAATCTTGTGATGGTAGAAGATTTGCTGATAAAAAAGGATTACGGTTTGATCTTGTACAAGTATATGGAAAATGGTAGCCTTTATGACGTTCTTTAAGAAAGAAGTCCCCCATTAATCTTAGACTGGAGTAGTCGGTACAAGATAGCATTAGGAACGGCATAGGCGTTGGCTTATCTCCATTTTGACTGTGATCCTGTTATTGTGCACGCAATGTTATATCAAACCCATGAACATTCTATTGGATGGTGACATGGAGCCTCATATCTCAGAATTTGGGATTGCCAAGCTCCTGGATCACCCTACCGACTAGCACACTTATGGGCACTATAGGTTACATTGCTCCAGGTAGTGAATATTTCTCATTCTACTCTTACGTCTTATTCTACTCTTAATGTTGTGGGGGTCAAAAAGCGCTTTATTGACGAAGAATAAAGTGATATGATATCATTCATCCATACAAGAGTTCCTGTCACTGTCAATAGAGTCCCGAAAATCTGTTTAGGGTTGGATATCAACCCGTATTGGGGTTAAAATGTACAAATAATAAAGTATTGGTCAGTAAGAAAGAAGGAATGATATGATTTCGTTTCGATCATTCATTTCATTCGTGGAATTGAATTAGGAACAGCTTAATCAATTTTTGGTAGTACGTAGTTGACATGCATCTGTTTGGTTGCATTTGCTATACTGTAATATATGAATTTTGAGTATGCATGCCTTCTATTTTATTTTTATTTTATTGATGAGAAGAAGCTCATGCAAGCTATTGTTGATCAGTTTCACACGTGACCAATAAGTTTCAAGATGGTTTTGTTTGAAACCATCCCAACAGATGAGATGAGATCCAACAACTGTTACATGTTACAAGAGGAATATATATATATATATATATATATATATATATATATCTAGATCAAATAAGATCAAACTTAAAGTTGTTAAAATGAGATCATACTAAAATTTGACAAGTGACACTCTCCTTACAACAAAAATAATTTTTTTATTAGCTACAACGAAAATTGTTAAAGTTTCGATAGATATTTTTTTTAAATTCTGAAACCTAAGTGATACACTTTGATTAGAAGTGTTATGTGTATCAGGTTTTTGTATGTGTATCAGGTTTTGGAGTATTTATTAGTGTAATGTGTATCAGGTGTATCGCTAATCCAAACTCATGTATCATTTGGTTATTAGTTTCAAAAATGTTAATTTGTATTAAAATATTATTTTTTTGTATATTATTGCTAAAATTGTTATTTATAAATGTTTTAGTGATTTTTTAGACTTGATCTTATTTTTAGAACTTTAAGTTTGATCTCACATTAACCCTCCCATATATATATATATATATATATATATATATATATATATATATATATATATATATATATATATATATATCTATACTACTTTATAATGTATTTAGGCCTTCTAAAATTAGAATGCTTAAAAATTAAGCCTTGCTTATTATGGAAAGAATTCCAAGCCTAACTCCTAACCAAAATTTAAGATAAGGAGCTCCAATCATGAGATGACACGTGTCACTTCTTAACAAACTCCAAGCCTAACTTCTAACAAACTCCAAGCCTAACTCCTAACCACTAAAAATTAAGATAATGAGCTCCAATTATAAAATGACATGTGTCACTTCTCAACTAAAAATTCATCTTTATTTTCAAATTAAAATATCTTTTTATCTACTTATTTTTTTTATAATCTAATTTCACCATATTTTCTAAAATTTTATGCTCTTTAATTCAACATCCATTTTGATATATTTTTATGAGTTTTTAGTTTTTATATTTTTAGTGGGTTTATTTTATTTTAATTCAAATTTTTACAACTTTAACCTTTATTTCATTTATAACTATACTTATCGCCGCCGCTGTGCGCGGGTATCCGGCTAGTATATATATATATATATATATATATATATATATATATATATATATATATATATATATATATATATATATATATATATATATATATATATATATATATATATATATATATATATATATATATATATATATATATATATATATATATATATATATATATATATATATATATATATATATATATATATATATATATATATATATATATATATATATATATATATATATATAGGGGGCCTTTATTTTGAGAACCCTGTTAAGTGCGAGAACTGCGAGAACCCCTCTAAACCAATGAGATTTTTTTAAATATTAAAAATTATTATTAATCCAAAAGGGTATTATGGTAAAATACAATTTTTTATATTTTTTTATTTTTTTTATTAATTCCCGATTTTAAGCATTCCTAAATTTTCGGATTTTTTTTTTTATTCATGGTTGCATAATCTTACAGGAGCATGCATGCATTTTTTTATTTATTTTTTTTAATGAGATACATGTTTGTTTTAAAGCACGTGCATGTGTGTTTTTTAAATGAGGTGCATGTATGTTTTTTTAGTGAAGTACATGTATGTTTTTTTTGCTAGTATTATTTTTTTTTTTTGAAGTTTGAAGCATAAATTAAAAAACATAAACCATTATAAAGGAAAAAACAAGATTCATATACTTAAATGTTACATTTCATTTAATTACAAGTACAAAAAACACATATGCAATAATCGTATATCTTCAAAAGTCGCAAATTATCTTCATGTATATTTGTATTCATCCACTTCTCGGTCTTCAATGATATCGTTATTTTCATCAATCTGAAACAAGCATGCACAAAAACAATTAAACCTCCACCAAATAAAAAACAAAAATTAATCATAACGCATATGCACAATCTTGTGTATATCAAACATTTTTTTAATCATAAACCATAAAAACATACATGTTCATGAGAACGTGTATGTTTTCAGAACAGAACTGTTGTCAAACATAAGTGTTTTGAAACATGCATGTTTTGAACCATAATTGTATTGAAGCATAATTGTATTGAAACTATTAGATATGAATGAAGATAGAATAAAGTCATACCAACAGTTAACTACTAATAAACTATTAAACATAAAAAAAATCAAAAACATAAATTTTTAAAAGCAAAATATGTTTAATAACACAAGTTTTTTTTAGAACATACATGTTTTTAAAACATACATGTTTTAAAAACATACATATTTTTAGCATTCAAGTTTTAAAACATAAGGTATAACAATGAATAATAACATGTTTTAGAATAAATAAAGTAAAAAAAAGCCTCATCAATCAATAAACAAAGCTGGCACAACTTTTTTAAATACACATGTTTTAGGTATAACAATGAATAATAACATGTATGCACCAAGACAACTTTTTTAAAGCTGGCACAACTTTTTTAAAGGTCATAACCAAATTTTGGAGGCTGATATATATCGAGACAACTTTTTTAAAGTCCAACAAAGTTTGATTTAATTTGAATAACTATCAAACACTGCAATTTCATCCGATGAGGGAGTATACATATATAGAAAATTAAATGACATCTTGACACATGAAAGTGATATAACATACGCTAAAGCAATCAACAATCGAATATTAAAGACTATACACATTTGTTTTAGGCCTATTTAATTTTAAAATAAAAAACGGAACAAACTTTTTTTTTTTTTTTATTATTTATAATGAAGTAACCACTACCTTGCAAAAAAGAAACCTTGTTGAAGAATCAAGTAGAATAAGAACATATGCATATGTATAACTTAATCTCCATGTCCCATCCAACTTCTCCAAATCATTGATTTATTATCTGCTTCCAAGATTATATCACATTTTTTACAGATCTAAAACCATTTCTTCCATATCTATTTTTTTTAAATCGAAATCAATATTTTGAAACCACAAAACTCAACCTACTTAACTAAAAACAATAGATCACTATAAAAGAAAAATAAAGAAAACCAACCTCATAACAAGCGTGTTTATTAAAATAAGAGGCCATAGGGTTGGTCGTGATTTTATGGTGATAGAAAGAGGCGGCGACATGGATCTTGGATACCGTCGACTTCCCATGGTGGTGCTAGGGTGAAAAGAGTTGGCGCGTGTAGTAGTGGATCGGAAAGAGAAGATGTCTTGGAGTATTTTGGTGTAGGCGGTGAAGTATGGTGACCCGCGGTGAGGTGGGGGTGAGGGTGTTTTCCGGTGGTGAGGTGGGAAAGGAGATGAACCCGGTTTTGTTTTTGTAGAGAGAGGAGGAGTGGAGAAGAAAACAAGTAAATGGAGATCAGATCTAATGATATATGCCTATTTAATTGGGGCAGTTTTGAAAAAGTATTAACATGAAATTCCTTAAATGCCCTTTTCTTATTTAATAATTAATATTCTGATTTTATATTATTACGATAATGCCACACATCATTTTAGCCATTGATCTAAATATCTAACGGTGCATAGAAGGTTCTCAAAGTTCTCGCACTTAACAAGGTTCTTAAAATAAAGTTACACTATATATATATATATATATATATATATATATATATATATATATATATATATATATATTGTGTTTTATAGAAAAACCATACATGATAGGATATGTCACTTAGAATAACCATACAAGAGTTGAGGTTAAAGTATGTATGACATGATAGGATATGTCACTCGCTTAGTCACAGTTGAGGTTAAAGTATGTATGACATGATAGCTATTGTTGATCGTGTTTGGGGGTTGGATTTCCGTTTGGGGGTCAAAAGGCCCTTTATTGACAAAGAATAAAGTGATACTATGAGATATCATTCAAGTCACAATCCCTACTCCAGTTCTAATTATGTTGGCCTCAATTCAAACGGATCTATGGTCTTAACGTTAATCACAAATATACCAAGTAAAAGCAAGGATTAATGAAACGTAAATGTGTTTATATTAATCTTGTCATCATCTTGTTCTTACAATAATGTATATAATATATACTGAATGAAAAGGTGCGAGTGAAACATTGTGTCGGTTCAATGATATGGCAGTTATAATCATAACTGTCATGTGACTGTTTTCTGTAACTGTCCATGTTGACTTTGAGGTCTTACTTTAATAGTTGACTTTTGTTGACCGGGTCGTAGTGGGTTGTGATGGGTCAAAGTGGGTCGACGGTGATTAACCTAATATTCTCCCCCTTAATCACAATCGTCTTGATGCAGATCTTTGACTCCAATTAGTTGTCTCATTATGAGGAATCTGATCTTCGTTAATGCCTTTGTCAGAATGTCAGCCTTCTGAAATTCTCCACTTATGAATTCGACTTGTAGATCTTCTCTTTCGACGAATTCTCTTATAAAGTAGTATTTTATATCAATGTGCTTACTTCTTCCGTGAAATACGGGATTCTTCATTAGTTCGATGGCAGACTTGTTGTCGACCAGTATTGTAACATTTTCTTCGTGCGTGTGTGTAAGCTTGTTGAGTAACTTCTTTAACCATAATGCTTGTGTTGCTGCTGCTGTTGCAGCAATGAATTCGGATTCACATGATGATAAAGCTACCGTGGCTTGCTTTTGTGTACTCCAGCTGATTGGTGATTCACCGTAGTAGAAGATAATTCCATTAGTGCCTTTGCCTTCTTGAGTGTTGACTCCGTAGCTACTGTCACTATAGCCTTGTATCTGGTTTCCTCCATTGTGCTTGTAGGTGATTCCATAGTCTTTTGTTCCTTTAACATAGCGTAGTACTTTCCTTATAGCTTTCATGTGTTGTTCCTTCGGTTCTTGCATAAAACGACTAAGTAATCCAACGGAATAACTTAAGTCGGGTCTTTTATGTAGCAAATATCGTAAGCATCCAATCAAGCTTCTATATTCAGTTGAGTTGACCATTGTTGCTTCAGTGTTCTTTGTTAGTCTTGTTCCTGGATCCATAGGTATTAAAGTTTCGTTGCAGTCTAGCATTCCAACTTCCTTTAGGATCTTGCTTGCGTAGGCTGATTGTTTTATTGATATGTCCCTCCAGTTTGTATGACTTCAATTCCTAAATAGTAGGATAGTAATCCTAGGTCACTCATCTCGAATTTCTCTTCCATTTGAGCTTTGAACTTATCTATTTCTTTCTCTCGGGGAAACATCCAAGATATGGGGATGCGAACAAAAAACGTGATCCTGATTGCGAATTGAATTGGACAAAAAAATTTGTTTTCTACGAGCTAGAGTATTGGTCTTTTCTTACACTAAAACACAATTTATATGTCATGCATATCGAAAAAAATGTGTGTGAGAGTGTGTTGGGTACTTTGTTAATGAATGACAAATCAAAAGACACCAACAAGGTACAAAATTTGAATATTCGTACTGACTTGTGGCTCGTCAACAAAAGAACGGGAAGTGCCCTAAGCCTCATCCTACGTACTCTTTCACAACCGAAGAAAGAAAACTTTTTTGTCAATTCATTAAAGGTACGCGTTTTATTTGAAAATTTCTTTGTTCGAATTAATTCGCGTATTCATTTCGACAACTTATTCTAATATCCTGATTTTTTTTCTTATTTCATCAAAGGTGTTAAACTACCTGATGGGTTTGGATCTAACTTCAAGCATAAAGTGACCGACAACGATAGCAACATAACAGGCTTGAAGGCTCACGACTGTCACATAATGATGCAACGGTTGCTTCCTACTGGCTTCAAAATTACTTGAAGGACTAAACCACCGCAACACCAATAATCGAGCTTTATTCATTCTTCAAACAAATATGTGCTCGAACTTTGATGGTGGATGACATGTTGAAAGCTAGAGAACAACTTATCAATATTTTGTGCAGTTTCAAGAAAATATATCCTCCAGCTTTTTTTGACATTATGATTCACTTGGTTATTCATCTACCGGAAGAGGCTATTGAAGGTGGTCCTGTTTACATGAGGTGGATGTATCCATTTGAAAGATACATGAGAAAGCTCAAAATTATGTCAGAAATAAAGCCAAGCCTGAAGGTTCAATAGTGGAGGGTTATATTGCTGATGAAGCATTAACTTTCTGTTCACATTATTTTCGGGGTGTTGAGACGAGATTTAATCGTCCTGACCAGAATGAGGACGGTCCAAGGCCAACAAGTCGATTTGAGATGTTTCAATCAGTCTGCAAAAAGAATGGTAAACTATCATTAGTTCGGTTTAAAGCAGACACAATGAAGCAAGTAGTATGGTACGTACTACACAACAGTCATGAAATCGACCCGTACATGAACGCGTACAAGAGGTACACATTTTATTTCAAAATGTGTTTCACGTAAGTTGTTATTCGACGACTTATTTTAATATCATGAACATTTACAGGGCATTCCCTGGCAGAGACTTGCAAGAAGGATTTCCTCGTTGGTTTGAGATGAAGGTAGACTTATTGTATGTATTACCCTGTAAAAATAACGACTATTACTCATATCTATCTATTCTTAACTTTTTCGTAGATTCGTGAATTAAAAGTACAGAAGGACCCAAGTTGTATCGCCGAGTTATTCGCTTTGGCTTGTGGACCATCATGCAGTCTCAGTAAACTCTTGCATAGTCAACGGTGTGAAGTTTACTGTACACGACCGTGATTTACGTCGTTCAACTCAAAACAACGGAATTTCAACTCCTAACCCTGATGGAGGAATGCATTATGGCCAGCTTGAAGAAATTCTCGAGTTTTCATATATTTCATTCAATGTTGTGTTGTTCAAAGTCAAATGGTTCGACACTAATAACAGTAATCCTGTAAAACGCTATACCTATAGAAACAACATTACGCAAATCATGATCGATCGTGTATCATTTCAACATGAACCATTCATTCTTGCAACGCAAAGCAACACAAGTCTTTTACCTTGATTTCCCATGTAAACGTGGTAATTGGAAGGCCGTCCAAGATTCTTATCATCGAAAGATTTTGAGCCCGGATATTATTGTGGTAGAAGACAATCAGGATGTTGTACATGACAACAACTCATCACATATCACACTCTCTGCTGAGTTGAATCGGTTGGATTATAACATTATAAATATAGATGTTCAACCAGCGAAAGTTGAGGCACCACCACCAATTATCACTATTGTGGAAGACGAATATGATATTGATTATGATGATCACGTTCCTCATGATTTAGCATCTGATGATGATGATGATGACCAGGAGAATGAAGATGATGAAGATGACAGTACTAATAATGTTGAATTTTATGTTGATGATGTGGGAGATTAATCTCAAATTGTAATTTGTAGAACAACACTTAATTATTTGAATGAAATTGTTATCGAGTGGTTAAATGTGTTTATTTGTTTATTTATTTATTTATTTAATTATTATAATTATCTTATTGATATATATTGTTAAATGTGTTTATTTGTTTGTTTATTTATTTATTTATTTATTTAATTATTTATTTAATTATATATATGTTTCTTCACTAATTTATATGTTCGTTTAACAGATGGCAGATGTTGTAGCTAGGTCTCACGGTGGTGATGGAGGTAATTCGCCACCTCGTGGTCCCTTGAGGAGGATAGACACCAATTGCCAGCGTAAGAATTTCTGAATTATTTTTCACTAAACTGTATTTGATTACATGTTATTTTAAATTGATAAAATATTATTTTATGTCATCATCACTTGAATTTTATTACTTGTAGGGTCTAAATCCAAAGCTGCCAACCCAACGCCAAAATTGGGAAAGGCGGGAAGGTGGTGCGTGGTCCCACTAAGAACACGGCACTCAAGGCGAGGAGGGCACTGGATGGTCGTCCTGTGTCGATCGAGTTTCGGGTCAACCAGGAGGTGTTTTATACGCATGTGAGCCCTCACGCTTCTTGGTTCTCCAACTATGTTGGGGAGGTGTTACAGGACTCGATTCCCATGTATTGCGATTCATGGGCTAAGGTTCCCGAAACGGCCAAGACCCACATCCATGAGCATCTACACGTAAGTTTTTTTAACCTTTATTTTTTTAATTATTGTGTTTATTTATTCAAACTTGTTTGTTTATTTAAATCTGTATACTTTTTTTATTTATATTTTATTGTAGCACTACTTTGATCTCGACCCGCACATTGCTGGCTCGAATGGAGACAAGATTGTTGGCAGTATCGAGTATTATCTCCAAAAACGATACGATGACATAGATACAAAAAAGATCACTTTACGGCAACAAGTGGGGTGGAGATGATTGAGGAGATCAAAAGACAGCGTCCAGCGAACAAGACGCCAGAGGATTAGGATGCGTTGGTAAATTTCTGGATCGACACTTTATAATAATAATAATTATTATTATTATTGTTATTATTTTTTTTTAATAAAGTGATGTTATAATAATAATAATAATAATAATAATAATAATAATAATAATAATAATAATAATAATAATAATAATAATAATAATAATAATAATAATAATAATAATAATTCATTTATATAATAGTTTTTATAATTTAAAATACGCAGGTTAAGCTTTGGACAAACCCCAAGAACCAGAAGATATCAGAGGTGAACCGACAAAACCGCATGGCGAACACGAGTTCTAGCCTTCACGGATCTCAGTCGTATGCTGCTATTCGCCATAACTTTGTAAGAAACTATTTAATCATTTTATTTATATATATACATGGTGTTGGGTGTGTCGTTATTGATTTTATTTCTAAACAGTTGAGCAGCGAGACTGAGGCAGCGGTTGGATAAGACTTGATAGAGCTTTACTGTCGTAACCATATGAGGGGCGATGTCTTTGAGTCCTCGGTATCTGAGGCTAGATACGTAAGTATAATTTATTTTCAAAGTCACCCAATTTTATGAAATATAATGCATCACGACTTATATATTACTTTTCTTGTTTTTTTATAACTAAATAGAACGAGATGATGCGGATGTGGGAAGAGAGCACCTCCGATGGGACCCGCATGACTGACCGTGAGATTCTGTGTACCATGATTGGTGGTAAGCAGCGCGGTCATATTCCTGGTGAAGGTCAGGTCTTAACCGGTGGTGGAGTGAAGAAGACCTTTAGCGCCTCTTGACCTCGTGATGCAGCGGATGTGTCCTCACTGCGGGAAACAGTGCAGAAACAGACCGAGGAGCTCGCTACACAGAGGAGTCAGATGGAGCAGATCATGGAGTTTGTGAGGTCATTCCCGGGGTTGGCAGGAGCGAATACAGTCCACCCCGGGATCAAGTGCTACTCCACCAGGTGGGTCGGGATCTAGAGTGGGTGGGTCAGGATCTGGTGCTACTCCATCCGGTGAGTCTAGAGATACCGGGGACGGTAGTGGGGTTTGAGATGCGGATTTATGTTAGTTTAACACGTTTTGGATATGTTTGTAGAGAATAACATGGATTATTATGTCATTTATGTGCATTATGTGCTAGGATTCCCGTAAATGGATTATACGTAAAGTTTTGGACTATTTGCGGATAGGTAGCTTATGTATAATTTTGTAGATGATCATGCGTTAACGGTTTAGGAACCGTTTTGGCGATTTTGGAAAAAGATAACTATGTTAGCGATCGTTGGGTATATATGATATTATGTTTAGCGAATTTGTGTTATGATTGGCATATTAAGACAGGTTGTGACATTGGTATATATGAAAAACCAGGATGAGACATTGTAGATTTTCCCGAAAAAATCTTAAAATTACCCATTTTGCAGCAATATTCTGCAAAATGGGTTAGTTAGTTTTGCCGGGGACATGTCCCCGGCGAAAGCTTAAAAGCAAATTTTTGTTTCCAACTTTCCCCGATGACAAGTCCACGGAAAAAACGAAGAACACAACAGTAGCTTGGTTTTGCAAGGGACACGTCCACGGCGAAAGAGATTAGCTTAACAGTGGTAGTTAGCTGTCCACGGGGACAAGTCCCCGGCGAAAGAGATTAGCTCAACAGTGGTAGTTACCTTTCCCCGTGGACAAGTCCCCGGTAAAACGAGTGCCACGTCGAACTATTAATTTAATTAGATGATTAAATTAATACTCAAAAACACTTTACCCGGGGACTTGTCCCCGGCAAAAACTTATGCCACGTCGGACATGTTTGACTGGGGACAATCGGCTGTAGGTCCCGCGTGTCCCCGGTAAATGTGGTAAATAGTCCCCGGGGAAAGTATTCCCGAGAGGGTATTACCGGGGTACTTTCACCGGGGACATATCCATGGGGAAAACAATTACAGGGGACATGTCCCCGGCGAAAGCCTTGATAATTCGCCTACGAAACCCACGATTGTTGTAGTGACACTTATGGGCACTATAGGTTACATTGCTCCAGGTAGTGAATATTTCTCATTCTACTCTTACGTCTTATTCTACTCTTAATGTTGTGGGCAAGGACGGACCTTAATGGAGACAGGAGAGGGCCCCGGCCTCCCCAAAATTTGCGGCACCTAGTGTAAATATTATAGGTTTTAGGGGTAATTTAGTTGAGGTTACAAACAAATCTCCGATTCGGCCCTCCCAAAATAAATTCGGCCCCTCCAAAAAAAATGTTCAAGTTCCGTCTATGATTTGTAGCATATGATGTAGTTCAATATTGCATAGCAAATACCACAATAAAGCTCTAGATCAGTGTTTAGAACGACATCCAACTCGACATTCATTGTTCAACACTGCATAAAATTTTTCTATTTTCTCTCATCTACAAAAGAGATTTTGCTCTCTCAAGAGTCGTGAGGCTCACTCGCAATCTCTCTTGATAAAATTGTTAAATAAGAAATGATTTACGCAAGTCTACGGACCAAGTTCTCTCACCCAAAATTACTAAATTAGAAAAAGGATAGTGACCTTTTTCTTATAGGTTTATCGAAATGTTTTAAAATATGAAATACCACATGTATGTGTACATAATACAAAATCAATGATAGACACGTTACAATATAATCATAAATGGAGACTAATGTAATAATTCAAATTGGTTATTCCATGAATCCATGATGATGCGTAAAGTCTTTAGTTGCCACATTTTAAACATCTCAATTATGTCACAACAACAAAATATGAGAAATATTCAATTCCATGATCAATCTGATATCACTAACATTAGTCTCATGAATCATAAGGTTGATATTCTTAAAATTATCCACTTGATATTAGACATGCATATGAAAGGGAAAAATAAGAATATACGGCAGTGAGCATGTAGCATCCAAAAAAAATAATGATTTTGCAACTTAAAGTACTCAACTCTAATTCATAAGCTATAATAAATAATTGCAGACGATAGAAACAAATAAATAAATTTAGCAGTAACATTATTTGTCAAATAGGAGAAAACATTGTGTCTTGCTTACGTATAATTGCTTATACGTATAATATATTTGAATCATGTCATTTCAGTAAAAACTCTATTAAGAAAAACAAAACGTTGATAACACTAAATATCATGCAATTTATAAGAGGCCCACTGTATAAACAAGTCATTGAACCCATATATGAAAAACTTAGTTTCAACAAACATGTTCACATTCAGAATCTTGTCCATGATAAAGTTGGGTTTATAACATTTTCAAATGTTGTGTACATTCATAATAACCGAAGTTAGCATCATATAATTCAATACGTAAGAATTATTATATATTCCAGTTCATACTTTTTTTTTAACAATTGATTTAGCAAAATAAGAATTCTTTAAAGAAAGATAATATAACAGTTCGTACTTTTCTAACAATTGGTACATAAATCATACGTAAGGATTATTATATATTCAAAACGTTGGCTCTAGATACCACATGTAAGCATTCATATGTGTAAACATTAGCATCAAATATTCAAGATGACCACATTAATCTATTATGCCACAAAGACCTTAGAATATGATAATAACCACATAATAACATAAATGAGTAAAACATACCCGAAGCGGAAGCGGATGTTGACATGATATCAAGAACACCTTAAGCATAAACTAGTTTCTCTCCCTTGACCCACTTGAATGTAGAGAGCTTGATGGATAGCTAAATGATTCTACTTGTTTGTTTTTTAGGGTAGGGAAATGACTAGTTTATATAGGGCTTTTAGATTAGCATGTCCATCAATGCCAACATATGTAACGGTCAAGATATAATACACCATTATGAACATTCATCATAAATATTGACTAGTTTGATTACATGATTAGTACACATTGAAGTATATGTAACCTACTAATCAATATGGGATAATGATACAATAGAAATGTCATATTTTACACGTTTTCCCCTTTAAATTACAACTTCATGAAATTTACTTGTGTTCTCACATGATTTTCTTAACAGGTTCAAAGGGAGCATCACTTACCAGCAGGAGATTTTCCGTATGTTGAAAACTTCAGGGAGAGACTGAGCGGTTACAATCTTGACAACTTCCAAAAACTGAAGCCCAAAATGATCCAAACGGTGGATGATATGTTGGGGTATGACATTCATGATCTGTTAAAGAATTTCAGGAACCCATATGACTAAAGTTACAAGCTCGTGTGATGAAAAAGGGTATGTATGTCCATCATGTAATGTCGTTTGTATACATTCATGTGTAGAGTAGTGTGTACCATGTCACTGGCGATTTTTATTTTCAGATATTTGCAGTTTTGAAGTTGAAGTTACGAGTTTATTTTCTTTATAAATTGGTGATGCATTGTGATTGATGATACAATCAATCTCAAATTTTGAACTCATGAGAATAAAAAACCAACGAAATGTTTAGTTACATGGTTTTGTGGTTCATGTATTGAAAGCCCTCATGTTTCTTTTTCTCTACGAAATCGGGCAACACGAGAATAAATTTTCAGTTGATATTGAGAAGGTTTTTAACAAACTCTCGGTAAAATATCTTAATCACAGAAAAGTCAAGTACAATAAAATATGGTTGAAATACCACATTAACAAAAGCAAATTTAGTATGTACTCCTATCACATGGCTAGAACAAAAAAATTGTGATTTATTAGAGGATTTGTCGACTCCAATCTGATCTTATTATTCTTTGAGCGCAAATTAAAAATAAATTTTTAAATATTCCATTCATATACCTATTTAGTGTTTATATAAACTTTCCTCAAAGATTTTAAGTCATTTAACAAAAGTGATTTTGAATGATTTTTTTTTTTTCATATTCCAAATTGATATTCATGTTAAGAGAAAATAAATAATTACAGAACATCTTTGAGAATCAAAAAAAAAAAAAAAAAAAAGCCAAGTGGAATAGGATTCGAACCTTCGTTACTCCTTTTGAAGATAACAATGTTATCCAACTTCACTCGGTCAAGCTTTAATTAAATTTCACTACTTTATAATATTTGACCATAGAGTTGTTAATTGTCACACGACACATTACTACTAATTGTTTTATATTATATACATGATCTATAGCTCACAAATAGAATTGGTGTTAAATAAGAGATGATTTTTGTTAAGTGTTTTTCTTTAAAAGTATGTTAAGATGCTCATTTGTACTACAAGAGATAATTGGTGTTAAATCAGGACGGACCTTAATGGAGACAGGGGGAGGGCCCCGGCTTCCCCAAAATTTGCGGCACCTAGTGTAAATATTATAGGTTTTAGGGGTAATTTAGTTGAGGTTACAAACAAATCTCCGATTCGGCCCTCCCAAAATAAATTCGGCCCCTCCAAAAAAAATGTTCAAGTTCCGCCTATTTGTGGGGGTCAAAAAGCGCTTTATTGACGAAGAATAAAGTGATATCATTCATCCATACAAGAGTTCCTGTCACTGTCAAGAGAGTCCCGAGAATCTGTTTAGGGTTGGATATCGACCCGTGTTGGGGTTAAAATGTACAAATAATAAAGTAGTGGTCAGTAAGAAAGAAAGAATGATATGATTTCGTTTCGATCATTCATTTCATTCGTGGAATTGAATTAGGAACAGCTTAATCAATTATTGATAGTACGTAGTTGACATGCATCTGTTTGGTTGCATTTGCTATACTGTAATATATGAATGTTGAGTATGCATGCCTTCTATTTTATTTTTATTTTATTGATGAGAAGAAGCTCATGCAAGCTATTGTTGATCAGTTTCACATGTGACCAATAAGTTTCAAGATGGTTTTGTTTGAAACCAATGGCGGAGGATACATAGGGCTAGAAGGGGTGCTGGCCCCCCCTACTTTTTTGCTTACAACTAGCAGATATATGGATACAAGAATTCAAAAATATATTTTACTTGGCTATATATAATAAGTCAAAAGTTAAAATAGAAAAGAAAAGTGCAAAGTTGTAGTTTTTTTATAATTTTTTTCACTTTTAGTCTCTTCATATTTGGTTTGTTTTTGTTTATCTAGTTGAAATAAGTTTCCTTTATAAAAATTTGACTAGACATGAATTATAAACCTTTCAAGATTTCAAGAAAATAGTTGTCGATTGGTACTTTATGTAATCAGTATTGGTAGTTTACTAGTTTGTCTTTTATATAAGATTGTTACCGTTTTTTCCCCGAAAATTTTTGCCCCCCCAATCTATACGAATCAAGCTCCGCCACTTAATGTTTGAAACCATCCCAACAGATGAGATGAGATCCAACAACTGTTACATGTTACAAGAGGAATATATATATATATATATATATATATATATATATATATATATATATATATATATATATATATATATATATATATATATATTGTGTTTTATAGAAAAACCATACATGATAGGATATGTCACTTAGAAAAACCATACAAGAGTTGAGGTTAAAGTATGTATGACATGATAGGATATGTCACTCACTTAGTCACAGTTGAGGTTAAAGTATGTATGACATGATAGCTATTGTTGATCGTGTTTGGGGGTTGGATTTTCGTTTGGGGTCAAAAAGCCCTTTATTGACAAAGAATAAAGTGATACTATGAGATATCATTCAAGTCACAATCCTTACTCCAGTTCTAATGATGTGTGACAATGCCTCACCCATAGCCTTAGCATCTAACCGAGTGGACCATGCTAGAACCAAGCATATTGAACTTGATTGCCACTTTGTAAGGGATAAGATAAAGACTGGTCAAATACTTCCTAAATTCATCTCATCAAAGAACCAAGTTGCTTATTTTCTTACAAAAGTTTTGAGCAGACCCTTACACTACAATTGCCTATCCAAGTTAGGCATGTGTAATCCTTACCAGGGCCGGTCTTGACTTTTCTGCTACCTTGGGCGAGCTGGCTAAAAGATGCCCTGTATAAGTAAATAATACAGTTTCATTTGTAGGTTTGAAACCTAGTCTAGCTAAATGGCTTATTCTCAAACCTTTTTTTATTTAATAAACACACATATTTTTATTTAATAAACAAAGTGTTAGAGCATCAACAATTAGGTAAGTTTACATATGACTTTTTACTATTTGAAAAAGCTATTTGCACCATCATTGAGACAATGATTTGTTAAAGACTTTTTTAAGAATAACTTGTATAACCCCAAGTCTTTGACAAAAACACCAACATGCTATTAACATTAAATGACTTATCATACGAGTGTTTATTTTTCATCATTCTTATTTAATAAACAAAGTGTTAGAGCATCAACAATTATGCTTTAATTGTGGAACAAAGCATTAAATGAATCAAGTCTTTAAAGACTTGATGCATTGTAGATGCTCTTATCATACGAGAAAATCAACTACAATTACAAGTTTGGCTGAATACTACGTAATATACTTTAGATTGCGATATATCATAGTTTGCAAACGTTAAATTCCTTGAACTTGTAAAAAAGCAAAGAATTGTTGTTTGTAAAAGACGAATCGTTAACGGTAAGAGGAAATATTGAAATTGAAACAAAATATTCCTTATTTTGAGGAAAGGTTCACACATAAAATAAATAAATTATGATATGTGTAATTAATGTAAATTTTGATTGATAAAAAGTTATTAATAAAAAATATAACTAATGAGAGGTACAATTTTTTTATAAGTGCATCTAAATTATTAGATTGTGGTTATTTTTCATCATTCTTATTTTATTTTTATTTGACACTTAATCTATTTTTATACTAGTATTAAAAACTAAAGCAAGTTTTATTTAAAGGGCAAATTTATAAATGGTACTCATATGTACTAAAGTGACACTATGGTGTAAGTGACAAACCAATTAACCCAATATTTCAAAACACTTTTGTTAAGAGGAAAAAAAAATTCAAAACGAAATATCATAATAATTTTTGTAATCCATTTTATTCTCCTTTCAATCACGTGCCATTTAGTATATTTTTTTTTTAGTTTTATAATCTCTTTCTCTCTCCATCAAACTTTATCTTCATCCCTTTAACTCCATGTCTTCCTGTTGCATTTTTAGATCTATTTCTTCAAAATATTTCAGTCTAACATAACATAATATAACAAGAATCTAAAATTTGATGCCCCAAAAATTTTGATGCCCTGGGCCGTCGCCCACCTCGCCCGGTACGTACCAGGGCCGGCGCTGGACTGGAGTAGTCGGTACAAGATAGCATTAGGAACGGCATAGGCGTTGGCTTATCTCCATTTTGACTGTGATCCTGTTATTGTGCACGCAATGTTATATCAAACCCATGAACATTCTATTGGATGGTGACATGGAGCCTCATATCTCAGACTTTGGGATTGCCAAGCTCCTGGATCACCCTACCGACTAGCACACTTATGGGCACTATAGGTTACATTGCTCCAGGTAGTGAATATTTCTCATTCTACTCTTACGTCTTATTCTACTCTTAATGTTGTGGGGGTCAAAAAGCACTTTATTGACGAAGAATAAAGTGATATGATATCATTCATCCATACAAGAGTTCCTGTCACTGTCAAGAGAGTCCCGAGAATCTGTTTAGGGTTGGATATCGACCCGTGTTGGGGTTAAAATGTACAAATAATAAAGTATTGGTCAGTAAGAAAGAAGGAATGATACGATTTCGTTTCGATCATTCATTTCATTCGTGGAATTGAATTAGGAACACAGCTTAATCAATTTTTGGTAGTACGTAGTTGACATGCATATGTTTGGTTGCATTTGCTATACTCTAATATATGAATTTTGAGTATGCATGCCTTCTATTTTATTTTTATTTTATTGATGAGAAGAAGCTCATGCAAGCTATTGTTGATCATTTTCACACGTGACCAATAAGTTTCAAAATGGTTTTGTTTGAAACCATCCCAACAGATGAGATGAGATCCAACAACTGTTACATGTTACAAGAGGAATATATATATATATATATATATATATACAGGGACGGATCTACTTTATAATAATGGGGGGCAAGTGCCCCCCATGGCTAGCCAAAAAAGTCGAGATTTTAGTGTAATTTTTTTGTAATTTTGACCTTTTTTCGAAAGGGCCCCCCAACCAAAACTCAAATTGCCCCCCACCCACATACTAAAACCCAACATTCAACACTCTAAAGCTTTATAAATCCATCATTTCAAAGTAAAATTACTCGATTTATCATTACGATCTTAGTTTTTTCTTCCGCATTTTGTCATTGTTGTCAAAAAAAAAATTTTGCCCCCCACTTCTTTATTTCCTGGGTCCGCCACTGTATATATATATATATATATATATATATATATATATATATATATATATATATATATATATATATATATATATATATATATATATATTGTGTTTTATAGAAAAACCATACATGATAGGATATGTCACTTAGAAAAACCATACAAGAGTTGAGCTTAAAGTATGTATGACATGATAGGATATGTCACTCACTTAGTCACAGTTGAGGTTAAAGTATGTATGACATGATAGCTATTGTTGATCGTGTTTGGGGGTTGGATTTCCGTTTGGGGGTCAAAAAGCCCTTTATTGACAAAGAATAAAGTGATACTATGAGATATCATTCAAGTCACAATCCCTACTCCAGTTCTAATGATGTGTGACAATGCCTCACCCATAGCCTTAGCATCTAACCGAGTGCACCATGCTAGAACCAAGCATATTGAACTTGATTGCCACTTTGTAAGGGATAAGATAAAGGCTGGTCAAATACTTCCTAAATTCATCTCATCAAAGAACCAAGTTGCTGATATTCTTACAAAAGTTTTGAGCAGACCCTTACACTACAATTGCCTATCCAAGTTAGGCATGTGTAAGCCTTACACAACGCCAACTTGCGAGGGGGATGATGATACACGAGTAAAACCAGGATCCAAACTCGGGATCCAAACACTTTGCATACAATGTTCACAAGCCTCCAAAGCAGCTTTACAAGATGAGGATCATGATGAATAAAAGAATGTCAAAGTGTTATGCAATGTAGATATTGTACAGTCTGTACAGTCAACTATTGTATATTGTCACTAGTTAACAGTTTGTATAGAAAGTAGCAGTATATAAAGTCTTTTGTGCTAGGCCTGTATCAGTCATGTAATAATTTCTCATTCAATATAATTCATTTTTCACATTCACTATGTTTTCTCTCATTTCATTATAGTTTGGTTATCATTCTAATACTTTATCTGGTGGTACTCTGTCACGGAAAACAAAAGCAGGAAATCGACTTGCTGGCAGAAGCTAGTATGTGGTTTGTCTTTGCTCATAAAAGTAGTGGAAGCTACCGAGAACTTAAACGATAAGTATATTATTGGGAGAGGAGCCCATGGGACAGTGTACAAGGCTTCATTGGGTCATGATAGGGTATATGCTGTGAAGAAGCTTGATTTTGGAGGAATGAAAGGGGCATACAAGTATGAAAAGGAAAGTTGAGACGGTTGAGAATGTAAGGCATTGGAATCTTGTGATGGTAGAAGATTTGCTGATAAAAAAGGATTACGGTTTGATCTTGTACAAGTATATGGAAAATGGTAGCCTTTATGAGGTTCTTTAAGAAAGAAGTCCCCCATTAATCTTAGACTGGAGTAGTCGGTACAAGATAGCATTAGGAACGGCATAGGCGTTGGCTTATCTCCATTTTGACTGTGATCCTGTTATTGTGCACGCAATGTTATATCAAACCCATGAACATTCTATTGGATGGTGACATGGAGCCTCATATCTCAGACTTTGGGATGGCCAAGCTCCTAGATCACCCTACCGACTAGCACACTTATGGGCACTATAGGTTACATTGCTCCAGGTAGTGAATATTTCTCATTCTACTCTTACGTCTTATTCTACTCTTAATGTTGTGGGAGTCAAAAAGCGCTTTATTGACGAAGAATAAAGTGATATGATATCATTCATCCATACAAGAGTTCCTGTCACTGTCAAGAGAGTCCCGAGAATCTGTTTAGGGTTGCATATCGACCCGTGTTGGGGTTAAAATGTACAAATAATAAAGTGGTGGTCAGTAAGAAAGAAGGAATGATATGATTTCGTTTCGATCATTCATTTCATTCGTGGAATTGAATTAGGAACAGCTTAATCAATTTTTGGTAGTACGTAGTTGACATGCATCTGTTTGGTTGCATTTGCTATACTGTAATATATGAATATTGAGTATGTATGCCTTCTATTTTATTTTTATTTTATTGATGAGAAGAAGCTCATGCAAGCTATTGTTAATCAGTTTCACATGTGACCCATAAGTTTCAAGATGGTTTTGTTTGAAACCATCCCAACAGATGAGATGAGATCCAACAACTGTTACATGTTACAAGAGGAATATATATATATATATATATATATATATATATATTGTGTTTTATAGAAAACCATACATGATAGGATATGTCACTTAGAAAAACCATACAAGAGTTGAGGTTAAAGTATGTATGACATGATAGGATATGTCACTCACTTAGTCACAGTTGAGGTTAAAGTATGTATGACATGATAGCTATTGTTGATCGTGTTTGGGGGTTGGATTTCCGTTTGGGGGTCAAAAAGCCCTTTATTGACAAAGAATAAAGTGATACTATGAGATATCATTCAAGTCACAATCCCTACTCCAGTTATAATGATGTGTGACAATGCCTCACCCATAGCCTTAGCATCTAACCGAGTGCACCATGCTAGAACCAAGCATATTGAACTTGATTGCCACTTTGTAAGGGATAAGATAAAGGCTGGTCAAATACTTCCTAAATTCATCTCATCAAAGAACCATGTTGCTTATATTCTTACAAAAGTTTTGAGCAGACCCTTACACTACAATTGCCTATCCAAGTTAGGCATGTGTAATCCTTACCAGGGCCGGTCTTGACTTTTCTGCTACCTTGGGCGAGCTGGCTAAAAGATGCCCTGTATAAGTAAATAATACATTTTCATTTGTAGGTTTGAAACCTAGTCTAGCTAAATGGCTTATTCTCAAACCTTTTTTTTATTTAATAAACACACATATTTTTATTTAATAAACAAAATGTTAGAGCATCAACAATTAGGTTAGTTTACACATGACTTTTTACTATTTGAAAAAGCTATTTGCACCATCATTGAGACAATGTTTTGTTAAAGACTTTTTTAAGAATAACTTGTATAACCCCAAGTCTTTGACAAAAACACCAACATGCTATTAACATTAAATGACTTATGCATTAATTGTGGAACAAAGCATTAAATGAATCAAGTTTTTAAAGACTTGATGCATTGTAGATGCTCTTACCGTATGAGAAAATCAACTACAATTACAAGTTTGGCTGAATACTACGTAATATACTTTAGATTGCGATATATCATAGTTTGCAAACGTTAAATTCCTTGAAGTTGTAGAAAAGCAAAGAATTGTTGTTTGTAAAAGACGAATCGTTAACGGTACAAGGAAATATTGAAATTGAAACAAAATATTCCTTATTTCGAGGAAAGGTTCACAAATAAAATAAACAAATTATGATATGTGTAATTAATGTAAATTTTGATTGATAAAAAGTTATTAATAAAAAATATAATTAATGAGAGGTACATTTTTTTTATAAGTGCATCTAAATTATTAGATTGTGATTATTTTTCATCATTCTTATTTTATTTTTATTTGACACTTAATCTATTTTTATATTAAAAACTAAAGCAAGTTTTATTTAAAGGGCAAATTTATAAATGGTACTCATATGTACTAAAGTGACACTATGGTGTAAGTGACAAACCAATTAACCCAATATTTCAAAACACTTTTGTTAAGAGGAAAAAAAAATTCAAAACGAAATATCATAATAATTTTTGTAATCCATTTTATTCTCCTTTCAATCACGTGCCATTTAGTATATTTTTTTTTTAGTTTTATAATCTCTTTCTCTCTCCATCAAACTTTATCTTCATCCCTTTAACTCCATGTCTTCCTGTTGCATTTTTAGATCTATTTCTTCAAAATATTTCAGTCTAACATAACATAATATAACAAGAATCTAAAATTTGATGCCCCAAAAATTTTGATGCCCTGGGCCGTCGCCCACCTCGCCCGGTACGTACCAGGGCCGGCGCTGGACTGGAGTAGTCGGTACAAGATAGCATTAGGAACGGCATAGGCGTTGGCTTATCTCCATTTTGACTGTGATCCTGTTATTGTGCACGCAATGTTATATCAAACCCATGAACATTCTATTGGATGGTGACATGGAGCCTCATATCTCAGACTTTGGGATTGCCAAGCTCCTGGATCACCCTACCGACTAGCACACTTATGGGCACTATAGGTTACATTGCTCCAGGTAGTGAATATTTCTCATTCTACTCTTACGTCTTATTCTACTCTTAATGTTGTGGGGGTCAAAAAGCACTTTATTGACGAAGAATAAAGTGATATGATATCATTCATCCATACAAGAGTTCCTGTCACTGTCAAGAGAGTCCCGAGAATCTGTTTAGGGTTGGATATCGACCCGTGTTGGGGTTAAAATGTACAAATAATAAAGTATTGGTCAGTAAGAAAGAAGGAATGATACGATTTCGTTTCGATCATTCATTTCATTCGTGGAATTGAATTAGGAACACAGCTTAATCAATTTTTGGTAGTACGTAGTTGACATGCATCTGTTTGGTTGCATTTGCTATACTCTAATATATGAATTTTGAGTATGCATGCCTTCTATTTTATTTTTATTTTATTGATGAGAAGAAGCTCATGCAAGCTATTGTTGATCATTTTCACACGTGACCAATAAGTTTCAAGATGGTTTTGTTTGAAACCATCCCAACAGATGAGATGAGATCCAACAACTGTTACATGTTACAAGAGGAATATATATATATATATATATATATATATATATATATATATATATATATATATATATATATATATATATATATATATTGTGTTTTATAGAAAAACCATACATGATAGGATATGTCACTTAGAAAAACCATACAAGAGTTGAGCTTAAAGTATGTATGACATGATAGGATATGTCACTCACTTAGTCACAGTTGAGGTTAAAGTATGTATGACATGATAGCTATTGTTGATCGTGTTTGGGGGTTGGATTTCCGTTTGGGGGTCAAAAAGCCCTTTATTGACAAAGAATAAAGTGATACTATGAGATATCATTCAAGTCACAATCCCTACTCCAGTTCTAATGATGTGTGACAATGCCCCACCCATAGCCTTAGCATCTAACCGAGTGCACCATGCTAGAACCAAGCATATTGAACTTGATTGCCACTTTGTAAGGGATAAGATAAAGGCTGGTCAAATACTTCCTAAATTCATCTCATCAAAGAACCAAGTTGCTTATATTCTTACAAAAGTTTTGAGCAGACCCTTACACTACAATTGCCTATCCAAGTTAGGCATGTGTAATCCTTAGTTCCTTACACAATGCCAACTTGCGAGGGGGATGATGATACACGAGTAAAACCAGGATCCAAACACTCTATTTACAGTGTAAACTCAGGATCCAAACACTTTGCATACAATGTTCACAAGCCTCCAAAGCAGCTTTACAAGATGAGGATCATGATGAATCAAAGAATGTCAAAGTGTTATGCAATGTAGATATTGTACAGTCTGTATAGTCAACTATTGTATATTGTAACTAGTTAGCAGTTTGTATAGAAAGTAGCAGTATGTAAAGTCTTGTGCTAGGCCTGTATCAGTCATGTAATAATTTCTCATTCAATATAATTCATTTTTCACATTCACTATGTTTTCTCTCATTTCATTATAGTTTGGTTATCATTCTAATACTTTATCTGGTGGTACTCTGTCACGGAAAACAAAAGCGGGAAATCGACTTTGGCGAGAAGCTAGTATGTGGTTTGTCTTTGCTCATAAAAGTAGTGGAAGCTACCGAGAACTTAAACGATAAGTATATTATTGGGAGAGGAGCCCATGGGACAGTGTACAAGGCTTCATTGGGTCATGATAGGGTATATCTTGTGAAGAAGCTTGATTTTGGAGGAATGAAAGGGGCATACAAGTATGAAAAGGAAAGTTGAGACGGTTGAGAATGTGAGGCATTGGAATCTTGTGATGGTAGAAGATTTGCTGATAAATATGGATTACGGTTTGATCTTGTACAAGTATATGGAAAATGGTAGCCTTTATGAGGTTCTTTAAGAAAGAAGTCCCCCATTAATCTTAGACTGGAGTAGTCGGTACAAGATAACATTAGGAACGGCATAGGCGTTGGCTTATCTCCATTTTGACTGTGATCCTGTTATTGTGCACGCAATGTTATATCAAACCCATGAATATTCTATTGGATGGTGACATGGAGCCTCATATCTCAGACTTTGGGATTGCCAAGCTCCTGGATCACCCTTCCGACTAGCACACTTATGGGCACTATAGGTTACATTGCTCCAGGTAGTGAATATTTCTCATTCTACTCTTACGTCTTATTCTACTCTTAATGTTGTGGGAGTCAAAAAGCGCTTTATTGACAAAGAATAAAGTGATATGATATCATTCATCCATACAAGAGTTCCTGTCACTGTCAAGAGAGTCCCGAGAATCTGTTTAGGGTTGGATATCGACCCGTGTTGGGGTTAAAATGTACAAATAATAAAGTGGTGGTCAGTAAGAAAGAAAGAATGATATGATTTCGTTTCGATCATTCATTTCATTCGTGGAATTGAATTAGGAACAGCTTAATCAATTTTTGGTAGTACGTAGTTGACATGCATCTGTTTGGTTGCATTTGCTATACTGTAATATATGAATGTTGAGTATGCATGCCTTCTATTTTATTTTTATTTTATTGATGAGAAGAAGCTCATGCAAGCTATTTTTGATTAGTTTCACATGTGACCAATAAGTTTCAAGATGGTTTTGTTTGAAACCATCCCAACAGATGAGATGAGATCCAACAACTGTTACATGTTACAAGAGGAATATATATATATATATATATATATATATATATATATATATATATATATATATATATATATATATATATATTGTGTTTATAGAAAAACCGATATGTCACTTAGAAAAACCATACAAGAGTTGAGGTTAAAGTATGTATGACATGATAGGATATGTCATTCACTTAGTCACAGTTGAGGTTAAAGTATGTATGACATGATAGCTATTGTTGATCGTGTTTGGGGGTTGGATTTCCGTTTGGGGGTCAAAAAGCCCTTTATTGACAAAGAATAAAGTGATACTATGAGATATCATTCAAGTCACAATCCCTACTCTAGTTCTAATTATGTTGGCCTCAATTCAAACGGATCTATGGTTTTATCGTTAATCACAAATATACCAAGTAAAAGCAGGGATTAATGAAACGTAAATGTGTTTATATTAATCTTGTCATCATCTTGTTCTTACAATAATGTATATAATATATACTGAATGAAAAGGTGCGAGTGAAACATTGTGTCGGTTCAATGATATGGCAGTTATAATCATAATTGTCATGTGACTGTTTTCTGTAACTGTCCATGTTGACTTTGAGGTCTGACTTTAATAGTTGACTTTTGCCGACCGTGTCGTAGTGGGTTGTGATGGGTCAAAGTGGGTCGACGGTGATTAACCCAATATTCTCCCCCTTAATCACAATCGCCTTGATGCGATCTTTGACTCCAATTAGTTGTTTCATTGTGAGGAATCTGATCTTCGTTAATGCCTTTGTCAGTATGTCAGCGTTCTGAAATTCTCCACTTATGAATTCGACTTGTAGATCTTCTCTTTCGACACATTCTCTTATAAAGTAGTATTTTATATCAATGTGCTTACTTCTTCCGTGAAATACGGGATTCTTCATTAGTTCGATGGCAGACTTGTTGTCGACCAGTATTGTAACCTTTTCTTCTTGCGTGTGTGTAAGCTTGCTGAGTAACCTCTTTAACCATAATGCTTGTGTTGTTGCTGCTGTTGCTGCAATGAATTCGGATTCACATGATGATAGAGCTACCGTGGCTTGCTTTTGTGTACTCGAGTTGATTGGTGATTCACCGTAGTAGAAGATAATTCCATTAGTGCCTTTGCCTTCTTGAGTGTTGACTCCGTAGCTACTGTCACTATAGCCTTGTATCTGGTTTCCTCCATTGTGCTTGTAGGTGATTCCATAGTCTTTTGTTCCTTTAACATAGCGTAATACTTGCCTTATAGCTTTTATGTGTTTTTTTCCTTCTTCTTGCATAAAACGACTAAGTAATCCAACGGAATAACTTAAGTCGGTCTTGTATGTAGCAAATATCGTAAGCATCCAATCAAGCTTCTATATTCAGTTGAGTTGACCATTGTTGCTTCAGTGTTCTTTGTTAGTCTTGTTCCTGGATCCATAGGTATTAAAGTTTCGTTGCAGTCTAGCATTCCAACTTTCTTTAGGATCTTGCTTGCGTAGGCAGATTGTTTTATTGATATGTCGCCTCCAGTTTGTATAACTTCAATTCCTAAATAGTAGGATAGTAATCCTAGGTCACTCATCTCGAATTTCTCTTCCATTTGAGCTTTGAACTTGTCTATTTCTATCTCCCGGGGAAACATCCAAGATATGGGGGTGCGAACAAAAAACGTGATCCTGATCGCGAATTGAATTGGACAAAAAAATTTGTTTTCTACGAGCGAGAGTATTGGTCTTTTCTTACACTAAAACACAATTTAGATGTCATGCATATCGAAAAAAATGTGTGTGAGAGTGTGTTGGGTACTTTGTTAATGAATGACAAATCAAAAGACACCAACAAGGCAAGACAAGACTCACAAAATTTGAATATTCAGTCTTGACTTGTGGCTCGTCAACAAAGGAAACGGGAAGTGCTCTAAGCCTCATCCTACGTACTCTTTCACAACTGAAGAAAGAAAACTCTTTTGTCAATTCATTAAAGGTACGCGTTTTATTTGAAAATTTCTTTGTTCGAATTAATACGCGTATTCATTTCGACAACTTATTCTAATATCCCTGATTTTTCTTAATTCATCAAAGGTGTTAAACTACCCGATGGGTTTGGATCTAACTTCAAGCATAAAGTGACCGACAACGATAGCAACATAACAGGCTTGAAGGCTCATGACTGTCACATACTGATGCAACGGTTGCTTCCTGCTGGACTTCAAAATTACTTGAAGGACCAAACCACCGCAACACCAATAATCGAGCTTTGTTCATTCTTCAAACAAATATGTGCTCAAACTTTGATGGTGGATGACATGTTGAAAGCTAGAGAACAACTGATCAATATTTTGTGCAGTTTCAAGAAAATATATCCTCCAGCTTTTTTTGACATTATGATTCACTTGGTTATTCCTCTAACGGAAGAGGCTATTGAAGGTGGTCTTATTTACATGAGGTAGATGTATCCATTTGAAAGATACATGAGAAAGCTCAAAAATTATGTCAGAAATAAAGCCAAGCCTGAAGGTTCAATAGTGGAGGGTTATATTGCTGATGAAGCATTAACTTTCTTTTCGCATTATTTTCGGGGTGTTGAGACGAGATTTAATCGTCCTGACCGGAATGAGGACGGTCCAAGGCCAACAAGTCGATTTGAGGTGTTTCAATCAGTCAGCAAGTAGTATGGTACGCACTACACAACAGTCATGAAATCGACCCGTACATGAACGCGTAAAAGAGTTACACGTTTTATTTCAAAATTTGTTTCACGTAAGTTGTTATTCGACGACTTATTTTAATATCATGAACATTTACTGGGCATTTCTTGGCAGAGACTTGCAAGAAGGATTTCCTCGCTGGTTTGAGATGAAGGTAGACTTATTGTATGTATTACCCTGTAAAAATAACGACTATTACTCATATCTATCTATTCTTAACTTTTTCATAGATTCGTGAATTAAAAGTCTGAGAAGGACCCAAGTTGTACCGCAGTTATTCGCTTTGGCTTGTGGACCATCATGCGATCTCGATAAACTCTTGCATAGTCAACGGTGTGAAGTTTTGTACGGACACCTAATTTGATTTACGTCGTTCAACTCAAAACATCGGAATTTCAACTCTAACCCCACGATGGAGGAATGCATTATGGCTAGCTTGAAAAAATTATCGAGTTTTCATATATTTCATTCAATGTTGTGTTGTTCAAAGTCAAATGGTTCGACACTAATAAAGAATGTCGTGTAAAACGCTATACCTATAGAAACAACATTACGCAAATCATGACCGATCGTGTATCGTTTCAAAATGAACCATTCATTCTTGCAACGCAAAGCAACACAAGTCTTTTACCTTGATTTCCGGTAAACGGTAATTGGAAGGCCGTCCAAGATTCTTATCATCGAAAGATTTTGAGCCCGGATATCATTGTGGTAGAAGACAATCAGGATGTTGTACATGACAACAACTCATCACATATCACACTCTCTGCTGAGTTGGATCGGTTGGATTATAACATTATAAATATAGATGTTCAACCAATGGAAGTTGAGGCACCACCACAAATTATCACTATTGTGGAAGACGAAGATGATATTGATTATGATGATCACATTCCTCATGATTTAGCATATGATGATGATGATGATGACCAGGAGAATGAAGATGATGAAGATGACAGTACTAATAATGTTGAATTTTATGTTGATGATGTGGGAGATTAATCTCAAATTGTAATTTGTAGAACAACACTTAATTATTTGAATGAAATTGTTATTGAGTGGTTAAATGTGTTTATTTGTTTATTTATTTATTTATTTATTTATTTATTTATTTATTTATTTATTTATTTATTTATTATAATTATCTTATTGATATATACTGTTAAGTGTGTTTATTTGTTTATTTATTTATTTATTTATTTATTTATTTATTTATTTAATTATATATATGTTTCTTCACTAATTTATATGTTCGTTTAACAGATGGCAGATGTTGTAGCTAGGTCTCATTTGGTGATGGAGTAATTCGCCACCTCGTGGTCCCTCGAGGAGGATAGGCACCAATTGCGGTAGTAGAATTTCGAATTATTTTTCACTAAACTGTATTTGATTACATGTTATTTTAAATTGATAAAATATTATTTTATGTCATCATCACTTGAATTTGATTACTTATAAGGTCTAAATCCAAAGCTGCCAACCCAAATGCCAAAATTGGCAAAGGCGGAAAGGTGGTGCGTGGTCCCACTAAGAACATGACACTCAAGGCGAGGAGGGCACTTTGGATGGTCGATCCCTGTGTGATCGAGTTCGGGTCAACCAGGAGGGGTTTTATATGCTTGTGGGCCCTCATGCTTCTTGGTTCTCCAACTACGTTGGGGAGGTGTTACGGGACTCGATACCCATGTATTGCGATTCATGGGCTAAGGTTCCCGAAATGGCCAAGACCCACATCCATGAGCATCTACACGTAAGTTTTTTTAACCTTTATTTTTTTAATTATTGTGTTTATTTATTCAAACTTGTTTGTTTATTTAAATTTGTATACTTTTTATTTATTTATATTTTATTGTAGCACTACTTTGATCTCGACCAGCATTTCGGGCTCGAATGGAGACAAGATTGTTGGCGATGTCGAGTATTATCTCCAAAAGCGATCGATGACATAGATACAAAAAGATCACTTTACGCAACAAGTGGGGTGGAGATGATTGAGGAGATCAAAAGACGGCCCAAATGAACAAGACGCCAGAGGATTAGGATGCGTTGGTAAATTTCTGGATTGACAATTTATTATTATTATTATTATTATTATTAGTAGTAGTAATATTATTTAATAATAATAATAATAATAATAATAATAATAATAATAATAATAATATTATTATTAATAATAATAATAATAATAATAATAATAATAATAATAATAATAATAATGATAATAATTCATTTATATTTTTACAATTTAAAATACGCGGTTAAGCTTTGGACAAACCCCAAGAACCGAAGATATCGAGGTGAACCGACAAAACCGCATGGCGAACACGAGTTCTATCCTTCACGGATCTCCGTATGTCGCTATTGCCATAACTTTGTAAGAAACTATTTAATCATTTTATTTTTATATATACATGGTGTTGGGTGTGTCGTTATTGATTTTATTTCTAAACAGTTGATTGCAAAAGACCGAGGCACGGTTGGATAAGACTTGATAGAGCTTTACCGTCGGAACCATATGAGGGGCGATGTCTTTGAGTCCCCGGTATCTGAGGCTAGATACGTAAGTATAATTTATTTTCAAAGTCACCCAATTTTATGAAATATAATGCATCACGACTTATATATTACTTTTCTTGTTTTTTTATAACTAAATAGAACGAGATGATGCGGATGTGGGAAGAGAGCACCTCCGGATGGGACCCGCATGACCTGATCCGTGAGATTCGTGTACCATGATTGGTGGTAAGCAGCGTCATATTCTGGTGTAGGTCGAGTCTTACGGTGGTGGAGTGAAGAAGACCTTTAGCCTCTTGACCTCGTGATGTGTACGGATGTGTCCTCACTGGAAAGCAGCGTAAAAAATCCAGGAGCTCGCTACTGAGGAGGAGTCGATGGAGCGTGATCATGGAGTTTGTGAGGTCATTCGGGGTTGGCGGAGGCGAATACGTCCACCCGGGATCAAGTGCTACTCCACCAGGTGGGTCGGGATCTGGAGAGGGTGGGTCGGGATCCGTGCCTGCTCCATCCGGTGAGTCTAGAGATACCGGGGACGGTAGTGGGGTTTGAGATGCGGATTTATGTTAGTTTAACACGTTTTGGATATGTTTGTAGAGAATAACATGGATTATTATGTCGTTTATGTGCATTATGTGCTAGGATTCCCGTAAATGGATTATACGTATAGTTTTGGACCATTTGCGGATAGGTAGCTTATGTATAATTTTGTAGATGATCATGCGTTAACGGTTTAGAAACCGTTTTGGCGATTTTAGAAATAGATAACTATGTTAGCGATCGTTGGGTATATATGATATTATGTTTAGCGAATTAGTGTTATGATTGGCATATTAAGACAGGTTGTGACATTGGTATATGTGAAAAAATAGGATGAGACATTGTAGATTTTCCCGAAAAAATCTTAAAATTACCCATTTTGCGCACAATATTACGCAAAATGGGTCGATTAATTTTGTTACGGACATGTCCCCGCGAAAGTGTACAAGCAAATTTTGTTTCCAACTTTCCCGAGACAAGTCCACGGAAAAACGAAGAACACAACAAGAGGCTTGTTGTTTTGCAAGGGACACATGCACACTTGAAAGAGATTAGCTTAACGGTGGTAGTTAGGCGTCCACCGGGACAAGTCCCGGCGAAAGATTAGCTCAACAGTGGTAGTTACCTTTCCCGTGGACAAGTCCGTAAAGCGAGTGTACCGCGTCGGACTATTAATTTAATTAGGTGATTAAATTAATAGTCAAAACACTACCGGGGACTTGTCCCCGAAAACTTATGCCACGTCGGACATGTTTGATAGGGACAATCGGCATGGGTCCCGCTGTCCCGTAAATGTGGTAAATAGTCCCGGAGAAAGTATTCGAGAGGGTATTCGGGGTACTTTCACCGGGGACATGTCCACGGGGAAAACAATTACAGGGGACATGTCCCCGGCGAAAGCCTTGATAATTCGCTTGCGAAACCCACGATTGTTGTAGTGACACTTATGGGCACTATAGGTTACATTGCTCCGGTGTAGTGAATATTTCTCATTCTACTCTTACGCCTTATTCTACTCTTAATGTTGTGGGCAAGGACGCACCTTAATGGAGACAGGGGGGGCCGCCTCCCCAAAATTTCAACGACAGCCAGTGTAAATATTATAAGTTTTAGGGGTAATTTAGTTGAGGTTACAAACAAATCTCCGATTCGACCCTCCCAAAATAAATTCGGCCCCCCCAAAAAAAATGTTCAAGTTCCGTCTATGGTTGTGGGGGTCAAGCTTTATTGACGAAGAATAAAGTGATATCATTCATCCATACAAGAGTTCCCCACACTGTCAAGAGTCGAGAATCATTTAGGGTTGGATATCGACCCGTGTTGGGGTTAAAATGTACAAATAATAAAGTGGTGGTCGTAAGAGAAAGAAAGAATGATATGATTTCGCTCGATCATTCATTTCATTCGTGGAATTGAATTAGAACGACTTAATCAATTTTGGTAGTTCGTAGTTGACATGCATCTGTTTGGTTGCATTTGCTATACTGTAATATATGAATGTTGAGTATGCATGCCTTCTATTTTATTTTTATTTTATTGATGAGAAGAAGCTCATGCAAGCTATTGTTGATCAGTTTCACATGTGACCAATAAGTTTCAAGATGGTTTTGTTTGAAACCATCCCAACAGATGAGATGAGATCCAACAACTGTTACATGTTACAAGAGGAATATATATATATATATATATATATATATATATATTGTGTTTTATAGAAAAACCATACATGATAGGATATGTCACTTAGAATAACCATACAAGAGTTGAGGTTAAAGTATGTATGACATGATAGCTATTGTTGATCGTGTTTGGGGGTCAAAAAGCCCTTTGTTGACAAAGAATAAAGTGATACTATGAGATATCATTCATGCCCGGAAGGAACTCTCAAAGGCCAAAAAACCAAAGTCTTTCTTTCTTATATATAGGTATTCAGCTTAATCTCTCTCTCTGTGCATCCAACCAACTCAAAGGCCAAAAAACCAAAGTCTTTCTTTCTTTCTTATATATAGGTGTTCAACCTTCTGGTTTCAGTAAGATGATGAACGTTTGTTTAGTTTACTACTACTATTTGTCGTTAGCTTCTCTTGTTGTAGTATCTGGTTTGAGCTCAGATGGTCAAACACTGTTGTCACTCTCCACACGCTGGGTGAGTTCTTCTTCACCATCCCTTTTGTCATCTTGGAATGCTTCTCATGCCAATCCTTGTTTGTGGGCTGGTGTTTTCTGTGACCCCAACAACCACCAAGTAGTCGCCCTCGATTTGTCAGATGCTCAGATATCAGGAGAAATAAGACCAGAGATATCACGCTTGTCGCAACTCAAATCCTTGAATTTAAGATTCAACCATTTCTCTGGTCCAATTCCTTCACAGATAGGCGACTGCACTCGCCTTCAATACTTGGACTTATCTATCAACTCCCTTTCTGGTAACATTCCAAACACCCTTGGTAACTTGCTCACTTTGAAACACTTGAGTCTTCTTAGAAATTCACTTAACGGTTCCATTCCGGAATCCATCTTTCACATTCCCACTTTGGAGATTCTTATGCTCAGCTTCAACCAACTCACTGGTTTCATTCCATCTAACTTGGGAAATGCAACCATGCTCCAAAAACTGTTTATCGACAACAATCAGTTTACTGGATCGTTGCCTTTTAGCATAAACAATCTTGAGTACCTTACTTATTTAGATGCTAATAGTGCTGGTCTAGAGGGTCAAATTCCTTTCGGCTATGGCGGATGTAAGAAATTGAACTATTTAGATCTTTCTTTCAACCAGTTTGTCAGTCTTCCACCTCAGTTGGGAAACTGTACCAACCTTGGTCAATTTGGAGTTGTGGGAAGCGGGTTAACTGGTACGATACCCTCTTCTTTTGGTCAGCTCACTAAGATGAGTCTCCTTTATCTTTCTGAAAACTTCTTGTCAGGAAAAATACCACCTGAGATAGGCAATTGCACGTCATTGTCTGATCTCCAACTTTACTCGAATCAACTTGAAGGTAGAATTCCGAGTGAGCTTGGTATGCTCAACTTGACAAACCTTTCTCTGTTTACCAACCGTTTGACAGGTGAGGTTCCAATGAGTATTTGGAAAATCAAATCACTAGAGTACCTTCTTCTTTATGAGAATAGCCTTTCTGGTGAATTACCCGTTGAGGTTGCCGAGCTTAAGCTATTAAGAAACTTTACTCTCTTTAGCAATAATTTCTCTGGTATGATACCTCAAAGCTTAGGACTCGACGCAACTCAACTAATCTTAGTTGATTTCTTTCATAACTCCTTCAACGGACCAATCCCACCAAATCTTTGCTCAGGAAAGCAACTGGTGAAGCTGGTTTTGGGGTTCAATCCTCTTCAAGGGAGTATTCCTGATGATATTCGCAACTGCCCAACACTTACTAGATTAATTCTTAAAGACAATAATCTCAGCGGGCTTCTTCCAGGCGTTTGGGCTAATCCAAACCTCTTGTACTTAGACCTATCCAACAACTACTTCACTGGACAAATTCCAGCTACATTTCCAGTTAAGCTTGCTAACATTACAGAAATCAATCTCTCGATGAATAGGCTTTCTGGTGTATTACCACATGAGCTTGGAAACCTCCTGCAGCTTCAGGCTCTGAAGCTTTCTTACAATGCATTGGAAGGTCCTTTGCCATCTCAGCTTGCTAACTGCACCAAGTTGTTGAACTTTGATGCCAGCCATAACATGTTCAACGGATCTATTCCAACAGCTTTACATACCATGTATGGCTTATTGACTCTGGATTTAAGTGAGAATCATTTAACAGGGAGCATCCCAAGCTTTATATCTGTGTTACAGGGTCTGATAGAACTTCGGCTTGGTGGGAATTCATTAGGTGGAACCATACCTTCATCAATAATAGAGCTCAAGAAACTCGGAAAATTGAATATTAGCAACAATGGTCTGACTGGTGATATTCCCTCGAGTTTCAGTAAGCTGGAGATGTTAGAGCAGTTGGATGCTTCTCACAACCATCTTACTGGAACTCTAGCATCCCTTGCAGAGCTTCGTGCCTTAACACAAATCAACATCTCGTACAACCTATTCACGGGTCAGATACCAGCATCATTACTCAACTCGTCTTTCTATTCCTTTGTGGGGAATCCAGGTCTCTGTATCGATTGTGTCCTTAATAATTGTGATGCTAACCTCGCTAGAAACCTGAGACGTTGTACAGGTGCTTCTTCAAAAAAACAGATTGGTCTTACCAAGTTCCAAACTGGAATGGTAGCCCTTGGGACAGCAGCGTTGTTGTTTGCAATTGTTGTTGGAACTGGTTTCTTCATCCTTCAATGTCGGCAAAGAGAAAAACATGATAAAGAAGAGGATGACATCTTGTTTCAAAAAGTAATGGAAGCTACAGAGGACTTGAACGACAGGTATATAATAGGGAGAGGAGCACATGGAACTGTGTACAAGGCTTCATTGGGTTCTCAAGATGGAGTGTATGCGGTTAAGAAACTTATGTTTGGAGGAAGCAACAAAGAAGGAAGCACAAGCATGGTTAGAGAGATCGAGACTGTTGGGAAGGTGAGACACAGAAATCTTGTGAGATTGGAAGAATTTTGGATGAGAAAAGATTATGGTTTGATACTGTATAGGTATATGCATAATGGTAGTTTACACGACATTCTGCACGAGATACATCCACCTCCACTGTTAGATTGGAACTTACGCTTTAACATAGCTCTTGGAACTTCACATGGTTTGGCATATCTCCATTTTGACTGTGATCCTGCAATAGTTCATCGAGATATCAAACCAATGAATATACTTTTGGATGATGAGTTGGAGCCTCACATCTCAGATTTTGGCATTGCCAAGCTTCTCGATCACTCATCTCCTGGAGAACTTATGAGTGGTACACTTAGGGGAACGATCGGATACATTGCTCCAGGTTATAAACTAAACTAGCTAGCTTGTTTGTTTTTGCATTGAATATATTCTCATTAAGTATGTACGTATTTGATTATGATGATTTTTATATTCTAATTATTGTAGAAAATGCATTTACATCCACGAAAAGCATGGAGTCTGATGTGTATAGTTATGGGGTTGTGTTACTTGAACTGATAACGAAAAAGAAGGCAGCTGATGATTCATTTACAGATGATGGATTGGGCATTGTGAGCTGGGTCCGATCAGTTTGGAGTGAAAACAAAGAAATTGAGCTAGTTGTGGATAAAGGTCTTTACGACGACATGTATGATTCATTTGTTAAAAGGAAACAAGTGACGCAAGTGCTACAGCTTGCTTTGAGGTGTACACAAATGGAACCAAGCAGAAGACCCTCAATGAGAGAGGTCGTGAGACAGCTTGAAGATGTGTATGCACCTAACTACTCAGCCGAATACCAAGGCCCACCGGGGACTCCCGTTCATGAAACTAGCTAGTATAATAAATTTATAAAATATAAGCTTAAACAAACACCCTTGCCATCTCCAATGCAGTGAGGTGGCAAAGTTTAAACACACTTCTTTATGCGTACTATCCATTGTGAGAGTGCCATTTCATTCGTAGGTGTAAATGTCGTGTGTTCAGAGACATACGGTTTATGAACTATACTTTATGAATTAAATATTCGGTTATATTTTTGTTTGTCTACTTTTTCTTCATATATAATAAAATAAGTTGTAATATATTTATTTCAGTGAGGGTAGTGGAAACATAGTAAAGTGTGCAAAGTTTAATCCATTGTGGTTGTTTTATATGTAAACACTATTACACAAAAATCTCATTTAGTACGGTTTTAAGGCCATTTACCATGGTTTTAAAACCGTGGCAGATACAAGCGTACCAAAAAATAAAATCGTTTTTTAGTACGGTTTTAAACCGTGGCAAATAATGATTATTTGCTACGGTTTTATATCAAACCGTAGCGAATTTCTTCCACTACCAACCAACCATACTTTTCTTGTTTGCTACGGTTTTCTATTAAACCGTACCAAATCTATTTCTTTAATAAAAAAAAATAATTAAATTTTGTTTTCCAGAACCTGCAAACCAAACACTACCAAAGATCTGAATAGTACTCAAGCGTACACAAACAATATTCAACAAATTTAACATCCTATATAAACATCAACCAACGCAACATCCGAGTTAGACAAAAGTGTTATCCATTACAATTGCTTAAACGTCATCATCACGAAAATATGAAACGTTAACTATTGAGGAGCCGTTGTATTTAAGGGATGAACTACAGCCCTATAAAACTCCTTCAACGTCATATTGGCCACTGAGTCGATCTCCAACGGTTTTAGAATGCGTGTGTCATCCCAAAGCTGTAAAAACAAATAGAGATATATCAAAGTCTTAACCAAACACTTATATACTAAATCTTGCAACATAAGCTTCATAAAATGTTAATTAATTCTTATGCTAGATCTATTTTCAAGTCGCTACAAACACTTATATACTAATTCATTATTGTGATCATGTAAATATGCTATTTCTAACTGCAACATAAAACTTGATTAACGCCTTTTGTTAGAGCAGCCGACTCACTGTAACAGCGGCCGACCCGCTGCAACAGCAGCCCACCCATTGCCTGCTGCAACAGTGGCCGACCCGCTGCAACAACAGCCACCCGCTGCCCACTGCAACAGCAGCGGCCAGCAGTCCATTTCAGATCGCCCAGTGTATATTGTTTGTGGGGGAAATCCAATTGAGTGCTTTAGCTCTAAACAACATTATCTCTTTTTAATTCCAGTTTTTTTTTTGGGTAAAAGGGATTTTTCACCCTGGTAAAATTCATTACGCCAAAAAACATTGAAGTACAATTGACATGGGTGAATCCCATGCCCACAGCCCATAACATAGGCGACATCTACTGCAAAATGCAGAATACAAACAAAGCTAAACGCTGGACCTAACAATTACATTTAAAAAACAATCCAAATGTAATAAAACAAGGTTCCAAGAACCATAACCATAGTGAGTGACTCTATCTTCAGTAATCTTCATTGCATAAACAGGGAGTGCACCACCAACTACCACACAATAACCAAATATTGGTAAACAATGTAACAATGAGTCACAAGAAAGTAGGACCTCACTACACCGTTTGCCAAACGCACACATTCAGACCCACTGCAACCTCTATTATTATTATTACATATGAATCGAATAATAATAACCAATATACGAATGATACTCAATGCAAACCGGGTCTGAACCATAAAACATAGGGTTATGAACCGTGACTTCCATATAAATGACCAAACCCTTGAACTAGTCTCCAAACGGCAGATTGAATATAGCAAAAATACGAATCATGGAGACACCCGAGGACCCAAGTCAAACACCCAATCTCAGCCACCACGCTAGAAAAATACCCGTATTAGCAGGTGTAAAGATAGTCTCCAACAGCTTCAACTTTAAATGTGTATAGTACTAACGAAAACCACAAAACACAACCTGTCCAACACCAAATCCGAGCCATAAAACAAATGGCATAATCAATACATAGGGAATACAAACCCTAACAAACACAAGACCAGAATAATCTGAACCTTGACTTCCCGCTCTCTTAAACCCACGTACACAACCATAGATCTGATATGTGCAGATCCGATTAAACAACCAAAAAGATATAACAATAATCGAATAACCCATCAAATCGTACCAGATAAAAAGGGACGGTTTGAAGATCAAACCGCCATTAGAGTTATCCCATAAACTGGAAACCGATCAGCATAACACAAGCAAGCCAAACCCTAAAAAGTATTAAAACGATAATCCTAAAGAATAGGAAATCGATTAAAATAAAAAGATGGTTTAGGGTTCCAGCCGCGATGTAAGAATAGATGATTTCACAAGATAGGTTTTTAAAGAATAGCACGCCGCCTATACGGATAGACACCTAAGAATCGATTGCATACCTACAAAGAGGTACAGAGGCGATCCGAGTGGTGGATTTGGCCGGAAAAATAGGTATAGGCGGCGGCCGGAAATCACCTATTTTTTTTAATTCCAGTTTCTGATATATATGTGTGGAAAGTTGGCAAGCAAATGAGAAACACATAACTGATGTGGGCGTGACAGTAAGAGAAACAACTAGAATATTATGATAATGAATATTGCTTGTTTTGATTAGCAATGATTAATCATTTTAAAATGCCTATGTATGTCCTATAGCTATACACATTTTATTGGTAAAGTACTTTTTCGTTTAATAGTTCTTGTTCTTTATATAGATAAATGGCATAGTTGTGTATCTTATTTTTCAAAGGCAAGGAGAAGCTCTAATAAAAAAACACCGTCATAAAAGACAGGCCGATGCACAAACAGTTTTGATAGGTCTAGGTAAAGCAGCAAAATGATTCAAATTAACTAAGGAACCATCAAAGAAAGGACGGCCAAAATAGACAGCATAACTAATCTGCATTCTGTTATCCTTTATAGCTTTAGGCAAGTAGTGACAGTAAATGCTTCAGATTATAAGAAATTTAAAAGGCATTTCCGCATAATAAATACTTCCCAAGGCTACTAAACACTTGCTAAATACATGGACCACAACCGACAGCCCACACAGCCAAACCACACAGCTCTCTTCTTTGCAGGTCTGTTATAGTATACTGTTATTTATTTATGATGACTATATACCTATAGTAGTGGTTAAGGTAGGAGGTCATTGTTCTTTGTGAAAATAGATAGTGCGTTGTTATAATATAATACTAAACTTATATAAGCCCAAGAGTCTTGAAGCCAGAAAATTGGGGCTTATGAAATATAAGCCGAAACACAAATAAGATCATAAGCCCACATATAAGCTTAAACAAACACCCCCTTGGCATTGAATATTAGCGGGACATTTTACTCTTGCAGTTATGGTGTTTAATGGCTTTAAAGAAATGACTGAAACAAAATGTTTTTATTTACTCATCGTAACTTGTCATCAGTTGGTGCTAGCTTTGAGCTTCTCATGCATCCTCATTTCTAACTTATTCCTGATTAGCAAAACTCATCTTAAATGCATACCTTTATTTCAACTTCAATGTCAATTTTCATTTGAGAAAATTCCAATAATAATTTTTCTTTCATTTTAGTCGGCCTGTATTTGTTCTATAGCAAGCTTCTTTAATAATTCCTCTTTAGATTTGTTACTGAGTTACTGACTAGCGAAAGTTATTGTTCCCAGCCACTTATTGTCCTTCACATCTTCTGGTTACCCATCAACTCTAAAAAGATTTTCACTGTATATACACGTTTTAGTTTTACTCTATCTAAAAACCTTTATATACACATTGCCTGGTCTATTTGTCAACACCATATTATCAGGAAAGAGCATACACCCTTATTATCATACTGTAGATCTTGTGTGAGTTCCTTCGAGGCAGCAGTCGCTTTAACACTTTAGTAGGGGAATAGTGTAAGGTTAATGCTTTTATTATCATATATCTCATAGGGTTCATAGTAGGGAATAGTGTCAGATTTTCAATGTATATACACGTCATATGTTCAAGGACTACCAAAAGTGCAATCTCAAAAAGCTCATTATTTGGGCTTGACTGTTTCGATCCAACAGTACCGACCCCATGAAGTCTGCCCACATGACGACTTTGAGGAACGCCGATACCTTTGATACCTTCCAAATAGTTTGTATAATAGTCGATGACCTCCTCAGAAGCATATCCTTCAACAATACGACCCTCGGGTCGAGACCGGTTCCTCGATGCCCATATATCTCTCAAAAGGGTACATGTAACGTAGAAATACAAGACCGCAAGCCTTAATTTCACTGACGATGTGAGATACTAGATGAACCATAACATCGAAAAAGGACGGCGGGAAGTACATCTCTAATTGACATAAAGTAATGATAATATCTTTTTGCCATGAATCCAAAATTCCGGGGTCAATCACTTTCAAGTGAATCTTGTTAAAAAACAAACAAAGTTTTGTGATTGTATGTCGGACATTCTTCGGTAACAAACCACGAATTGCGATGGGAATCATATGTGCCATTAAAACATGACAATCATGGGACTTCATTCCTTGTAGTTTACAGTCTTTCATGGATACCAAGCTCCTAATGTTCGCTGAATAGCTAGATGGAACTTTAATATCATATAAGCATTTACAAAATTGGGTTTTTTCTGCTTTTGACATGGTATAACACGTTGTGGCGTACAGATAGGTCGTTTTTGTCATTCTCAACAGGGGCGAGCTCTAACCGGATTCCCCACGAGACCATATCTTTTCGAGCATTAATGCCATCTTTAATTTTCACGGGAATATTCAACAATAACCCCATCAAGCTGTCATATACGTTCTTTTCAATGTGCATAACGTCGATACAATGTCGTACTTCCAAATCCTACCAATATTCTAATTCCCAAAAAATCAACCTTTTTTCCACGTTCCTTGTTCAATTTGACTTCCTTTTCCTTTTCCAAACACAGTGTTCATATTAGAAACTCGTGAAAGTGCAGTATCTCCACTAAATCGTGTCCTGACTCGTCCAAACTCCGTACTTCCGTCAAACTCCGAACTCATATACCGATATTCAGTGATTTTTTTGGAAGCGATCTTCGATGGCCCATGAACATAGTTTTTTTGCAATTGTCTAACCACCTGGAGGATGTGTCGTCTTCACATATCGGGCAAGCCTGTTTACCCTTCGTGCTATATCCTGACAAATTACCGTATGCCGGAAAATCATTAATGGTGCAAAAAATCATGGCTCGCAACTAAAAGTTCTCTTTCTTATACGCATCATACATTTTTACACCCGGTTTCCACAATTTTCTCATATCGTCAATGAGAGGAGACAAATACACGTCAATGTCATTACCAGGTTGTTTTGGACCAGAAATTAACAATGACATCATAATGTATTTACGTTTCATGCATAATCATGGTGGAAGATTGTACATACATAAAAGAACCGGCCAGATCGAATCTTTAACGATTTGCTCATGTTTCCGAATGGGTTGATTCCATCTGAGCTTAGTCCAAATCGAATATTTCTAATCTCTTTACGAATTACGAAAATTTGTTATTAATTTTTCTCCATTGAGGGGAGTACGCCACATGCCTTAATTTCCTGTCATCTTTCACGTACCGATCGAATGCCAACGCATAACAATTTGGCCTCTTTCTTGTTTTCAAATAACGCCAGTCTTGGTATGATAGGAAAATACCACAATTGCTTAGCCAGGGGTCCATTTTTGTCAAATCATCGTCAATTTCATTTGGTTCTTTCTTATACCTTGATGTTCCGCAAGTAACACAAGCATGCAAGTTTTCGTACTTATCACCCCTATACAACATACAGTCATTCGGACATGCATGTATTCTTTCAATTTCTAGTCCCATTGGACACATTATTTTTTTAGCTTGGTATGTAGAAATAGGTAACTCATTATTAGCGGGAAGCAGTCTGTGTATAAACTCTAATAACTTTGTAAAGCTAGTATCACTCCAACTACTATTTGCTTTTAACTTTAACAACTCCAAAACAGCGAAGTACGGAAAAATTCTTGCAACCATCGTACACTGGTTTCTCTGCGTCTTCAAACAACTGTTGTAAATCTTCTTGATCAATATCACCATCATTAGCCTCTAAATCATGCAACATCTCTTTTATATTTTCATGTTTATCATTAATGCAAGAATCATTATTTTCATTAGTATTTGATACATGATTTGATGTGCTATTATCAAATAGTGATTCCCCATGCTCTGACCAACAAGTATATTTACGGAAAAAACCGTATTTTTGCAAATGAAACTCAATCACTTTGATATCAGTATAGGGTACAAAATTTCTATATTTTGAACATGGACAAAAAATCTCAGTTTCTCCCTTAGCCACTCGGTTAGACTCAGCAGTTACAAGAAAACTTTGCACTCCTTTCACAAATTCGGGTCATTACGGTCTTCCCATACATCCATTATCGTTCCATCTGAAATTTTAAAATAACATAATAAATCATATGCACGTACAAATGAAACATACGTGGTCATATGTGGCAAATCCTAACCCACATTTTAAATATTTTATCTCATATGTGTATACGTTCTAGCGGGTTGACTATTTAAGAAAAAATCGGCAGCATTTTCCCTCAACTACCCAAGTATGCGTATAAAACGCAAACTCGTATGAGTAAGGAGAAATGTATACGATTTTTCTTAAAATTCCAACCCGTTAAAACGTATACACATCTAAATGAGACAAAATATTCAAAAGCGATCCCAACGGGGACTGCCCGAAATTAATCTCTATTAGATTAGTTTCGAACGGGTACTAAGTAATTTCATATCATGATCTACTAATAACTTCTAGATGCACATGTTATATAAAAACAAATAAGCGTATCAACAATATAAGTATATACAACTATTTAGAACTAATAACAAAAATATAAAAAATGTTACAAATAACAAAAAGTTCATAAAACTCACCTTATGATCCGAATATTTTTAATTTGAGTGGAAAATCTCTAATCTTGATACATGATGAAGAAATTTATGCCTATACAAATACAAAAATATATTAGTTAAGTATAAAAGAGTTATAATGAGTAAAAATAAATAAAAATATTCACAAAATATGACTATTACCTTGTATGTAGTTTTGTGAGGTTTAAGTTAAATTTATTATGGTTGTTGATTGGAGTGTTTAATGTTATGATTTTGAAAGATTTGAGTTGGAAGGAGTAAATGTGTGGTATATTGAATGAGAGAAGAATTGAATGTAGGTGTGGGTGAAGAGGTAGCAGGTTTCCGTTGGGGGAGCAGAGGTTATCTTTGATTATTTTTGTTGCTACGGTTCTAAAGAAACCGTAGCAGAAACGTTATCATTTAACACGGTTATTTTAAAACCGTAGCAGAAAAACATTATTTGGCACGGTTAACAAATAAACCGTAGTAGAAAACAAGGATAACCACCAAACCGTGGCAAATGAGTTTTAGTTACCATGGTTTTTATTAAAACAGTAGCAAAAACTTTACTTTTTTCATTTGCTACGGTTTTTTGTGTAACCGTCTCTAAATACCGTAGCAAATAACACTTTGTGTAGTATTGAAAGTTAGGGGGTGTTTGTTTAAACTTATATACGGCTTATTAGTTTGTATGTGTTCGGCTTATATAACATAAGTCACAATTTTGTAGCTTATTTTGACACTTATGGGCTTATAATGAGTCTCGTAATACCCGGCTAAGAACCGGCTATTCCAACCAAGACCCGGCTATATCCGGCCAAGACCCGATGATATCCGTTTAGATCCTGTTATGTCCAGCCAAGACCCGGTTATATCTAGTTGTATTCGCCCAAGACCCGGATAGACCCAGCTATATCTAGTTATTTCCGGCCAAGACCCGGATATTCCACACTGACTAATAGTTGGCTCATCAAATTCCGAATATAATCGGAATTTGATATAACCAAAGGCGTAATATGGTTAGATATCAATAAAAAGCACGTTTCGCGCCTTCGGGAAGCTTTACTCGAAGCTGCGTATCGTAGATAACGAGCTTTTAAATAGTAATGCTAGTTTTACTGACTGAGATGTTAGTTAAGTTAGGTGTTTGGCGTTTTCTGTTACACGAGGTTTTACAACTTAGTATAATGTCATTTACATGTAATGAGAGGAAAGTTGTCGTTGAGAGTAGGGAAGTGATAGTTGAGTGTCTTTTCTTTGTTATGTTTCCTTTTAGAGGAGTTTCGAATAGGGTCGAGTTGTGTCAAGAAGGATTTGTTTGGACTAGTGACGGGCGTAAGCATTTAGGTGAAGTGGATTTTCATTTTGGGAAAGGGTATGGGAATTTGATAGATATGGAGAAGTTGGTAAGTGGGACGGATATTAAATGGTACGGGGTTGACGTTGTGTATGATAAATCATTGAATAAGCTCCAAATTATCTTCCAAAAATCTTTAATATCTTCTAATCTTCAAATAATCATCACTTTGCTTCATTTTTGCTCTAATAATTCTCGAACGGTACCTTGATAGATAAAATAACAATAGACGTAATATTTGCAATAAAAACCATAATATTGTTATTTATTTTAGCATAAATGGGGACATTTTCGGAATAAAAATATGAATAATTGCGATTTCATCAGTATATATGGAGCATCCGGTTGTGAAGTTGTTGCTGGATGGGAAGTTGAAGTTGAGAAAGTTTGTGGAGAAACTGGAAGTGATGGATGTTGTTAAGATAGTGAAAAAGGCTAATGGGGAGAAACGTGAGAATGTGCGTATGTACAAGACTTCTAACGATTCTCAGGAGGTAGAGCGCTCGTCGTCACATGTGTCGTTGAATGGTGATAGGAAAAAAGGTAGGTATTTTTTTTAGGCGATTGATTCGTTATGGGTTGAGTATTTTAATGACGAGAGTAGGATTTTTGGTTACGTTGATGGAAAATATAAGCCGTTTAAATCTTTGATTAAGAAAATATTTCAGGGTGTTCGGTGGTTGGCTTCTAGTATGGATGATCAACTTCACTTTCCAAAAGATTGGTACTATAACTGTCAGAAGGTTCGCGTAGTTTTTGGTGACCGAGCGCCTGATACTATTCCAAAGGTAGTTGTACTTTATACTACAAGAAAAACTGCTTTTAGTGACAAGTGATATTTCGTCACTAACAGCAAAAAGTCGTCAAAAATTCTACTTAGTGACGAAAACTGAGGTCGTCATGTGTCGTCACAATAGGTCCGTCACTGATTTTTTTTAGAGACGAAATGCAAAAAGTCGTCAATAAATAGTGACAAAATCAGAGTTGTCAATAAAATTTTTGACGACATCTTTCGTCACAAAATTTGTCACTAATGGCTGTAAGTCGTCACTAGTTTTGGTCATATTGACAATAAAAGGTTGTCACAAATGCAACATCAACATTGACCAAATAGGTCGTCATTATTTTGTTAAAAAATATAAGGCTAATAATTATTTAGCCATATATCTAGGGTTTAGTCCGTACAATAGCAACGTACTTTCAACTTTGTTCCATTTTAGTACGTGTACTTTTTTTTGTCCCACTTAATGTAACGTACTTTCAGGTTTTGTTCCATTTTAGTACGTCAAAGTACAGGCTACCGGTTAAGAAAATGAGTTTTACCGGTTAAATGACTACGTTATTTTTTTAGCACATAAATGGTCGAGTTAATGCACGTACTTCGGTTTTGTGCTACTTTAGTACCTCAAAGTACGGGCTACCAGATAAAAAGTCATTTTTGTCCGTTTTTTTACGTTTTCGTCTTTTTTTACGATTTCCTCCATTTTTTACGTTTTCGTCCGTTTTTTACGTTTTCTTACGTTTTCTTCCTTTTTTTACGTTTTCGTCTGTGGTTTTTTACATTTTTCTTCGTTTTTACGTTTCGTCCCTTTTACGTTTTCATCTTTTTTTTACGATTTCCTCCGTTTTTTACGTTTTCGTCCGTTTTTTTACGTTTTCGAAATTTTTTTTACGTTTTTCTTCCTTTTTTTTACGTTTTCGTCGGTGGTTTTTTACATTTTTCTTCGTTTTTTACGTTTTCGTCCCTTTTTACGTTTTCATCTGGTTTTTTACGATTTCCTCCATTTTACGTTTTCGTCCGTTTTTTACGTTTTGAATATATTTTTCTACGTTTTTACGTTTTCTTCCTTTTACGTTTTTCGTCTGTGGTTTTTTACATTTTTCTTCGTTTTTTACGTTTTCGTCCCTTTTTTACGTTTTGATGCGTTTTTTATGCTTTCATCCGTTTTTTATGCTTTTGTGGGGACGCGTAAAAACGGATGAACATAAAAAACAGACGAAAAATTAAAAAAAAAAACGAAAAAAAAAAAAGCGAAGAAACGGCGACGTAAAAAAAGCGCGTAAAAAAACTAGACAAAACGTAAAAAAGGTAAAACAAAAAATGAAACGGGGCAACAAAACGTAAAAATCAAACAGCGTAAAAAACGAAAAGAAAGTAAAAACGAAAAAAAGCGAAAAAAGAAAGCGAAAAGAAGTAGAAAACGAAAAAGGTAAAAAAACAGACGTAACGTAAAAATCAACGGGGAAAACGTAAAAACCCAACGAAAAAACGAAAAAAAGTAAAAAAGAAAAAAACGAAAAAGAAGTAAAAAAGCGTAAAAAATCGGACAGCGTAAAAACCAAACGAAAAAACGAAAAAGAAGTAAAAAAGCGTAAAAATCAGGGCGAAAACATAAAAATCGAGAAAGCGTAAAAAACCAAGCGTAAAAGCGAAAAAAAGCGAAGTAGGACTAAATTCGTGATACTCCACAAATCACAGGGACCATTCATGTAATTAAATGAAACAAAGTAGGTTGTTTTCGTTCATTATCCGATAAATCAAACTTGCGTACTAAAGTAGCACAAAACCTGAAAGTACGTTACATTAAGTGGGACAAAAAAAAGTACACGTACTAAAATGGAACAAAGCTGAAAGTACGTTGCTATTGTACGGACTAAACCCTATATACAATTGGTTATTTTGTATACACACATACAATAATGCAATATGTTATTTCAAAAGTAATGTGTCAAGAACATCTTTATTACATTTATGAATCGTGCAATGTAAACAAGGCATTAATGTCATTCCGCATCATATATGTATACATCACAAATACTACAAAGTACAACTCCATTACATGTATGAACCGTGTAATCTTCCAGCGTCCTAAAATCATATTGCTCCTTTAACGCCATAAAACGAATCATCACTACAAAACAACCAAAAAAATTCCATACAATGAGAGTTATAATCAAAATCAACGATATGACAAAACAAGCAGGAACTTATTCATACAATCTCACAAATGAGCATATCAGAATGTAATACTTATTGAAACAGGTTTACTTAATTGACTGAATTGGTTAAAGCTTTATTACTCTATTAGTAGCGTAGTCGTGACTGTTGTTACACGTTTACTTGTAGTCCACATTACTTATTGAAAACGGTAGAAGGTTATACTCAAATATCAACTATAAGATGGATTTGCTAGTTTTCACGGGATGCCCAAGAAGAGTAACCAATATATGACTGTAGAATCTGACCTATGACCCAAACCAACCCAAACCGACCAATTTGCCACCTCGACGTTTACCTAACTAAACTTCATACTCAACACATATAGCATGATCTCCACCAATACCTAACTAAACTTATATCTTATACCTAAACATATTCACAACTCCTAAGCCAGAGTACTAATTAACTCATCATCATAATCTGAGAGAAGACTTACAAATGTAAGAGAGAAGACTTACAAAAGTAATGTGACCGAAAAATAATCCAATCCAGTTGTAAGAGAGAAGACTTACAAATGTTGAGGAGATTGCACACCAGTGAAACTAGCTAGCAGCTCCAGTACATATCCCATTTTCCTTCTAGATCTTGTTTCGTCAATTAATGTCCCCCATAACTTGTCAATGAGAATTTAAACTGTAAAAGGACTCTACAACGGCCCTTAAGCATGTGGAATCTTTCTGCAAATTGGACGGTAGACTGTGACTTCTCAACACCTTCACCTATGACAGAGTGTATGGTTATCATTGCAACTTTAATTATATCAGCTGCAGATCCCTACAAAAACGCCAACAAAAAGAAACTAACAGGAGGAAGCAAAGATATAGCAATGAGAAAAAAAAATTAAAACAGTACCTGAAAAATGGAGTTAACCGATTCTCTCTGTGCTTTAGATTTTTCTTCACTATTTCCAAATTTAATCTTTGCTAAAAACCACTTCCTATCCATATACCAGAAAGAACACACAAAAGTAAAAAAACAGAAAAGATAGGAAACGGACCTGTGTTAGAATTCACGAGGATTTACTTTGTAGTGCTCACTTTCTGAATCGTCATCCGTTATTTCAACGCGTGCTATCTTAAATTCAACCATAAGCTCGACACACTAAAGAAAAAAATATTTCAAGAAACAAACATATAATCTAATTGGGTAAAAAAGTGTTTGGCAGGTTAACAAGACCTGGACTTTTTTAGCTCAAACTAATACGTAAGCCTCACTTCGATTTAGAACTTCTTGGACGTAGTCTGTATGGGATCACAAGCATTGACTTAATATAATTCTTCAAGCAAAGGTGAGCAAAATAATACTTACTTGGAGAATGAATTCACGTGCACCACTTGCTTTCTTGATCAGAAAGGACTAACTCTGCCTCAAACCTCTCGACAAAAAAACAGCCCAGAAAAGTGGCTCAAGACAAACTCCCAGGAAGTGTCTTCTTCATAATCATCAACCCCTTTAATTCACTGGCACTTCTGTTCTACCCAACATAAAATACAAAATCAGTCCATTTTCTATCTTCAAATACTAAAGAAAATATAAACAATTTACTTTGTAACTAAGTTTGTGTATTAAACAGGTTAAAACACTTATACCTCACCATTAACCTGCTCTCAATTACTTGAAGTTTCTACCGGTCATCCATAACATTTCTTACAAGTATAATGCTCTCGATCAACAATATGACTAGAGAAACAGAGCATGTGCCTTACCTTATCACAAACTAACATGAAGTAGTATCCATTCGAAGCACTAGGTGTCCTATCCTTCAGCAAGCCATCCAAAATACGCAGCTGAACCTACAATATGATAAGCATGAAATGCAAACTGAGTCACTACTTTTATATAACTGATTCGCAACTTCACAGATATGACAAGATAAACACACTTTATATATTAGCAACAATCAAAGCATAATAAACCAGTGTTTCACAACACTTGCATCGATAAAAGACAAATTATAACCCACTTTTGAGTCAAAATTACCCAATTTCACTTATTACTTACATCCACTTTTACAACTCTGAACTTTTACAACTCTAGCATTGATCATCCACTTTTGGGCCCAAAATTTCTGAAAGACATGTGAACTATTAGGAGTTCACCATTCTATACTTACATCTCTCTATACTTGCACTATAGTTACATCTCGACATTCATATCTTGTAAGTGAGTAAAAACGGTTCGAAATTCGAATGGATATTCAGTTACTATACTAAACAAATATGCGCATTCTTGTGATAATTTCCTAGATTTATCACAACACTTACCATCGACCATAAGCAAATATGCGCAGGTAATATACATCAAACACTGATCCACTTTGATATCTAGACTTAGTTCCAGTTTTACAACTTAAATTCCTTGAATCTTCCATGTGCTTTTACTTAATTCTCCTGCGAATAATTGGTTGTGAGTAATGGTCGCAGAAAAGCTACATTTCTTTATTAGCAGCTCAATTTGAGTGAATAGTGCTTAGATGGTACGTATGTGATTTTAAGTTATCCAAATAGAAAGATAGTTGACATAATTTTTCTATCTTCAAAGAAATTAAGTCTCGTTCTCCCTCCCTGGTAGACTAATGAACTCCTCTTTTAGTGACTTTAACCGCGCTGCTTCACCTGATGCATTAGGAGGATCGACACATATAAATGGGATCAATCTCACTAAAAAAGAGGGTAACATCTATAATTTGCAATGAAGATACCTTTATGTTGTTCAGTTGCATCAGTTTGGGTACTTGAGCAACCTAACTCTCATTCGTCAAATATGGTACATCATGGAAATTATAACCTGATGTAGGAAGGATTTAAGTTAACAATGTAATACATCATGGAACTTATATGTTTATGGTGCTTTAAGTTATAATGTATTTGTTTGCTTTCAGTTGAATCCCTTGAGAAAGAAGGGAGGGTGGGTCAAACAGTGAACTATATGAATAACTTCACACATAAACTTAAAGATCAACCATGAATGTCTATAAAATCCTGACAAACGGTCATCAGTAAGTAATGGGATGAAATTACACAAATCATGCCGCATTTAGAAGACTATACTCTTTATTTATCCTTACGACCATTTGTTACCTGTCAATTGAATGGGATGGATTGAACCTCTAAAGTTATACACTTGTACCCAAAGTTAAGAACAAAATAAAAGGTGTTTCAATGCCCTTTTAACAAACACGTAGGTTATCGAACACATATGTATTCATATAAATCGTGTAACAAAGACTAAATCGTTCTTACAAACCTACCAATAACTTTTTCATTCAGTCACAGTCACTAGTACAACTCATTTATTCTCTACAGATCATAAGAGCCATGTTACTTCTTATTAGTTTTTCTAGACATTTTATCGAACACTTTGTATGCAATGTACACCTATGTCTTAATTCTCCCAGACATTTTATCGAACGCTTGGTATGCAAATGTACAAATCTATTAGACTTTCTATCAAACGCTTGGATATGCTTGTCATAAGTATCACTTAAGCATTTCATCAAACACTTACTGTGAATCCTATTTCAATGTACATCATATAAAAGCTCAACAAAGTCAAACTGAATAATTATTACGGTTTTCATTTAATTGTATTCTATTTGGTCACTTTTTAGACGTATTGCATCTCACATTATATGATTACCGAATTAGTGTTCCCATGTTGATAGTTTTGACTGTTAAAAAGATTACAATCCGTAGCCTTACTATCTACTATGTCGTGTGATTGGTCATTATTCTGATACTTTTTCATTCGGCATCTACTCCCTTGAATACCTGTAACATGTTTTAGCCTACTACTATATGTTTCTGGACTGTGACGGGTGTGATTGGTCAACATTTTATTACCCATAAAATTTTTTAAGCCTACTTTCTGTTTCTATTGTTGTCGTTAAACAGGTTAACAATGTGAAGTTAGCAAATTACATTGGCTTAATAAGTACATTAACTCTTGATGACGCTTTATCAGTGTGAATGGTCAATCTAACATGTTTGTTAACGGTTTATGATTTCCAATTACCAGCATATCCGAAATTTCAAAGTTTTTAAACATATATATGGAAGGAGATGAGTATCTCAAAGCAGAAGATAGTTGGGAATTTGCATTCTCAAGCTTTCATATTTGTTCCTTACTCGTTCGGGTTCTAAGCTAGAAGTAGTATCTGGTTTATTCTTATCTCCTAATGAAGTATATTGGCATGATTCTACGAGAATTGGAGTATTTCAAGCATGGTGGCATCCTTCCGTATGGCACACGGCAAATATTGGCTTGATAGGTGTCAAATTTCATGTAAAGAATGTATGTAAATATCTTTTGCTAGAATGGTGTTGTAGCTATAGTTGAAACAAATGAGAATTCAAGTTGAATAGAGTAACTAATATGATTAAGGATTAGATAACATAATTTGTGGTTTGTATCTAATGAGCATATAGATTATTCCATTCTAAGAAAGTGAAAGTCACAGTACATATTCAGATTGAACCTCAGTTTCAAGATCATTGTTGCAAATTGGGCAACGAGTCGAGTCCAAGTCAACATCATGAGAGTCTAAGTTGATTCTAGTTGGAAGCCTAAGGTATTATCATTGCATTGATGTTGCTTAGTTGATATATTAAAGATTGAAAATGATATTTTTACATATATTAATCTTTTTTAAAAGATTTTTTTGATTGACAGCAAAAATAAACAGCATAATAATCAAATAAACAGCAAAAATAAACAGCATAATAAACAGCAAAAATGTAGTGGTGCGTGTTCACTTGATCAGTTGTGTCGAATGAGACCATGTTTGTGAACAAGTTGAGATCACAAGTAGACACGATTGTTGGCATAAGAAAACCAATTTGACCTTGGTTAAGTCAAACTTGATATAGAATCCATTAAAATGAATTTCTGGAGCATCAGCGACCTGAATACAGATTTGAATCTAATGCCTTTCTAGCCAATGTACGCAGCATCAGATGACGTCTTAGTAAAATTTCCAGCATCACAAGGTTCTCTGATGTTCTCAGCAGAAAACCCACACTCGTTATTCAATTCAACAACACTTTTCTCATTCAATTCAACAACACTTTTCTCTTGCAAGATGAATGTTTAGAGTGGGCACCACATTTCTCGAAAGAGCTTTTTTTTTTTAATTTTTTTTTTTGTTTACATGGTTTCCAACTAGACATTGCGTAATCCCAGGGCGACTACCCTTTTAGATAGCCCGGAGTCGGTGCAGTAGGAGAATGGAAGACCAAGCACCACAAGACACACCAAATAAGGATCCAAGAATTATAAGAAGGTCTCGCAAGTGCATAACTCAATAGGAAGAGTCGCTTAATCGTGTTAGTAGCTTTAATCATATTATTGTTGGCTTGCCTTGTCATGAATGTTTGGCTCACATTAATTTGCTAACTGCATTAATAGTTTATATGAAGTTTCATTGATCTGCTTTTGTGTGTATGTGTTGGTACCTCTGCTTATCGCGGCTTGTCGACCGTAGGCTCCCGCAATCACTTTATTAGCATCTTGTTAGTGTCAACTAGCATCTTGTTAATACTGTGGTTTAAGAAAAGTGTCATTTGGGAACGATAACATTGATTTACTAGCTAGTAGGATTCGTGAATGTGAATCGTTTTAGGTTAGTACACTGCATGAAACTGGTCAAAGAGAAAGGACTTAATAACGTATTCTTCATATATCACTAAACGGTTAAGGGAGTGACAATCTTCCTATTCGTTAGGCGACTCCTATCTTTTGCTATCTTGATCCTATCTGTGTACGTATGTGTCTTGTGTCTTATATTGTATATTATTAGTTGAGTTTTATTTTACTTTAGTTAAACTTAATCTGTGCCAATCTCTCAGGCTGAACCCCTTTTAAGTTAGATTAGTGTAAAATAAACTGACTTTAAGAATTAAAATACTGACGAATAAGTGTGTTAACGTTTCACTCTTAGTGTTTGACACCCTACTTACCAACTAGCTACGCTGACCGGGTCTTGCAACTCATTAGTGTGTGTTATAGGTTAAATCGGCTAAATATAAATGTAAAACTTGATAAATATCTAACCTACAACGATATAAAAGCATGCATCACTTACCAGGCTTGCAGCCATGGCGTACATATCCTTAAAACAAATTGACTTTGATTGTTTGTGGCTTGCGTGTTTTGTTGCACGTGTATGGGCAATCAAATAACGGGGCAAAAATAGACTTGCTCTAAAGGCATATGAAGTTACGAACTGATTTGCTAAACACACAAATAAATCTTTGATGACCCAAAACTTTCTTTTTTATTTTTTTTTGGTCGCAAGTCAGAACTCACATTTAAGCCTAAATTGCATTATTTATACCCGCAGTGACGTGTGCACTCAATGAACATTTTTAACGTTTTGTTGTCTAATATTTCTAGACAAACAACCCACCGTGAGGCGCGGGTCTTAAATCCTCGTTATACACATAAAGAGATTACAAGATATTATCGCATTGCATGACAAGATAGTCCATAATTAAGATCAAACTTCAACTCAAAATTTATTGATATTTCATATCTTCAAGAAAAAAAGAAAAAAAAAAGTTGAGAATAATAATGGTGATAGAGTGAGATAGGTGAAACGCATTAAATCTCAGCTCCCAAACATGCACGATAGATGGTTTTGGTCCTTGTCTGGCTCGGGAGACTTTTCGGTTGCCTCGGTTAGACAATTCATCGATGATCACTTAATTGCTCCCTGAGGTTTCTTCCAAATTTTGTCAGAGAAAGATTGTTCCCAACAAATTTTGTTATGAAGTTATTTGGGTGTTTGGTACTGGACACGGGCAAGAATGAGATTATTTATGTCATGGCGGGGCAAGCTTACCAAACTTGCAACCATGGCGTACATATCCTTAAAACAAACTCAATTTGATTGTTTGTGGCTTGCGTGTTTTGTTGCACGTGTATGGGCAAACAGATAACGGGGCAAAAATAGACTTGCTCTAAAGGCATAGTTATGAACTAATTTGCTAAACACACAAATAAATCTTTGTTGACCCAAAACTTTCTTCTTTTTTTTTTGTTGCAAATCAGAACTCACATTTGAGCCTAAATTGCATTATTTATATTCGCAACGACGTGTGCACTCAATGAATATTTTGACGTTTTGTTGTCTAATATTTCAAGACGAACAACCCGTTGCGAAGTGCGGGTCTTAAATCCTCGTTATACACATAAAGAGATTACAAGATATTATCGCATTGCATGACAAGATAGTCCATAATTAAGATCAAACTTCAACTTAAAATTTATTGATATTTCATATTTTAAAGCAAAAAACAAAAAAAGAAAAAGAAAAAGAAAAGTTGAGAATAATAATGGTGATAGAGTAGGATGGGTGAAACATTAAATCTCATTGTACTTCTTTTTTCTTTTGAAATGACATTGTGCTTCACTTACAATAAATTTTAATGGTCCAATTTTTTACGTGTCATCATGTTAAGTCATGTCTTTGATTGCTTCTACTTTGATCCTTCACTCAATGTACTTGAACAACTTGATCATTTCCCTTTCATTTCCCTTTCTCATATTGTACAACTTGATGCATAAATCTATTGTTGGTTGTTGTCACTATAATTCACTTTCCATTATTACCCTTTTTCGACAATGACATTATTTTGTCTTCTTTCGAGTGATTTAATTCTTGTAGAATGACATGGTTATATAAGTAAATTGTTTTACAAAACTATGTGAATTGTGTGTGGTTAACAATTTCATTTTGGTTGATAATATGTGGTTTGGATATTTGTTTCGCGTGTTGGAATATATTTATTTTAATAATGTTGATGATTTGTAACAAAGTCGATATGATTATATTGCTAACTTAGTGTCTACTACGAGGACATGGGTTTCCTCTCTCTCGCCATGAGCCACAAAAAATAAAATGTTGATGACTTGAAACAAGATAATCTTGACTGGTTCATAGTAGGATATGATAATAGGAACCATGTCCATTTCTATAAACTACATGTATTCAATAAGATATAACGATGCGATCAACGTGACTTTACAATTTTGAACGTGTTGCACAAACATAAGTTAGGGACTGCCATTGGGCGGAGCTAGACTCTTTATTGTGGGAGGGCCAGAAACGAAAATTGCATAAAGTAGAAGGATCAAAATGTAAAAAGGAAATTTTACTACATAAAAGTCATTAGAAAACACACTATGTGACAAATTTATGGGAGGGACATAACCCTTCTTCGACTTCATGTAGCTCCGCCAGTGGGAACTGCAATAGTAGATGGTGCAAGTCGTCTCAAAGGCTCCAAAGAGATTATTAAGTTTGGGACATATTAAATTGAAATAAACATTTCTATTTCAAACTTATTATTTCAAGCAATGACTAAATCATTAAATAATCTTATTGGCCAACGTCTAAATAAATGACATTAATTATAGATTAGACGTTTCTAAATAACCAATAAAAACTTTAACTTTGGAATTTAAATGCTACATCACATGCTATCATTGTGTCTTTTGTCGATGCTTTAGGTGTTTGTTATTTGACTATCAATATACGCCATAAAAATTTTATGGGATATGTTATTGGTACCTTCCGACCCACCTTATTTTGTCCTCCTCCCTCCTTGGCCCATTCTGCATAACACAGTTTTTTTTATCAATTTTTGTTTCGTATTTTCTGTCATTTTAATAATTTTGCCTATTAAATTTTATATTTTGTGTTCCGTAATTTCAGGTTTATAGTTTTTTAATATAAATAAATTATAAAAATTAAAAAAAAAAGAAACAAAAAAGGGGTACAAATGGCTTTTTTTGGGGTTCTTTATAACCACACCAATTTTTATAGGCAAATGCTAGGTGGACCAAATGGGACATCATGAATTGATGTCAAGAATCACACAAGGGTTATTGTTTTTCTTATTTTTTTAAAGGGGTAAAGAAATTATGTGAAGGTCGAGTATAAGAGCGTTAGGTATCGTTTGGTGTCGTGAGTGGTGCTATAAGAAAAAGTGATAACACCTCAACACTTTTTTCTCATGATATCACTTTTGGCTATGGCACCAAAACCCCCTTCCCTAGCATAACACCTGGTTTTGTGGTGCCATTGGATTTATTTTTTTCTTTATCATTTTTAAATAAAACAATATATATAACTAAAATTTAATTTTATTAAAAAAAACACATTACATAAATAGAAAAAGATATGAAACTAAAAAAAGTACATTAAATAAAAAATTACGTAAAGTGAAAATTAAACGTATAAATAAAAGTAAACTAGTTGCGGGAAAAATATAAGGCCAAAATTCTCTTTATACGTAGTATAGATAAATATTTGAGACAAACTTTTATGTAAATATTATATAACTTTCGACGTAAGCTAGGATGTTGGGTTATGAAATTTTTAGAAATTAAGGGTCCGCTTGGTTCAAAGTGGGGAAAGGGAAAGAGAAAAGGAAAGTGAAAGGAATGCAAATGAATGAGTGAGGTGGGTAATCAATCTCTTACCCCTCAATTTACTCTATAATGGTTCATTACCCATTACGGGGTAATCAATCCCTTACCCCTCCCCAATCAAACACTAAATTATTTGTGATGTGGGCCCTTTTGAATACCTTACACATTCCCCACCCCCCTTAACCCCCTAACCAAGCACGCCCGAAATGTATTGCCTAAAGTATGATTAGAATAATGTGGGCTAATTTGTAAAGAAATGAAAGATAAAAGTGTATTGAGAAAATACGTGCTGAAGTTTTTTATGTAGTTAACTAACAAGCTACAGTAAAATGGATTAGGAAGCTTCCTGGCAACTTCCTACCACATATATCCAAACGACTTTTTGCATTTACCTCATATATAATTTCAGAGGTCGTCTTCTTCCTTCAGGTGGCTGCAACACATACACACACACGAAAAAAAAAAAAAAACTATCACAGTATCATTAGACAAACACAAAACATCGGGAATGGATCTAGTTAGAAGAGTTATTAAAATGAAAAGAGTGAGAAACAATTCTAGCCACACAATTGAAATAAGAAAAAAGAAATAATTGGAGATGCATCTATTTTTGTGGATGCATGCATCTAAAATTAGTGGTTGCGGTTCTTTCTCATTCTTCTCATCTTGATTTATATTTCTCATTTGATCCTTACTCAACATCACAAACACAAACAAAAAAAGAAGAAAAAAATTGTTTCGGCGTGAGCTGGTGGCCACAGCGCCAGACCTTACCAGCCCAGCGTCGGTATAGTTCGTCGCGCCAAAAGCTCGTGCGGTCGACTATGGCTTAAGCCGATAGCCACCGTACCCGGACCTCTAAATGCAAAATATATATATTTAAGTGACAGAATTTCATCTTGAATGACCTAGTTTTCAACGTATCCGGTCATGTATTATATATACGAGGTTTTTAGCCCGCTCTTCGCAGCGGGGTGTTTGCATACAGAAGTATTATTTAACGTTCAAGGTACACGTGTTCTTATTAGATATGTTTGGTATATTAAGCGCGAACAATATAATTAAGCGGTTGCGAATTTACAAAAAAGTATGTTACAAAGCCTTCGTTGCATTGCAATTTATATAAAGCTTTTTAATTAAAATATTAAAATGTCGTCATTTAACAATCGTTAAGTAACGGCCTTTAGTAGGACTATCTTTGTAACAAATATATAACATGAAGGATTAATGATGTAAATTTTTTTACGTCGTTAGTTCCTACAGGACCAATTTTGCAACGCAACTTAAACCTTAGGGGCTGTTGACGCATTTTTATTTTTTTTAAAGTATTTTAAAAGAAAGTAGGCCCTTAGCAAAAGTAAGATTGCCCCTAGCAATCTTGGCAACATAGTTTATGCATTGAGTATTGTAGCTATTGCCCATTGTGTGTGGCATCAGCAAAAACACACCTGCCCCATAGTCATTCACTATTCATTAGGCCCATAGCAAAAACAAAATTGCCCCTAGCAATTTTGGCGACAAAATTTATGCATATAGTATTGTAGCTACTGCCCATTAGGTGTGGCAGCAGCAAAAACACACCTGGCTTATAGCCATCCTGATAAATGTAGTGTAAAGTAACAAGGTAGCTAGAGATCATGCATGTATAGACCAATGTGAGATATGGTTTTTAGTATATGTATCAATAAAACATTATACGTGGCCCAAATTAAGGGTGTGTTAGGGGAGGGGCTTATGGGGGGTTATTGGGCTGGGGCTTTTAAAATAAGTTGGTTTATAAAATAAGTCTCGTTTATCATGCGGACTTATAAAATCATAAGTTCAAAAAAGGGGCTTAAAACTTTAGCCTCATAAAAAGGGTTAAAAACTTTAGTTCGGGACTTATGAACTATAAATTACATATTTTCTTACAAAAATATCTAACATATACAATAAAACTCTTTTAATTATATCATTTTTAGTAATTTTGCAATAATAAGCCCCAACCCATTTGCCAAACAAGTCTACAAAAATACAAATTTCAACTTCAGCTTATAATAAAAGCCTTAGCCCAAGCCCCAACCTAAATGTGCACAACAAACAACATAACATTATTGTACCACCTGCATACATTTTTGTACCACACAAATATTTATTGTACCACCAGTAACCTTACCATTCTTTCTGTTTATATACCCGCCAACATTTAAGCTCAAATGATACAACAAAATACACAACAAAATACACACATGCTTATTTTTGCCGCAACTCTATGTACAAGGTCATAAAGGGTATCATTGTCATTTTGAAGCAAAAAGATAAACCAAAGAAAACCCTCTAGACACATAACTCACGATATTTTTTTTTTTTTTTTTTTTTTGGTACCTATCCGTTTTTATACGTCGAATCAGTAAACTTTGATACAGATTGATGTTGTTTGGGAACGCCAATCCGGATTGCGATCCCGAGCGATCCGGAATGATGAACACGGGATGCTCAACGTTTCCTATTCCAGCCCATTTGCTTGTACTTATTTACCTGATAGCTACAATATCAATTTCGTTTGCACAATAATGTTCTTCTTACTATACATAGTCAGATTAGCTATCATAAAATAAGCATTTTTTCTTTTTACAGATATTGATGTTTTACGACCATGGTTCCCCTGTTTAAATCAAGTCTCTTCTCTCAAGAAGAGCACATATGATATGACCCGTAAAAGGTATTACTAGACAATTGTTAATGCTTTATAGTATATATAAAAATAATGGATATCTTCTCACATATATGGATTTCTACTAAACAACGTAACTGAGATGTTATGCATTTGTTTACATAGAGTGCATACCCTTTTTATTCTGAGCTAAAACAAATGAAATCAAAATTTAAACAAGCAGAATCAACAATGGTGTTTTGAGGTTGCAAGGTTAAAAATAGACCAAGTAAAAAAGAGAGATAGACTTGTGAATGGGTTGGTCATAAGTGAAGACAAGTGGTCTATAATTATTTAATCTACTTTTATTTTGGTTGACAACCAAAGCCATTAAAGGCAAATAGGTTTCTAAAATACTAAAAACTTAAAAGGGAATTAGTTTTATAGAAACACCTTTTGGTAAATATGTACTCCCTACACACCAGTGAGGCTAAAAACTCTTCATTCATGTGATGTCTACAATTAATTTTATTGTCGAGGGGTCACATGAACCCCCGGACCCTCCTTTATCTCCGCCATTGATCATGTGGCTCCTCTGCTCAATTATTTACTAAGCTAGACGACGTAATTTTCATTATATACCCATTTGCAATTTGTAGGCTTTTCATGGACACGAGATTGAAAGTATAACATGCATGTTTATGTTAAAAAAAAATTAAAAAAATAAAAATGATATCTTTAAAGTAACATGTTGATATTTTAGTTGTTTCTGAAATTTATAAATGGTGACATGAAAAGAAAGTGTTATAGCTATGTAATTTTTGTGCTTTATGTTTAAAATAAATTGGGAATGAAACAATTTGTAGATTGTAGTTCATCCAAATATCGATTTAATGACAGTTTCATTGTGACATCAGTTTCATTGTTTCATTGTGCTTTATGTTAGGAATTTTTCATATTAAATATATAAACATTCCACTACCATATACCATACAATACATCATTGGTGAATTAGTAATTCCATAAAAAGTGTAGATTGGCGGGAACATCCTGACCCCCGGATGCCTTTGGCATCAGACATTGTCCACCACACAAGGAATAGCTCCGGCAACTCTCCTGGCTTAGTGGGTTGGTGAATTAGTAATGATTTTACCCATGAACAATAATAGGTTAATTGATAGTATTTCCCCTCAAAATTTAGACACGGTTTTATCTGTGTGAGCTTTTACCCACTGATTACCCATGATTAAATTTAAGGGTGTTTTCTTGGTGTTTATAAGATCTCATGAGAAGTTTACCCATGAACTGAAATCGATCACTCACAAAAATTGTTGTTGGTAACTTTCCCACAGACACAAAATGTAGTGGGAAAACAATTAGCCTCGAAGGTTTTACCCATATTTATATATTCATGGGCAGTCTGTGGGTATTTGACAATAACCCATGAATCTTAGTCATTTACCCACATAATTGGTCGCGAGTAATCGTTTGAATTTTTGTAGTGCTACTGGGACGAAACTTGCACTAAAGGTTTCCCCAAAAAGGACGATACTTGCACCAAAGGTTTCCCCACAGGGACAATCCTTGCACTTTCGTAATGTTTGAGATGAAACATACAATTTGACCAAACTTTAGAGACTTTTTATGCAATTTACTCCCTTATAAATTCACTTCACCGATCACCCTTTCGCTCTTCACCTCCATTTCATCAAAACAACTATCTAACTCTCTCTCTCTCTCTAGACATTTCATGGACAGAAATTTCGATTGTGGATGGTCGTGCCCGTGTTGCAAGGTCACTGGGGGTTATAGCTTCATCCTGGAACACATTGGCAATTACGTAAGTACATCTATTTGAAAATTTTAAAATTTAACTTTTTAATCTTATACGATATCTTCTCATTAACTGCATTACCATTTTATATCTTGATCATCAGCTCTGCTCCAGGGAAGTCCGTTGCCACAAATCCGTCCAGCTCCGGAAGCAACAAAGGGACCAAGGGGTCTAAGTCTACTAATAAATAGTTATTTTACATTAATTTCAAGAAATGTATGGAATGTTGTTAATTAATGGAACCTTAGACTAAGAATTATGAGCGAGAGGTGATTGTGTTTTTATAAGAAGGCTAGATGGTTATAAATGTAATCTATCTTTGGCTTTGCAAATGTAACAGATTGCCGATTTATGTTGTGTATGTTATCCCCTGACAAGTTATGCAACTTTTAGGATTCGATTCCTCAGATTCAAAAACCTTTTGGAATTCCGAATGACTGCCGAAGCTGAAGCAGGAATGTGTTATTTTATAGTTAAGTGTCACATGATGCTTGTATGAAGTAAAACTGAAAACAGATTTATTTGTTAGAATATTATCATGAGTTATAATGTATGCTTTGACATTATGTTATTTATGTCTCATTTTAGGTTGCCATTAAGGTTGACTTTCTTGCATTTTTGCTGAATAATTCATCTAGCCAAACTGGAAGTTGTAGATTCCTCATATTTATCTAGTTAAGTACAATCTGTGTACAGCTTTTTTTTTTTCACTTGTATGTATTAAATCAAAGTGTGAGCTGTGTCTTCTAAGTACAACTTTCTATTTGAATCTGTATATGTAGTTAGTCCTTGCCTGAGGTATTGTTGTCGTAGTATATGCAGTTAGTCTTTAAATCTTTATCATGGTACGTCTTGAAAACTTGTAAACCAGCTATATCACACCACAATGTGTGCTGCACATTCTTAAATCTTCCCAGTGCAATTTAAGTATTTTATCATCACCTGCTTAGTAGAGTAAATAAGACTTCAAAAGTTGCAAGAACTTCCAAAAGAAACTTTGTTAGTTTCCAAGTCTTCCAAGTCATCAATTTCCACAAAGACAATAAAGAAGACTTGAGGTTTTATTTACTTCCAAAACCCAAACACTAATTTCCAACATTTTAAGTTAATAATTTCAAAAGACGACTCCAACCCACAACTTAGAACTTCTACTTTCTAAAGTTAGACCATACCATAGTACAGTTTTAAAATTCTGGAGGTACACGTAACACGCTTCCGCTGTTATTTACATAATTGTGAGAAAGTTCTCTAAATTTCCTTTTGGCTGCGGAAAAACCCCCATATCTTTTGAGCTAGAATCTTAGGAGTCGGGGGCATGAATTCGTCTACACTCTCAGCTCCTATTTCTTTAAATGCTCCTATAAGAGCCTTCATATACCCTTCCACATTGCTCCTGAACCACCGTGAACCAGCCTCCTCTCCCGAATCAATAGCACAGCCGACTTTAACGCCTTTTGTATAAGCTTTACATGTTGTCAGAATACCACGTGCGTGATCACGAAAATATCCAGTTACCAAGTCCTCAAAATGCTGCATGCAAAGAAATTAGGGATCACAAAGCCATTCATGAAGGTTTACAGGTTAAGACAAAGTTATCACATTTTTTTATGATGGCAATTTTCGACCCATTTACTTGTAATGGGTTGACTCGGTTTTTATTTTAGCTATAACGGGTCAGCTCGTACAAAAACCCAGTTTTGACCCATTTACCCAACAACCCATTATGCATTACCATTACAAAACAATGTCTCGGTACGCATTGCTATAATAATTTGTTATAAACCTCTAAAATTAATAAAATGCTACTTTGGTGCCAGAAGGGCCTATACAATCCACAATTCCACTTTGTATATTAACGATATCATGTGTAGGTAGCTATTGCAATCATACCTTGGGTGGTTTCCTCATGGTGTAAACCATAATTTTTCAAAGAGTAAACTAACGTCCGCTCACTGTATTGCAATGATTTCTTTTCTCCATGGTTGGAGCCACTAGAATCTGCATACCCGGGTTCATTGAAATAGGGTTTTTCATTCAAAATCATACCCTGTATAGCACCAAAACTTGAAGCACGGTTGAAGAACCGGGCACCCATTGCTCATTCTTACTGCTAGATGATCAACTAATTAAAGAAAACTAGGTATTTTTTTAATTGTTTTTAAGAGAATTAGCAATATCTTGGAACTATTGAACTCTTCACATAATATGTTTTAACTTTGAAATCATGTTTACATTCAAACGGAAACATTATATCCAGCACATCAAATGGCCTATTATTTACGAGTCTATGGTTTTCTTTTTACATTAACAGCTATAGTAGTATGAAGAAGTGGAATTACTTGTGGTTTGGGTTTTGTCAACCTTTTTGCGCCTGAATAGGTTGACTTAGGTTTTTTTCTTTGTTAATGGGTCACATTGGTGGCTGTTCGAACGTTGGTCAAACTGTATTTTAATGAATACAACAAAATCTTTTGACTCATGCGTTTAAGATTTCGTTGTTTATGCCCAAAAAAAAAACCTCCTCCTCCTTCCACGACCACCTTAAGTCCACACTCCCTAAGAATGATAAGCCTGCTAATGGCCGGCATGAGTTTGATTAAAGGAGCCGAGAGTTTGTTTGCTAACAACACTTTTGCCTTTTCTTTTTTCAATTCAGTAAAAGATCAACTTCTAATCAGTTTTTGTCCATTTCTGCAGGTATTAAAGTTTTGATGGCATTGGCAACACGAGAAGCCGGTCATACATTTTAAGCATGCCAATTGGAAATCATCTCACACAAGTTCTCATAATTCTTCAAGATATATATTCTGATTTTGAAGTTAGAGTGATCAAGCTATGTGTGAGGGGTTCATTATTTTCCTTTAGATGTTCCAAATTAACCACTGCATAATGAAAATGTGATTGGTCATGAATACTTGCAAGTTGGACTTTTGTTTTGAGAAGGGCGGTGTGAATATTTTTAATTGTGATTAGTCGTCATGGTAAGATTCATACTATTTAATTAATGTTTGGTTTTTTAATATGATCACGCCTGAGTAGTTACATTGAAGTACCATTCATGTAATGATGTCTTAATTAAGGGGTGGAAAAAGTAACCCATGTACAAGGAGAAACGGTCTAAATACTAATTTGGTAAACGGAGTTACGGAGAGCGAGGGCGAGTTTTAACTCGGTGATACGAGGCCTAACTGGGGTATCCGTGACCGTTGTTGATGCATTTTTATTTGTATCTAAAATTATGGTAGTCTTTCTAAATTTGCACACGTTAGGGCTTTTGTATTGTCTAAACTGGGGTATCCATGACCGTTGTTGATACATTAGGGTTCTATTGCACCCAGTTCGAGACGATGCAAGAGCGACTTGATCATGTTTCATACAAATTTACTCTGTCAAAACTTGCTAATAAACCAAAAGTTTGCTAACAGATATATGGTCATATAGTCATACGTATTAATCATCAAAGAGTTTAGATGTTATATGTTTTTTGTTTATGGCATGATATGTATATGTATTGTGTGCATCGTATCGTGGCATATGGTTAATCAGGTTATTTTATGATCCAGGAAACCAAACCTTAATACGCTTTTTGGTGCAACTTGCTGCAACATATAAGAAATTGCGAACAAATAGCGGGTAGCAAATGTGGAGCTGATGCTCTTGCTTATAACCATCATGTATTCTGTTCATCGCGATCCAGGTAGTTTCATAAAACCAAAATTGAGAGATTTTCTTTTTTACTTATTTCAGCAACAATAAAGAATATAAAAGTAACAGTCGTATAACTATTTTAGCATTTTTTTTTTCGCGCTCTGCCGAGTAGACAAGTAATCGAAGAGTGAAATATAGCACAATCGTATTTGAAGACTTTTTTCTTTTTTACTCACCCTATAATATTTTCACTAAAAGAACTTGCAAAGAAGTCAAACTCAAACAACTTACATGAGCAAATGATAGTCGAATTCTAGATGGAAGCTAACAGAGTATGTCGAAGGTTTCGATACCTCTTTCTGGGACAACGCATGGAAGGGTGATATAGCTTTCAAGTTTCTTTATCCTCGCATTAACAAGCATGAAACTTGTAAACAAATCAATGTTGCAACTAAACTGGTTCATGATAATGTGAGACTCACTTTACGTCGTTTGCCTAGAAGTGGTGCTGAGCTCGAACAATTCAACGACCTGATTAATTCATTAGTTGATCTTCAGCTCCCTAACATGCAAGATAGATGGTTTTGGTCCTTGTCAGGCTCGGGAGACTTTTCGGTTGCCTCGGTTAGGCAATTCATCGATGATCACTTGCTCCATGAGGTTTCTTCCAAATTTTGTCAGAGAAAGATTTTTCCGAACAAATTTTGTTATGAAGTTATTTTATGTTGTTTGGGTGTTTGGCACGTGTTTAGGTACACGGGCAAGGATGAGATTATTTATGTCATGGCGGGGCAAGCTTACCAAGCTTGCAGCCATGCGTACATATCCTTAAAACAAACTCAATTTGATTGTTTGTGGCTTGCGTGTTTTGTTGCACGTGTATGGGCAAACAGATAACGGGGTAAAAATAGACTTGCTCCAAAGGCATATGAAGTTATGAACTGATTTGCTAAACACACAAATAAATCTTGGATGACCCAAAACTTTTTTAATTTTTAATTTTATTATTATTATTTTTTTTTGCAAGTCAAAACTCAAATTCGAGCCTAAAATGCGTTATTTATACCATAAACGACGTGTACACTCGATGAACATTTTTGAGGTTTTGTTGTCTAATATTTCTAGACAAATTCGCGGCGGTTTTAAATCCTCGTTATACACATAAAGAGATTACAAGATATTATCACATTGCATGACAAGATAGTCCATAATTAAGATCAAACTTCAACTCAAAATTTATTGATATATTTCATATCTTTAAAAAAAAAATAAATAAATAAAATAAATAATAATAATTGAGAATAATAATGGTGATAAAGTGAGATGGGTGAAACGCATTAAATCTCATTGTACTTCTTTTTTCTTTTGAAGTGACATTGTACTTCACTTGCGGTGAATAAAAGTGGTCCCATTTTTTACGTGTCATCATTTTAAGTCATGTCTTTCATTACTTCTACTTTGATCCTTAAATCAATGTACTTTGCTTATGTCAATCACACTTGAACAATGTTTTGTCATAAGCCGGTGATTTCCACACTCTTTTGATTAATTGGGACATTTTAATTTAGACTCTATTGACACTTATATCTTCACATGATTTTTACTTATTGTCACCCTGTAAGAGTATAAATGTCAAGACACTCTAAATTAGAGTGTCCCAATCAATTTTAGAAGTGTACAAATCACCTTGCTTTCTCATATGGTACAACTTGATGCATGGATCTATTGTTGGCACTATAATTCACTTTTCATTATTACCCTTTTTTGACAATGACATTATTTTGTGTTTTCTTTCGAGTGATTTAATTCTTGTCGAATGAGATGGTTAGGGCAAGGGGTATGGTGGCTCCAGCTGTTGTGTCATCTCAGCGCCATGTCAGTTTTTTAATTTTCACATTCATACGTAAAAAATACTTCTCCCTCATCACATACCAAAACCAAGCCATTGGCATTCTTTCTCATTTTCAAATAAACAACATTTTCATTCACAAAATTAAAATTATAAATTACAATACGAGAAAGAAACAAATTATAAAATTAAATAAAGCACGAAAATCTGAAAATACAACATGAGAAATAAATTAGTTTTCTTCATGTGGTTTATCGTCGATGTCGGAGAAGCTAGCATATTCTTTGCCGGAATTCATGTTTAATTTTAAAGAATTTGTGTTGTGGTAGAGAGAAAATAGGTGATCGTATGTTTTTGATAGTTTATATTTATAGAGTATAATGTTTATGTTTAAAAAAAAAATAATAAAATTAAACACAAACTAGCCGTTACCTTCCAAACAGTCAAAAATTCAAACACAAAACAATTTTCACGCCTCGCTAGTATAATGGCTTGCGGATGGCGCAAGGCCATGGAGGTGTGGTGGCAGACGGTTGGCGACGCCAAAAGGGCTGCACGTATGAACGGTGAGGCCCTTGAGCCACCATACCCCTTACTCTTATATAAGTAAATTGTTTTACAAAACCATGTGAATTGTGTGTGGTTCACAATTTCATCTTGGTTGATAATTTGTGGTTTGGATATTTGTTTCGCGTGCTAGATTATATTTATTTTAATAATGTTGATGATTCGTAACAAAATGGATATCATTATATTGCTAACTTGTGTCTACTACGAGAACATGAGTTTCCTCTCTCTCGCCATGAGCCACAACAAATGAAATGTTGATGACTTGAAACAAGATAATCTTGACTGGTTCATAGCGGTATATGATAATAGGAACCATGTCCATTTCTATAAACTACATGTACTCAGTAAGATATAACGATGTGATCAACATGACTTTACAATTTTGAACGTACCGCACAAACAGAAAAGTCATTAGAAACAAACTATGTGACAAATTTATGGGAGGGACATAACCCTTCTTGGACTTCATGTAGCTCCGCCGGTGGAGACTGCAATAGCAGATGGTGCAAGTCGTCCCAAAGGCTCCAAAGAGATGATTAAGTTTGAGAACAACATACGCACTACGTATTAAATTGAAATAAACCTCTCTTTTAAACTTATTATTTCAAGCAATGACTAAATCATAGTGACTAAATCATCAAATAATATTATTGGCCAACGTCTAAATAAATGACATTAATTACACATTAGACGTTTCTAAATAACCAACCAAAACTTTAACTTTGGAGTTTAAATGCTACATCACAAGCTATCATTGTGTCTTTTGTCGATGCTTTCGGTGTTTGTTATTTGGCTATCAATATTCGCCATAAAATTGTTATTAGTACCTCCCGATCCACCTTATTTTGTCCTCCTCCCTCCTTGGCTCATTCTGTATAACACATTTTTTTATCAGTTTTTGTTCCGTATTTGCTGTCAGTTTAATACTTTTGTCTGTTGAATGTTATATTTCTGTTTCGTACTTTCAGGTTTATAGTTTTTTTAATATAAATAAAATTTTTAAAATAAAAAAATAAAAACAAAGAAAGAAAGGGTACATATGGCTTTTTTTTGGGTTCTTTATAACTACACCCATTTTTTATATGCAAATGCTAAAAGTTATACATCATGAATTGATGTCAAGAATCATACAAGGGTTATTGTTTTTCTTATTTTTTAAAGGGGTAAAGAAATTATGTGAAGGTCGAATATAAATGCAAAATATACATATTTAAGTGCCAGAATTTTCATCTTGAATGACCTAGTTTTCAACGTATCCGGTCATGTATTAGGCTGCCCAGTAAGGGCACTCAATCCTTCTATTTTCCCTGTCACGTCAGCTTTATCTCTCGAGCGACTTTCAGGCGATTGAGTACCCCAGTAAGGGTGACCATGATCAAACTTAAAAAAAAAAAACAGTTTTAACACAAATTAAAATTTCATTAATAATTAAAATGTTACAATACTAAATAAAAACAATAATATATTAAATATAAAAACGATACGAAATCATAAATCATAAATCCTAATCTGAATGCTCCCCGCATGCAGAATCATACGAGGGAGTTCGATAACCGGCAAATTCCTCGATGCGAGCCAAATCTTCCTGGTCTAGCAGAGCTTCCCTAACAAAGCTGGCAGTCGAAGTTGATGCACATACACCATCCTTTTCGTTCTCCCGATAGCTCCAATTGATTTTGGTGCTGATGTTGTTCGTTATCTGTTGAACACACTCCCACAACTTGTCAGCAATGTCGTTGTCTTTGCGGGCTTCATCCATCAAAAATTTGTCGATCACGGCTTTTCATTCAGGCGTAATGTCGTTGCAAGTCGTGTAGTCTGCTCTCATACGTTGCTTCTCTGCCCTGGCCTGCTCAAACAAATGGATAACGTCTATAATAGCGTTTTTTCGAGCCACATCATCTTCTTCGCATTGTTTGTTAACGCACATTTTCATATCTTCAACGGAATGGGGGAGACGGCAAGCCATAATAAATCTTGTGTTGAGAAGTACTTTGAGGTTGTATTGTGTGAAATGAGATTTGTGGATTGAAGTGTGTTTATGTTGTGTATTTATAAAGGTTCAAAATTTTATTTTTTATTTATTTTTTTAATTTATTATTATTTTTAACCGTTATGCAACGGATATACTAGATAAAGTGGAACTTTGAGTCGATCGTGTACACGACCATGTTGGTTTCAAAAGTTCACTCGATCGATTAGCCACAGATGACGATAGACACTCACTCGATCGAGTAAGTCAATCGCCTCCCATTACTGCGTCCAGCCTTATATAGAAGTTAGCTAGAGATCATGCATGTATAGTGTCTACGACGAGGTCATTAGTTTCCTCTCCCTGGCCATGAGCCACAACAAATGAAATGTTGATGACTTGAAACAAGATATTCTTGACTGGTTCGTAGCGGTATATGATAATAGGAACCATGTCCATTTCTATAAACTACATGTATTCAGTAAGATATAACGATGTGATCAACTTGACCTTACAATTTTGAACGTGTCACACAAACAGAAAAAATCATTAGAAAACACACTATGTGACAAATTTATGGGAAGGACATAACTCTTCTTGGACTTCAGGCCGGTGGAGACTGCAATAGTAGATGGTGCAAGTCGTCCCAAAGGCTCCAAAGAGATTATTAAGTTTGGGACAACATACGCTCTATGTATTAAATTGAAATAACATTTCTCTTTTAAACTTATTATTTCAAGCAATGACTAAATCATCAAATAATCTTATTGGCCAATGTCTAAATAAATGGCATTAATTATACATTAGACGTTTCAAAATAACCAACCAAAACTTTAACTTTGGAGTTTAAATGCTACATCACAAACTATCATTGTGTCTTTTGTCGATGCTTTAGGTGTTTGTTATTTGGCTATCAATATACGCCATAAAATTTTAATGGGATATGTTATTGGTACCTCCCGACTCACCTCATTTTGTCCTCCCCCCTCTTTGGCTCATTCTGTTTAAAATATAACACAGTTTTTTATTAGTTTCTGTTCCGTATTTTCTGTCAGTTTAATACTCTATCAAATTTTATATTTTCTGTTCCGTACTTTCAGATTTATAGTTTTTTTAATATAAATAAAATTTACAAAAATAAAAAAGAAAAACAAAGAAGGGGTACAAATGGCTTTTTTGGGGGGTTCTTTATAACCACACCCATTTTTTATATGCAAATGCTAGGTCAGACCAAACTGTATATCATGAATTGATGTCAAGAATCATACAAGGGTTATTGTTTTTCTTTTTTTTTAAGGCCAAATTATATAAAAAAAATAAAAAAATAATAATAATAAATTATCATACTTGTCATAATTTGCTGCGAACAATTTTTTTTGCTTTTGTGGGTAATATACTTTCAAATTCATCCTCCTCTTTAGGGTATTTTGAGAAATTTTTGGACATGTTTCCCCTCTTAGCTAACAGAAATTTTCTTTTCCCGAAAGGCAAAAATGTCACATAGTACTCTAAAAATGATGAATTTGAAATAATAGTTTTCACAAAAGCAAAAAATTTTGTTCCTTACCCACGAAAGCAAATGGCGTCAAGTATAATATCATTTGCCTTTTTTAAAGGGGTAAAGAATTTATGTGAAGGTCGAAGGTCGAGTATAAATGCAAAATATATATATTTAAGTGACAGAAATTCATCTTGAATGACCTAGTTTTCAGCGTATCCAGTCATGTATATAGTAAAAAAAGAAAAAGATAATTAAATATGATAGTAATAATAGTTTAATAATTGAGTTATGTTATAAATGATAATGATTTTTTATAATGATTTGTCTATGGTGGGGTGGCTCTCCTAAATTAATGGGGTAAAAACCCACAATGCCTATATATAAGTTAGCTAGAGATCATGCGTGTATAGACCAATGTGAGATATAGTTTTTAGTATATGTATCAAACTATCAATATAACAATATACGTGGGCCAAATTAAATGTGCACAACAAACAACATAACATTAAAGAAAAGTTTCCAGAGTATTAAACAAGTACCCAAAAGAAAAAATGCAAGAAATGGAAAGAAGATTAAAGCTTGTACCTATTCAATTCAATTTAGTTGGCAGTTGGCTTGCCATCATAATGATCTATGCTACCTAGTCACTGCATTAATGGTTATCAGATAGAGAAGCCGTTTTTGCATACGGTACAACATATTCAAAACTCATCTTCGTAATACCCGCTGCAATATATGTAAGTAGTAATAGGATAGCATACTTTCTATTTATTAATGTACATTTATTTAATGGTTCCTTTATTTTACTATAAATTCTTGCGAATGAGTGAGGAGTACGTCAATGGACCATGATCAGTTTAGAAAGATTTTCACTTGCTACAAAGTTATGTTTAGTTAACAACTTCATCTTACTCTTAAAAATGTACATATGTTATGTGGGTAGACAGATAGGTTACCAAACTTTCCAACTTTATTCGCCTAAGTTATCAAACTTTTTTTATGTGCAAATAGGGTATTGGACTACATGGAGTTGACATTCAGGTTACTGAATTTGTAAAATGAGACATTTAGGTTACTTAACTTACCTAAAAAATGCATTTTGGTTACTTTGATTACACTGAAAAAGGGTTTTATATCAGACAGGTTACCCAACTTTTCCACTTTGTTCGCCTAAGTTACCAAACTTTCATTTTGTTCACTTCGGTTACTGAACTTTAGTTAAGCATTTAACCTTCATTTTTCAGTGTAATTAAAGTAACCCAAATGCATTTTTTTAGGTAAGTTAAGTAACCCAAATGCATTTTTTTAGGTAAGTTAAGTAACCTAAATGTCTCATTTTACAAATTCAGTAACCTGAATGTCAACTCCGTGTAGTCCAATACCCTGTTTGCACACAAAAAAAGTTTGGTAACTTAGGCGAATAAAGTTGGAAAGTTGGGTAACCTATCTGTCTATAAACCCCACTGAAAAATGGAGGTTGAATGCTTAACTAAAGTTCAGTAACCTAAGTGAACAAAATGAAAGTTTGGTAACTTAAGCGAACAAAGTAGAAAAGTTGGGTAACCTGTTTGATATAAAACCCTATGTTATGTTATGTGTTCTGTTGCTTCTTTATTAAAGAATATACTTCTTACAAGTATGGTGAACTTATGAATAAGGAGGTGTTTGTTTTTTTTTAAATGTCTTAACTGGCTCTTAATGAGCCAAACCTCTTAATCGGTTAGACATTTTGAGCGGTCAGATCGTTTTTTTTTTCTTTTTCTTTTCAGACGCGGTCAAATGCAATAACCTCTTAATGGTCTAAACTTAGGAGGGGTATCTTAATGGCTCTTAATGACTCTTGTTGACAAAAAAAAAAAAAAAAAAAAAACTATTCACTCTCCCATTTCCATCCAATCTCTTCAAAACCTAATCACTAAACTGCCTCTCCCCATCTCCGACCACAACCATGGCTGGCCGCCCTTCTCTGACCACGAGAAGCCACAAGACGCACCTGCAGCCGCTACTTCATTCATCAGGTCCTATCACATTTTCAACAGATCAGTTGTTGAATGTTGTGGCTTGAAAATCGCAGCTTTTGTTGAAGGAACATAATAAAGCTCAAGTTAAGCTAGTGTTGTAGCAAAGAGAATAAGTAATGATAAGATGGTAAAGTTTCCTGATATGTAGACTGTAGTAACTGTTTTGTAAACCATGAAGCATCAAAAAAGTATAATGAATGAATAAAATGTATGTATCATGCCTCGTGGAACTCGTGTTCTGAGTTTGGATTTAGACGATGTATCAACTTGTCTCATATTTTTCTAAATTTGCTTCCTATTAGTGTACCAATTTTGTCTTTAATGTTCAGATGTGTTTAAGTTTTGTAAGACTGAAACTGCTGTACATCTACAACATTCAGACGTTTCTTTAAAAAAAAAAACAAAAAGTCTTGGTAAATTTAAATTCAGACATTTACGTCTCAGATTCAGATTCAGATTCAGATTCAGATGTGCGGTTCGTATTCAGATTTAGAGCCTCTTAAAAACAAACACCACCTAACTGTACATGTAACGGATGAATCACCCGCTAGACCCTTGATATAGCTAAAAGAAAATGAAGATAAGCACATAAATAAGCAATCCAAGTGTCCTGTCAAACACACACAATAAGTATTAAGCCATTCAAATAAGCTTAAGCAAACACCTCGAAACAAGTCTGTCCAATATAAAAGGGAGGTGATTTGCACACTCTCAAAAGTGATTGGGACACTCACATTTTGAGTGTTTGGACTTTTATACCCTCACATATTTTTAGTTATGTTTATCCTGTAATGGTATAAGTGTTCAAATACTCAAAATTTGAGTGTCCCAATCATTTTTGAGAGTGTGCAAATCACCTCCCAAAAATAAAAAGTGTTTCTTATTGTTAAAATAAGCTTTACCCAAAAGGTTGTGTGGTAAATTGGTAATTGTACAACACCAACACTACTATCGCATTTAATGTATGTAACGGCTGTCCTACAAAAGATAGAACCACAAGTTACAGACATAAAATACCATAAGACATTTTTTTTACACAATTGGGTCAAACAAATGTAGTCATTGCTTCTTAAGATTTAGCATAATTATCTTCTCAAGTGACATACAACCTTACAATAAAACTCAACATCTAGAATTAACTTTAAAGAGAACGATTAAACATTGAGAGAAAAACATGAAACTAAAATTGAATTAACCAGAAATCATACCATGTAACAACTTCTCTCTAAGGGCATTAAAAAAAACATCTTTCACACACTCCATTGTCCATAATCACTTACTAGTATATGCATAAACGGAACGAGAAAAAAAAAAAAAAAAAAAGCTAATCAGGTCAATAAAAGAAATCAAATCTAAATAATTACATTTAAGTTATCAAAATAAGAATGAAACTTTTAATGATAAACAACAATGTTGAAGTGGTTTCCGTATCATTTATCAAAAGAAGGCGATATGTGTTGTTCAAGTAATCCACATATCTATGATAAAATTCACCCCTAGCTTATTGTGTGCCACGCATGAACCACCCCCATCATCTTCGTCGCTACATCCGCATAGTTGTTGATTTTTGATGGTGTTAAATATATGAAGATGGATGTGCATGTTTTGTGTAGTGATTGTGTTAAGGTTCAATTCTCATTTATAAAGATGATTTTTAACATGTGTTGCACTCTACCATCCAAAAATTTATGACATCATAAACTCAAATAGTTTATTCAAGTGACCAATAGAAGATTAACAAATTTGGAAAAAGGTTGAAAACATTAATTCTTCAAAAATTCTATTTTAACAGTATAGTTAGATATACTTATACGTCCACTTTGTCTTTAAACATTGATATTCCATCCGTTTCAAAATTATTGTTTATATTTCTATTTTAGGAAATCTTAAAGGAGATTGTACATTTTCTACTAGTATTTTAAGTAATAAATAAAGAATTTAGTGGGGGAATATTTTATTTAAATAGTTGAAATTTGTAATGGCCATAATTTTACTAAACATTGTAATTTTTGTTGACAATAATTTTGAAACAGAAGGAGCATATTACAAGTAAATGCATGCTCATTATAGATCCGCGGATAAAGATCTTTTCATGTTCAAATAAACATGAGAAGTCATGTTACGCTTTCTTATAGTTAAAATACTATTTTATTTCAATTTAAATGTAGAATCATCCTTATCTTATATCCGCTATTTAATTGTACCACCAACCCTGTACCACGCATTAGTCCTACCACATTATTGTACCTAGCTACCACACAGTCTCTTTTTTCTCTTTTATGTACCCGTCAACATTTGAGCTCAAATGATACAACAATATCCTTAAAAGATGAATGGCTAATCCTGGTACTGGTTCTCGTCGTCATGCTGGTTCTAGCGATTGATCTGGTACGAACGATTTGGAACGCCGAACGCGGGATGATCACCGTTTCCTGTGACTTTGCCTCCAACCCATTTGCTGGTACTTATTTATACTAATCGTTCAATAATCTCTTAGTGTTATGTTAAATTTTACCTGATAACTACAATATCAATTTCGTTTGTACAATAATGTTCTTCTTACATAGTTAGATTATCTATCATAAAAAATAAGCATCTCTTCTTTTTGCAGATGTTTTACGACCATGGTTCCCCTATTTAAATCAAGTGTCTTCCCCTGTTTAAAAGGTATTTCTAGTAAACAACGTAACTGAGATGTTATGCATTTGTTTATTTGAACTTAAGAGAGTGTCTTGATTACCCCAAATGTAGAACCCAAAAAGAACTTTTGTCTACTGAGATTTTTTTTAATGACAATAGAGATTATAGATAAGGAGTTCGGGGATTTAAATGCTTTATAGAGACGTGATGTGTATGTATGTTGAGGTGTTTATGACTTTATTCCCAATGTGGTTTGATTTTATATAAATGTTTTTTTTTTTTTTTCATGCTAGGTGCAACATTTCTATCTAATACAACATCCTTTCTGCACACCGCAAACAAAGTTAGATTTTATTGCTGCTTGTAATGGGGCCTGGCATGATATTCGTGACTTCGAGGATGCACCACCCACTATTGAACCAGCTCTTAAAAAGGCCAAGAGGGGAGACATAGATGGAGTCGAGTTTCAATTTTCTAAGCTTGATTCGTCTTTTTAGATTGATTTTTATGACGGAATTGTTAATTTTCATGAAAACGAGCTTGGAACTCGGAAATTTGATATGATTCAAATTCAAATGAGGGATTATAATATTTGGGCTAAGAATATGAAAAGAAACAGGATTTGAAGTTTTCAAGATTCCTTGAGTGTCTCGGTCCTCCCGTATGCAAACCTTATGATACTTTTCTTGATGAAGATGATTATACATAGTAGAATTTTCAATTTAATGAGAATCTTCGTAATGAATATACGTATGTAGTGCAATTTCAGGACTATTTTGACCAATTAGACTACGAGAAGAAAAACCTATTCCCATGATTGCCAAAGGATCCTCTTATTGTCTCAACCTTGGTTCCCCTATTTAAATGAAGTGTCTTCTCTCTAGAAGAGCACGATGTTTTACAACCATGGTTCCCCTGTTTAAATCAAGTGTCTTCTCTCAAGAAGAGCACGATATTTTACAATCATGGTCGTGCCCGTATTACAAGGTCACTGGGGGTTATAGCTTCATTCTAGAACACATTGGCAATTGCGTAAGTACATATAGGCGCTTATTTGAAAATTTTAAAATTTAACTTTTTAATCTTATACGATATCTTCTCATTAACTGCATTCCCATTTTATATCTTGATCATAGCCAAACCGCCATCCGCCTCCGCAAGGCGAAACCAGCAAAGGTCACATCCAGTAGAGTCTGCTCCAGCGAAGTCCGTCGCCACAAATCCACGTAGCTGGAAGCAGCAAGGGAACCAAGGGATCTAAGTCTACTAATAAATAGTTATTTTACATTAATTTCAAGAAATGTATGGAATGTTGTTAATTAATGGAACCTTAGACTAAGAATTATGAGCTTAAGTTGCTGATGATGTTGTTATTTGGAGTTATTTATGGATAAATAATGGATTTTGTATGTGTGGACGATGTTTGTCTTGAAAAGGTTTTTGGTGGCTGAAAAGAGGATGGACCGTTGCGAAGGTGGATCTTGGTCAAGAATATTTTGACCACCAGTGTAATGACTAGTTTCTGGTTCAAGAAACGGGTACCTTGTGGCGACTTGATCAGTAGCAGTGGCTTCAGGAACAAAAGAGTTACAGTGATCAGAGTATGGGATTGTATTAAGCGTCGAAAAGGGAAAGACTTTTGGAATGAAAACAATGAAGAAGATCATGGCTGCAATGAGAAATTTTTGATGGTTGACTTGGTTTGTTTATGAAAAAGTAGTGTCAGGATACTATGTTATTATCGAGCTGATTAGTCAATTGTATTGTGGGTATATAATATACGTTTGTCACCTTCCAATAAATTGATATGATTTTTTCGTAAGTACACTTATAAGTGTGCCACCCCAACAAGGTTGTAAAATTGCCCATTTTAGGCAGGTTTACTCTGTCTATGAAGAATCCAAGATGCTACAGTAGTATTTACAAACTTTGGGAGACAGATGTTGCACACAAGCTTGTGTGTAACCAGTGTAAGCGATAGGTGATTGCGTTTTAATAAGAAGGCTAGATGGTTATAAATGTAATCTATCTTTGGCTTTGCAAATGTAACAGATTGCCGATTGATGCTGTGTATGTTATCCCCTGAAAAGTTATGCAACTTTTAGGATTCGATTCCTGAGATTCATAAACCTTTTGGAATTCCGAATGACTGCCGAAGCTGAAGCAGGAATGTGTTATTTTATAGTTAAGTGTCACATGATGCTTGTATGAATTAAAACTGAAAACAGATTTATTTGTTAGAATATTATCATGAGTTATAATGTATGCTTTGACATTATGTTATTTATGTCTCATTTTAGGTTGCCATTAAGGTTGACTTTCTTGCATTTTTCTGAATAATTCATCTAGCCAAACTGGAAGTTGTAGATTCCTCAACTTTATCTATTTAAGTACAATCTGTGTACAACTTTTTTTTTTTTTCACTTGTATGTATTAAATCAAAGTGTGAGATGTGTCTTCTAAGTACAACTTTCTATTTGAATCTGTATATGTAGTTAGTCCTTGCCTGAGGTATTGTTGTCGTAGTATATGCAGTTAGTCTTTAAATCTTTATCATGGTACGTCTTGAAAACTTGTAAACCAGCTATATCACACCACAATGTGTGCTGCACATTCTTAAATCATCCCAGTGCAATTTAAGTATTTTATCATCACCTGCTTAGTAGAGTAAATAAGACTTCAAAAGTTGCAAGAACTTCCAAAAGAAACTTTGTTAGTTTCCAAGTCTTCCAAGTCATCAATTTCCACAAAGACAATAAAGCAAGAGTGCAAGACTTGAGGTTTTATTGACTTCCAAAACCCAAACACTAATTTCCAACATTTTAATTTAATAATTTCAAAAGACGACTCCAACCCACAACTTAGAACTTCTACTTTCTAAAGTTAGACCATACCATAGTACAGTTTTAAAATTCTAGAGGTACACGTAACACGTTTCCGCTGTTATTTACATAATTGTGAGAAAATTTTCTAAATTTCCTTTTGGCTGCGCAAAAACCCCCATATCTTTTGAGCTAGACTCTCAGGAGTCGGGGACATGAATTCGTCTACACTCTCAGCTCCTATTTCTTTAAATGCTCCTATAAGAGCCTTCATATACCCTTCCACATTGCTCCTGAACCACCGTGAACCAGCCTCCTCACCTGAATCAATAGCACAGCCGACTTTAACGCCTTTTGTATAAGCTTTACATGTTGTCAGAATACCACATACGTGATCACGAAAATATCCAATTACCAAGTCCTCAAAATGCTGCATGCAAGGAAATTAGGGATCACAAAGCCATTCATGAAGGTTTATTCTCCTCCCACGACCACCTTAATTCCACACTCCCTAAGAATGATAAGCCTGCTAATGGCCGACATGAGTTTGATGAAAGGAGCCGAGAGGTTGTTTGCTAACAACACTTTTGTCTTTTTTTTTTTTTTTTTACAATTCAGTAAAAGATCAACTTCTAATCATTTTTTGTCCATTTCTGCAGGTATTAAACTTTTGATGGCATTGGCAACACTAGAAGCCGGTCATACATTTTAAGCATGCCAATTGGAAATCATCTCACACAAGTTCTCATAATTCTTCAAGATATAAATTCTGATTTTGAAGTTAGAGTGATCAAGCTATGTGTGAGGGGTTCATTATTTTCCTTTAGATGTTCCAAATTAACCACTGCATAATGAAAATGTGATTGGTCATGAATACTTGCAAGTTGGACTTTTGTTTTGAGAAGGGCGGTGTGAATATTTTTAATTGTGATTAGTCGTCATGGTAAGATTCATACTATTTAATTAATGTTTGGTTTTTTAATATGATCACGCCTGAGTAGTTACATTGAAGTACCATTCATGTAATGATGTCTTAATTAAGGGGTGGAAAAAGCAACCCATGTACAAGGAGAAACGGTCTAAATACTAATTTGGTAGCGTTCTACGGAGAGCGAGAGTTTTAACTCGGTGATACGAGGCCTAACTGGGGTATCCGTGACCGTTGTTGATGCATTTTTATTTGTATCTAAAATTATGGTAGTCTTTCTAAATTTGCACACGTTAGGGCTTTTGTATTGTCTAAACTGGGGTATCCATGACCGTTGTTGATACATTAGGGTTCTATTGCACCCAGTTCGAGACGATGCAAGAGCGACTTGATCATGTTTCATACAAATTTACTCTGTCAAAACTTGCTAATAAACCAAAAGTTTGCTAACAGATATATGGTCATATAGTCATACGTATTAATCATCAAAGAGTTTAGATGTTATATGTTTTTTGTTTATGGCATGATATGTATATGTATTGTGTGCATCGTATCGTGGCATATGGTTAATCAGGTTATTTTATGATCCAGGAAACCAAACCTTAATACGCTTTTTGGTGCAACTTGCTGCAACATATAAGAAATTGCGAACAAATAGCGGGTAGCGAATGTGGAGCTGATGCTCTTGCTTATAACCATCATGTATTCTGTTCATCGCGATCCAGGTAGTTTCATAAAACCAAAATTGAGAGATTTTCTTTTTTACTTATTTCAGCAACAATAAAGAATATAAAAGTAACAGTCGTATAACTATTTTAGCATTTTTTTTAGCTCTGCCGAGTAGACAAGTAATCGAAGAGTGAAATATAGCACAATCGTATTTGAAGACTTTTTCTTTTTACTCACCCTATAATATTTTCACTAAAAGAACTTGCAAAGAAGTCAAACTCAAACAACTTACATGAGCAAATGATAGTCGAATTCTAGATGGAAGCTAACAGAGTATGTCGAAGGTTTCGATACCTCTTTCTGGGACAACGCATGGAAGGGTGATATAGCTTTCAAGTTTCTTTATCCTCGCATTAACAAGCATGAAACTTGTAAACAAATCAATGTTGCAACTAAACTGGTTCATGATAATGTGAGACTCACTTTACGTCGTTTGCCTAGAAGTGGTGCTGAGCTCGAACAATTCAACGACCTGATTAATTCATTAGTTGATCTTCAGCTCCCTAACATGCAAGATAGATGGTTTTGGTCCTTGTCAGGCTCGGGAGACTTTTCGGTTGCCTCGGTTAGGCAATTCATCGATGATCACTTGCTCCATGAGGTTTCTTCCAAATTTTGTCAGAGAAAGATTTTTCCGAACAAATTTTGTTATGAAGTTATTTTATGTTGTTTGGGTGTTTGGCACGTGTTTAGGTACACGGGCAAGGATGAGATTATTTATGTCATGGCGGGGCAAGCTTACCAAGCTTGCAGCCATGCGTACATATCCTTAAAACAAACTCAATTTGATTGTTTGTGGCTTGCGTGTTTTGTTGCACGTGTATGGGCAAACAGATAACGGGGTAAAAATAGACTTGCTCCAAAGGCATATGAAGTTATGAACTGATTTGCTAAACACACAAATAAATCTTGGATGACCCAAAACTTTTTTAATTTTTAATTTTATTATTATTATTTTTTTTTGCAAGTCAAAACTCAAATTCGAGCCTAAAATGCGTTATTTATACCATCAAGCGTGTGCACTCGATGAAACATTTTTGAGGTTTTGTTGTCTAATATTTCTAGACAAATTCGCGGCGGTTTTAAATCCTCGTTATACACATAAAGAGATTACAAGATATTATCACATTGCATGACAAGATAGTCCATAATTAAGATCAAACTTCAACTCAAAATTTATTGATATATTTCATATCTTTAAAAAAAAAATAAATAAATAAAATAAATAATAATAATTGAGAATAATAATGGTGATAAAGTGAGATGGGTGAAACGCATTAAATCTCATTGTCTTCTTTTTCTTTGAAGTGACATTGTACTTCACTTGCGGTGAATAAAAGTGGTCCCATTTTTTACGTGTCATCATTTTAAGTCATGTCTTTCATTACTTCTACTTTGATCCTTAAATCAATGTACTTTGCTTATGTCAATCACACTTGAACAATGTTTTGTCATAAGCCGGTGATTTCCACACTCTTTTGATTAATTGGGACATTTTAATTTAGACTCTATTGACACTTATATCTTCACATGATTTTTACTTATTGTCACCCTGTAAGAGTATAAATGTCAAGACACTCTAAATTAGAGTGTCGTCCAATTTAGAAGTGTCAAATCACCTTGCTTTCTCATATGGTACAACTTGATGCATGGATCTATTGTTGGCACTATAATTCACTTTTCATTATTACCCTTTTTTGACAATGACATAATTTTGTGTGTTTCTTTCGAGTGATTTAATTCTTGTCGAATGAGATGGTTAGGGCAAGGGGTATGGTGGCTCCAAATTTGTTGTGTCAATACCATGTCAGTTTTTAATTTTCACATTCATACGTAAAAATACTTCTCCTCCATCACATACCCAAAGCCATTGGCATTCTTTCTCATTTTCAAATAAACAACATTTTCATTCACAAAATTAAAATTATAAATTACAATCGAGAAAAAACAAATTATAAAATTAAATAAAGCACGAAAATCTGAAAATACAACACGAGAAATAAATTAGTTTTCTTCATCTGGTTCATCGTCGATGTCGGAGAAGGTAGCATATTCTTAATCGGAATTCATGTTTGGTTTTTAAGAATTTGTGTTGTGGTAGAGAGAAAATAGGTGATTGTTTTTGATAGTGTATATTTATAGAGTATAATGTTTATGTTTAAAAAAATAATAATAAAATTAAACACAAACTAGCCGTTACCTTCCAAACAGTCAAAAATTCAAACACAAAACCATTTTCAAGCCTCGCTAGTATAATGGCTGCGGATGGCGCAAGGCCATGGAGGTGTGGTGGCGGAGGTTGGCGGCAAAAAGGGTCTGCATATGAACGGTGAGGCCCTTGAGCCACCATACCCCTTACTCTTATATAAGTAAATTGTTTTACAAAACCATGTGAATTGTGTGTGGTTCACAATTTCATCTTGGTTGATAATTTGTGGTTTGGATATTTGTTTCGCGTGCTAGATTATATTTATTTTAATAATGTTGATGATTCGTAACAAAATGGATATCATTATATTGCTAACTTGTGTCTACTACGAGAACATGAGTTTCCTCTCTCTCGCCATGAGCCACAACAAATGAAATGTTGATGACTTGAAACAAGATAATCTTGACTGGTTCATAGCGGTATATGATAATAGGAACCATGTCCATTTCTATAAACTACATGTACTCAGTAAGATATAACTATGTGATCAGCGTGACTTTACAATTTTGAACGTACCGCACAAACAGAAAAGTCATTAGAAACAAACTATGTGACAAATTTATGGGAGGGACATAACCCTTCTTGGACTTCATGTAGCTCCGCCGGTGGAGACATGCAGATGGTGCAAGTCGTCCCAAAGGCTCCAAAGAGATGATTAAGTTTGAGAACAACATACGCTCTACGTATTAAATTGAAATAAACCTCTCTTTTAAACTTATTATTTCAAGCAATGACTAAATCATAGTGACTAAATCATCAAATAATATTATTGGCCAACGTCTAAATAAATGACATTAATTACACATTAGACGTTTCTAAATAACCAACCAAAACTTTAACTTTGGAGTTTAAATGCTACATCACAAGCTATCATTGTGTCTTTTGTCGATGCTTTCGGTGTTTGTTATTTGGCTATCAATATTCGCCATAAAATTGTTATTAGTACCTCCCGATCCACCTTATTTTGTCCTCCTCCCTCCTTGGCTCATTTTGTATAACACATTTTTTATCAGTTTTTGTTCCGTATTTCTTTCGCTTTAATACTTTTTTCTTGAATGTTATATTTACATTTCGTACTTTCGGTTTATAGTTTTTAATATAAATAAAATTTTTAAAATAAAAAATAAAAACAAAGAAAGAAAGGGTACAGATGGCTTTTTTTTGGGTTCTTTATAACTACACCCATTTTTTATATGCAAATGCTAAAGTTATAGACATCATACAGATTGATGTCAAGAATCATACAAGGGTTATTGTTTTTCTTATTTTTTAAAGGGGTAAAGAAATTATGTGAAGGTCGAATATAAATGCAAAATATACATATTTAAGTGCAAATTTTCATCTTGAATGACCTAGTTTTCAACGTATCCGGTCATGTATTAGGGTACAGTAAGGGCACTCAATCCTTCTATTTTCCACTTCACGTCGGCTTTATCTCTCGGCGACTTTGGCGATTGAGTACCCCAAGGGCGACCATGATCAAACTTAAAAAAAAAGTTTTAACACAAATTAAAATTTCATTAATAATTAAAATGTTACAATACTAAATAAAAACAATAATATATTAAATATAAAAACGATACGAAATCATAAATAATAAATCCTAATCTGAATCCCCATGCGAGAAATCATACGAGGAGTTCGATAACCTAGGCAAATTCCTCGATCGAGCCAAATCTTCTGGTCTAGCGAGCTTCCCTAACAAAGCCGGCGTCGAAGTTGATGCACATACACCATCCTTTTCGTTCTCCGATAGCTCCAATTGATTTTGGTGCGATGTTGTTCGTTATCATTGAACACACTCCCACAACTTGTCAGCAATGTCGTTGTCTTTGCGGGCTTCATCCATCAAAAATTTGTCGATCACGGCTTTTCATTGGCGTAATGTCGCTGCAAGTCGTGTAGTGCGCTCTCACGTTGCTTCTCCTTGGCCTGCTCAAACAAATGGATAACGTCTATAATAGCGTTTTTGGAGCATCAATCTTCTTCGCATTGTTTGTTAGCACATTTTCATATCTTCAACGGAATGGGGAGGCGGCAAATATATCTTGTGTTGAGAAGTAGTTTGAGGTTGAATTGTGTGAAATGAGATTTGTGGATTGAAGTGTGTTTATGTTGTGTATATATAAAGGTTCAATTTTTTATTTATTTTTTTAATTTATTATTATTTTTAACCGTTATGCAACGGATATACTAGATAAAGTGGAACTTTGAGTCGATCGTGTACACGACCATGTTGGTTTCAAAAGTTCACTCGATCGATTAGCCACAGATGACGATAGACACTCACTCGATCGAGTAAGTCAATGCCTCCCATTCTGCGTCGGCCTTATATAGAAGTTAGCTAGAGATCATGCATGTATAGTGTCTACGACGAGGTCATTAGTTTCCTCTCCTCGGCCATGAGCCACAACAAATGAAATGTTGATGACTTGAAACAAGATATTCTTGGTGGTTCAAAGGCGGTATATGATAATAGGAACCATGTCCATTTCTATAAACTACATGTATTCAGTAAGATATAACGATGTGATCAACTTGACCTTACAATTTTGAACGTGTCACACAAACAGAAAAAATCATTAGAAAACACACTATGTGACAAATTTATGGGAAGGACATAACTCTTCTTGGACTTGGTAGGTGGAGCGCAATAGTAGATGGTGCAAGTCGTCCCAAAGGCTCCAAAGAGATTATTAAGTTTGGGACAACATAATGTATTAAATTGAAATAAAATTTCTCTTTTAAACTTATTATTTCAAGCAATGACTAAATCATCAAATAATCTTATTGGCCAATGTCTAAATAAATGGCATTAATTATACATTAGACGTTTCAAAATAACCAACCAAAACTTTAACTTTGGAGTTTAAATGCTACATCACAAACTATCATTGTGTCTTTTGTCGATGCTTTAGGTGTTTGTTATTTGGCTATCAATATACGCCATAAAATTTTAATGGGATATGTTATTGGTACCTCCCGCTCTCATTTTGTCCTCCCTCTTTGGCTCATTCTGTTTACAATATAACACGCTTTTTATTAGTTTCGTTCCGTATTTTTCGTCGGTTTAATACTCTATCAAACTTTATATTTTTTACATTCCGTACTGATTTATAGTTTTTAATATAAATAAAATTTACAAAAATAAAAAAGAAAAACAAAGAAGGGGTACAAATGGCTTTTTTGGGGGGTTCTTTATAACCACACCCATTTTTTATATGCAAATGCTAGGTCAGACCAAACTCTATATCATGAATTGATGTCAAGAATCATACAAGGGTTATTGTTTTTCTTTTTTTTTAAGGCCAAATTATATAAAAAAAATAAAAAAATAATAATAATAAATTATCATACTTGTCATAATTTCTTTGCTGAACAATTTTTTTTTCTTTTGTGGGTAATATACTTTCAAATTCATCCTCCTCTTTAGGGTATTTTGAGAAATTTTTGGACATGTTTCCCCTCTTAGCTAACAGAAATTTTCTTTTCGAGAAAGAACAAAATGTCACATAGTACTCTAAAATGATGAATTTGAAATAATAGTTTTCACAAAGCAAAAAAAATTTTGTTCCTTACCAGCCAAAGCAAATCAAGTATAATATCATTTGCCTTTTTTAAAGGGGTAAAGAATTTATGTGAAGGTCGAAGGTCGAGTATAAATGCAAAATATATATATTTAAGTGACAGAAATTCATCTTGAATGACCTAGTTTTCAGCGTATCCAGTCATGTATATAGTAAAAAAAGAAAAAGATAATTAAATATGATAGTAATAATTGTTTAATAATTGAGTTATGTTATAAATGATAATGATTTTTTATAATGATTTGTCTATGGTGGGGTGGCTCTCCTAAATTAATGGGGTAAAAACCCACAATGCCTATATATAAGTTAGCTAGAGATCATGCGTGTATAGACCAATGTGAGATATAGTTTTTAGTATATGTATCAAACTATCAATATAACAATATACGTGGGCCAAATTAAATGTGCACAACAAACAACATAACATTAAAGAAAAGTTTCCAGAGTATTAAACAAGTACCCAAAAGAAAAAATGCAAGAAATGGAAAGAAGATTAAAGCTTGTACCTATTCAATTCAATTTAGTTGGCAGTTGGCTTGCCATCATAATGATCTATGCTAGCTAGTCACTGCATTAATGGTTATCAGATAGAGAAGCCATTTTTGCATACGGTACAACATATTCAAAACTCATCTTCGTAATACCCGCTGCAATATATGTAAGTAGTAATAGGATAGCATACTTTCTATTTATTAATGTACATTTATTTAATGGTTCCTTTATTTTACTATAAATTCTTGCGAATGAGTGAGGAGTACGTCAATGGACCATGATCAGTTTAGAAAGATTTTCACTTGCTACAAAGTTATGTTTAGTTAACAACTTCATCTTACTCTTAAAAATGTACATATGTTATGTGGGTAGACAGATAGGTTACCTAACTTTCCAACTTTATTCGCCTAAGTTATCAAACTTTTTTTATGTGCAAATAGGGTATTGGACTACATGGAGTTGACATTCAGTTCTTGAATGTAAATGAGACATTTAGGTTACTTAACTTACCTAAAAATGCATTTTGGTTACTTTGATTACGAAAAGGGTTTTATATCGAGCCGGGTTACTTACTTTTCACTGTTAGCCTAAGTTACCAAACTTTCATTTGTTCACAGTTCTTGCTTTAGTTAACCGTTTAGCGTTTAACCTTCATTTTTATTAATGGTAAAGTAACCCAAATGCATAAGTTAAGTAACCTAAATGTCTCATTTTACAAATTGATAACACTCCGTCGTCAATACCTGTTCACACAAAAGTAACTTAGGAGAATAAAGTGGAATTGCCTATCTGTCTATATTGAAAAATGGAGGTTGAATGCTTAACTAAAGTTCAGTAACCTAAGTGAACAAAATGAAAGTTTGGTAACTTAAGCGAACAAAGTAGAAAAGTTGGGGTAGCTTCGTTTGATATAAAACCCTATGTTATGTTATGTGTTACTTTGCTTCTTTATTAAAGAATATACTTCTTACAAGTATGGTGAACTTATGAATAAGGAGGTGTTTGTTTTTAAATGTGTGGCTCTTAATGAGCCAAACCTCTCGGTTAGACATTTTGGCGGTCGGATCGTTTTTCTTTTCTTTTCAGACGCGGTCAAATGCAATAACCTCTTAACGGTCTAAACTTAGGAGGGGTATCTTAATGGCTCTTAATGACTCTTGTTGACACAAAACATAAAAAAAAAAAAAAAAAAAAAAAAAACTATTCACTCTCCCATTTCCATCCAATCTCTTCAAAACCTAATCACTAAACTGCCTCTCCCCATCTCCGACCACAACCATGGCTGGCCGCCCTTCTCTGACCACGAGAAGCCACAAGACGCACCTGCAGCCGCTACTTCATTCATCAGGTCCTATCACATTTTCAACATAATAAAACTTCAGTTTCAAATGTTGAAATGTCAATTTCAGCTCTTTTAGTATAGTTGTCGCACATGCATTGTGTATGGATCAGTTGTTGAATGTTGTGGCTTGAAAATCGCAGCTTTTGTTGAAGGAACATAATAAAGCTCAAGTTAAGCTAGTGTTGTAGCAAAGAGAATAAGTAATGATAAGATGGTAAAGTTTCCTGATATGTAGACTGTAGTAACTGTTTTGTAAACCATGAAGCATCAAAAAAGTATAATGAATGAATAAAATGTATGTATCATGCCTCGTGGAACTCGTGTTCTGAGTTTGGATTTAGACGATGTATCAACTTGTCTCATATTTTTCTAAATTTGCTTCCTATTAGTGTACCAATTTTGTCTTTAATGTTCAGATGTGTTTAAGTTTTGTAAGACTGGCTAACGTACATCTACAACATTGAGACGTTTCTTTAAAAAAAACAAAAGTCTTGGTAAATTTAAATTGGACATTTACGTCTGGATTCGTTCAGATTCAGATTCGGATGTGCGGTTCGTATTCAGTTTAGAGCCTCTTAAAAACAAACACCACCTAACGTACATGTGCGGATGAATCACCCGCTAGACCCTTGATATAGCTAAAAGAAAATGAAGATAAGCACATAAATAAGCAATCCAAGTGTCCTGTCAAACACACACAATAAGTATTAAGCCATTCAAATAAGCTTAAGCAAACACCTCGAAACAAGTCTCATCCAATATAAAAGGAGGTGATTTACACACTTCTCTGATGGGGACACTCACATTTTGAGTGTTTGACTTTATACCCTCACATATTTTTAGTTATGTTTATCTGTAATGGTATAAGTGTTCAAATACTCAAAAATTTGAATGTCAAATCTGCCTCTAAAATAAAAAGTGTTTCTTATTGTTAAAATAAGCTTTACCCAAAAGGTTGTGTGGTAAATTGGTAATTGTACAACACCAACACTACTATCGCATTTAATGTATGTAACGGCTGTCCTACAAAAGATAGAACCACAATTCTGAGACATAAAATACCATAAGACATTTTTTTTACACAATTGGGTCAAACAAATGTAGTCATTGCTTCTTAAGATTTAGCATAATTATCTTCTCAAGTGACATATAACCTTACAATAAAACTCAACATCTAGAATTAACTTTAAAGAGAACGATTAAACATTGAGAGAAAAACATGAAACTAAAATTGAATTAACCAGAAATCATACCATGTAACAACTTGTCTCTAAGGGCATTAAAAAAAACATCTTTCACACACTCCATTGTCCATAATCACTTACTAGTATATGCATAAACGGAACGAGAAAAAAAAAAAAAAAAAAAGCTAATCAGGTCAATAAAAGAAATCAAATCTAAATAATTACATTTAAGTTATCAAAATAAGAATGAAACTTTTAATGATAAACAACAATGTTGAAGTGGTTGCCGTATCATTTATCAAAAGAAGGCGATATGTGTTGTTCAAGTAATCCACATATCTATGATAAAATTCACCCCTAGCTTATTGTGTGCCACGCATGAACCACCCCATCATCTTAAATGCTACATCCGCATAGTTGTTGATTTTTGATGGTGTTAAATATATGAAGATGGATGTGCATGTTTTGTGTAGTGATTGTGTTAAGGTTCAATTCTCATTTATAAAGATGATTTTTAACATGTGTTGCACTCTACCATCCAAAAATTTATGACATCATAAACTCAAATAGTTTATTCAAGTGACCAATAGAAGATTAACAAATTTGGAAAAAGGTTGAAAACATTAATTCTTCAAAAATTCTATTTTAACAGTATAGTTAGATATACTTATACGTCCACTTTGTCTTTAAACATTGATATTCCATCCGTTTCAAAATTATTGTTTATATTTCTATTTTAGGAAATCTTAAAGGAGATTGTACATTTTCTACTAGTATTTTAAGTAATAAATAAAGAATTTAGTGGGGGAATATTTTATTTAAATAGTTGAAATTTGTAATGGCCATAATTTTACTAAACATTGTAATTTTTGTTGACAATAATTTTGAAACAGAAGGAGCATATTACAAGTAAATGCATGCTCATTATAGATCCGCGGATAAAGATCTTTTCAATTCAAATAAACAGAAGTCATGTACGCTTTCTTATAGTTAAAATACTATTTTATTTCAATTTAAATGTAGAATCATCCTTATCTTATATCCGCTATTTAATTGTACCACCAACCCTGTACCACGCATTAGTCCTACCACATTATTGTACCTAGCTACCACACAGTCTCTTTTTTCTCTTTTATGTACCCGTCAACATTTGAGCTCAAATGATACAACAATATCCTTAAAAGATGAATGGCTAATCCTGGTACTGGTTCTCGTCGTCATGCTGGTTCTAGCGATTGATCTGGTACGAACGATTTGGAACGCCGAACGCGGGATGATCACCGTTTCCTGTGACTTTGCCTCCAACCCATTTGCTGGTACTTATTTATACTAATCGTTCAATAATCTCTTAGTGTTATGTTAAATTTTACCTGATAACTACAATATCAATTTTGGGTTTTGTACAATGTTCTTCTTACATAGTGAGATTATCTATCATAAAA
>OU343222.1:14265839-14366279 GCA_910596185.1 Chrysanthemum makinoi
TCAACTTATACTCATCCTGGATCTATGTTTAGATTTATATTTCCATATGTCATATTTACTTTTAAGTTGGGCATGCATATACGGATATACCAAGAGGTTTATGTTTTACGGATCTTAGGTAGCAAGTCAAGAGACATATGGTACGTTGGGTGCTATCGTGAGAAGCCAAACAGGTAACCGACAAGTTGGGTTTCTCACAAACCGCCATGTTGCTGTGAATTTAGATTATCCAAATCAGAAGATGTTTCATCCTTTACCACCGACGCTTGGACCTGGGATATATCTTGGTGCAGTGGAGAGAGCTACTTCATTTATTACAGATGACCTTTGGTATGGCATCTTTGCTGGCGTTAATCCAGGTTAGCACCTTTTGATCATTACTACTTACCAAGTTTTGCAATTCAACTGGAGATAAGAAGCATCAGGCATATACATTATTAAACAGTAGTAAAACTTACACCACATCTGTACTCTCTATCAGTTTAGCGCTTTCTAGGTGATTAGACAATGTTCTTTGTTAAACGCGAGGGAGTTGATGGGTCTCTCTTTGTTGCCCACTTGAACTTTCTCTCATCTTTACTTGATGAAGAGTAATTAAGTGCTAATAGATAAAATGACTAATAACACGTTTAGCAAATCTTTGTTTAATATAAGCTTCCTTAGGAGTTAGGTTGTTAGTTGATGCAAAATTTGATTTTCTTTTGGTTGAAATTTTAAGGCAACTTTTGTTAAATATTAGATCAGGTGTTTAGAAAGATATCCACCAAATTATGCATAACTAGTTAAAATTCTCAAAGCTATAAAGAGATTTTATAAAAGGCTCTAAAAAGTCTGAGCAGTTCCATCGTATTAAAGCAGTTAGATTAGTCACTCTTATGTTTCTTGTATCTAACTTGATTTGTTGCTTTATCAAATTTGGTGCACACATTCAGAGACGTTTGTAAGAGCTGATGGTGCATTCATCCCCTTTAGTGATGATTTTGACATGTCAACTGTAACTACATCTGTAAAAGATGTTGGAGAGATTGGAGATGTGAAAATCGTAGATTTACAGTCTCCCATCAACAGTCTTATCGGTAAGAAAGTGATGAAAGTCGGGAGGAGTTCAGGGTTGACTAAAGGGACAGTCTTGGCTTATGCTCTTGAATATAATGACGAAAAGGGGATATGTTTCTTTACTGATTTTCTTGTTGTTGGAGAGAACCAACAAACGTTTGATCTTGAAGGTGACAGTGGAAGTCTAATTGTGATGAAGGGTGAAAACGATGAGAAACCGAGACCCATTGGAATCATATGGGGTGGGACGGCAAACAGGGGCCGACTTAAGCTTAAAGTTGGCCAGCCTCCCGAAAATTGGACAAGTGGTGTTGATCTTGGACGTCTACTCAATCTTCTTGAACTTGATCTTATAACAACGAGCGATGCACTAAAAGGTTTGTTCTTTTTCAAAACATAATTGATGTTCTTTACTGTTGCACCAGAAGATTATCAGGTTTTCTTTGAATAAAATATGACTATCATTTGTCATGTTTTAGTCATCGTGTTTCTTTTTTTCTAAATACGAGTCATTATAAGATGGTTTTGTGTCGGGTCATTTTGCAAGCAAAAAGCCCTAAAAAACCGGTTTTCAAACGTAAGAATTTGTATATTACAATGTTAAATTGTGGGGTTTGTATCCCGTTAGATTTGCATTAAATGTTATATCATAAAATGGTAAGATTAGGGGTTACAAAATGACCCACGCGTGCAAAAAAAGTAAATTGACTGAAATTGGACATATAAAAGCCAAGATTGCGTGTTGATGTTTGTTATTCTACACAGGTGCGGTGCAAGAACAAATAGCAGCTTCGGCAACAGGGGTTGGTTCGACAGGTGGGGACTCTTCACCACCAGAAATAGTGCTTCCTAAAGACAAAGCAGAACCACTGGGACTTCACATCCAACAGCATATCCCATCAGAAGAAGCTGCTGGTCCTGATATGAATTTGTCCCCTACGGAAAATGAAGCCATTTTGGAAGATGGGCCTAGTGTGGGACCAAGTATCGAACATCAGTTTTTTAATGGGCAATCACCGCTGCATCGAAATGAGCGTCGGTCTAGGGCAGAGTCTGAGAATCTAAGTGCGTTGTTGAAAGGTGGAACAGATGAAGAGGATCTTGGTTTTGGACTGCATTTGGGGGATAATGAGCCCAAAAGAAGGCGGTCTGATTCTTTGTCGCCAAATATTAAAGAAGAAGCTGAATGAGCTAAATGCGATCATGTTCTAAGCAAGCGTTGTAGTGGAACAAACAAACCCGTGAAGGTGGTTAAGTAGATTATGGTAAATAAACCTTCCTTTTAAGTGTTTGGTTGGTTGAAGTTGACCTTTGTTTTGTGGTAATGCTAATCTCTGAAATTGTCTTGTTTCAAATGAGTTTAGTCTTAAAATATCCTCTCTTTTTTCTTAATTTTTTTTGGTGAAAAGTGAAGTTACCAGAAATATTTTCAAGTCCATAGAGTTGAGATCAATATAGAATCTCATATTTACCATATATCCAATAAACCAATCTTAGCCATCCATTTTTAATCAAAGTTAATAAAAAACCATTTTTCACCTTTTTCTTAAAACAATATCTTCGTAAAATAAGAAATCTTCAAACTATAAAATATATCACACGTAGAATTAAATTATCTTTTCTATTAATATACTTTCTATATTTTCGACAAATTTTTCCAAAATTTCCTTAAAAATCATATACATTTCAAAAATCATATATGATTTTTAAAAATAGAATCAAATATAATTTTCACAAATCATATTTTACTTTTACAATCATATATGATTTTTAAAAATCATATATGATTAGTAAAATCAATCATATATGATTTTCACAAATCATATATACATTTTCCTACCAAATTTTGAAAAAAAAAAATCAAGAAAAATATATACTAGTTATATCTATAAAAATAATTTAATTCCCTCGTCACATCATTTATTTTTATCGCAGAACAATTAACTGGCCATGGTATATTTAATTTTAAAAAAAAATGATTATATTAGACACACTTTGGACAGATCCAAAAGTATACTAACTATGAACCAAATAATGAGAACATACATCGACTAAACAAACATTCCTAACCATACCAGCTGCATACAACAAGACAGTACATCCTATTACAAAACATACTTCCTGAATCATAGACTACCAAAGCAATTGTTGAAAACTAGGAGAAAAGAAAGCAAGTAGGAGAAAAGTAGTCCCATCTTTCATGAGTCACTAGTTTCCAAATGATAACTTAACACATCAAAACACACCCAATCTTGAATCTTCACTATAATAAGAGAAAATTACCAAAAATGTAGAAAAAATCAAGCTTGATCCACTATGTAAACACTTTTAACATCTTTTTACATTTTGATCTCTTCGACTATCCAATTTTTTGACGTGTCATTTTTTGTACTTTTTTCTACAAAAGAATGACACGCGTCAAAAGTGGGCGGAGTCGAAAGAAATTCAATCAGCGCGTACCAAAGGAATGACCGTGTCAAAATTTGAATGAAGTTGGCAAGCTGGTTAATGGAGGTGGCGTTTAATTAACCATTTTGAGAAAAAGGTGTTGAAAATGATTATATAGTGCATCAAGGTTGGATTTTACCCTTTTGGTAATTTTCTCAAATAATAAATCATGTGTGTTAGCTATCAAATTTATTTTTGTGCTTTTAGGGGGTGGCAAGACCCTCGGTTTGGATTCAAACCGCACGGCAAACCATTGCCACCTATGCGGCATCAATCGGCAAGGCATGGGGTGCGGGTTCTTTTGCCGAAGCGGCATGGAAAGGAGAAGTGGAGGAGCGTGTTTCCAACGGTAGGAAATATAGCCGTTGGGCTATTTTGACAAAATTAAAAAAAATAATAATAATAATAATTCTCCTATAAGTATACACTTTAAATCACCAATTCAAATCACATTCTTCTCATCTTCTTCTTCCAATAATTATATTTATAAAAAGGATGGATGCTAGGAAAGGAAAAAATGGTTCCACCTCATCCAAAGGTCGTGGACGAGGCTCTCGATCACAACCCGTTCGTCCCTGAAGTTCAATTACAACCATCTCCCTACTATCCCCAAATGAGTCCTCAAGCCGGTCACTATTATCCTCAACCTCTACCGATGAACCTTCCATCTCATCAACACCAATATTATCCCCAACCACCTCCGTACATGATGTCGACGACTAGTGATTTCGACCCGTTCGGTGAATACCGTGACGCTCCTACGCGACGTGAACCGTGTGTCGAACGACCACTACCGTGATAAGCAAAACACAAATATTGGAATCGATAGCGGAGAAAAGGTCTGCAAAGGATGACTTGGCCGAAAAATTGTTGTCGTGCACAAACCGTAATATTGAAGAAAAGACTTATCATCGGGCACTGAGGTTCTATAACCAACCTCACGATCACATAAAAACATGGATGGCCGACGGATATTTAGATGCGTACTTTTTTTTTTAGTATTATGTACTTTTTTTTTAAAGTATTATGTAATTTTTTTTTTTATTATTAATGAAATATTATGTTTTTATTTAATTGTTTAATATAATTATGAATTAAACAAAAATAATAATAAAAATAAAAATAAAAATAGTGAGAATATTGGAATGACCATTGCCACTAAAAAACTATGGTGAGGTATGAGTGAGGTATGAGATTATGTAGAATGATATTATTGATAGGTGGTGAGGTATATAGTCCTAAACCATTGCCACCCCGTTAGCTTTTATCAGTCCAAACTTCAACCATGTATGTTTTGTGTATTAACATGTTACGCGTTCATTAAATGGTTCGCTTGGATACATTATTTGCACAAGTAGTATACCTAAAAGGGATTTTCTAACATGTGCCCTTAGCCACATGATTAGAAACATTTATTGTAACAAAGATTCTTATAAAAATTACAAATAGTTATTAAATGCTTTAAAGTTTCCCTATCTACCAAAAATAACCTTTCTAAATTCCTTCCTTAATCTAATTCTAATTTCCCTCCTATGTGATTTCCCCCCTTTTTTTTAGGGATGAGTTATTTATACGGTGGCTATGTTTTATTCATACGCTATTTTTTTTATATAAAAGCTATAAACCTGAAATGCTTGGGCTGTAAATATAAGTTTAATAAGCCCAAACGCTTTAAAAGCTCAAATATCGAAACGGCTGGCCAAAATCGTGTTGGTACTTGGAAAAGCGGGGATGACAAAGGGTTTTAATATTCCCTGACAAAAGTAGGTACTGGGTACTCGCATTAATAAGTAGGACCCTTTTTTTATGTTCCCACGTTTTTTTTTCAACAAACAAGTATATTCTTCTTTTTTCATGAACACTTACAAACAAAAGTGCTTACATAAACCCGAAATCTGCCTAACTAGTTTATATTATTACTATTAGTAGGTAATAATATATGATTGAGCAACAAAAAAATATTGATACAAAATCATCAGGCAATAACAGCATCTCGTGATCCCGAAGGATGTTAAAAGCAGGCCGTCAAAATGCTACATCCGCTAAGCGCATCACAACTGCAACCAACAGTATGACAGATTAAATCGAAATATTTAGCATGACCAAGTATGGAATATGTGGTAATCTACTTACCAGCAGAGACATCCAGAGGCCCTCCTTTGAGAGCGTCCTTGACCTTGGATTTCGAGGACAGCGCTTGGCCTGAGTGGCGCAGGTGGTGGTCCTTGTTTCTCCATGGTCATGGGAGGAGGATACACAACTACAACGAACCAAATTCCTACCAATATTAATATAATAAAAAATGATCAAATAAATAGTATGTGAATTGTGGTGAACAAACTCACCAGGATTCTTACGTTGATCGTTGTAGCTCATGACTTGAACTTGCTCAGCTGGTAAAGATGGAAGGGTTTATTGTATATGGCAAGAGAGGAATGGAAGAATTTTCAAAGATGTTAGGAAGAAGCCTGAAGACATTTATAAGTTATAGCAATATTGTGAAAACTGTGAAAAGTAAGCTTCTTGGAATCAAAGTCAAAGAGAATGTTGCAGTTTGAAGGGTAGAAAGATTGGAATATTACATGTAAGAGAAGCAAACTCATGACAGTTGTACGGCCCTAGTTTTGGAGTATAGTGATAAGCAGTTTGATCCAGACAGTTAATAATGGGTGTTCTGTTTGGTATAAGGATTTCCGTGCAGAAGGCAAATACATTGGTGGGCAAAATTGTTGAATCTGTTGAAAAATATGGTCAAAGGTGTTGAATGACAATTGATTTTGTCAATTAAGAATAGTCCATAGTCCATAGGTAAGAGCTTTTGGGCTTGGGTCAATAGACCCGGGTTCAAACCTCTTCCATGGCACTAAAGATCATTTGGTACCATTCCCCCACCGCAAATGCTCAGATTGATCCAACGAGGGGGTTATTGGGTCCTTGGGGGATGCATGGGACCACGGTGATCTAACCAATCTTCTTCACCTTTTGGAGAAGAATAGAAATAATTTATGATTTTATTTTAATTCATGAGACATTAGTAAAATTATATTTGTTGATTATTTGTGAGGTTTTCTTTCACTCCTATTCCCTATATATTGAGTCTTAGTCTTTCATTTCAAGTACACCGAAAAAATACAACTGTATCACTCCTCTCCTTTTAATTTATAAAAAATCAATTGTGGTTTTGGTTCTTGGTTTCGTTGAAATGTGGAGCAGATGAAGAGGATCTTGGTTTTGGACTGCATTTGGGGGATAATGAGCCCAAAAGAAGGCGGTCTGATTCTTTGTCGCCAAATATTAAAGAAGAAGCTGAATGAGCTAAATGCGATCATGTTGTAAACAAGCATTGTAGTGGAACAAGGAAACCTCTGGAGGTGGTTAATTAAGTAGATTATGGTAAATAAACTTCCTTTTAAGTGTTTTGTTAGTTGAAGTTGACCTTTGTTTTGTGGTTGTCTTGTTTCAAATGAGTTTAATCTCTGAAATTGTCTAGTTTTGTGGTAAATATCCTCTCTTTTTTCTTAACTTTTTGGTAAACAAACATTCCTAACCATACTACTAGCACCATACCCAGCTGCATACAACAAGACGGTACTGAACAAAGTAGCCCCATCTTTCATGAGTCACTAGTTTCCAAATGATAACTTAACACACCAACACAGACCCAACCTTGAATCTTCACATAATTAATAAATCATGTTTGTTAGCTATCAATCTTATTTTTGTGCAGCTATCTTTTATCAGTTCAAATTTGAATCAGGTATGTTTTGTGTATTAACATGTTACCCGATCACTAAATGGTCGCTTGGATACAATATTTGCACAACTACTATAAAAAGGTTATAATATTTACCTGAATTCATGAACACTTACAAACAAAAGGTCTTACATAAACCCTCTAACAATTATCTCACGAGGCGAGGCTTGAACCTACAACCTCTAAGTTAGTGGGCAAGTCACATACCACTAGACCAAAGGCCTTGGGTAGTAGGTAATAATGTATAATTGAACAATCATAAGACAAAATCATCAGGCAATGGCAGTATCTTGTGATCACGAAGGATGTTAACTGCAGACCGCCGTGCAGAGCACCAAAAGGCAACAATCGCATAGCGCAATACAACTGCAACCAACAGTATGACAGATTAAATCGAAATGTTATGCATGACCAAATACGTAATATGTGGTAATCTACTTACCAGGTATTACAGAAATCTTCACAGGCCCTGCTTTTAGTGCCTCCTCCTCGAACTTGGTTGTTGGGGACGGCGCTTTTTTGCAGTGGTCCTTGTTTCTCCATGGTCATGGGAGGAGGATATGCAACTACAACCAAGTTCATACCAATGTTAATTAATCTAGGCTACTTATAAAACATTTAAGCTCATTTCTTGAAAACTTAATAGACGAGTACCCGTATATAACAGCGAGATTTTACAGCGGCATATAGTTATAACGATATTTTGGTTAACTATTTTGTGTAACTAAAATATCACTATAACTCGCTATAAAATTTCACTGCTATGCACGAGTACTCGTCTAGTAATTACTCACCAGGAATTTCACGTTGATGGTTGTGGCTCATGACTTGAACTTGCTACAGCTGGTAAAGATGGAAGGGTTGATTTAGAAGAAGCAGATAGGAGCTAGCTTAGTAAAGCAAGACGCGTAAGTGTAAATTGGGTCATTTTTTATAAGCCCGTTTTTAACCAGAAACAAACAAATTAATAGTGGGTGGAGATCTCTGTTCACTGATCATTTCATACTCGGATTTTCTAATTCTTTATTTTAGATATTTCTGTTTTCAGTTACGTGCATTATTAAGTGGAAATATTCAAAGAATATCATGTGTGAACCTTTTTGTGAAAGTGAGATAGTAGTGTATAAAGTTGTACTTGACTTGCTTATATTAGTTTCTATCTTCAATTCAAACTTCTTTGACCTTTCGGCACTGGGCAGGTGTCAACCCCCATATATGGTCTTACGACTTTGCAGAGACCTGTATTTTTGGTAAACAGTCGCCCGGGCCTGGTCATTGCGACCCCTTTTTGAGGAGGCACCCCTTCTCCCAAAGTTACGGGGCTGTTTTGGCGAGTTCCTTAGAGAGAGTTGTCTCGCGCCCCTAGGTATTCTCTACCTACCCACCTGTGTCAGTTTCGGGTACAGGTACCCTTTTGTTGAAGGCCATTCGAGCTTTTCCTGGGAGTAAGATAATTAGCTGAAGAGAGTTTACAAGATACAAAACATGGATAAGAATATTTCAATCCGACTAATGTTCTAACTGTTTTTAAAAATATCGGACAAATATCCGTGAATAGCAACGAAATTTTTAGCGGCAAGTTTAAAATATGCATATGTAAGTCAATAAATTCAAATTTTCAAATATAAAAATTCTTTCATCTCACCATATATAATAGACCAAAAGTCAAATTTATTTGCCAAATCACGAAAACCATTAACCGAGATACGAAAAATTCCGTTGCTCATTGATATGAAATATTCGGCTCAAAAGTCAATAAAGTCAACATTAAGTTTAAGAAATTCAAGATTCAAGAAATGAGATGCATGTTTTTATATGTACAAATGGCTAAAACGCCTTGTACAAATGGCTATAGAACAAATGGCTAAAACGCCTTGTACAAGAAAGCATATGAAGCATCATTCGAAGATTAGTTCTGTCTGCTGCAGTTTGATTCACGAAGGATCGCTTAGCTGTTGATAACGCCTTTTTGTGTCAACTACCTTATATCAAGTTTAGCGAGTCATGAAAACGAGACTAGGTTTGTTCATCTTGGATGTGGTATTTCTATGTTGTTAGTGGGCTAGTATTTAATGTTAACATAGTTTGTATTGGGTATGAGAATTATGCAGTTTGGCATGGTATCAAAAATATATCCTAACTTTCCCGATTAAACCCTAATTGTCCAAAATCACGTATCAATTTTCCTTGCTGCTAGTTTTTCGGTCATTCAATTCACGTCACAACCAAATTGGTGGGTCATAATTATCTCCAAAAATTAGGTGTGTGCGAAAAAACTGAAAAGACCGAATAAACCAAAAACCGAAACCGAACCAAACCGGAAATAACCGAACCGAACTAATAACCGAACCAAACCGAACTACTAATTCGGTTCTCGGGTTGGATATGGTTTTGACAGTTTGAACCGAAAACCGAACCGAAAACCGAATTCATATAAATATATATATTTTTTATTTATTTATATATATATTTATATATTTTTATGTATATTTATATATAAATAAATACTATTAAAAGGTTATCATAATATGATAAAACACTTTTTATGCTTGAAATATATCTTTTGGCTAAATATCTATGTAATTATTAATTTTTTTTTTTAAAATAGTAAAAATTCGGGTTATTCGGGTTAACCCAAACCCGAACCGAACCAAAAACCGAATTTGAATTTGATTCAATTCGATTCTCGAGTTAACCTAAAAAGTTTCTTTTACCAAATTGATCGAACCGAACTAACCGAACGACCCGATAACCGAACCGATCAACACCCCTGCCAAAAATCAATTATCGATAGTGTCCCACTTTCATTAATATTTTTTTAACTTTTTCCATCATTCAATTCACGTAATAATCAAATTGGTGGGTCATCCTACTCATGAAACACACATGGTGAATAATATGCCTCGTCAATATAAAATTGATGGGTCGTTTGGACTTAATAACATATACTCCATCCGTCCTAAAATATAAGTCCATATTTGACTTTTCAAAGTCTTTTTTTCTGACTTTGACCGTAATTATTTTTTTTCTTGCTATATGATACTTGATGAAAAGTATACCAATGAAAATACATTTGAAACACGAATCCATTTATATATTTTGTATCAGTTATTATATAACACGAAAAATAATAATTACGGTCAAAATATGAAGAGAAAGACTTTGAAAAGTCAAAAGTGGACTTATATTTTGGGACGGAGGTAGTAATAGTTTAGGACAGGTCCAGCTCCTGCAAGTCCGCAACTAGTTCAGGTCCATCAAAGACTCCTTCCTTGTATTGTCAAAAATTTAATTTATTTTCGTTAATTTACCCGTGATAACAAAGTTTCTATTAAATTTGACGAGTTTGGTTTTTCAGTGTAAGATTATTTTACTTGGCAAATTCTCCTCCACTGTGATACCATCGAAGACCTATATCCTGTGACCACGCCTACATCCTACCCACGAGCTTTTTTTTGCTAGTCATCACACGTGACACCAATGACTTGGACATTTAGGAAATAAAGTGTTATGTTTTTAACTTTCTAATAATGCTATTTTGTGTAATAAAGTGAAGTCTCCTCATCTTTGTCATGCTTGTTAACTTGACAAGCATGTGACGCTTCCATTTTTTGTTTCTGATACTGTATTTAATTTTGCTTTTGATATTGTGCATTTGGATTTGTGGTGTAACACCCCAACCCGACAAGGGTAAAGATGACACAAATACAGTTTCATATCAGAACCTTAAGTACTATACAATAGCGGAAGCCTTTACAAAATTTACAAAAGATAATATAAATAACTTAATATTCAAAATAAATCTAAGATCCCTATTTTTATAATCTTGCTCTTGTCTCTACTCTCAACCCGCATCACTATTCCATAAGCTCATCTTGAATGCTAAATACCGGCCATAAGAAAAGAAAGTCGGTGAGCTTACAAAGCCCAAATGAATGGATATAACGAAAACAAAAGCTAAACAAAACAAATGTACAAATAACGAAATCAAAATGAAATGATGACGAGGATCTTTTAGGATTCTCACGAAAGCACAAATATACGTAAATCCAAACAACCACATATACCTTTTTAAACACCTCATAGCACATTAATGACACAAACACAAACACATCGAATCGACCAAACACTTAACATATAAAGAATAACAGATTACATATAAGCCAAACGAAGAGTCTAATGACTAACTAAACGTTACAGAAAAATAAACATAGCATTCATACAAATCAATTAACCTTCATTTAACACACTTAATTCAATATTGCAGTGAAATAGCAGTTCCAATCATGGCGCCTCACATACGAGATAGAAACATAGTAAACATACTATAACTAAATAGACAAAGACATAACATAGCCATTAGCAATTATCGTAACATATATCATATGCTAAACCAATTCTCGATCGAATCTTAACATTAACAGAGTTTTAACATAGCGGATCAATCATAATCGCATAACTAACATATAGGCAAGGTTTACTTAACGGAACAATTGTACTTATCAACTTTCTGGATACTTACTTTCACATTAGCACATTCATCTCACAGATAAACGAATTCACATAACAATAAACTAACATAACATCGATGACAAAGATGCAAATCATATTTAAACATATTAATCATATCCTAGCATAGTAGACAGCAGTCACATAAACATACAAAAGCATAATAACATATGGTAACATATAATAAGCCTAGCTTATAAACACTTGAACATACCGAATCATAATTAGAATACTTAACATTAAAATAATGATAAAGATTTAATTAACTACCACGAGCCCGTAACATATCATATCGAAATATCTTTCTTCTTCAAAAGGTAACCTCGAAAATAATTGAGTAGCTAGCTCTTAATTTTGTGAAGACGCGTATTGTACACACGACATCATTCACCAAACATATCGATAACAGATCGTGATCTAGGATGCATCCATACGCACCTTCCTACATATACAAAATATGCTTCACCATCCAGAGACGTGGCAGGTAACATCACTCTACCCTAGAGTCATATCGAGGTGCATCATCGATACACTGACATGGAACCCCATGACTAGTGAAATATTTGGCTTAGGTAACGACTAACTTAAGTCAAACGATTTTAGATATGGCAATATCATAGTCAAACACAAGGTCATAGATAACACATCGAGATAGTTCATATCTTAAGGTTCATATTCGGATATTCAAGTCGAAGTTCATATCACACTCACAAATCATACATTCATAATCAGAAATTCATAATTAAACATAATAATATTCAACAAATATGCATATCAGAGTCTTCGAAACACAAGTTCAAATCAGATATTGCATAGTTCAATATAACAGAAGTTCATATAAACGATGATCAAACGTAAAAGGGTTCATAGCAATGGCATCGGAAACCTTAATAAGTAAAATAGAAAAGTGAACGAAAAGAACATCATAAGGAACCTTTACTAAAAAGGTCGTAATATCAGTACCTTAAAGCAAAGGAGAGAAAGCAAACGAATGTAGGAATACGAAGATGTAACGTCGCGTCTCCTTCAACGAATCTACACGGATTATGATTTATTTAATACTTATTAGTATCATTAATGTCATAACGGATTAATCTCATTTATACTTTTAGAGTTATCAGAATATTCTTATTTTTAATGACGGACGGAATTACAACGTTTTAGAGTATCCATCATTAATTAGCCAAACTTATGGGTTACAAATGATAAATATCTTATTTGAGGACTTATATGATCATCTTTCAAAGTATAGGGTTTACAAATGTCAAGAACGGATTTTAGGACTCTCTTTCAAAATATTTTACAAAATCTTTTATAACTTACATGATTACCCAAGACTCACACGTAACATTGTTCGAATGCAACTTAATGAGACCATGCATGCAATACTTTAATTCATGATATTTAGTTCTTTACATTCAATCATAATTCACGCATGTTTACATCACGCTTAGTACTAGCTCATTTACTCTTAATCAATAGTTACTAACGACTCCAAGACTTACCATTCTCACATGAAATAACGAATTTGCACACTTAGCTTTTAACCCTAATCGACTTCCTATTTACGTCCTAGGGTTTCCCATACTTTTAATATCATTTATTACGCTTTTAATTCACATGTCACCTCTTTTAATGATTTCCTCTTTGACCTAGAACGTATATGAAAAACAACCGAAGTTACCTCAAAACTCATGCATGCCTCTACACAATTAATTTACACTTGTCGACCCATAATTACTCAGAATTACATATTACACCTTTAACATCTTTAATTATACGATCTAACCTTATATTATTAGATTTTACAATTTTAGCCCAAAGGTTTTTGAATTTACAAAACATACCCTTTTTAAGTTAATAACAATTCGAATAGTCCTCTAAATATCCAAAATTACACGTTTAATCCTCATACCTATTTTTATACGTTTAGTACCTTTATTTTATCAAGTTACGTAAATAACCTTTAAGTTGCATAATTTACAAAACCAACCCAAAACTTTTATTTAAAATCGATTAGTGTATATTTCAAGAACAAACCCTAAACCTAGGTTTAACCCATCATTAATTCATCATTACTACTGCATTAATTACCTTTAATTATAACAAGCAAACCCTAATTCTTATAAACCTTAATCGTCCCTTTTTAAAATTCTTCCTTTTTCATACGCGATCGAACAAAACAAATCCATAACAATTCACACAAGCTTCGAATTCACTAATATGTATTTTATTCAGGTCGTATAACATATAAGAGTCTCCAGAAAATTCAGATCATGGTCCCAAAAATTATTATATGCTCGTTCTCTATTTTATACGCTTTTAGGGTTTTAATTCAAAACAATTCCATATGACTTGTTAAATATGCATGAATAATTTTTACAGGTTCTATATGATTTTTAGGACTGAAAATAATATTGGAAACATACCCTTGATGAAATTGGGACGTTAGAACAAAAGAAACCAAAAACTCCACTCGGCAAACCCTAATCGACCAAGAAAATGACCACGATCAAACCAAAGACCTTAGAACCTCGAACTGATTTTTAACACCTTCTTTACCTTCAAAATCGCCCAAGAAAATAGCTCTAAGCCTTGAAAACGAATAATGTCAATTGTCTAGGGTTTTCTTAGGTCAAGCAAAGGTATAATCGGTTTTAGGGATTATAATAAACCGTATCATGTATTTATATATGGATTTTATAATTTTTATATGGGCTATATAATGTATTGGACTCATAAAAATTACCATGCATTTTTCTTAAATTACTTTGGGCCTTATTCTTAATTTATACATTTTATTAATTAGTTTGAATACTTTTCGGGCCTAAATAATTATATGGCCGATTTTTATACTTTTCAAAATACAAAAATTAAACTTATAAAGTTCTTAAAATTTATTATGATCATATCTGATAATTTTCTGAATTTACATAGCTTATTTGGTACTCTTTAAATTAATTATTCATACTTTGTGATCATAGGGGTATTTTAGTCTTTTTGTGAATTTTAGTAATTGTGTTTTACATGTGGACTTCCTCACTTCTTAGTCAAAGTGGTATTAGACACTTGTTATTTTTTTTTACCATTATTCTCATTACTTGTATGTATATCATTTGTCTAACAAATCTGACACTTTTGCTAAGTTTGTTGAATTTCATTCCTTTGTAAAATCTCAATTTAATAAGGAAATTAAAGTTTTGCAATGTCACCATGGTGGTGAATTTGGCAACACAATATTTCAACAATTATTTACCAAACACGACATTCACACATGTTTCTTGTATCCCTGCACTTTTCGACAAAACGACAAATCCGAACGTTTGATTCATACTATCAACAACCTTATATGTACCTTACTGTTTCAAGCCCACGTTCCTCATCATTTTTGGATCGAGGCATGTCACATGCCACCTACCTTTTAAACATTTTGCCATCCACCGCTATAAGCAATGACACACCTCATTTTTGCCTTTATAACACAAAACCTAACTACACGTCATTGCCTGTTTTTGGTTGTTTGTGCTATGCTCACCTATACACCAATCACAAACCCGGCCTTCGATCCACTCCTTGTATATTTCTTGGCTACCCATCAAACCATCGTGGATATCGTTGTCTTAACCTTTTCACCAACAAAATCATTATTTCCCTTAATGTCACCTTTGATGAGACCATTTTTCCATTCGGGGCTGTCACACCTAATGATGCCCCTTCCTTAACCTTTCTTGACACCGCTCCAAACCTTATCGCTCACCATATTATCCAACTACCAACCTCTAACCCAAATACCACAGCCCAAGTCCTATTCGAAATACCACTGGCCCAACTCCTATTCCAAATACCATTGACCCAACCACCACATGAGTTCATACCAGCCCAACACCACCTGTCCATCCCACCGGCCCAACTCCCCTTCCTCATACCACCGACCGACTACCCACACCTGTCCAACCTACCGACCCAACTCCTACCCCTTCTATCACCATACCAAAACCTATTCCACAAACCACCGACCCAAACCTTATTCACATACCACTGGCCCAAACATCACACCGGCTATTATCGACCCAACGTCAGATGTCCAACCCAACCCACCACCTCCTATTGTGCCTAATCCTCATCCAAACCCAAACTCAACTCATCATATGGTCACACATTTTCATGTTGGTACTAATAAAAAGAACCCGCATCATAATTGTTATGTGTCAACCATTTCCCGTGTTCCAAAATCATACACTCTTGTAATCAAAGATCATAATTGGCAACGTGCTATGCTTGACAAATACAATGCTTACTTTTTGTTACTTCTTCTACATCATTCAAGTTAGCCAGAGACAAGGGATCTTTCACAATTGCCAAATTCTTTTGGTGGTTCAAAATGACTTTGTAAAAGAAGTAGTTATCATGGAAGAGTAAAAGTACGGCTGTTTCTATACAGTTTTTTCCTGATAAAAAGAACTTTCAAAAATACATCGTTTTCATATTGTGAAAATCAAAAATATCAAAATATCATATGGACTTTAAAATATTGTTCCGATATCATAAGCCGGTAGCAACTAAATATATGTGTTATGTTCTTTACTCGTTAGGTTGATAATTCAAACATGTGCATGGAGGGAATATAATTTTACTTGGGCATCATAAAGTAGAAAGAAACATTAGACTGAGATATGCTCAAACATGTGGTCTCTCATGCAACCCATCTTGTAAACTTTCTTATTACTATCTTTCTCACTTTCAATAAAAAGGTTTCGCATGATTTTCTTTGAATATTTCCATGTTAGAACTGTAATGTAATCAACTGAGAACAAAAGCTAAAACAAGAACTAGAAAATTCAATTACGAAAAATGATCTCAGTCGTTAAGCATTTTCTGCCACCACTACGTTTTTATTCGCTTGTGAGCTATTTATAAGTTCATTCTAGGTCTCCTTGAATATACGAGACATGATCAATTTATATGAATTTAAAGAGTGATTGATCAAGCGATGATTCGATGTCTACAAGTTGAATCAAGGGCTTGCATATGCACAAACTTTAATTATCAGTTTTTCCATCCATATTTAACTACGAAAAATTATCTTTTCGGCCAACTTTTTACAGTTAAAATATGTTTAAATTTTATTTAATATGAAATCTTAACTCTTAAGGGAATGCGAGGTGTGAATAAGGGATGTATATAGACATGTATCTTTTATTTTAGCTTGAAATATACTAACCTTTTAAGTATATGAAAGGAATATTGATTTATTTATTTTAAGATAAAGCATCTATATATCTATACAACTGTCATATTAAAGGCATATATTCTCATAATAAATCAACAACGTAAAAAGATAAAACTTGACATAAAAAATACCATAATTACACTTACGCGTTTTGCTTTTGTAGCCCCTATCTTATTAATCTTCTTCTATATAAACATGCATACACACCAATTAATGTCCATAACCACTTATCTTCTTTTTAGTAATCAACTCTTCCATCTGTAGCAAGTTCAAGCGATCATGAGCCGCAACGATCAACACAAAATTCCAGGTGAGTTTGTTCAACACAACTCGCGTACTAGCTATTTACATGCATATATGCATGCTATAATTTTTATGTTAACATCGATCGATACGAACTTGGTTGCAGTTGCCTATCCTCCTTCCATGACCATGGAGAAACAAGGACCACTTCCAGCTGCACCACTCGGGTACCCAACAAGCGCTTTCCCCGAAAACCAAGTTCCTGCAAAAACTCAAAGCAGGGGTGATGACTTCTGGAAAGGATGGTAAGTAAATTACCACCAGATGCTTTTTATTTGATCATGCCTAGCTTATATTTTGATTGAATGTGTTATAATGTTGGTTGCAGTTGCGCTGCGCTATGTTGCTGTTGCATGGTGGATGCCTGCTTTTAACTTAACGTCTATCATGATAACGGGATACTACCATTGCTTGATGATTTTGTCTTGGTGTTTATGATTGCTTAATTATATATTGTCACCTACTAGTTATGAATACTTATGATATACACTAGTTGTGCAATTTCTTGCTTCTGAGAGTACTTTTGTTTGAATGTGTCATTAATTCTATTGAATATGATTTCCTTTTTCTGAGTTTACTTGTGCAAATATTGTATCCAAGCAACCATTTCAACGAGCCTATAACATGTGGAAGTTGATACACTCATACACAACATAACTGGTTGAAATTATATCCTGATAAAAAAAAGGTTGTAACTGCTTAAAAAAAAGAAAAATAAAATAAATAAAAAACAAAAAACGAAAAATAAAAAACAAACAACTTGGTAACTAAGAAAAACGTTATCTTAAAACTATCATTAAGGGGGTCATTATGACATATATTAAGAAGAGTAAATTGCAAAAATCCTTGCCTTGACGGTTTGCCTCAATTCGCGAGGATCATTCCAATTTTCGTTGTCATAGAGGGCAAGATTCTTTATAATACCCCACGATTCTTACGCATTCTTATCACGAAGCTTACCACCGGCTGCATGGTCAATGGTTTACCTTGTAGAGGGATTGACATGATCATAAAAAATTTGGACTTTGAGCTAAAGATCAATGCAATAATAAGGGAATTTTTGAAAAACGGGTCCACGCTTCGTAAAGAGTTTCACCTTAACGTTGTTGTAACAACAAAATGTCATTCCTTAACTTAGTAGTTCTCCCCAAGGGGAAAATTGAGCGAGGAAACGGGAGTAAAATCATCCCAAGTTGAGATAGATCCTGCGGGTAGACGCTCAAGCTACTTGCTAGCTTGGTCAGGTAGAGAGAATTGGAAGAGACGCAATCGCGTTGTCTCCCGAGTGCTAACATCAAGATCAACTGAGCCAACTATTTTAAGGAAATCCTTGAGATGTTGGTTAGGATCTTCGGAGCAAAGTCCATGAAATGCACATCCTGTGACACCGTCAGCTCGCCGTCATTAGGGTTCATCTTATGTAAGTCGCCGTTATGACGTCGTCGCTTTGGATCTCTGATGCCGTCATGTGATGCCAAAAGTCGTTCCCTTGTAAATGATATGGGCCGTCTCTTGTTAGCTTTGTACGTGACTCAACTTCAAATTACACCTCACGTCGTTAGGTTGTAGTGTCTTCATATTCCACTAAGGTGTCTCTTGTTAATTTTCCACCCAAAATCTATCTTCAGTAACAAGTGACAACGTCACGTTGTGATGTGTGACGCCGTCAGACTCGCTTATCTGACAGTATTTTGCGACTTCGTCGTTTTCTTCACTTTTTTGTCCAAATAAGCTATAAATGTGCCAATTACCAGATTTTTCGTCCCAAGTACCTAAAATGCAAAAAGAAATGATTCAGATCAATATTTGATCATATTCATACGATTTTGGGCTTAAATGACCCTTTAAAAAGGTACCAAATAAATCCTTATCAAGGTGTTTCGGTATCATCCACTCACTGTCATCTTTGTAATTAGGAGATTGGGCTTTTAGATCACTGCCTCGTCAATTATCCTTTAGTGAAATCGGTATGGGCTAAGGTATGAATTGGTGGGGTGTATATTTGTCGGGGATTTTATTTGTATAATCTTATCGATGGGTCTAGGATCTATTTCGCTAACACGTGGGCTGCTAAAGCTTACTGTTGGGTTACTTGGTCCTTGTTTTGGTATATTTGAAAGTGGTGGAATGAAGTGGTCAATGCGTCTCCTGATGAGGTGCCTTATATTCTCCGTAAAGATCTTTTTCCTCATCTCCAACGGATGGCTCGATGATGGGTATTCAGATAGGTAGTCGAAGATCGGTGTTGAGTGGTCCATGTGAAAGTCTTCTCCCACCTTTTGTTTTTATTTGCTTGGAACTGGTAGGGAACGAATCTTGGTGTTTTTATGGGTTGTTGTCTTGTATTCTCCTTTCTTGTATTTTTTTTCCTTTTGGTTACAAATGAGAGTGATTAGCCTTATTTATATTAAAGATTAATCAAGTTCTAGAAAGTTCAAATACAAGTATCTTAGATATTTACATATGATAGTTTCTAGATAGTCTCAAAATTGCTCCTGCTAAGTATCTTGGATATTTAGACAAAATATCTTAGATATTCTTAAGTCTAAGATTCTAGACTAATCGACATTTTACGTGTATGATATTTTGCAGTTAGACAATCTTGTTGAAGACTGAATGATATTTTCTTCCAAGTATCATAGTGCGTATATCATCTATGTTTGCATAACAATATGATGAATACTTTGATAGTGTATAAGTGTTGGTTAGGTTCAATGATAAGTCTTTTAAAAACTGTTAAGTTGCAATTATGACCTAATTATTATTGGTGATACATGATGGATCTATTATTCGTGTTTTCGTACGCACATATATAACACCTTTCGAAGTGAACAAGTAAGGGTAATTCACCAAAGTTTTTCTTATATATAAATAGGTTAATTGCTAAATTATTACAAATATAGAAAAATATCTCATTTTGGTTTACTTCTAATTGTTGGAACAGATTCTATCGGACATTTTTTATGAGTACTTCAAGGCTTAAAACAACATGATGTACTTTACTGGCAATGACAACAACTGGTACAAAACAGAGGTTGAAAGCACATATGGTCGATGGGTTCTTTGGGATATAGTGGCGTGAATTTGTTGTCGCAAATGTTCCTTCTAAAATGACAAACATACATTTTATCAAGCAAGGTCAAAAGATGACTACTATGTTACAGTGTATGAAATTGATGGATCAGAGTGTGTTGGATATGAAAGGCTTACCGCAGGGCTAAGACTATTGGATTTTAATTCATTAATCCATGTTTAGGGGTCGTTGTGTAATTAGTTTATGTATTTAGAGTCGTGTATGTAAAGTGTATAAGATAAGGGGTCTAGTATGTCAAGAATAAAGTTAATAACTGAATGGTAGTTAATTTTGGTTATGGAAGTTAGTTATAGTTGGTTATGGAAGTTAGTTATATGGTAGTTATTAGCGAATAGTCACGATGGTTCGTATGTATGTCTATAAATAGCTGTGTCTATGTATTGTGAAACTCAACAAAAATCATTATATAAAAAGTGTGAGTTTGTGTATCGTGAGTTTTGTTCATAGACATGTTTGATTCGAGCCTGAGATGATCCGGATGGGCCAACATTTGGTATCAGAGCATCAGATGTTCGAATCAAACCCGGTGTTACAGTTTGTGTTTCATCAAAGGTGATCAGAGGAGTGCAACGATTCAAGAGGAATATGCTTTGCAGATTGCAAGAAACTAAACCGCAAACACCAGAGAGAAGAACAATTTGATCAGGAGTATAAAATTGACAGACAATTCAGAGGAATTGTTTCAGAGAAGAGAATTGATCAAGGGAAGATCAATAGAGACATATTGATTCATGGGAATCATTTGAGAGAAGAACCGACAGTGAGCAGACCGGTCAATCAAGATAGAAGGCTTGGTCGTGTGATACGATCAAAGCAAAGTCGTGTGATGCGAATTGATACAGAAGAGAGGTTGTGTGAAATAACCAAGTTAGCCGTGAAGAATGATTCGTGAAGAACAGATCAATGACTGATTAAATTGAAGATGGTGTGATGTCAAAGATGAAGACCAACAAATGGGCGTTGGCTTGTTTGAAGAAAACGAACCGTGGAGGTTGAAAATGGAGATCGAAACCATTGTTGTTGTGTTGAAAGACCAAACCAAGACCCGCTACAACATGTTCAAGATAAAGATGATCGAGTTGAAGACATGAAGATATTAAAGACATGGATTAATAAATTAAGGGGGAGTATTTGATGTTAATTCATTAATCCATGTTTAGGGGTCATTGTGTAATTAATTTATATATTTAGAGTCGTATATGTAAAGTGTATAAGTTAAGGGGTCTAGTATGACAAGAATAAAGTTAATAACTGAATGGTAGTTAATTTCGGTTATGGAGGTTAGTTATAGTTGGTTATAGAAGTTAGTTATATGGTAGTTATTAGCGAATAGTCACGATAGTTCGTATGTATGTCTATAAATAGATGTGTCTATGTATTGTAAAACTAAACAAAATTCATTATATAAAAAGTGTGAGTTTGTGTATCGTGAGTTTTGTTCATAGACATGTTTGATTCGAGCCCGAGATGATCTGGATAGGCCAACATACACTTGTGATTTTTTTGTCAACCAACATTCCCAGAATCGGGTAAAAACAATTGTTGTACGATATTCCTAAATATGTGTTGAAAAAAATGATGTTTATAATCAATGTATACTTTTTCATTTTATGTTTGTACATGTAGCTACTACTCGGAGATTTTCTACAAGATATGTGACAAAAAAATGTCAAACTAAGATATGACAATATGACATTCCCTGTTAAACACAAAAGAGTGAAACCATATAAGGATCGGGTTCTGAGTATGCATTGATTAACCGGCTAAGGATAGGATGGTTTTATTGTGACGAACGATATGTAGTGGGGTTAGAGGCTTGCATTTACAAACCTCGAAAGTTACACGTTATCAGTTGTTGTCATAGGAGGAGATGGTCTGGGATTAAGCAGTGAAGATTTATGTCCAGCATTGCTATGGAGGCCCCCAAGAGTTGTTTTTTACCTTGACCGACATGGTAATAACTAATTTTTAGTTAACAATTTACCATACTTTTTAAAAGTATTTGTATATAAATTAAGAATGTAAACAAAGGTTGTTAGTAATATATTTGTATATTAAATATGAATATTAACAGTTTACCGTACAGACATGAGAAGGGAACACATTTGCAATTGGCCCCATCGTGTCGATCATGTTAATGAGGACAACATGTTCTATACTCCTTTTTGTGCAGACGTTAGTGATGCATATAATCTGGTAATAATTTTATGATCCTAATGCGAGTAAAACTGCTAATTGTTTACTTTTAGTTGTGATAACTGATAATGAGAACACAATGTATTCGCAGACAATAAAATCTGACTTCTACGACAATCACCATATGCACAGGTACAAATTAGCATATGGTGTACACATGAATGTGAGGTATCGAATGAAAGTAAAAATGGTTTTCTACGTGAATAACCCAATGAAGCTAACAAGGGTGGTAATCAAGGGGAATTGGTTTGAGGTTGGTCAAAATTGTGGTTTTGTGAAACGTAAAATGATGTGTTTGAAGCTTGACTGTATAGTTCCTAAATATGTGGGTGGTCAACAGCTTCAGATTCCTATATTTCATGTCTGTTAAGATAGTCATATATGGTTTATGTTTTTAAAAACTACTTTCTTTTGGGGTGTTATGATCGTAAAACTTATCAGGTAAGTAGGTTGTCTGGTTGCTTTAAATACTTGTTTCGATGAATCGCTGAAATTCTTACTTTTCACTTGAAGTGGGAAAATAGATTCATAGGCCACCTATCTGTATTGATTAACCATTAAGACGTAATTCTGGGCAGAGACTCGGATCTGGAGAAGAGGTTATTATGATGGCTATGTGGCAGATTTTCTCGAAAGTGACCAAATTGTACACATAAATGAGTTTATTGCAGTATTTTGTGCAGGTATAGTTTCACATATTGCCAGTGTTTTAAACTCCGTTGTGTATAATTTCACCATACTATAGAAAGGCATAAAATTATGGCACATTAATTGAAAAGAGTTGTTCATATGCACAATCACATCATTATATTATTTTAATATCAAGACGTGCACCTTAATATCTTAAATAGGTGTCGATTTAAATGAAAGATAATTTGCTACGTTAGGTTTCTGAATAAAACTTTGCTAATAAAAGTTGCTATGTATGTTTCAGAGATATGTATCACAAAGAAAGGTTTGCTAAATTGAATAAAGGGGTACTCATAGCTAAATGCTCGAAGATCGAGCTTTAATTCATACACAAGCTGTTTTTTATGGCTATAGTAGTCGACACATGGGAGGCAAGTTAAAACATCCTCTATCATTCAATGTACTTATTATGAAGCCATAGAAGGAGTTCAAGCAACTACTTGAACATTGTCGTAGGTGGGTTTGTTTCAACAAACACCCGTATTCTCACACGGTCAATTGTATGTGGTTATGTCAAAATGGAAGAGCAATAATGGATGAAGGTTTTTTGTTGTAATAAAGACGACAATTATTCAAACTCCATAACAAACGTCGTCATTTATAACGGAGTTTAATCCCGTATTTGAATAGGCAATATAGTTTTGTATTACAAAACAGCTTCATTAGCTTTTGTATTCAAACAACACGATTGCTTCTACATACATTATTTAGAAATTTGCAAGTATCATCATGAAGCTAGCCCGCCCATTCGGGCGGGCTATGAAGCTAGTCTTCAATATGGGAACAAAAAACTAATTGAAGATGCGCTTGTTGGATCGATTGGGTTAATCCCAATCGACCCAAGTCAAACACAAAGTCAGAAACACAAAAGTCAACTTGGCAGTTTCTTGACAGTTACAAAACGGTTACAAACGAAGAGACACATCTGTTGGATGGATCGAACCATCACAACGTTTACTTTTGTACCCTTTCATTTTGTATATATACTTTAGAACATACAGATTGTAAAGATAGATGACAAATTTATATTAAAGCTTTTACAGATTCATTGTTCTTAATACTTTGGTTTATCTTGACCACGTTATAGACCATAGATCCAAACGTTTAAGGCCAACAATTGGTATCAGAGCAGGTTTGGTAATTCTTAACCAAATCATCATATACCACGGTCTTTTCAAACCTTGTTCTTGAATCGAAACAACCACTGAGTCTCGAATTTTTTTTTTGCAAAACCAGTCAAACCACAATAATCACAGAATCATTTTTATTGTGTTTTCATCAAAGAACCCATTTTTTCCGTCACCAAGGTATCAATCACAGAAGTGATTGGTTACCGGCATTGAAAAAAAAGGCTCCTTTTATCATTTGCAAAAAAAAAGAAAAAAAAAAACAGTCGAATCGATTCAAAAAACAAAGAAAAACCATATACCAAATTCGATAACACAAAGTCATCAAAGGGCAGAAATTAACGATTCATAACAAAGAACAAACACACCTGTTCATTGAGGAATCAAGCCCAGAACATCAAATTGAGTCACCAATCGACTCAATTTAGAACTCCAAATCATCAGTTTTCTCACGGTAAAGAAAACCCCAATTCAATCGAAACCCTAAGTTTCATCTTGTGGTATTATAAGTGATCGCGAAGAACACAACATACCGGAGAAGAACAAGGACGGTCAACCTTGCCTTATCACAAGCGGTCAACCATCAGATTTGGAGAAGAAGAAGAACGAGAATCATCCCAGAAGAAAGAGAGACAGAATATACAAGTCTTAAAAAGGAACGCGTTTATTTTCTATCTCAATAAAGAGATAAGAAAACAATAATAAAGTGGTGCGACACTATTTGGGCTACATCAAAGGATTTTTTAGGTATCGGGTTAGACCATCAACCCTTCCAGGTTCAAAATTTTACAGATACCACCCTTTCAACTTTTATTTTATATAGTATATATTAATTTTGATATATATTGTATATTTTTGATAAGTTACTTTATTTAAAATTAGTATCTTGTCAAATTTTAGATATATAATAACCTAGTAATTACACTGCTTATTATATTGATTAGGAATAATTATTAAGGAGTAATTAACCTTAGGTTATTCAATTTTTTTAGAATATATAATCTCCGATGATAGTTTTTAAATTAAAACTTTACCTATAAACTTTTATACCCTTTTAAGGAAAAATAAAACTTAAGAGCTCGCTAGAAATAAGAAATTTTTTAACACACTTCGTGTTAAAATTCTTTTGGAGATTTATTGTCAATATCTTTAAGATATGGCGAAAGGAAGTGGAACTAAGGAACTAAGTACAACTAGTACACCTCAATTTCAATGCCCAATCCTAAAGCCCGTGAATTACCCTTTATGGGCAATTCGAATGCAAATCATTCTCGAAGCAAACAGCTTATGGGAAACAATAGAGCCGACTGAAACGACTCAACCCGATAAGAAAAAGGTCAAAACCACTATTGCTTTCCTTTATCAAGCCTTACCCGAAGAACAATTACTGCAAATAACAAAGCACAAAACCGTGAAAGCCATTTGGAATGCTTTGAAAACTAGACACGTTGGTGAATACAGAGTTCAACAAGCAAGACTACAAACACTCAAATCCGACTTTGAGATGTTGTATATGAAGGAAGACGAGACAATCGACACCTTCACTACAAAACTAACAACTCTCGTAAACAAAGCCGCTAGTCTAGGACACACAATAGAAGATCAAACCTTAGTACGGAAACTACTAAATGTTGTACCCGATAGGTATCTGCAAATAGTCGCATCTATAGAACAATATTCCAACCTAAGTACGATGACAATGGAAGAGGCAATCGGAAGACTTAAGACTTATGAAGAAAGGATTAAGTTCAAGAAAGGAAAACAAGTGGACAATCAAGAAAAATTGATGTTCACACGACATGCAATAGAGGAAAACATTTTAGAGGACGTGGACGTGGAAAGTATACATTTTCACAAGGAAGGAACCGCGAAAAATTTAAAAAAGAAAAGAAAGATGGAGAAAACTCTCATAACAACTCCAACAAATCAAACATTGATCTTAGCAAAGTAAAATGTTACAAATGCAATAAGATGGGTCATTATGCGACTAAGTGTTATTCAAAAACAAACTCTAGTATGCAATCTAATCTTGTCGAGGAGGACTTAGAACCTACCTTACTAATGGCAATATGAGAAGACCCACATGTAACAAAACTTGAAGATCAAAATGTCTCGCTACATGAAGAAGATGTAGGATATAAAGAGACAAATGTTGATAGTCTATGGTATTTAGACAATGGAGCCAGCAATCATATGACTGGAATGAGAGAACACTTCAAAGAGCTAGATGAGAATGTTAGTGGAAAAGTAAGATTCGGAGATAGATCTCACATAGAGATCAAAGGAAAAGGTTCAATCCTAATAAAATGTGATGACGAGAAACAAAGAATTATATCACACGTATATTACATTCCCAGCTTAAAAAGCAACCTATTGAGCCTTGGACAATTCACCGAAATCGGTTGTAAAGTAGTAATGGAAGATGATCAATTACGACTTTATGACATGGACAACAAAACCTTCATGAAAGTCACAAGACAGAGAAACCGTCTATACAAAGCAAGTCTGAAGATAGGCACACCTGTTTGCTTATTAGCAAATTTAAAGGACAATACTTGGTTATGGCACGCAAGACTAGAACACCTCAACTTTGAGTCACTAAAATCTATGACTCAAACAGAGTTAGTTCAACGAATACCTGCCATTAAACATACAACACAAATCTATGATGTTTGTTTAGTTGGTTAACACAGTAGAGCGCCATTTCCCAAGAAAGCAAAGACTAGATCAACATTACCTTTAAATTTAGTATATGGAGATTTATGTGGACCAGCCACACCACCAACACCATCTGGAAAGAAATACATATTCTTGTTAGTCGATGACTATTCAAGATATATGTGGGTGTATTTCCTAAACACGAAAGATCAAGCATTTGATACTTTCTAAGGAATACAAGAATACGATAGAGAAGGAACTAAGGACAACATTGAAAATGTTAAGAACTGATCGTGGGGAGAATTAACTCAATACTACAAAGAAAATGGCATAGCACGACAACTTACCGCACCTTACTCACCGCAACAAAATGGAGTAGTTGAACGAAGAAATAGGATGATTATGTCTACAACGAGATGCATGATGAAGGCAACCAAAATGCCTCAAAATTTTTGGGCTGAAGCTGTTAGACATGCTATATACATTCTAAAAAGCGTTCCTACAAAAGCCTTAGAAGACATCACTCCATATGAAGCAATCAAACAAAGAAAGCCAAACTTAGAAAATCTAAGAGTTTTCTGCTGCATAACATATGCAAAGATACCATCACAACATCTGACGAAGTTAGATGATAGAAGCAATAGAATGGTATACTTAAGAAACGAACAAGGATCAAAAGCTTACCGTCTATTTGATCCAACAACACAAAGGATATATGTTAGTAGAGATGTGAAGTTTAAAGAGGATGAAGCATGGGATTGGAAGGATTACTTGAATGAGCACACTAACGATGAACCTGAATGGTTTGACTTCAAAGTTGAAAACCTTGAAGCCAAAAATGAACATCTGGAACAAGAAATCCAACCAAATGAAGACAACGATTTCCCTAACAATGATGATGATGAATATGCAATATCAACAACAAACTCACCCTCAAATTCACAAACACTTCGCACACCATCAACAATTTCATCGAGAATAAACTCTCAAATTATGCCAACTACCTCAGTACGATAAACCAATCAAAGTAATTCTAACGCAACCAGGAATTTACACCCAAACTTTGATCATTCACCACTACAAGGTTTTAGAACATTAAATGATTTATACGATAACACCGAGGAAGTATTACCCGAGGAAGTATTACTGGCTGAACATGAACCTAAAAATTACAAAGAAGCATCAAGCGATCAGAAATGGATTGAAGCAATGAAGGTCGAATTAGATTCCATCAATAGAAACAATACATGGGAACTAACCACTCTACCCAAATGACATAAAGCAATTGGATTAAAGTGGGTATTCAAGACCAAGAAAGATGCTAATGAAAATATAGTCAAGCATAAAGCAAGACTAGTAGCTAAAGGCTACATACAAGAGCAAGGCATATACTTTGAAGAAGTCTTTGCACCTGTAGCAAGAATGAAAACTGTCCGATTACTATTAGCCATAGCTGCTAATAATAAATGGGAAGTACATCACCTTGACGTCAAATCTGCATTTCTGCATGGAGACTTAAAAGAAGAAGTGTATGTTACACAACCCAAAGGATTTATAAAGAAATAAGATAATGGAAAAGTCTACAGACTCATAAAGTCTCTATACGGTTTAAGACAAGCACCACGTGCATGGAACATAAAATTAGACAACACCTTAAAGTCTTTAGATTTCAAGAAATGCGCTTTGGAACAAGTTATCTATACGAAAAAAAATCAAAGGACTCAATACTTCTAGTAGAAGTCTATGTAGATGATTTAATCATCACTGGCACACCAAAAAAGGAGATAGACAAGTTCAAAGCTCAAATGAAAGAAAAATTCGAGATGAGTGACCTAGGATTACTATCCTACTATTTAGGAATTGAAGTCACACAAACTGGAGGTGACATATCAATAAAACAATCCGCCTACGCAAGCAAGATCCTAAAGGAAGTTGGAATGCTAGACTACAACGAAACTCTAATACCTATGGATCCAGGAACAAGACTAACAAAGAACACTGAAGAAACAATGGTTAACTCAACTGAATATAAAAGTTTAATTGGATGCTTAAGATATCTGCTACATACAAGACCCGACTTAAGTTATTCTGTTGGATTACTTAGTCGTTTTATGCAAGAACCAAAGGAACAACACATGAAAGCTATAAGGCATGTACTACGCTATGTAAAAGGAACAAAAGACTATGGAATTGCCTACAAACACAATGGAGGAAACCAGATACAAGGTTATAGCGACACTAGCTACGGAGTCAACACTCAAGAAGGAAAAGGAACTACTGAAATTATATTATACTACGGTGAATCACCAATCAGCTGGAGTACACAAAAGCAAGCCACGGTCGCTCTATCATCATGTGAATCCAAATTTATTGCAGCAACAGCAGCAGCAACACAAGCATTATGGTTAAAGAGATTACTAAGCAAGCTTACACACACACAAGAAGAAAATGTTACAATAATGGTTGACAACAAGTCTGCCATCGAACTAATGAAGAATCCTGTATTTCATGAAAGGAGTGAGCACATTGATATAAAATACCACTTTATAAGAGAATGCGTCGAAAGAGAAGATTTACAAGTCAAGTTCATAAGTGGAGAATTTCAGAAGGATGGCATACTCACAAAAGCACTACCGAAGATCAAATTCCTAACAATGAGACAACTAATTGGAGTCAAAGACCTGCAACAAAGCGATTGTGATTAAGGGGGAGAATATTGGGTTAATCCCAATCGACCCAAGTCAAACACCAAGTCAGAAACACAAAAGTCAACTTGGCAGTTTCTTGACAGTTACAAAACAGTTACAAACAAAGAGGCACATTTGTTGGATGGATCGAATCATCACAACGTTTACTTTTGTACCCTTTCATTTTCTTTATATACTTTAGAACATACAGATTGTAAAGATAGATGACAGATTTATATTAAAGCTTTTACAGATTTATTGTTCTTATTACTTTGGTATATCTTGACCACGTTATAGACCATAGATCCAAACGTTTAAGGCCAACAATGAGAATCACTTTTCGTTAAGGCATCACCAGTCAAGAAATGGTTCCACAAAAATGTTAATGCAATGTAGGAATGGCTCAACCTTCGCACCTTCACAGAGACCTAAAGCAAATTCAAAACGAACCTTTTTTATCGTAGTTATTTGCTCTAAAATCATTTAATATTAAATTTACTTTTCTATATTAATATTCGATAAATTGTTGTGCCTTAAAAAACATTCAAGGTTAAGATAACGATCTTTTAGCTTGATATCATATAGTGATTTTAAATTTTTAGTGCTACATAAAACACTAAAGATATCTTCATGCACTTTAAATTGTTCAAATATACTTTTAACTGATAACGACATAGCGTAAGTTACACTTTTTAAGAATTTCTAAACTCTAAAAAGCTCTTTGATAGTTTTTATAGTTTTATTGTCAACATATCACTTATTTGTACAAGTAGTATGTTTTTCTTCAAATTTATATTTTACATTCATTTTTTTAGCAATTTTTCTTTAACTCGAACGGTTAAATTGTTAATGATAAAGACTTAATTCAAAATGGACTGAGTAACTTAGTAATTGGTTTTTTAGCCTTGCATGTAACTTGGTAAAAACTTAATTCAAAATCGATTTGTAAATTATTATCAACCTCAAAAAAGAAATGATATAAAAGGAAATAACATCAGGATTAAAGTTAAGAAAAAATTCTATACGAATATTTGGACTATATATATTGCATATAATTTCCATAAGACTTAAGAGTATAACCTTTCATATCTTTACCATAATTATGTTTACAATCTATTATAAATACATTACATTCATACAATCGTTCTATACCTTAAACACAAAACATAAAAACACAACTTAGCACAAAGGTTGTTCAACAATGATGAAGTTTTTGATACTCGTTATTGCTATCTTAGCAACCTCATGCACTGCAAGAATCGCTCCAACAGCCGCCCCAACGGTCTCACCAACCGCTAGCCCGACATCATCTCCGTCTCACATCCCTTCTCCCGTCCCCACTCCAGCCCCTGCTGTCCCTTCTCCGTCTCCGCCCGTTCCGTTGTCACCAACACCATCTTCTCATGTTTCTCCTACTACCGGTTCTGGTCCATCAACAAGTCCCTCACCTGCTCCATCACCACAACCGGCTGATGTTCCAACAAGTGGCACCTTTGCTGAAGGATGGGTCAATCGGGCTGTTACCTTTGGAACTGCACTCTCTTGTGCTGCATTTGTTTCGGTCGCTTTGATGTGAAGATCATAGGATTAGATAAGGGCGAAACTCTTTTTTTTTTTTTTTTTTTTTTGTTTCTTCAGATTTTGCTTACTAGCTTGTTATTTTGTTAATTGTTTTTGGATTATTGCTTTATTATTATTAATCACTTGTTAATTTATTGGTTCTTTGGATTATCGCTTTATTATTATTAAATCACTTTTTAGGTTTGTTGATTAAAGGAATGTTATAAGCTACTAGAATTTAATTGTTTGTCGTTCTTATTAGTAATACTTGATCAATATTCAATGACATAGATTGTGGATGCTAAATAATTGAGAATTCAAGTTTTTCACTATTTACCAATTAACAAATCAAATATATATTTATCTCCAAGCTATATCACTTCACAATCTACATAAAGGGAAAAACTAGGTTGAGATAAACTTTTTGTGAAATTTATATATCGGGCATGCTCAAAGTTAAATCATTAAATAGTTTACATTCATTCAATCATGCGCGGATCTTATGACAAGCGTAGATATAACCAATCTCCATTGAGGCGTTAAGTAATAGAAGAATTGAAGAATGGGAGGAGAAAAAAAAGGAAAAACACTTATGTGTCACGTTTATTTTTATGCCTTCGTGGGCTTGATTAGTTTGTATAGGCTTAGCACATTGACACTTGTGTCTAGAATAATCCTACGGGAATATATATTTTAATTAGCTTCATAGCTTGCTCGGATGTGTGACGGATCCACATGCATGCCGGGTTTGGCTCGGCTTACACCCAATTTTAGGTCACGATGTGCAAAAAGATTTCAAAACCGTCTTTTTTTCGTATGTGAAACTTCAAAAAAAAATAAATAAAAAAATAAAAAAATGCTACTTTTGTTTCTTAAGGTTTAACTCTAGTTACCCCAAATTTCTTTTGTGCAACACCCTATTAATAATCTTGGGTTTGTCCCTGACTGGACGTAAATAAATATTGAATGACGGCAAATATTTTAGACACAAAAATTGGAACATAAAATGAAAGTGTGTGTTCTATACTCCTTTTTGTGCAGACGTTAGTGATGCATATTAACCGGTAATATTTTTATGATCCTAATGCGAGTAAAACTGCTAATTGTTTACTTTAGTTGTGATAACTGATAATGAGAACACAATGCATTTGCAGACAATAAAATCTGACTTCTACGATGATCACCATATGCACAAGTACAAATTAGCTTACGTTGTACACATGAATGTGAGGTATCGAATGAAAGTAAAAACGGTTTTCTACAAGAATAACCCAATGAAGCTAACAAGGGAGGTAATGAAGGGGAATTGGTTTGAGGTTGGTCAAAATTGTGGTTTTGTGAAACCTAAAATGATGCGTTTGAAGCTTGACTGTATAGTTCCTAAATATGTGGGTGGTCAACAGCTTCAGATTCCTATATTTCATGTCTGTTAAGATAGTCATATATGGTTTATGTTTTTAAAAACTACTTTCTTTTGGGGTGTTATGATCGTAAAACTTATCAGGTAAGTAGGGATGTTTATTATGGTTTGTTGCTTTGGATATTTTAAATTTAAGTTGTGTGAAATTATAAGATGGTTTGCTGATGCGTTTAATTGTTATAATATTTTGGTAGTATATTAACGTGTTCATATCATTACTAAATTTTTAGGCTGCAAATCCTTTTGTGTGTAAATGTTTATTTTTTGAGTTGTTTAAATGACAACATAAAAAGTTTATTGTGGAGTTTTAATATTTGTCGTCTATGTCGCAATAAATAACCTTCAGTCCTTTCTTGCTCTTGACACAACCATATATAGTTGTCCGTGTGAGAATACGTGCTTTTGTAAAAATAATCCGACCTGCGACAAAGTTTGGCCTTGACATTTGTTAATCGTCATAGTCAAACTTGAACACGAAACTGTCTTCAGTTTAATTTGAATGGCATCTTAATGTCTTAAGGGCTAATGACCATACGCCGAATAGCACAAATTCTACCAATCATGTAGCCGGATATGATCTTAGCTTCAATTATGTCTATTATCATCCTTAATACTTGAAGCCTAGTTCCCTTTGCATAGTCCTGCTTCTTGATCAATGTTTCGCACCAACATTATAGGAGTGCCTATCTTTAACTTTAAGCTATGTTGGGAAACACCTGGCATCCTTATGTTGTTAAGGAATTATGTGGTGTATATCGAGTCGTAAATTCAAATAAAAGTCAGCCAAACAAAGTCTAAAGATTCGTCTAACTTCTCGTCTCCTGGAATTAAAGAAAGCAGTCGGTTATTTGTAATATCAACCATTTCGTGTGTTGGCGCAAGAATGGTTTTTTTCTTAAAAGAACAAAGGGTTCCATAGGTTTTGGAGCAATTGTGGGTAGGTTCCTGAATAATTGAACCAACATCATCATCAGACTCTGGAATCAACATGTTTTCTAGACTCGACATCATTTTTACCACCAATTTTTCTATCACTAATATCTAAAATCCAATAAGCAAACCCTTGTATTTCCTTTTTCCCCATATTATGAGCTTTGCTTGGCGTATCAAATCAGCGAGGTCGCTATCCACAGAAAAAACACCATCTATTAGATATATTAAAGTTTACAATATTTAGGATAGTTTTGGCATTTAGAAGAAAAGAATCTTCGATTTTGTAATATGCAATAAAAGTAAGTAAAGTGGAAACTAAGTGTCATCTTGAGTAACCGAAATACAAATTTCCCAACAAGAATTATGTTCAAATTCGAAAGTCTGTCTTAGCTCTCTTAAAACCACCTGTCACGGGATTAATTCACAACGTCCGTGTGGCACTTAATGACTCGGTTTCAACGACTAGGCCAAAATGTCTGGTAAAAGTTAGCTATGAACACTTGCGTATTTACTCGAGAATACTTCATAATATTTCAATAGGAATCTTGGTTACAAAATGGATGATTACAAATGAAAGTGATTAGTCTTATTGAATTTTATAATACAAGTAGAAAATTATAATACAAGTATCTAAAATATTGAATTTTGGAGCACCGTTTGAGGTTGCAAAAGTCTGTTTCTTTAGTGTTCTATATACCGTATCAGAATATTTAATCATTTTGAAGCTAACGTTTTATGAATTAAGTTGATACTCTTTTTTTAATTTCATTTTCTTTTGTTTCACGAATAACATAATTATCACGCTGTTTTCAATAACTTTAATCTCTACGTTACTTTAGTTACATCCACACCTTTCTTCCAAGTTGTTCACAAATATCCCATAAGTCATTGATGATCACGTTTAGCCTACCAAATAAATGTTCCACTTGTAATACAACTCATACAGATTGGTTACATCCCATAATGTGAAGAAGACAAATATCACCTTTTTACAAGATATTATAATATATATCCAACTTGGTGCTTAAAAATCATCATAAATAGGAGCAAGAACTAGCCACACTTACCAAATTTCAAACATGGGGAGTTGTTCATCAAACAAATCTCAGCTAAGATCAACTAGCTTGCCTTCTAGGTTAACCTTAACATCTTCTCAAATTGAAATCAACCTTAATAAGCTCAGAATGCTTGTACCCTTGTATACATCAACAAATATCGACAGTGGCTTAGTATGCTTATTTGAATTGTATCTTTCTGTCGATGAACTTATCGCTTCATCTCAAGTCCAACAAGTTAATCTTCAATATGGGAACAAAAAGCTAGTAGAAGATGCGCTTGTTGGGTCGATTGGGTTGTTGGATTCCTATAACCACCTCATTGAGTTGCTTGTTAAAATGAAAGATGATGCCCGGAACCTTCAATTTGCCTTGCGGAGAAAAGGTGTAGGAATAGATGCAAATCACATAATGGATTACGCTCTATCACGGAAGATTGCAAAGAAGAGCATTGTAGTGTGCCTCAGATCATTACAACTAATCGAAGGTGAAATAGAATTGTGTCCTGTTGTTGGTGAAGATCATCATTTGTCAATAGTGATTGGAATTCTAAGAGAAATCGTCACTGCCACCATCTCCATGTTCCGAGCTATTTTGATTTGTTTGTCAGGCAAAAAAAAACCGGATAATGGGTTCTCATTGATCCAAAAGTTGCTGCCAATGGGTAGGTCAAGTTGCGAAAAAGGTCAAGAAATTATTAAGGAGGCTGATATCATTGATGGAGCACTTTGTTCTTTACTGAAAAATGTTAGAAAGCATGAAGGCAAAACTGTTGATTTCCGGATGCTGATAGAGAGATTACAAAACCTTGATTGTCATATCCAGGGTTATGAGGTCGGCTTAGATTCACTTTTTAGGAAATTGATTCAGACACGAGTTTCGCTTCTTAACATTCTAGCCAACTAGATATAACTATATATAACTATAACACTTCGATTGTCATATCACACTTTGGTAAATATGTAGTTTTAAGATGTATTCTTATCTTTTCTTGTTTGGTTTGCATTCTTCCCTGTGACGTATCAATATTCAATCTAGTTAAAAATATACCACAAATGACTCTTAGGTTCATGCAAAATTCAATCTTGATATATTACAGTCCGTTACAAGGTAGCATATATTTCTTAATCTATCATATATATCAGCTACCCAACGGCCACATGTGCATAAACATTGAGACAAAATCATTAGGCAATGGCAGTATCTCGTGATCATGAATGATGTTCAAAGAAGGCCTCCAAAATGCAACAATAGCATAGTGCAGCACAACTGCAGCCAATAGTATAACATATTAATCGAAATATTGAGCATGACCAAATATGGAATAGGTGGTAATCTACTTACCAACAATTACAGAATTCTTCACAAGCCCTGCTTTGAGTGTGTGTTTGAACTTTGTTTCAAGGGATGATGGTTGTTGGGCACCTGAGTGAGTGAGTGGTGCAGGTGGCAGTGGTCCTTGTTATAACATGGGAGGAGGATATGCAACTACAACCAAATTCATAACAATATTAATTAATCAAAAATGATCAAATAAATAATATGTAAATTGGGGTGAACAAACTCATCAGGAATTGCTAGTGTTATGAAAGTACTGCTAGAGGTATGAAAGTACTGCTAGTGTTAAAGTACTGCTTGTAACGGGCATTGACATATTCAAGTGGCAATTACAACTGCATAATGACCACGTTTAATTGGTCATGTAACCACTAACGGCTATAATGGGGATAATTATGAGGCGATTAGTGGGCCGATTAATTCTCATAATTCTATTTGACTAGCTAAGAGTAATCTCCTATAAATAGGAGATCTGATTATGCATGAGTGATACACAGAAAACGATTAACACTTCTAAGCAAAAGGGTTATTGATTTGTGCATAATTCAATAACAAACATTTGGTCTTAACCCAAGTAGATATTCGTATAACCCAGGCATTAGGGTCGAATAGTTTACTTTGGAAAGTGATCACACGATTCCAAGTGATATCCGGTTACCACCTAGTGGTATAGCTATTGTCTTTGATTATCTAACCCTACTCTGGGAGCATACACTCTAACAATCAAAGTAAACTATCTTGTGATAATCAATGGCAACTGATGCAATGAAACACATGGCTTCAAACTTTGCTAAGCTGGATAAGTTTGAAGGGGTGGACTTTAGGAGATGGCAGAAGAAGATGCACTTCTTGTTGTCAAGCATGAGTGTGATCTATGTTTTGACTACACCTATTTCTGATGATGGGGATGATGCTACTGTGGAGCAGATTAGGAGGAGGAGCAAATGGGAGAATGATGACTACATATGCAGAGGCTTAATTCTCAATGGTATGTCTGATTCTCTGTTTGATATTTATCAGAACATTGAATCTTCCAAAGAACTGTGGGACTCCTTGGATGCCAAATATATGGTTGAGGATGCATCAAGTAAGAAGTTCCTTGTTAGTAATTTCACAAATTACAAAATGACTGATTCAAGACCAGTTATGGAACAATACAATGAACTTCTTGGTATACTTGGAAGGTTTACACAACATAATATGCACATGGATGAGGCTATTTCTCTCTTTGTGTCATTGACAAACTCCTTCCTTCTTGGAAAGATTTCAAGCATACCTTAAAACATAAGAAAGAGGGTTAACTCGGTTGAGTTAGGCCATCCGCGCATTGAGGAATCTCTCAGGGTGCAGGATAATGACAAGCCAAAGAGTAGCAATGCTACTGGTGCATCTGTTGTCAATATGGTGGAGCATAACAACTCCACCAGGTACAATGACAACAAAGGCAAACACAAATATCATGACAACACAAGGGCAGATCCTAACAAGAAGGCCACACCTACTTGTTGGAAATGTGGCAAGACTGGTCACATTAAAAGGGATTGCAAAGGTGTTAAGGTTGGTGGTAAAGCCAATGGATCAGGCACTAATGGTTCAGGGAGTGGTTGTTCTACCAACTCACTGAAAGGTCAGAATATGTTTAATAAGTCTCTTCATATTTATTATGTTACATATGTATCTGAATCTTATTATGTGCAAGATGATGATGTTGCGTGGTGGGTTGACTCTGGTGCAACAGTACATGTGTGCAAAGATAGAAGCTGGTTCAAGACTTATGAGTCACTGAATGATGGTTCTATTCTTCACATGGGAAATGAGTCAACAGCCTTGGTGCATGGTCGTGGTTGTGTAGATCTTAGATTTAGTTCTGGAAAGATTGTAACTTTGTTTGATGTTATTCAGGTTCCTGATATCAGGAAGAACTTGCTTTCAAGTAGTATTTTGAATAATCATGGTTATAAACAAGTTATTGAGTCTGCTAAATTTGTGCTTTCTAAGCATGGTGTTTTTATTGGCTTTGGTTATTTATGTAATCAAATGTTCAGGCTTAATATTGCCACTGATAGTGTTAATTCAGCCTTTGTGACCACCACTGACCTGACTGACTCTACCCTTTGGCATGCTAGACTTGGCCATGTACGCTATAAGAGAATGAAAGATATGTCTAAGGATGGGTTAATCCCAGCATTTGACATGGACACTGAAAAGTGTAAAACTTGCATGTTGACCAAGATAACCAAGAAACCTTTTCAGGGTGTTAATCGTAAGACTAAGCTCTTGGAGCTAATACACAGTGACCTGTGTGATTTGCATGCCACTCCCTCTTTGGGGAATAAGAAGTACTTTGTGACATTTATTGATGATGTTTCTAGGTTTTGTTATGTCTATCTTTTACATACTAAGGATGAAGCATTAGATAAATTCAAAGTGTTTAAAACTGAAGTTGAATTACAACTTGGGTCCCTGATCAAAAGATTAAGGACTGATAGGGGAGGAGAGTACATGGATACTTTGTATTTATAGTCTGTTGGTATAATACATGAAACGACTGCCCCTTATTCTCCTCAACAAAACGGCATTTCTGAAAGGAAAAACAAGGTGTTGAAGGAGATGGTTAATTCCATGTTGTCCTATTCAGGACTTAGTCAAGGGTTCTAGGGTGAAGCTATGTTAACAGCTTGCTATTTATTGAATAGGGTTCCCAACAAAAGGAACAAGGTTACCCCTTATGAACTCTGGACGAAAAGGAAACCCAACCTGAACTATCTCAGGGTTTGGGGTTGTAGGGCTGTTGTAAGACTCCCTGATCCAAAGCTGAAAACTTTGGGTGAAAGAGGCATTGATTGCATCTTTGTTGGATATGTTGAGCATTCCAAGGCTTGTAGGTTCTATGTCATTGAACCTAATGAATATGTTTCAATTAACTCTATAATTGAATCAAGGGATGCAAACTTTGATGAGAATAGATTCTCATCAGTCCCTAGACCAAGTATGAGGATTCCTAATGGAACTCATAACACCGTGTATCGAGGTCCCAGATGATGAACCATCAGTGGTCCTTGATGAGGTTGTGGTTCAACAACCTGAACCTATGCTCAGAAATAGCAAAAGAGTCAGGACTCCAAAGTCATTTGGACCTGAGTTTCAACTATACTTAGTTGAAGGAACAAGAGATGAGGTCTCAGACCAATACTCCTATTGCTTCATTGTTGAGGATGATCCCAAGACATTTGAAGAAGCAATGAAGTCCCAGGATATTGCTTTTTGGAAAGAAGCAATCAATGATGAGATGGATTCCATCATGGGCAACAACACTTGGGTGTTGGTTGATCTACCTCCTGGTTGCAAACCTTTGGGTTGCAAATGGATTTTCAAAAGGAAAATGAAGGTAGATGGAACTATTGAAAAGTTCAAGGCTAGACTAGTCATTCAAAGCTTTAAACAAAATTCAGGGATAGACTATTTTGATACTTATGCCCCTGTGGCTTGTATCAGTACCATAAGACCGCTGATTGCTTTGGCATCTATTCACAATCTGGTTATTCATCAGATGGATGTGAAAACAGCTTTCTTGAATAGTGAACTGGATGAGGAGGTTTATATGAACCAACCTCAGGGCTTCATCTTGCCTGGCAATGAAAACAAGGTGTGTAAACTGATTAAGTCTCTTCATGGACTAAAGCAGGCACCTAAGCAATGGCATCAAAAATTTGATGAAGTGGTTTTGTCTAGTGGTTATGTTCTTAACCACGTGAAAAATGTGTGTATAGTAAATTTGATGAATCTGGTAAAGGAGTCATCATTTGTCTATATGTTGATGACATGTTGATCTTTGGCACTGACCAAAATCGTGTTGACTGACAAAGGAATTTTTTTCATCAAGGTTCTCCATGAAAGACATGGGGAGGCTGATGTTATCCTTGGTATAAGGATTAAACATGAAAGTAAAAGAATTGCTATCTCTCAGTCTCATTATATTGAGAAGGTGTTGAGGAAATTCAATTACTTTGATTGTACTCCAGTGAGTACACCTATGGATACTTGTGAGAAGTTGATGCCTAATAAAGGCAAGGCTGTATCTCAACTTGAGTATTCTAGGGTAATTGGCTGCCTGATGTATGCCATGACTTGTAAAAGACCTGATATTAGTTTTGCAAAGGGGAAAATTTAGGGTATACTAGTAATCCTAGTGCTCATCATCGGCAAGCAGTTCAGAGGGAACTGAAGTATTTGAAGAGAACTATGGATTATAGTCTCTCATATATTGGTTACCCATCAGTGTTGGAAGGATACACTGATGCAAGTTGGATAAGTAACACTGAAGACAATTCGTCTACCAGTGGTTGGGTATTCCTACTTGGTGGAAGTGCAATTTCTTGGGCATCCAAGAAGCAAACTTGCATCACCAGTTCAACAATGGAATCTGAATTTGTGGCCTTAGCAGTGCCTGGTAAAGAAGCTGAATGGTTGAAAAACTTGCTTCTTGAGATTCTATTGTGGCCTAAACCTATAGCACCTATTTCTATCCGTTGTGATAGTGCAGCTACATTGGCTAAGGCTTATAACCAAATGTACAATGGTAAGTCTAAACACTTAGGTGTCAGACATAGCATGATTCGTGAGCTTATCATGAATGGGGTGGTATCTATAGAGTTTGTTAGATCTCAACAAAATTTAGCTGATCACTTGACGAAGGGTTTGGCTAGAGACTTGGTTATAAAGTCTGCTAAAGGGATGGGTTTAAGTCCAACTTAGTCACTGAATGCTAAGACACCCAACTCCCTCCTAAGGAAACTTGGGAGCTGAGTTCAATGTGGAAAGCTGAACATTCAGTGGACTGGAGCACATGTTTTATATACATCCCAAGGTTGTGCTCAGAACCTGCTGAAAGGAGGGTGAAGTCTTTACTTCTTAATGGTTAATTTTCTTTGAAAAAGTGCTTGGCGGGAGCATGAATAAAGAGGAACCACCTATGTAAATGTTGAAGTTTTGCCGCTTCAGGGAGCTTTTGGACTTTTAGCTTTTACAACATTTATGAATTTGGATATGGACACATGGCTTGTATAGTGTCAGGAGCTCTTAAGTTTTTGAAACCTTGTATGTATTTTATCTTTGGGTATTCAAATGGGTTGAAGGGTTCAATTCTTAGAACACCCTGATTCTCGAATATTTGAACGTGTAATTTACTAAGATGGAAATTCAATCCTCAGGATATTTTCGTTTATGCACATTTTTTGTTTGATGTTTGTTTTTCGTGCAAAGGAAGTGGACTAAATTTGGGGAGGATTGTTGGAAAATTTAGTGCACTTGTGGGATTGTTCACACCTGGCAATGGGTAAGGAGGTACGGAGTGTACACCCATAAGGTCCCTGAACACCCTGACTCAAATAGTGGTTTGTATTGGTAGTGCTAAGATAGTACTGATAGGTAGTGTTTCCACTGCTAGTGCTAAGTTGGTACTGATAGGCAGTGTTTCCACTGCTAGTACTCAGATAGCACGGATAGGCATGGTTTCCACTGCTAGTGCTACGTTTCCACTGCTAGTGTTATGAAAGTACTGCTAGAGGTATGAAAGTACTGCTAGTGTTAAAGTACTGCTTGTAACGGGCATTGACCTATTCAAGTGGCAGTTACAATTGCATAATGACCACGTTTAATTGGTCATGTAACCACTAACGGCTATAATGGGGATAATTATGAGGCGATTAATTGGCCGATTAATTCTCATAATTCTATTTGACTAGCTAAGAGTAATCTCCTATAAATAGGAGATCTGATTATGCATGAGTGATACACAGAAAACGATTAACACTTCTAAGCAAAAGGGTTATTGATTTGTGCCTAATTCAATAACAAATATTTGGTCTTATCCCAAGTAGATATTCGTGTAACCCAGGCATTAGGGTCGAATAGTTTACTTTGGAAAATGATCACACGATTCCAAGTGATATCCGGTAACCACCTAGTGGTATAGCTATTGTCTTTAATTATCTAACCCTGCTCTGGGAGCATACACTCTAACAGGAATTTCACGCTGATCATTGAGGATCATGACTTGAACTTGCTACGGTGGGTAAAGATGGAAGGGTTGATTCGGAAGAAACATATATATGAGCTGGTAAAGCAAGACATGTAAGTGTAAATTTGATAATTTTTATAAGCCCAGACTTGTGTTTTTAACTTTTTTTTACGTGGTGTGTACACGAGACCCTCCTAGTTCCGTCCCTGCAGCTGACTCATTCATTCACTGATACAATACGCACTTCAACTTTGAGGGTGTTCGGATTGCGTTTTTTTTTCTCCTTATCTATTTATTAACCTTCTATGTTTAGGATGTTTCCAACATCTCATTTTTGTTAACAATCTTATCATTATACCTATACTTGTATTTGGTGTTTCTTTGATGTTTTCTTAGTTTATTACTTCTTTGAATCCTTCAAAATTGACTCCCACAAAGAGCCGTTGCGACCCACTCACATGCAGGATATAGAATAATAACGCGTTACATGTTTATTGGTTGGGGCTATCGGTCGCAAGGTAGTCAAAAAATCATGTGGCCATTTGGAAAAATATGAAATACCCTAAAATACGAACAAACTGATGAAATACAGCTTTAATGACCGTTTTCTTTAGGTTTGATGTTTTTTATGCAAGTATAGTTTCTTTACGGTCGTTTTCACTATGGTTAACAAAAACAGGATATAAGGAGAATCACTTTTCGTTAAGGCATCACCAGTCAACTAACATACAGACAAAGAAAGAAAGTCAGTAACAAAACAAAGAAAATTAAATGGTTCCATTGAAATGTTAATGCAATGCAGGAATGACTCAACCTTCATTGAGACCTAAAGCATATTCAAAACGAACATTTTTTATCATAGTTATTTGCTCTAAAATCGTTTAATTTTAAATTTACTTTTCTATATTAATATTCGATAAATTGTTGTGGCTTAAATAACATTCAAAGTTAAGATAACGATCTTTTAGCTTGCTATCGTCTAGTGATTTTAAATTTTTAGTGCTAGATAAAACACTAAATATATCTTCATACACTCTAAATTGTTCAAATAAACTTTTAACTGATAGCTTGACTTACACTTTTTAAGAATTTTTAGGTTCTAAAAAGCTCTCTGGTGGTTTTTTATAGTTTTATTGTCAACATGTCACTTATCTATACAAGTTGTATGTTTTTCTTCAAGTTTATATTTTACATTCTTTTTTTAGCAATTTTTACATTAACCCGAACGGTTAAATTGTTAACGACAAAGACTTAATTCAAATTGGGCTGAGTAACTTAGTAATTGTTTTTTTTAGCCTTGCATGTACTTAGTGGGGGTGTTAAAAAAACCGAGAAACCAACAAACCGATTGGAACTGCTAAATCCGAAACTGAAAAAACTCGAGACCGAAAAAGCCCGCTTATCACGGATCGGTTTTTCGGTGTTTATATTTAGATATCCGTGGTTAACCGAACCGAACCGTGTATTATATATATGAAGAGTTTTAACTATATATTCATATAATTATATAATTGTACAAGTGTCGATTATATTATTGCAATACTCTTATTATACAACGACTTTTTTCTCATAATGTAGTCATTTACTAAACATCTATGCGTGAGAATAGATTAATGTGATTGTAACCTATAAATGTTGAACAAATATTTTGTGTTAATATGTCATGTGTGTTTATTTGAACATAATTATTGTGAATGAATAACTTTAATATGATTTTAGTTTACTTATGATGACGTATACTCTATATCCGGGTCACGAACCCGACTAAAGTCCGAAACTAACGAGCCCAGCACGAACTGGGCTAAATCGATTAGTGCTTGGGACCACTTCGGCCCAAGCCCGAAGTTATTTATGGAATAAGGATATCGGATATCTCCTAATTATGGAGATAATCATTCCCAACCGACTTAGGCGGGATACGCCGAAGGTTGGGGAACACGGAACCAACAAGGATTCCGTGTATATATAAAGGGAATCCCATCCCTCGTTGGAGGTACGATCTACAAACCCTAACTCTCCTTAAACCCTAAACCGATTACTTACTCTCACGCCGGAGGATAATCGTGGGAGACAATCCCACGATAAGCCTAACGGTGTTTTCTGTCTCTTAGTGCGCAAGTCTCAAGCAACAATCAGCAATTGGTACGAGAGCCGGAGCTCCAAACAAGGAACGCCCAACTTTTGTATCAACAAGTGGCGCCATCCGTGGGACCATTCACTAAGAACCAAGAACTAGAATGACGAAGCAGGGAAGTCAGCGATCGCAAACAGACCTCACGGGAAAAAAGACGCACAACGGATCAACTCCTAAGCAGACTACTAGGACAACCAGTGTTGCTAAAAATCAGGGATCAGGCCAGGACTCGGTCTTCCCTCTAGTGGAACCGCGCTCGAGGACAACCCAGGAAACCACCACCAGTGCCAGAGATCCACTGCGCACTCCTTTTACTCCACTTCAATCGGTGCTAAAAGCTAACTTCACAAAAGCACCCGACGCACCCGATAAGAACAAGGGCATATTGATAGAAACAGACCCCTGTTCTAGAGGGGGTCGTACCGGAATTAGAGCCAAGTAGTTTTGTCTCTCAAAACTACGAAGCCTTAGCTACTCTCATGCAAGAGGAAGCAAAGAAAAGGTCAGGTCGGAGTCTGCATGCTCGACTCGACTTTGGCCTGGAGTTTGAGACATCCCCACCGCGTCGTCAGAAGGAGAAGCGCGGGAGGGATAGTCGCCGACCCCCAGTGTTCAACAGAATCGGAAGGAGATTCGAGGAAGATGATACATCTGACTCACAGCATGTGGAAGAAAGTGAGGAGGATGAAAGGCGCACCAATGTCCACGCCAGATTTGGTAGTCGCAGACTCCATGACAGACTTGGGCGACGATATTCCCCAAGTAAAAGTCCTTCAAGCACAAATTCTGAGGACGTCGCGCAGCGCGAAGGGAGGGAAGATTCATCCTTCGATAATTCCTCTGGACAACGAGGATAGCGAGATGACACTGGAAGTCCGAAGGAAATACCGTGACCAAGAGGAGGAAGACATGTCTCCCCGTGGCGTCGCCGTAAGGTGGATGCATTCACTAAACGCGACGTGATTTCTCGAAAACAAGAAGAGGAGCATGCCTGCTAATGTCAAAACCTATGACGGAACAGGTGACCCTGACGATCACCTAAAAATTTTCGAATCATCCGCAACTATTGAAAACTGGCCACAAGCAGTGTGGTGCCACATGTTTAATTCCACACTAGTGGGAAAGGCGCGGAACTGGTTCAACAAGCTTCCACGCAGAAGCATCAATGGTTTTGAAGAATTGAGAAAGGCGTTCCGCCTAAATTTTACTCCACGGAAAAAGTGTGCGAAAAACCCCATTGAACTCGCTAGGGTCAAACAGCGCCAAGGGGAATCCACGAGCGCTTTTATGGAGCGCTTCAAGGACGAATGTATGCAAGTTAAAGCATGTCCCGAAGTACTTAAAATTTCAGGGTTTATGAATGGGATCAGCAACCCAGAACTTATCAAAAGATTGAATGACAAGATTCCCCAATCCTTTGATGAAGTCATGAAACACACACGGTCCTTCGTCCAAGGAAAAGCTGCTGCGGCGGATAGCAAGAGAAGCTATTCAAACTACCGGTCACAGGAACAATGATTCCTCCCGAACTACCTTCTTTTATTTGTCCGTCACACTAATCAACCGCTTGTGAACGGTCAACCGTAACAGATGATAAAAGGGCGATAGCCCGGGAGAGAATGCAAGTTTACCAAGGATTAAAATATCCTTGGATCGTTTATGTCCTGGCGAGGCGTGATATCCTAAATACAATGACTTGTGAATTGTTGAAAATAATATTAGTATAGAAAAACAGGAATCTGATTGACTAACACTAGGAATGTGAATAGTAATAGCTCTGTCACAGCTAGTTCAATTAAGAAACGTTCAATCAGAAACCTAAAAACGTAACAGATATACAAACGTACGTTTAACTAAAACGTAAACGTATAGAAAACAAAACGATTATAACTATAGTAGGGATTTGCATGTCTTAGCGACTTAAATGCAAATTAAATATAATTAAAAAGATAAAATATATTAAATAAACGCTATCACTATTTTTACAATGATGATGAACGTTTAAAACCTAAAACGTACGTTTAAATTAAAAACTACGTAACGTACTAAATAAAACGTGAATTCAGTCCAATACAACTCCCACACTTATGAAAATTATATTTTTAGAATTCTAAAAAGATAAGAAAATTATTAGAAAATTAAAATAAATTTTTACACTAATAAATTAATTAATATAAATTAAAAATGAATTAAATGTATTTTATAATGAATTAAATAATAAGAAAATCTAAAATTAATTTAAATAAATAAAATAAAGAATCTGAAAAATCTAAATTATAATAAAATAATTTAAGAAACTAAAAATATATTTATTATTCAAGTATTCTATTTATTATTAATTATTTACTTTTATCTAATTACTAATACTATTATTTAATTATTATAAATACTAAATAAGCAAACAAAAATCTAAAACTTTTTACAAACTTCTAAAATAAATATAAGAAGCTAGGAAAATTATAAAAATGATAGCTTATGTACAGAAATAAGCTGATGGGCAATAAGCTTCTTAAATAGAAGCTATCACTTGAGCTTATAGTGGTTCTTTTTGGTTTTTCTATTTTCTGGACTTATTTACTACTTATATTATACATGTGTGATGAAAATGGAACTGTGCAAACTAAGAAATAAGCTGTACGTGGGCTTATTAGCTTAAACATTTAAGCTTATGCTTAACTGTTGGAACTTTAAGCTTGAATGAGCTTCTAATAAGCCACACAACTGAAACAAAAGGAAGATAAAGGTTTATACATGTAATATTAACAGATATGCACAAGATAGTGTGCTGGAAATGGCCAATAAGCTTGAAACAAGCTAATAAGCACTTCCAGAAACTAAATGTAACTCAGAATATGGGACAACTTACAAGCTTGTTGCAGCCCTACCAAATGGACTGCAACATGAAAATTAAGTATAGGATCTTGTACATGGGTGGCTTAGCTTCAAGAAAAGCCAAGCCACACCATCTATAGATCATAATTGAGCTTGTGAGAGCTTATGAAATAGGGGTGGGTTGACTGTTTACACAATCATCTCAGAACATGGTGCAAACATAAGCTCAAATATAACTAGCCAAATGAGCTGATAAGAGCTCAACCAACATTGAACCTTAAAGTTTGATGGATTGGCTTCTCAAAAATCCAATCTTCATAAGCTAAGGTTCAATGGGGAACTTTTTACAAGCCTTGGAACCCAGCTCAACTACACAGTTTGCCACTGTGTGGTGAGGGTGATGTAACAAAAATAGGTGGATTGATTAAGCTAGTAAATAAGCTAGGAATTGAAAGATAAGCATTCACATAACAAGCAAGCCACAAGGGCAACACATAAAAACCAAATACACTGGCTAGGTTCAAATCCATGAGCTTATGCAAGCTCATGGTTTTGACAAAGAAACCATGGTGCAGGGAAAATCATGTAAATAAGCACAAAGAAAAGCAAGAAAATAAGCATACTAAAAATAAACAAAAATACTAATAGACAGATAAGCAACAATATTAAAACATACTATAAACACAGGTTCTAAAACTAAGTATTAAAAGCTACACAAAATTATCTATTTAATTCAAAAACACAAAATCTGAAATTTTGACTTTTTAAGTTTATGATCAAAGTTGACTTTGATCAACTTTAATCTGAATTTAACAACTAATTATGCTATAATATGATACAAGAACATGAAATAAACAAATATGAACAACATATAAGCAGGTTTGCAAGGTTTTAGGGTGTGACAACTTCAGATTACTCATAATGAGACAGTCAAGAGTCATTTTGACTTTCTACCATGCTATATTCTTAAGTTAAGGTTTCCCTGAGTTATTAAGGTCATATCATGCATATATCAAACAAGAAAAACACACAATAAGGCCTGCAACACAGGTTATCTATCACATCCAAACAAACCTCTAATGGACTGTTATGAAGTTTTTTCAAAGCAAATGATTGTGTAAACCAATTTCATCAATCCCAGGGGTACCAAAGTGTCAAAATGGATCCTTTTTAGCTTGAACAAGTAGTCACAAAAGTCTAAGCCTAGGTTTCTCAAAAATTAGCTTATGGACAGTCAAAAAGCAAAATCAAACCACAAAGCAATCCAAAACATACTAACCTATTATTAAGTTATAATAACATTAACTAATAACTTATAAACACAGAAACATGATAATTAAAACAGATAGATAACTTAAGCATAAAAAGCAAAAATTGTAAAAAGTGGACTTACAAGGTGAATCAACTGAGACTTTGGAAACCAAAGACCAAACCATAACCTATAACCTCCCATGAGGCTCTACTACCATGGTCATCCATAATTTGCCATGCTCCAAGCAGAATCACCAAAGAACTCATGATTTTTGATTTTCCATTGTATTTTCTCTATTTTTAGTGATTTTTGGTTTTAAAGACTATGACTGATTTAATGTATCTAAAAGCTTAAACAAGCTTTGTCAGGAGCTTATGTGACCTAAAGAGTCCATTAAACAACAATAATCAACATGAAAGTAAATGACATGAAATTTAAAGGAATTTATGAAGAACATGAAATTTAAAAGACAACTTGTATTAAACTGAACACAGAGTCCCATTACACTAATGAAAGTTTAAAATAACAATTACACTAAGAAAACATTAAAGATTTACTCTACGAAAGCAAGTTTAAAATTTAAGTTACACTAGTGACAATTGGCTAACCCAAGAATGCCTCTTCTCATGCCTCTCTTCCTTCTTTTATACTCCAATAATGTTCCACGTGTCCTCTTGAGCAAATCCCACCTTTTTATTCGACCAATGGTTGAGTTTTGAGTGTATTGCCTGTTTTTATCATTTTGGCGGGAAGAGACATTTTGACTTGTAGGCCTGTGAAATAGCAGCTAGGGGGGGTGGCATTAATTGTAGTGGGTTAGTGATGATGAGGGTGGTGGAAAAGGTGAGGTGATGGGAGGAGGGAGCAGGTGTTGCAGGCAAGCAAGTTGGAGAAGACAAGCAGGTGGTGGCGCGTTTTTGCTTGTTTGACTTGTTTGACCTGGAAAGTCCAAAAAGGGAAGTGACAGGGGTCAAAGGGTAAAGTGGCAGGGAGTCCAAAATGGATTTTGACAAGGCTAGCTAATTATGACAAGGACTAATCTTGCACTTTCTGAATTATGAGGGACCAAACTGCCAATTTCACAAAGTTAACATAAGGACTGAATTTGACAATCTTTAATAATACAAGGACTATTTTTGACATTTTCAAATTCTCCAAGGACTATTTTTGCCAAATTCCAAAGTTCAGGGACCTAAGTTGTAAATTTGCAATTTTAAGTCTCAAGGGCCAATTTTGACAACTTAGGAATCCCTAGGGACTCAAAATGATATTTTTCTTTATTTAGATTTACCAGGGACTGTTTTTGACAACTTTTCAAACTTGGGGGACTAAAACTGCCAATTATGCAAACTTGATACGTTTTTCACCAGATTTTGATATTTTTGCATTTAAAACACATAAAACACTTATTTGTGATATTTTTATCATTTTGATGCATTACTGAGTGTTTTAAGATGTTTTTGCAGTCTAATTTGTACAAAAATGATGAGTATTTACACACTCATCAATCCCCCACACTAAGATATTGCTAGTCCCTAGCAATGTTTTGAGAAAAATTAATGGATTTCAATCTCTTTACCAAAAGCCATTACTTCTGGAGTAGCCAAATATTTCAGTTCAAGTAAGAACCATGGTACACTGATAACCATGTGATTTTGAGCAAACCACAAGCTTTCAACGGATTTGATTTGTCTTTACCAGAAGCCGTTTGCTCTGGACTAGCCAACTCTTAGATAAATTATCAATATTATCTTTGGTGAGCTGATTACCAATTATGGTTTTTCCATTGCCTTTACCACAAGCCATAAACTTGCGGGCTAGCCAACTCTTCACTTTTAAGGATATGGTGAGCTGAATACCATACAATTTTGGGCAAATTGCAAGCCGTCAACGGATTTGAGATATCTTTACCAAGAGCCGTTTGCTCCTGGATTAGCCAGTCCTTATGTGGGTTAGACATGGTGGACTGATAACCATTTGTTGTGTTTAGTACATAGTACTTCCACTAAAAAAATTTTTAAAATTTGGCCATTTTAGGGGAAAAAGGGACTAAAAGGGTACATTTATGATCAAAATTCGCCAGAATTTCCCCCACACTTAGAAATGAATATTGTCCTCAATATTCAAAGTACCGGCTGTAATGCCGAAACTTAGAACGTAAAAAGATAACATTACTAGCTAAGTGTGGAAACACAACAATTATTCTCTTTTTAATATTTACAATTTTCAAAGTTTTTATATATATATACAATAGGTGGGGTATTACCCCCACACTTAGGTGGTAGAAAGGGGAAAAAGACAGAAATATGGGTGAAAACCCATATTGTATGGCTTGTTTTGATACCAAGTCACTAGCTTAACTTGACCCCGAATTAAATTGTTCATGGGGAAGTGGAGTGGGATTGCCACTCAGGGATTTGGTGAGAAATTGGAGTGGGATCGCCACTCACAGAATTATGAATAATCATCACTAAGATGAGTCTAAGAATCTTAGAAAGAAACTCAGAAAAGGCGAGAAGAATCTTTTTGATTTTTGACTTATAAAAAGAAAGGGAAAATATTTTTGTATTTTTAGATTTATATATATATATACAGAAGAAAGAAAATTCCTTACAACGCCCTCGAAAGGGAAGGGAATCTGAGTCGGACAGAGCTCAGAATGTAAACAGCCAACAACCAAATGTTGTAACTGGGGGACTCATCAAACGGGCAAGTTGTGTGCGAAGAAAAAATGTTTTTGTATTTTATATTGTTTATTGAAAAGAAATATGATATAGTATAAGTAATCACTACCTCCCAGGCTTGTGTCAGGTTTACCACGCTAGCTAATCACTTGTGAATGATTAACTGTAATAAATATGTTCTGACAGCCCGGTAGTTGAATGATAAGGTTTAATATACAAACAAGGATAGGTATTTCAACAAAATACAAAATACAAGTCATAATACGCAGCACAGCCTCCCCGGCAGCGGCGCCAAAATTTGATTCCTCCCAAACTACCTTCTTTTATTTGTCTGTCACACTAATCAACCGCTTGTGAACGGTCAACCGTAACAGATGATAAAAGGGCGACAGCCCGGGAGAGAATGCAAGTTTACCAAGGATTAAAATATCCTTGGATCGTTTATGTCCTGGCGAGGCGTGATATCCTAAATACAATGACTTGTGAATTGTTGAAAATAATATTAGTATAGAAAAACAGGAATCTGATTGACTAACACTAGGAATGTGAATAGTAATAGCTCTGTCACAGCTAGTTCAATTAAGAAACGTTCAATCAGAAACCTAAAAACGTAACAGATATACAAACGTACGTTTAACTAAAACGTAAACGTATAGAAAACAAAACGATTATAACTATAGTAGGGATTTGCATGTCTTAGCGACTTAAATGCAAATTAAATATAATTAAAAGATAAAATATATTAAATAAACGCTATCACTATTTTTACAATGATGATGAACGTTAAAACCTAAACGCACGCTTTAAATTAAAAACTACGTGAACGTACTAAATAAAACGTGAATTCAGTCCAATACAACTCCCACACTTATGAAAATTATATTTTTAGAATTCTAAAAAGATAAGAAAATTATTAGAAAATTAAAATAAATTTTTACACTTATAAATTAATTAATATAAATTAAAAATGAATTAAATGTATTTTATAATGAATTAAATAATAAGAAAATCTAAAATTAATTTAAATAAATAAAATAAAGAATTGAAAATCTAAATTATAATAAAATAATTTAAGAAACTAAAATGTATTTATTATTCAAGTATTCTATTTATTATTAATTATTTACTTTTATCTAATTACTAATACTATTATTTAATTATTATAAATACTAAATAAGCAAACAAAAATCTAAAACTTTTTACAAAATTCTAAAATAAATATAAGAAGCTAGGAAAATTATAAAAATGATAGCTTATGTACAGAAATAAGCTGATGGGCAATAAGCTTCTTAAATAGAAGCTATCACTTGAGCTTATAGTGGTTCTTTTTGGTTTTTCTATTTTCTGGACTTATTTACTACTTATATTATACATGTGTGATGAAAATGGAACTGTGCAAACTAAGAAATAAGCTGTACGTGGGCTTATTAGCTTAAACAGTTAAGCTTATGCTTAACTGTTGGAACTTTAAGCTTGAATGAGCTTCTAATAAGCCACACAACTGAAACAAAAGGAAGATAAAGGTTTATACATGTAATATTAACAGATATGCACAAGATAGTGTGCTGGAAATGGCCAATAAGCTTGAAACAAGCTAATAAGCACTTCCAGAAACTAAATGTAACTCAGAATATGGGACAACTTACAAGCTTGTTGCAGCCCTACCAAATGGATTGCAACATGAAAATTAAGTATAGGATCTTGTACATGGGTGGCTTAGCTTCAAGAAAAGCCAAGCCACACCATCTATAGATCATAATTGAGCTTGTGAGAGCTTATGAAATAGGGGTGGGTTGACTGTTTACACAGTCATCTCTAACATGGTGCAAACATAAGCTCAAATATAACTAGCCAAATGAGCTGATAAGAGCTCAACCAACATTGAACCTTAAAGTTTGATGGATTGGCTTCTCAAAAATCCAATCTTCATAAGCTAAGGTTCAATGGGGAACTTTTTACAAGCCTTGGAACCCACTCAACTACACAGCTTGCCACCGTGTGGCTAGGGTGATGTAACAAAAATAGGTGGATTGATTAAGCTAGTAAATAAGCTAGGAATTGAAAGATAAGCATTCACATAACAAGCAAGCCACAAGGGCAACACATAAAAACCAAATACACTGGCTAGGGTCAAATCCATGAGCTTATGCAAGCTCATGGTTTTGACAGCAAAACCATGGTGCAGGGGAAAATCAGTCAGAAATAAGCACAAAGAAAAGCAAGAAAATAAGCATACTAAAAATAAACAAAAATACTAATAGACAGATAAGCAACAATATTAAAACATACTATAAACACAGGTTCTAAAACTAAGTATTAAAAGCTACACAAAATTATCTATTTAATTCAAAACACAAAATCAAATTTTGACTTTTGTTTATGATCAAAGTTGACTTTGATCAACTTTAATCTGAATTTAACAACTAATTATGCTATAATATGATACAAGAACATGAAATAAACAAATATGAACAACATATAAGCAGGTTTGCAAGGTTTTAGGGTGTGACAACTTCAGATTACTCATAATGAGACAGTCAAGAGTCATTTTGACTTTCTACCATGCTATATTCTTAAGTTAAGGTTTCCCTGAGTTATTAAGGTCATATCATGCATATATCAAACAAGAAAAACACACAATAAGGCCTGCAACACAGGTTATCTATCACATCCAAACAAACCTCTAATGGACTGTTATGAAGTTTTTTCAAAGCAAATGATTGTGTAAACCAATTTCATCAATCCCAGGGGTACCAAAGTGTCAAAATGGATCCTTTTTAGCTTGAACAAGTAGTCACAAAAGTCTAAGCCTAGGTTTCTCAAAAATTAGCTTATGGACAGTCAAAAAGCAAAATCAAACCACAAAGCAATCCAAAACATACTAACCTATTATTAAGTTATAATAACATTAACTAATAACTTATAAACACAGAAACATGATAATTAAAACAGATAGATAACTTAAGCATAAAAAGCAAAAATTGTAAAAAGTGGACTTACAAGGTGAATCAACTGAGACTTTGGAAACCAAAGACCAAACCATAACCTATAACCTCCCATGAGGCTCTACTACCATGGTCATCCATAATTTGCCATGCTCCAAGCAGAATCACCAAAGAACTCATGATTTTTGATTTTCCATTGTATTTTCTCTATTTTTAGTGATTTTTGGTTTTAAAGACTATGACTGATTTAATGTATCTAAAAGCTTAAATAAGCTTTGTCAGGAGCTTATGTGACCTAAAGAGTCCATTAAACAACAATAATCAACATGAAAGTAAATGACATGAAATTTAAAGGAATTTATGAAGAACATGAAATTTAAAAGACAACTTGTATTAAACTGAACACAGAGTCCCATTACACTAATGAAAGTTTAAAATAACAATTACACTAAGAAAACATTAAAGATTTACTCTACGAAAGCAAGTTTAAAATTTAAGTTACACTAGTGACAATTGGCTAACCCAAGAATGCCTCTTCTCATGCCTCTCTTCCTTCTTTTATACTCCAATAATGTTCCACGTGTCCTCTTGAGCAAATCCCACCTTTTTATTCGACCAATGGTTGAGTTTTGAGTGTATTGTCGCTTTTTATCATTTTACGGGAAGAGACATTTTGACTTGTAGGCCTGTGAAATAGCAGCTAGGGGGGGGGTGGCATTAATTGTAGTGGGTTAGTGATGATGAGGGGGTGGTGGAAAGGTGAGGTGATGGGGAGGGAGGGGAGCAGTGTTGCAGGCAAGCAAGTTGGAGAAGCACAAGCAGGTGGTGGCTGCTTTTGCTTGTTTGACTTGTTTGACCTGAAAGTCCAAAAAGGGAAGGACAGGGTCAAAGGGTAAGTGGCAGTCCAAAATGGATTTTGACAAGGCTAGCTAATTATGACAAGGACTAATCTTGCACTTTCTGAATTATGAGGGACCAAACTGCCAATTTCACAAAGTTAACATAAGGACTGAATTTGACAATCTTTAATAATACAAGAACTATTTTTGACATTTTCAAATTCTCCAAGGACTATTTTTGCCAAATTCCAAAGTTCAGGGACCTAAGTTGTAAATTTGAAATTTTAAGTCTCAAGGGCCAATTTTGACAACTTAGGAATCCCTAGGGACTCAAAATGATATTTTTCTTTATTTAGATTTACCAGGGACTGTTTTTGACAACTTTTCAAACTTGGGGGACTAAAATTGCCAATTATGCAAACTTGATACATTTTTCACCAGATTTTGATATTTTTGCATTTAAAACACATAAAACACTTATTTGTGATATTTTTATCATTTTGATGCATTACTGAGTGTTTTCAGATGTTTTTGCAGTCTAATTTGTACAAAAATGATGAGTATTTACACACTCATCAAACAACCTGGGAGACAATCCACGGACCGGAATAGTAACCGTAACAGGAACTATCGCAACCAAGAGAGTGGGCGCGACAATGACAAGTACACCCCGCTGACAAAAACGCCGAAGGAAATACTCGCAACAGAGGGTGCAAACTTTCTAAGACCGCCACAAATGTGCACTCCAGAGGATCGGCGAGTGGGGAGTGGATACTGTGACTACCACGCACAGAAGGGCCACACCACTAACGAATGTGTCCAACTGCGCTAGTTCATTGACAAAATGGTTAAAGAAGGCAGATTGGACCATTTGGTCAAAAATATCAAGGAGGGAAAGGATAGGCAGAAGTGTAACACCCTAGGCAAATCCTACATTGGCTGTGGCCTGGAGAGATGCTGGGCTCATAAGATAACATTCGCCTTAAATGACACAACGCGTTTTGTGGTCTACTGCGGGTGGAGTTCTTAGGATCTGGCAGTTAAGCGTGCTCATGTGAGAGTAGTATCGGCTGGGTGACCTGCCGGGAAGTCTTCAAATGAGGCCACAAAGACAAAGCCGTGAGCCTGCGGGCAAAGCGGACAATATTGTGTGAGTAGGCGGGGTGTTACAGATGGTATCAGAGCCACTCCTGAGCCGTTCGGGATGGTAGGGCAAACCTCATCGAGGACGATGAGTCCCTAAGGGGGGGGATTGTAACACCCTAGGCAAATCCTACATTGGTGTGGCCCTGGAGAGATGCCGGGCTCATAAGATAACATTCGCCTTAAATGACACAACGCTTTTGTGGTCCATCGCGGTGGAGTTCTTAGGAACTGGCAGTTGCGTCGCTCATGCGCTGAGAGTAGTACTGGCTTGGGTGACCTGCCGGGAAGTCTTCAAATGAGGCCACAAAGACAAAGCCGTGAGCCTGCGGGCAAAGCGGACAATATTGTGGTCAGATAAGGCGGGGTGTTACAAGAAGAGTGGAAACAAGAAGGAGACACCCAAGGAAAAGGCCGACACCATCTACATGATACAATCATGGCAGCGGGTCACTAGACAGAAGGTCAGCCAAAGTGTATTTTCCCGAGGAAGCGAAATCTCTTTCCCCGCTTTAACTGCGGACAACGCAGTGGTTGAACCACTCACCATTGAGATTAGGCGGGGTCACGACATCCATCGCATGTATGTTGATGGTGGAGCATCGGCAGACATCATGTATGAGCACTACTTCAAGCGATGCGGCGCCCCAAATACGCAGCCGTAAGCCCGGGCCGAACGGCGTGATTGGTTTTACGGGTGAAAAGATATGGCCTATGGGGAAAATACGATTACCGGCCAAAGATCGGAAACGAAAAACACTCCGCGACGGCTTGGATGGAATTTATGGTGATAAAATCTCCCTCGCCATACAACGGCATTATCGGAAGACCTGGGATATCAGCTATGCGCGCAGTGCCATCAACAGCGCACGAGACGCTTAAATTCCCAGTGGAAGGGGGCATTGTTAATCTTTACAATACCACTATACCGCATAGAGAATGTAACACGATTACACGCGAAACGGCACCGATCCCCGAACAACGCGCAACCAAAGTTCCAAATTTGAAAGTTGCGATTCACCCAGAGTACCCGGAACAGGAAATATCCATCGGAGGGTCACTATCGGACAACGGCAAAGCAGCTGTGTGCGCTCTCTTGCAAAAGAACTTGGACATTTTTGCATGGGAGCCAAAACACATGATTGGGGTACCACGCTCAATCACGAGCATAAACCGAGAATCCGGCTGCAAGGGTACTCACCAATACGCCGAAGCGCGGCCAAGCACCGAGCGCAAGCGTTTATCGGCGTGACGAAGTACACAAACGGTGGATGCGGGAATTATGCGTGAAGTCTACTACCATGACTGGCTTTCTAACCCAGTAATGGTCAAAAGAAATGCGACGTAGCTGGCGAATGTGCGACTTCACCGATCTTAACAAAGCATGTCCACAAGATCTACCCATTACCAGAGATAGACCGGAAAATAGAGTCTCGTCAGGCGGATATCCATTGAAGTGTTTCCTCGATGCGTACAAAGGATATCATCAAATACAGATGGCTAAGGAGGACGAGGAAAAAACGGCCTTTCACACAAGTCAAGGCGTTTACTGTTACACAAAAATGCCCTTTGGCTTGAAGAACGCGGGCGCCACCTATCAGCGGTTAGTAGATAATGCTTTCGAAAAACAGGTGGGCCGCAACCTAGAGGTCTATGTTGATGACCTAGTCATAAAGAGCCATACTAAAGATGAGTTAGTACGCGATATTGAAGAAACGTTCAAAACTCTACGAGAGATCAACATGAAGCTGAATCCCAAAAAGTGTACCTTCGGCGCTACTGAAGGCATGTTCCTTGGATACCTGATAGAACCTGACGGTATAAAACCGTGTCCAGAAAAGACAAAGGCGGTCATCGATCTTCCTTCACCGCGCACGTTGAAGGAAGTCCAATCTCTCAACGGAAAGCTGGCCGGTCTAAACAGATTCCTATCCAAATCAGCAGACAAATCATTACCCCTTTTCAAAACACTCAAGAAGTGTATCAAAAAGGGTGACTTCCGGTGGACTACGGAGGCGGAAGAGGCCTTCACACAGCTTAAACAGCATCTGGAAACGCTCCCAACACTTGTCGCACCCCGACCAGGGGAAGACTGATCATGTATTTGTCTGCAATTGATGGAGCAGTCAGCGCAGTCTTACTAACAGATAGGGATTCAGTACAAACTCCTGTCTATTTTGTAAGCAAGGCGCTCAAGAAGACGGAGATGAACTACAGCGCCATGGAAAAATTAGTTCTGGCATTGGTGTTCGCTGCTAAACGGCTACGCAGGTACTTCCAAGCGCACCCGATAGCGGTAATCACAGACCAACCTATCAAACAAATCATCTCCAAGCCTGATGCATCAGGACGACTGCAAAAATGGAGTGTGTTGCTCAGTGAGCATAACATCACTTACAGACCACGGACTGCGGTAAAAGGGCAAATACTCGCAGACTTCATCATTGAAAAATCAGACACGGATGGCACACCCGCTCCAAGCACAAAGGAACTACCAGATCCATGGATCTTGTTCACAGATGGATCCTCTTGCATAGATGGGTCAGGAGCAGGCCTCATCCTCACAAACCCAGACGGAATGGAGTTCACATATGCACTGCGTTTCAAATTCACAGCAACAAATAACGAGGCAGAGTATGAAGCCCTAACAGCTGGACTACGTATCGCATCGCGCATGGGCGTACGCAACCTGGAAGCGAATGTAGATCAAGACTGGTAGCCAACCACGTGTTGGGTGAGTACGTAGCCAAGGAGGAAAACATGATCCAGTACCTCGACAAAACAAAGGCATTGATTGAAAGTTTTGATAGGTTTACCATCAAACAAGTCCCAAGAGGGGAAAACCGCAAGGCTGATGCATTAAGCAAAATCGCATCCACAAGCTTTGCACACCTATCCAAACAGGTGTTGGTGGAAACATTGAAGAACAAATCCATCTCAGAAATGGAAGTATCCACGGTAATAGAGGAAGACAGACCTACGTGGATGACACCGATAGTAGAATTCATAAGTAATGGAGTATTACCCCATGAGCAGAAGGAAGCCCGAAAGATACGGCGCACGGCGCAACGGTTTGAACTACGGGACAACATACTGTATCGACGCTCTTTCTTGCAACCATGGCTCCGCTGTGTTGGTCCCTTACAAGCAACATCTGTACTGCGAGAAATCCACGAAGGTTCATACAGCATGCATTCAGGACCACGGTCTGTGGTGGCGCGCGCTTTACGATCAGGATACTATTGGCCCACCATGCATCGCGACGCGCGGGATTTAATAAGAAAGTGCAGCGACTGCCAAGTTCACAGACCCATTCCCCGCCAACCACAACAAGAGCTGACACCAATTACGGCACCATGGCCATTCCACAAGTGGGGTATCGACATCGCAGGTCCCTTTCCTGTCGCAGCCGGAGGATTAAAATTCCTCATAGTCGCTATAGACTACTTCACCAAGTGGATTGAAGCAAAGGCAGTGGTAACAATCACTGGCAACCAGGTGAAGCGCTTTGTATGGGAAAACATCGTATGCCGTTTCGGTCTACCTAGGGAAATCATCTCGGACAACGGGAAACAATTCTGTGATAACCCCTTCAAGGATTGGTGCGAGAAGCTAAACATCACACAGCACTTTGCGTCAGTTAAACACCCACAAACCAACGGCCTAGTTGAACGGGCTAATCGTAGCCTGGGTGAAGGTATCAAGGCACGCTTAGACACACACAAAGGAAGATGGGTAGAAGAACTTTCACATGTTCGCACTTCAATAAAAACCAGCACAGGGGACACCCCCTTCTCTCTAGTCTACGGGACAGAAGCTGTCATACCAGCCGAGATCGGAATGCCCACTATCCGCACTGCTGAAATCAATATAGCGACCAATGATAACGAGAGACGTGTCGACTTAGACTTGCTAGAAGAAAGGCGCGAACGCGCAGCTATACGGGAGGCAAAATCAAAGTCGAGGATGAAGGGATACTATGACGCTAAGGTGCGCAGTGTTTCATTCAGACCAGGTGACTTCGTCTACCGCGCCAATGATGCGAGCCACGCAGAAGACACGGACAAGCTTGGACCAAAGTGGGAAGGACCCTATGAGGTTACTGAAGCACTAGGAACAGGCGCGTACAAGCTGCGAGGCTTGGATGGCCGTGAACTGCCGCGCACATGGAACATCTGCAACCTCAAGAGGTGCTACCTATAGGAGTGGCTACGCCAAGCGCAAAGCCGTGCACTTTACTAAAGTACCCAATAAACATCTATGTATTTACTTTTTATTTCCTTAGTATAATGTCTTATTTGTTTCTCATAAAAACTTGCAAGTATTAATAAAATGTCGCGGTTTCTACCTAACTCCGTGACACATTTCAATTTGTTATTTCCATATACTCTATGTCTTAACAATCTTTTATCTCTTGCCTACATGGCGTGCATGCACTAAAATAAACCCACGATGGTAAAAGGATAAGTTAACCTACTAAACAACTTGTTGAATAAGAGGGTTGCAAACCCATCAACGTTGGATCACATATCCTTGTTAAACACCTTATTCTCAAGACGTTGGAATAAGCTTTGTGCGCATCCCACGATGAATGCGCAACAACGCACATGTGCACGTTTAACAACTTTGGAACCAAGACACTTGATTCCTTAATGTGGTATTTACAGTACGCTGCATATCACAACATACACGACTATGATATACAATACTTAGATTTTTTTTAAGTATACTATGATTTTCATACATGACTATGAATTTCCTATATTACTCGCGCTTGTGTAACAAATATCTCTTTTACGCAAACGCATACATATTACAAGTTGCAATAATATCCATACGAACTTCACAAAAGAAGATTTTATTAAATAACTACGAGTTATTACAAAAGGATTGCCACTTTACAACATACACACCCACCAACTATTACACCGTTCCAGAGATGAGCCACCTACGTGGGTATATTTTTATGGCTTCTTGGCTACGCTTCGATGTTTTTTCAATGACTACGGTTATTGGTCTAGCATCCGCAGTTAGTCACTGCGCATACTAGACTGGGGGGACATGATGACGTATAGTCTATATCCGGGTCACGAACCCGACTAAAGTCCGAAACTAACGAGCCCAGCACGAACTGGGCTAAATCGATTAGTGCTTGGGCCCACGTCGGCCCAAGCCCGAAGTTATTTATGGAATAAGGATATCGGATATCTCCTAATTATGGAGATAATCATTCCCAACCGACTTAGGCGGGATACGCCGAAGGTTGGGGAACACGGAACCAACAAGGATTCCGTGTATATATAAAGGGAATCCCATCGCTCGTTGGAGATACGATCTACAAACCCTAACTCTCCTTAAACCCTAAACCGATTACATTACACTCTCGCCGGAGGATAATCGTGGGAGACAATCCCACGATAAGCCTAACGGTGTTTTCTGTCTCTTAGTGCGCAGGTCTCAAGCAACAATCAGCAATTGGTACGAGAGCCGGAGCTTCAAACAAGGAACGCCCAACTTTTGTATCAACAACTTAATATACTAAAATTACATTTTACCTTTTAGATCAAGATATTGTTTATATGGTTAAACTCGTTTAAACGTTTAAAATAGTTAACCGTGAACTTAATCGCGGGTAATCATTCATTTTGAGTACCCGCATACCCGGTAATCATTCATTTTGTGTAGCTTAATGTATTACCTGTCCCACGATGAATACTTTAAATCTCCAAACTAACCGAACCAAACCACCCCGTAAACACAACTGGTACTCAGTAAAGACTTGATTCAAAGTCACAAACACTGTCATGCAAGTTGTTGTTCCACCATTTGCTTCAATCGCAAGCCAAACAATAGATGACCATATCGACTTATTTTAGTAAATTATTATTAAAAAAAAAAAAAAAAAAAAAACTTGATATAAAAGGAAACAACATCATGAATAAAGTTGAGAAAATTCTATACGAATATTTGGACTATATATTGCATATATATTATCTTTCATATCTTTACTATATTTATGTTACAATCTTGTATAAATACATTACATATCTCCGAACATTAAACACAAAACATAAAAACACAAGGTAATACAAAGGTTGTTCAACGATGATGAAGTTTTTGATACTCGTTATTGCTATCTTAGCAACCTCATGCACTGCAAGAATCGATCCAACAGCCTTCCCAACAGTCTCACCAACCGCTAGCCCGACATCATCTCCATCTCACATCCCTACTCCCGTTCCTGCTCCAGCCCCTGCTGTCCCTTCTCCATCTCCATCGCCCGTTCCGTTGTCACCAACACCATCTTCTCATGTTTCTCCTACTACCAGTTCTGCTCCATCAACAAGTCGATCACCTGCTCCATCACCACAGCCTGCTGATGTTCCAACAAGTGGCACCTTTGCTGAAGGATGGGTCAATCGGGCTGTTACCTTTGGAACTGCACTCTCTTGTGCTGCATTTGTTTCGGTCGCTTTGATGTGAAGATCGTGGGATTAGATAAGGGCGAAACTCTTTTTTTTTGTTTGTTTCTTCAGTATTTGGTTACTAGCTTGTTCTTTTCTGTTATTGTTCTTTGGATTTTATTAATCACTTGTTAATTTATTGGTTCTTTGGGCTATCGCTTTATTATTATTAATCACTTGTTAGTTTTCTTGGTTAAAGTAATGTTAGAAGTTACTAGCATTTAATTGTTTGTCGTTGTTATTTTAGTGATTCTACTTGATCAATATCCAATGACAGATTATCTTAGTTAGCCCCAACTCGACTGTGGATGCTAAACAATTGAGAATTCAAGTTTTTCGCTATTTACCAATTAACAAATCAAATATATATTTATCTCCGAGATATATCACTTTACAATCTACATAAAGGGATAAAGGAGGTTGAGATAAACTTCTTGTGAAATCTATATATCGGGCATGTTCAAAGTTAAACATCCATTCTCATCATAAAATAATTTACATGCGTTCAAACATGCGATGTTCTTTTGACAACCCATAGATACAACCAATCCCCGTTAAATAATAGAGGAATTAAAGAATGGGAGGAGAAAAAGAAGGAGAAACACTTGTGTGTTAGACGTGTATGTTTATGCCCTCGTGGGCTTGATTAGTTTGTATAGGCTTGTCACTTCATCCACACCTTTCTTCCAAGTTGTTCACAAATATACCACAAGTCATTGATGATCAAGTTGCGCATATTAATGGCTAAAGCACCTTGTACAAGAAGCATATGGTTCACGAGGTGCCCTTAGCTGTTGATGAAGCCTTTCTGTGTGAACTACCTTTCATCGTCGTAATTGGGTTACAATGGAATGAAATGTACAGTCTTCATGCTTCTTGTGTTTCCTGTCATTGGAATATTTGTGAATGCTCTAAAAAGAGTGTTTGGTTTTGCATAGTCCTAATGTACTGGTAGGATCAGAGTAGTATTAAATTTGATGAAGTATGTCTTTGTAAGTTTAGTTTCTTGTCAACTTGTTGCTTTTGGGTACGTCCTTGGCTCAAATTTTGATCTACGAATTCGATACCCAACTCAAGGGTGTAGTTTTTCTTAATATATGTCATAATGACCCCTTTATGATAGTTTTAAGATATCTTTTTTCTTAGTTACCAAGTTTTTTTAAAGCAATTACAACCTTTTTCGATCAGTATATATTTTCAACAAGGTATGTTTTGCTTTGTGTATCAACATGCTATGCGCTCGTTGAAATGGTTGCTTGGACGATGTTTGCACAAGTAATATACTCAGAAACTCAGAAAAAAGGAAATCATATTCAAAAGAATTAATGAACACATTCAAACAAAAGCACTTTCAGAAATAAGAAATTGCACAACTAGTAGGTAATTAATATAATTGAACAATCATAAACAAAACAAAAATCATCAGGCAATGGTAGTATCCCGTCATCATGATAGACATTAAAAGCAGGCCTCCACCATGCAACAACAACTACGAGGGTGAATTCACCTTTGAATGCAGTGTTTTGATTGTTGCTGCTAGAGGTTTGTTCGGCATTCATAGCTTTTTGTCAGAGAAAAGGCTTGTCAGATTGTTGGAATCACTCCTAAACAGTATGTCAAGTATTTATATTTCATATGTAATAGGTAGCTTTATTATGGCCTTTATGTTTGTTTAAGGTCAAGCTTATGTAGAAGGCCCATAAGCTTGACCCAAGCCCAATAAGGATAGGAAGGGAACTAGGAGTGTTGCCCTAGCTTCCCTCCTATAAATACCATGTAATAACCTTCATTTGAAGGTTGGTTGTTCAAGTTATTCTCTCATTCACTCTCTTTGCATAACCGGTTACACTTATACGTGAGTGGGTGTGTGTTTAGCTTGTTCAATCGCCTTATCTCTTCTCTAATAAGCTTGTGTTGTAAAACTAGTGACCTAACAGTGGTATCAATCGCCAAATAGTTGGGTGTACTCGTTTGTTTTTGAAGTTTTGGTTTTGGTTATCTTACGCGTAAAGGTAACGCATCTTTGGTTATCTTAAAAACTCGTTTTTTTTACACCTTTTAATCCAAGATTCTTGTACTTTCAATGTTTTGAGGTGTTAAAATACTTGTTTTGGCAAAAAGTTTCAAACTTTACGCGTGGATTTACGTTTTTAAGCTTGTTTTTGTTCGTGGGTGTCGCTCTACGCGTAACCCGTTTAGCAGTTTTGGTACATCAAAATTCACACTTTTGTGTTCTTTTGGTACTATTGAAGCTATTCCATAACAAAAATCTGGTTTAGAAACACATTTGGGCAAAATCAAAGTTACGAGTAATTCTACGCGTATCAAAACCCTAATAATTACGCTGTAAGATTTTCCTTGGTTTGATCTTCTTTTTTCTGGTTTATTCCGTGTTTTCTTACTTGGATAAGTCCAAAATACGTCCGACTTTGGATATCTTCTGCACTGTGAAGTGTAAATGATCACTTGGGATAAAACCCTAAAATTACGCAAGTTAAACTTACGCCGTAGAATTCCTACGCATAAGATTTTCTTTACGCCTAAGCCTTGTCTTACGATAAGGTAAATCCTACGCCTAACTTTCTACGCCTAACTTTTGTCTACGCATAACTTTAGTACTTTTATCCTACTTACGCGTAAGCTAAAACCTACACGTAACTCCTCATTGTTACGCGTAACTTTGGTGTTTTTACGCATAAGTGCTACTTGGTTCTTGTCTTTTTCTACGCCTAAGGACACTTCATCAACAAAGGTTCATTCGACTAAAAAGATCCATTTTTACCAACACAAGTTTATCAACATGTCACAACCACCATACTCTAACTATTTCCCTTACACTTATCCTCAACAACAACAACAACTAAGTCCACAACATTAGCAATGGAATCAACAACAAGCAATTTATCAACAACAATTTAATCAACAACATACTCCACAACTTGCGGCAAATCCACAACCTCAAATGGTTCAACCACCACCAAGTCCTCAAGTTCAACCGCACACAAATGAATTCAATCAACATCCATCAAGGAACACTATGAAGGAACCCACTTGGTTTGCAAAGATGTGTGAAGCTTTAAGCGGCCAACAATCAATTCATGAGGTCTGATCACTTGATAGACCTCCAATGCTCATTCCCAGAAACTACGATCAATGGGTGATAAGGTTCTTTAGGTTTTGTGATCTAAAGAAGCCACATGGAAAGTTCTTAAAGAAGGTTATCTTGAAAGGTCCATTTGAGATGCCTACTATCATTGTACCGGAGATCCAAATGCCATTCCACCAAGAGATGAACAAACCAACATTGCTATCAAGGCAGATTTAAATCCTAAGAACTTCTACACTATGAAGCTAATGAACTTGCAATGGAATACATCCTCTTAGGATTACCAAACCCAATTCTTCGTAGTGTTGATGCTCAAAAGATCGCACAAAAAATGTGGATCATATTCGCCTTCTTATGGAAGGATTGTATCAATCAGAGGATTTGGAATCCAAAATTTACTTGGCTTATGAACACTTCATGATTGAACCGGGAGAGACACTAGAGTCCTATCATCATCGATTTTCAGACATCATCAATGATTTGGATAAACACAACATCATCATGCCAAGAATTGCAGTGAATACTAAGTTCCCGAGTAGTCTTGGTCCCAATGGGAGAAGTATGTCATTTTTCTCCGCAAGCTTAAGAACATGCATCATTATACCTACGGATTGTTGTACGATTACTTGAAACCTCATGAAAAGGAAGTTGATCGGAAAGGATTCTCCGCGGCTCAAATTGCTAACCAACACATCCGAAAATCAACAACTTGCCTTATATGCTCAATGAATTATCCCTCTCAACCAAAGAACTCAACCAACTGCTTCAAACACACCTTCACAACAACAACCTCAACAAAATCAATTGGTTCCATACAACAACAATGCTCAAGCATATGTCGAAGCTAATGAGGAATCCGATCCGTTCGAAGCATTGCAACAAGGATTTGCTATGATTGCTAATGCCTTTAGCCGTTATACCAACAAATCCAACAATCGTATTCGTTCCTCATCTAACACACGGACTCAAGCTGTTGTGAACAATGGACGGTTGAAGTTCGAATCGTGATTATGGTCGTCAGATGGGCGGTGGTCAAGGGTTTAATGCTGTGGGTAGGAATAACAACAGAGCTCAAGTGGTGGAAAAGGAAATGCTCAAAAATGGGTTGAATGGTCTTCGATGCTACAACTGCAATGAGAAGGGACACTGGCTAATGCATGCCCAAAGCCAAGGACTAAGGGCAGTGCTTATTTCAAAGAGGCTCTTCTTTGGCCCTTAAGGATGAAGCTGGTGGAACTCTCACGACAAAGAACGAGCTTTATGGCAAATGCCGACTCGATGATGATATGGAGGACTTGCGTGCCAATGCAAATTATGTTGATGGCTAATATGCATGAAAGCATACACATGAGTGACACAGCCCAGTAGCCTGGATGACAATCGATGGCTTGTCTCGTGCACCGAACAAACCATATTTATCTGATCTCATATCTCTCGCCAACATCCGAATCCGCAGCAAGGCTCGAATGTTCAAAATGAGCCGTCCACATCTCATTTCGACGATTTTCAACTAGACCCCGTAGTTATATTTGACGATCAAGATGACCAATCGGTTTCCCTTGATAATCAAATTGACTCCGTGGTTATACTTGAGGATCTAAAGAATGATCATGTTGTGACTCACGTTGAACAAGATGAACCTTTGCCTCATCCGGATTTTGCTCGTTAATACAAGACCAAAAATCCCAAATGGAAGAATGTCATGCAATTAATCAGGACTTGAAAAGTAAAAATGCACTGTTAACAAAGGATTTTGAATGTTTACAAAAGCAACTCAACTTTTTCAAAACTCAAGAAAAACGTGAAAACGGTTTTGAAGCGGCCTTTGCCAAATCTTATCAAAACGAAAAATATTTAGAACGACAGATGCGATCTAGCCGCTTCGGAGAATGCTTTGTTGTCCGAAATAGAACAACTGAAACATGAACATAAAAAGCAAATTAACGCCTCACCTTGGAAAATCAAAAAGCTAAGGCCGAAGTTGTTAAATTGTCAAAACAGCTCGCATACAAAAAGCATTAAATGAAACGAATAGATGATCATCTTGAAGAAATCATCGGCTTGCAAAACAAACTTAAAGAGTTTAAAACTGTTGTTTACAAACATGGCGAAGTCGGTCACAACCATAGAAAAGTTTACTTTAAAACCAAATCCAAATGGATATGGACCGAATCTTGCCGATTACAAACCTAAGCTTTCAACCAAAGCATTCAAACCAAATCCTGAAGTTTCCAAAGGCATAATATAAAATTGATAATTCTGTTATGAGTGTTATTGAATATCATCGTCAAGAGGAATTAGATGCAGAAGACGAGAGTCGATCAAAATTAAAAAAAGTTGTTTACAACAAACCTTTTAATTATTCAAAACCGTCACTTTCGTCACACCAACGGATTCTTCTAACACACCAAGAGTTATCATCAACACACCGAAGTCTTCTATTGTTAATCCCAAAACTGACTTTGCACAAACTTATGGTCCTTTACCTTCCATTAGTGAAGTAAACTCACAACCCGAAAATCGAAAAATTCTTCGATATTTTGACATTTTCATGGCTGACCTCAAAATTTTACAACATGAGATAGAATATCGATCTGAAATCAAAGTTGAACATTTTCAATCGCCGGCGCGCCGAGAACAAAGAGACTTTTTTCAGAAAAATCTTTTACCTAATGTTAAAAACTTGAAAAGTTGTGCAATTGCCTCGGAAAAGGATTTTCATAAGGAACTTGGGTCATGAAAAACGCTTTGAGAAAACGTAAACATCTATTTCAAACACTAAACGTGAAAAGAAAATGTTAAGAAAAGATGTTGATCGACTCTTGGAAGATGTTATCGTATGTGATGTTCAAAATGTTGTGTTATTGAATTCTTTGTCATATGCATTTGATAATATCTCTCGCCGACATCGCTGTTTCGTGGTAAATGTTGAGAACACCGATAATGTGCTTCGACGAGTCCTTAATGTTGAAAACAAACGATTGTCAAACGAACTTTCAAATGCAATACGTCGCCTTAATTGGTGTCAAAAAGATATTCACGATCAACAACTTGCTTTTCAACACAAAATCAACCGCTATGCAAAACCTTCTGATCCCAAAATTGAGCAACTGGATGATCAAAACGTGTCTTTTAAGTGTCAAATCTCAAAATATGAACAAGAACTTGTAAAAGTTAAAAAGGAATATGGTGTCATATTTGATTTACTCAAAAAGACTCGTGATGAAGCATCAAATGAACTTGATCATTATCTTGCACACACTAAAGAAGTTATGCATTTTGCCGAAATGTTCGGTCTCGAAAATCAAGATCCGATTCACACTATCATCAAGTTAAGAGAAATGTTAGGAAAGTATGAACAACTTCCGCCAACAATCATTAAGAGATTAGCCCCGTAACACTTAGTACTCATGCACCTAGAATCTCTACCGCCAAATCACAAGTAGCTAACGTGCTTCCTTCTATCAAACAGAATAGTTGAGCCTTTTCCAAACGCCCCGACTTCACGACCTAAGAGCACTCAATCGAAGAATAGGAAGTTGCTAACTAAGAAAAGATCAATCAAGAATGCTAAAGTAGAAGAACACCCTAGGACTATGAATAAGACACACGTTGCCTCCACTATAGATATTGCGTCTAGCAAATGTAATAGAAATAGTGATGTAACTAATGCTAAACCGTTAAGTACTTTTGATATTCACCGATGCACCTTGTGTTATTTGTGGTAAAAGTATGAATTCCGATTGCCATGATAAATGTGTTGCTAAAGCTATAATCTCTCGTTTAAGGAATCCTAAGAACCGAAATACCTCTAGGCCCACTAATCTTTCTAAGTCTCAGGCTTGGTAGACCGCCATCTTTAGATTCTAAGAAACGCATTGCTGTCCCTCAGAGCTCCAGTTTCCACCTCCTAGGAATGTCGTACCACCTAGTGCATTCACTAAGACTAAAGCAAAGAGTAGTTATAGATGGCGGAAATGGATATATAACACACTAGGATTTAAGTGGATACCTAAAGCTATTGATGTGTGTATATCTACTATATCTGCTATGGAACCCTCTAACATTTCGGGTTCCACATCTACTTCTATTCCATCCGTGTGCCTCCGTGTGTAATGCGTGATACGATCATTCTCTCGATTGTTGATAGCGGATGTTCCCACATGACAGCAATCTTAAATCGTTATCAAACTTTATTGCAAAGTTCATTGGCACCGCCAGTTCGAATGATCACTTCGCAACTATCATGGGCTACGGAGACTATGTCAATGGGAACATCGAAATTAGCAGGTTTACTATGTGGAAGGCCTCGGTCACAACTGCTTTCAGAGGTCAATTTTGTGATGGAGATTTGGAGGTTGCTTTCGGGGAGAAAACTTGTTTCATTCGTGATCTACAAGGAAATGACCTTATGTCCGACTCGCGTAATTCTAGTCTCTACACTATCTCTATGCAAGACATGGTTGCTTCCTCTCCCATTTGCTTACTTTCTAAGGCAACATCAACAAAATCCTCGCTGGCACCGCTGCCTCTCACATCTAAACATTCAAACCATCACCAACCTTGCTCGACACAAACTAGTTGAAGGACTCCCACGATTCCGGTATTCAAAAGATCACCTTTGCTCGCCTTATGTGAACAAGGAAAAGCACTCGTGCTCATTTTCCTTCAAAGGTGGAACACCTCAAAGATGTGCTTCATCTTCTTCACATGGATTTGTGTAGCCCGATGCGCATGCAAACGATCAATGGCAAACGCTACATCTTAGTAATTGTTGATGACTACTCGATGGACTTGGGTCTACTTTCTTCTTAGCAAAGACCAAGCTCCACAAATGATCATCACCTTTCTCACAAAATACAAGTTCAGCCCTCAACAACAACATCGCCGTAATCATCGTAACGCATACAAAGGAACTGAATTTGTTAACAAACCCTTCGTGAATTTATGAGAAAGTGGGAATTCAAAGATCAAACATCTATTGCACGCATAACCAACAAAACGGAGTTGTTGAAAGATCTAAACCGAACGCTAGTGGAAGCCGCAAGAACAATGTTAATCAATGCTAAACTTCCGATTACTTATGGGCGTAAGTCAGATTCATCGCATGCTATACTCAAAACCGATCTATGATCACCAAACGCCACAACAAAACACCTTTCGAGCTTGTCCATAACAAAAAACCGAATCTAAAACACTTTCATGTATTTGGATCTCTTTGCTATCCGAATAATGATCGAGATGACTTTGGAAAGCTCAAAGCCAAAGCTGACATTGGAGTCTTTATCGATAATCGATAATTCCAAAGGTTTCCGAATCCGGAATCGCCGCACAAAACGGTGATGGAAACGATTCATGCTCATTTCGATGAACTTACTGAAATGGCTTCGAGTATAACAACTTAGAACCCGGTCACAACCGCTAAACTTCCCCAAACCCCCATCATCACCGAAGAAAGCCCTCGCCTTACTCGCCAACAAATGGAAAGGTTATTTGCTCCTACTGTTCGCTGACGATATTGATGAACGCGGCTCCGTGTGTATCCGCCGCTTCCTCACTTGACAACCCGATAATATTCCTATACCGATACACCGCTACAACAACTATCGTTGAAGATGCACCTACACCGCTGACTCCAACACAACAGCTTGAACACACCGCTTCCAACAATGATGAACCACCGATGATATTCAATGAAGTACCCCACCGCAGATTTTGATCCAAATGCGTTCTTCAACCCGCTTGCTAATGAGATCGCCGCACTGATGTCGCTGAATCTTCAACAAACCATTTGAATCCTCGACCGCACAATGTATACCAACATCAACCCTCCACACATAGATGGACAAAGACCATCCTCTGGAAAACATTATTGGCAACCCGAATCAACCGCCGCATGACAACGCGTCTTCACACGACGTGAACATTGCATTTATGCACTCACCGCCCGCCAATCAACCTAAAACATCAAAGACGCAATGACAAAAGACACATGGATTGAATCCATGCAAGAAGAACTCAACCAATTCAAACGTCTTGAAGTATGGGAACGGTTGAAAGACCAACAGAGTCTACGCCATTGGTCTAAAATGGATTTGGAAAACAAATTGATGTCAAGGGAACGCCATCCGAAACAAGTCACGCCCGTCGCTAAGGGTTATCGCCGAAGAGGGATTAGACTTTGAAGAATCTTTTGCCCTGCTGCTCGCCTTGAGGTCGTTCGATATTTCTAGCGCTCAGCTCATATGAATATAACGCTTCATCGATGGATGTCAAAACCGCTTCTCAATGGACAACTTAAAGAAACGGTTTATGTCACCAACCGATGGATTCGTTGATCCCGAAGTTCCCGAATCATGTCTACAAACCTAACAAAGCTCAGATGGTCTCAAACAAGATCCTCGGGCATGGTACGATAAGCTATCATCTTTCCTCATTGCTAATAATTTCACCAAAGGTTCGGTTGACCCAACTCTTTTATACAATATCACGGGACACATATCTTAATTGTTCAAATTTACGTGGATGACATCATTTTTGGGTCTACACATAAAAGTTTTCAATCGCTTTTGCAAAACTAATGAAGAAAAATTTTGAAATGTCCATGATGGGTGAACTTACATTCTTTCTAGGACTGCAAGTTCATCAATCACCCCGTGGTATTTTCTTGAGTCACTCCAAATATGCCCTTGAATTGTTAAACAAATTTGGAATGAAAACCAGTGACACCTATGCCACACCAATGGCTCATACCAAGAAGTTAGACGCCGATTTACATGGGAAATTGGTGGACCCTACAAAATACCGTAGTATTATTGGGTCTCTCATGTATCTAACAACTAGCCGAATTGACTGATATTGTCTTTGCCGCTTATCTATGCTCCCGCTATCGGCCGCAACCAATCAAACCCACCTCTCTGAGGATAAAAGAATCCTCCGATACATAAAGGGAACCATTAACTTGGGGATCCGTATCCAAGGATTCTCGGTTTTGAACTAATCGCTTTTTCGTGACGACCACGCAGATGCTTAGACTCAAGGAAAAGCACTTCAGAGCTTTACAATTTCTGGTGATAAACGGTGTCTTGGCAATCGAAGAAGCGAGTGATTGTACATCGCTGCCATCAACCGGCGTAATATGTAGCCATGTCACCATGTTGTGCTCAAGTCATATGGATGAGAACACAACTCAAAGACTATGGTTACGTGATTTGACGTAATCCCGATGTATTATGACAATCGGAGTGCAATTTCAACTGCCAACCTTCCAGACTCGAAATCAAAGCACATCGATCTTCGATATCATTTCATCAAGGATCACGTGGAACAGTGGTACCGTTGAATTATATTTTGTGGGTACAGAATACCAATTGGCGATCTTCTCACCAAAGCCTTGCCTCCCGCTAGGTTTAATGAGTTGGTCCACCGGATTGGTATGAGGTGTTTGACTCAAGAGGAATTGATGACCTCCTAAAACGTCTTAAAACCTCGCCAAACACCAAAACATCTTTTGTAAATATTTTTCAAAACAAAATACAAAATTATAAAACCTGATAAAAACAACAAAAATATTCTTCTAATCTATTTTTCTTTCAACATTGCAAGTACATTTTTTCCGTCACAACACTTTAATCTTTCAAAATTCAAGATTTTTCCGATCAAGTGTTGAGGGGAGAAAATAATACTTTAACCGCTTCAAAACATCTGTACTTGCATGTTATCACATCTCGCTTGATTCTTTTACAAATGGTGGTACATTTTCGGTTCAAAGACACCTCTGACTTAAATTAATAACCTTTCATTATTTTCTCAAGTCGAGGGGAGTGTCGCAAGTTTCTTTCCAAAATCTTCATTTGGTAACAAAAAATGGAAGTTAAAAGGCTTTGGATGAAAATGGAAAAGGTGGAGGGACCAAAACTGCCAAAAGGTTAAAGTCATTTTTAATAAAACACACTCCCACCTAACTATCACTTCTCATTTATTACAAAATACCTAAAACCATCCTACGCTTAAGATTCACTCAAGAAAACCGTTTTTTGATCATCATCTTGTAAGTGTTTTTGTGATCACAACATGTTTTTAAGATAAGGTTTTGAATTTCATGAAAATCCACGGCTAAAACGTTGTTCTACGATGATTTGTGTTCTACGCATATGCGATGAACACACAATCAATATGTGTGTGTTTGTGGTAAAATGATTGTGTCAAAACGCTCATAATACATCAATGATACCATTTTAACCATCAAAATCCACCCGTAAACACTAATTGATGATTTTGAAAATTAGGTTTATGAGTCGAATTGGGTATTTTCAAATGTGAAGTGTTTTGGTCAAAAAGATTGTTGTGTTATGCTTATGTGATGATGAATTGATGATATCCATGCCTTATAACCACCCGTAAACCTCAATTGATTCGTAATTAGGAATTAGGGTTTAATGTTCTAAAATTGGGTATTTTTGATTCATCGAAATTAAGTGTTAAAACTTGGTCAATATGATCTCACAACATCTAAGATATATATACCGAAAAACTTTGGTGCATAATCCATGGCTAGATTTCATACGCTAGAATTAGGGTTTAGCCTACGCTGTAATGGATTTCTACGCATAACCTAAACCTGTCCAATTGTGTTATGATCTTGTCATAAAATGAATGTTATGTGTTAACATTGATGATATGATGCTTTATTTCGTGCTTGCAACATGTAATATTCGAATCAAGGTTGTTGTTAATCTACGATAAGGATCACCTACGCCAGAGCTTGTTATGCGCGAAGATTTCTACGCGTAGCTTCTACGCATAGGTTCTACAATGGGACTACGCAGTATCCCGTGAAGGATATGCGAACAAGGACCTCTACGCGATAAGGTCAACTTCACGAGTAGCCTTACGCTGTAAGGTTAATATATGCCTACGCATAAGCTTTACGATAAGGTCCTTCTTTTCCACGCTGTAACAATTTTTACGCGTAGTTAAGACCCTACGCTGAAGTTTACGCCACGCATATATCATTCCCGCTTACGCATAACTTTACCAATCCTACGATAAGCCGTGATCATACCTTCATATGAATTGTTACGCGGTACAAACTTGTAAATAAACTAATCATATCATCACTAATCCTAAAATGTCACTAATAAACTGAAATCGTTTGATATGTTGTGAACAATAAGTGATAAAATAAACTTTAAAACTTAAAGTTAACTAACTCACAAAACATTTCACGACGTCATTGGACTATTGAATATACAAGTGACTTAGGACTCGAACAATCATTGACACCGTTCATTCAATAACTAGACAATAAGACCTTCTGTTGACTAACATTATGTCTTTCGATATGTTGGTTCTTTTGGCTAATGTTATTTCGTGATCACGACATGGTGAACAAATGAATGTGGATGCACTCAAGTTCTCTCCATTGCTGATATCTATCCTCATGGCTATCCAATGAAGATAGGAAAGAATAATCTCCGTGTTGACTTTGACAACCTCACTTGCTCAATCTTCGTGTTTAATTGCTATTGATATTCTCGAGGACTCATCCCATCGTAACATGCTTTCACACTCGCAATCGTTCAGATCTACATCCAACAGCTTCGAACACTATGGAAAGGGTCAGGACGATCTTTATGTGACGGTGACTCAATCACAAACAAGTCACCATTACACCCGCAGACTTAAGGGTCGTTCTACCAATTCCTATGTCGATCCAACCAAACTATATGCCACACCTTGCCAAGAGCTCACTCTCCAATTCTAATCAATATCGTTATGACGAGGCTACAGAGTAATCACCAAGCACTCTCACGTGAGCTTAAGAGTATTCCTCAACCCCGAGAACACTCTACATGATCATCACCAAGTCTCGCTTCGGTCGCGGACAAATGCTATGAGCACCCTAAGCTCATGGAACTGCAAATATTCTGCGCATTGGTCAACAAGAAACACATCGCTATCGAAGCTCTGATTTGGGATGACATGATGTCATTTCTCAACAAACTTGGCTCAAAGATTCCCTACATCGGATATACAAAATTGTTGATCCAGAGAGCACTTGGACTTCATCCCGACATTCCCAAGAGGCTCAATGACCCCAACAATCACGACATGTTGACGAACCCATTCTATCTCGGTAGAATCAAGGAAACGCTCTACAAAGAAACAAGGTGTCTGCGCTGGCTACGCGATTTCTTCTAACAAGATGTCGAAAGCTCAAACGCATAAAAGGTATCCGAAGCATGACAAGGCAAAGTTGGTCACCTCGACGAAAAATCTTCTGGAACACCCGTAAGGAGAACCAAAAGAGGAAGTGCGGAAGTGTTACAAGTACGATCTTCAAAGAAAGTTCCCAAAAGGAATCCTCCTCAAAAGGATTGTTCCATCTAAGGAAGTTCCTGAACTCCCATTCCCAATCCCAACCAAGAAAGAAAGCTTGTGGACGAAAGCTCAAGGTACCGACACAGATGAAGAGATTACCTTCTCAACCAAGAATCAGATCCCTCCTCCCGCAGCCTAAACCTACAAGTCCAATAGCCGTAACATGGAAAAGGAAAGACTCGCCTTGAGTCTCATGATGAAAGCTCAAGAAGAAGAAGAAGAGCAATGGATCAATCCTACAAGAAGTTTCAATTAGTTAGACAATTCAAAAGGTCAAGAATTTGCAAAGATCAAATGGGTGGCCCGGAGGATCAAGTGGAGCTCGCCCACTCCTCCCCGTGATCCCGATGCGGTTAATCAACCCGATAAGGGATCCGTGCCACCACTCTTCAACAACAACAACGCCAGCCTATTGAGGACACTATTGAGTATGACCGAGAAAAACGAACCTCGAGAAAGAAAAGTCTAAGGATGACAAAGAGGATGATTATGATAAGTTTCTTCTAGACAAATTCAAACATACTCAAAGGAGAAAACCTCTGAACTCCAAAGGACCTGAAGTCTCCTCATGTCTCCTCATCATCATTCTCATCTCACTCATCACCACCACCATCAAAAGATCAACAAAATCATCATCCAAATCTGTGAAGAAACCACCTCGATCTTGGATTTCACAAGCTCATAAACGGATTCACAAAGCCGCCAAACAAGTCAAAGAAAACGTGCTTTACAAAAGCTAAATTTCTTTGCCGATCACATACACATATATGTATGACGAAAGCATGATGACAAGATGGAGAAAGAAAGGGAATTTGTTCTGAAGTTCATGAAGAGTCATCGTAAAGAGGAACTGAACGAAATGATCGAAGGTTACACTAACAAGTACCTTCGTGATATCGCTCCTAAAGTCCTAAAGGAACCGGAAAGACAACGAAGAGATCATACTCACAAGTTTTTCGACATTAATCGCCCCTGCAGGTGACTAGAGAAATATTTTCCGGATAACTCACCCCTAACATCGTAGCATTGGTTAAAAATACAATGGCCAAAGAAGCCGATCTCTCGACCGAAGTTAATCGCTAAACTTGTGATACAAATGTCAAAGCGATCTCGAACGCTTACTTCGATGAAGCTAAATTTTCAAAATCTACTTGATTTTCAACTCAGATCATCATGCAAGGAGTCAGCCGATCAACCCAAACGACCAAGAGATGACGATGATAAGGATAAGGATTCTCGACCTAAACGCCGTATACCGTAAATCTACCTCTATGCCACCTCCTCCACCACAACTAACTCTTCTCAACAAAGTCTCCTCCACCTCGGTCTTCTATCGATAAACCCTGACGATTCCGAAGTTACCACCCCCGACTCAAAAAACAGGTGATTACTTTGAGTATACGGGTGGTGACGATGAAGAGGTCCTTGAGCCCCGACAACAACCCACCTCACCCAAACAAGTGCGTAAAACCAAGATCATCATCAAGGCCTTCCAAAGAAGAAGAAGACAACTCACCGAGTCGCCCTCATGGCTAGATGAAGATAAAACCGAAGAGTTTGAATGGTTCTCCACACTTGTCAATCAAACTCCCTACCCCGATGAAGGTCAAGAATTGGTAGACGGTTCTACATTGAGCACGCAAAACTTTTGCAAGAAAAGTTCCATGTGAAGAAAATGACGAATTCTGAATTGAAGCGAATCAAGAATGAAGCATTCCAACTTCTAAAGACAGCTCGAAAGCGCGTCGAGGTCGAATATCATCTTGAGAACATCGCTCAAGCTATGTCTAACGACATGGATTGGCTCAATCCGGAAGCAAACATTGACTTCACACAAAGGGACAACCCTCCATACTACACCATCGGACCAAACCCCTACCGACCATTGGCCAAACAGACGAACCACGGATTCCCTTCCGATACTTCTTTAACAGACCGATTTTCTCTTACACTGGTAGTATGGTTCATAAAATACGCTACATCATTGACTCTTCCATTCCCAAAGCTATTTACTCAAACCGCATAGCTATCGAGGAACGCGGCAAATCACTTGTTTTCTAACAACGTGCAAGCATACGACCAAGATGCATTGTATGGGATTCATCATTGGCCTCAACGCCGAAGAATCTACTACGTAAGCCCCGTTCGTAAGTCTCAACATGCAATGTAAAGTTCTAAGGACATCGTGGCCATCAAACACATTGATCTCAAGTCTAAGTGGGACTATTCATTCTTAAAGAATATCATAGTCAAACGACAAGATGAACAGAACTATGGATTCTCCGAGGTCGACTTTGAGAACTTGTCCTCAACGACATCGACATGTACCTTGCCAAGGTACAGTGGTCGTGATGAGACAATTCTCGACCGGTTCAACGTGAATTTATCAAGTCGGGCTTCATCTTCATTAGACGATTGATCAAAGAACGGTTGAAGATATCCGTGATGGTCAGTTGAATCTTATCGACGCTGCGGTCAACCTCACTCCTCCAATGCTTACTCTTCCCGATCTCAATCACCTACCTCAATATACGCCATCGAAACCTTTCGGAGTTGTTTACCGCAGTGAACTTCAAAGAAACCGCTTAATGGCTGTAGTGATCTTCGTAAATTGGGATCATACTTTGAAGCCGGTTAGGGACGGATTAGCATACGTGTGAAGGATATACCGAAAGTGGGTCTCGTAGTACCGGAATTCTCGTGAAAGGAGGGATGTGAGAAGGATCATCACCATGATTGATGAACGGTTGTTCGAAGGCGATCAGCTCGTGACGATTGGAGAGCTATGTTGGTGGTCGACCCAGAGAAACATCACCGCTTTCAACGCCTCGCACTCCTCGAACATCACCGCACTCCTCCGTAACCCTTGACTTGTTTCTTCTATAATTTTGGATGTGTGATTTATTATGTCAATGGCTTGTGCACACATAACAGTGTACAACCCGTAATTGTCAAGAAAGGACCCTGTGGTACGCTTCAATGCCACAATCCTTATAAAAGGAGCGAAAGCTTCTTACTTTTGAGTAAAACCTATCAAACCTTTCACTTTTCAAGGTTTTGCTCAAAAGAACAAGTACTTCCCTTATGATTTTCAAAACCTCAACCGCTTATATCACTTGTTGAGGGGGAGTATTTGAAACTTTGTTCACAAATTGTTCAAGTGGTCATTCTTCCCTCAACACTCGAAATGGTCATATTTATTCTCAAACGCTTCAAAAATAACACTTTAATATGCCATTTTTGAGGGGGAGAAAATATGTGATAAGAAATATGTTGTGTAAAATGCAAATGAATCAGGTACCTGACTTAACCAACTAATTGACGATACTTAACTGTTAGTAACTCGAAAAGACTTGTCCCGGACGGGTAATAATTTCAAGCTAGTTCGCTAGTGATGTAAACGTGTCTCGCAAAGGACTTGTCCGAGTAGAATGTACCATTCGAGAAACTTTTGATAGACATGAACTCTGACGGGTTTGACAACCTTCCGAGGTTTGTCTACACCTTCAAGGTAGTTATTAGAGCTAGTTGTCACCTAAAAGCCGACAATGTATCTCTTTTAACTAACGAACGCAATTATCTACAATGCATTTTAACCGTTAAAACTCTTAAGCACATGTGGAAGGGGGAGTATTTATGCAAAATCTTATCTCAACAGTGGTACAAAATGTTTTTCATTCACAAACACTTTGAGAGACATTTTTTCATAAAGTGGTTTTAATGGCAAACATAGGTTAGTCATGGAGTTATAAGGTGACTAAGGTTAGGAATAACCGTCCTATGATCCGCCAGAGTCGGAGGGATCTACCCAAGGACACTACAAATAGTTAGTATTTAGAAGTCCTTAGGTATGATTGTAAAAAGGAGAAAATGAGAATCGGAGAAAGAAGGAGTTGAAGAATTAAAAAGAAATGCAAAGAAAAGGGTGAAAAGAAATAGCCCTCCGATTATTCAACTTAGGCGCATTAATCGGGTTCAATTCATATGCATCGGTTGTCACTTAGTGACGCCGTATTGAAGATTAAAAGTCGCCATGGACCCAAAGGACGATGCACTAAACCTTCTTATCCACTCAAGTTTTTCAACGTAAGCTTGTTTCATTCTCACAGGGAACCCTACGTAAACTATCGGCTTAGAGATTGCTGGTATTGAAGAAGGAGACCCTCTCCCTAGTCTCCGCCGCCAGAAAACCAAAACGCAAAATTGAGTCTAGAGCCACGAGATTCATCAAAAGATCTCTTAGGAACACTTGACATTTAATCACTTGATGATCAACAATAAGATCATCATTGGTTCATATCGAGTCCTTCACGATCTTAGCAATCGTCGAGAACATTTATGAGAGGTTCACATCTGTGATCCTCGCGATTGAATGGAAACTCCTCGCCGTGGTCAACATCAAACGTACTCGCCGCCAGAAGTCATTTCGTAACTCCCCGTGGATTACGCTGGAGTGTGTCTCAAACGGTCTACAACAGTCGGGAGAGGTGATGCTTCGTGTACCTCACTCATCCGAATCGAGATGTACTTCGTACATCGCTATCTCACTTGTGGGACTCCGCTCAGAACGCCTTTGTAAGAATTAGAGTAGTGTTTTCACACTATGCCGTTAACACTCTCGAAGTTCAAACTTGTAAGTGCCGGAAACCGCTTATTACTAACCGCTTGAAATGTTTTCTTCTTATGGAAGCTCCGAGCGGGATGATCGCGGCCGATTCTTCTCATGTTCACGCCAACATCATCACTAATGGAAGTTCTATCCAAAAGCAACACAACGTCGTATTTATGATTCTTCGTCAAACCAAAGAATCTACAAAGTTAAAGACTTAAAGAACTTCATCAAGATTGATTTCCAACGCCAAAGAGCGTGGTGAGCATGTTGAAGAATGACGTGGAGACACCGGAGCAAAAGGCACTGAGGCACCGATGCGCATAACAACATACTATCACTTTCACCACAAAGAACAATGATCAAAGAACAAAGTTAAAGATGACGCCAAAGCATAACCTGCTCAAAGATAACTATCTCTCTACACCGGGAGATTGTTCGAATCAAGGCAATTCTTCTCACAAGAAAGAAGAATGTCAGAAGACGCCAAAGCTACTATTACATCAACGCTTTCACCGCTTACATTCATATATACTTGAGGGGGAGATTGTTGGAATCACTCCTAAACAGGATTTCAAGTATTTATATTTCATATGTAATAGGTAGCTTTATTATGGCCTTTATGTTTGTTTAAGGTCAAGCTTATGTAGAAGGCCCATAAGCTTAGGCCCAAGCCCAATAAGGATAGGAAGGGAACTAGGAGTGTTGCCCTAGCTTCCCTCCTATAAATACCATGTAATAACCTTCATTTGAAGGTTGGTTGTTCAAGTTATTCTCTCATTCACTCTCTTTGCATAACCGGGTTACATTATAATGCATGTGTGTGTTTAGCTTGTTCAATCGCCTTATCTCTTCTCTAATAAGCTTGTGTTGTAAAACTAGTGACCTAACACAGATATAGTGCTAGTGGTATCTGATATCGGATGGTATAGATTTTGGCTTGTATCTGTTTTGGGGCATGTCCTAATTCAGAAATTTGTTAACTTGTTTGTAATAGTTGTTTGACATTGATATGATTCACCTTTTGCAACAAAAAAAGAAAGTAAGTAGGTTATTCTTGTATTTTCGATGTTCACATATATCTATATTTAGTTACCATGCTTTTATTAAAGAGCCTCAAAAAGATGAAGAAAGCAACAACGTATGTGATCTCCTAGAGGGATCTTGAGAAATTGCGGAAGGTGAAACTTATTATTGAAAGTGTTAAGTTGAAATGAAGGGTTACAAAGCTATTTAAACTAACTTTGGCGCCTATTCTGTTCTAACTAACTGAAAATGAAAAAGTACAAGTTTATTCCTTATACTATCTGGACATGTACATGTTTAGTCCCTTCAAGTTGGTCTGCAAGGCCCAACTTGTCCACAAGAAAGGAACGTTGAACTTTTCCGAGTGCTTTAGTCATCAAATGTGCCGATTGTAAATGAGTGGGAATGTATGCAGTTTGCAAAAATCCATATTGTACTTTATCTCTTGTGAAATGACAATCAATGTCCAAATGCTTTGTTCTGTTATGGAAGCATGGATTTGCAGCTATTTGTTGAGCGTAACTTATTATCACAAAAGAGTGTAACTGCAAAAATAACTTGTATATGTAGATCCTTGAGTATAAATTAGCCATAAAAGCTCACATGTAGTAGCTGCCATACTCTTGTATTCTGCCTCAGTGGAGGACCTTGATACTGCGGCTTGCTTTTTAGTCTTCCAAGATACAAGAGAATGTCCCAAAAAGATGCAGTATCCAGTTAAAGATTTTCTTGTCATAAGGCACGATGCCCAAACTAAAAATGCCAATATGATTTTTATGATATACTGTGGAGTATGCAAATGGCTTATACTTTGTCTCTGAAACATCTTTTCCAACAACCACTACTTGGTAAAGTTGTGATTGTGACAACTGGCAATTTAGGGAGTCTATTTTAGGTAACCGCATTACATTAAACTAAACCGAAGCTCGCTTTTATCACTATTTTATAAACCATGACTTGATTTATATCGCCTGCTGGTTTTACGGATTATTTCCACTATTAATGAGTTATCGTATGAGTTTTAACTCTATTTGTAGGCATTATTCGACACTTGCACTAGAAAAGCCTAAAACGAGAACTATTGTAACTTTTAGATCAGAACTCGAAAATTGACAAATAAATAGTCAAACCATGAAAAACGTAAATAACGATGTTAGAAAGTCGAATGAACGCTAGAGAAGCTCTGGGGACAATATGTGAGCTCGAATGGGTAAACGATAGTTAATGAAAAATTACAACCCGACCCCCAAAATACCCATACCGGGCCTATTTATTTATTTTTGAGTCCTGGTCCAAGTATAAAGGCCCCTCACCTCCTCATTCACCACTCACTTTTATTTCTCTCTAAAACATACACACTAACACATTGCCTCTACACTCTCTCTCTAAAAACCCTAAAACAAACCCTAGCCGCCATCCTCTAAATTTCGGCCACTGTTCAGGCCACCACCGTCACACTGCCGCGTGTGACCACCCACCTTCAAATTTAAAGATTAAGATTCGGATTTTTAGGGTTTCAAGTGGGTTTTGCAATTCGAGCTTGAATAAGGTAAATGAAACGTGGGTAGAGCTTGTTTAAGCCATAAAAAATGTGATGGCATTCTAGGGTTTCGACCCTATGGTAATTTTTGGGGCTTTTGGTTTAAACGTGGAATTAAGTCTAATTAATGTCTAAAAAAACAAGTAATTAGTGTTTGTTAAGTGTGTGGTGTATCAATTTGATGGGTCTATACATTTAGGATTAGTTTCATCTTTTTGGTTAGAATAGATGATGGGTTTTGTGTTTGGTTAATGATTGGAGCTTGAATGATTGGATTTGGATTTTGTGGAATTGATTTGGTTGTATTTGGTTGGGTGTGAGATGGTGTACGAGCCACCATGACCACGATGGTCATGGCTTGGATGTCGTACGTGACCCACATGGGCCTTGGGTCCGGGTCGGGTCATTTTAGTAGCTTGTTGGTTGATCTAGTTGAGGTTTGGATGAGATGCATGGAGCCGAAAAGCTTCTAGGGCTTGTTTGGTTCACGTGGTCTTAACCGTGATCGTGTCATGACCATTAGGGTCATAACATTGGTTTCGGGGATATTTGGTTGATTGATTGGTTGGCGGGATTGTTTTGTGTTGATTTGGGATTGAATTGGGCTATTATGACTTTTAAATTTGGATTTGATATATATATTGTTGACTTTGAGCAACGTCGGCGTTACTTTGACTTTTTAGTCAATAGCTGACTCCGACAAAGCCGTAACATGGACTTTAGTATAATTTGGACTATTGATTGATTAAAAGCCGAGAAGTCATGACTCGTGCTTGTGGACTCCAAACTAATAGCGATATGAGATTAATATTGAATTTGACTTAAATATATATATATATAAACATGAAAATGCTAAGAGACTATGAATTATAAATAATAAATGGGCTTTTGTACCAAAAATATCGATAACAAGTCTTATCTTGTTATTTACTATTTTTAAATGGAAACTAACGACTAAATTGAAAATGTTTTATAAAAATAAGTAATTAATGTTTCGAGTACACGTTTATCAATAAATGTCAATTGTGGACATTTAATACTAGTTTAAGTATTTATTTATTTACATTGTGTGCATGGGTTACGGATAACCTAACATTAATAGTGTTGATCCACGTGGGTAGCGGACTTATTAGGTTGACGAATCTAATAAGAGCCCGCTAGGTACGCTGGGTAACCTTATTAATGGGTGAATTATCCTTATGACTCTTTAGGATACGATTGATTTATGGGATAATGTTTACACGAGTAAATAAATGAGTTTATCGAGTGACGAATTCGATAAGGTCTACTATTTATTCAAACTTATTGACTATGGAGTTTATTGTTTAGAGGTCTCATTGTGTTGCATTGAGTTATATATTGTTGATTGAGTGCATTCATAGCATCATATTGAGTCGATACACCCACATGAGAATACCAAACACTAGGATTGAATGGTGAAACGAGACATTTTTGGAAATAAATTGGAATACATGGGGTAGATAATGTTGATTTCGAGAATATATATATAAGTTTGGTCTACATTAATAGGTTGTGCCGAGTGATAGTTGTGTCAAGTGATTACCGCTATCTTCCGCTAGTGTTTATTTTGTGCTGATTGCTTGAGTAGTTTTATAGCCCCACTTTTATCTAAGTTTTAACTATATTTGAGAATCATGTTATAAGCTGACCGGAAAACTATTTGGATTTGCTTATATGCTTGACTGTTAGATAGATGTGCGGTAGTTGTTGCCTTAGACTAGGTAGCAATCCTAATTGCTATAATCATGCCTAGCTAAGAATAGACTTCTACCCGACCAGTCCGGGTTGAAATTGTTCTAGATTTTACAATACAAGGTTGACTAGAGTCATTGGGCCCGAGTAGTCCCTCGGATGCAGGACATGTTTATGGTTGGTGATCCGGTAGGATTGGTATTTATCTATCTTAGGTTTTGCATAGCAAATCAACTCCTACTGGTCCACTATGATTTTGTTGAACTTAAACCTATGAACTCACCAGTAAGTCGGCATTTTAGCATGATCTCTCGGTATTTGAAAGATGTTTGGAATATGGGTTTGTGGAAGCTTGGCATGAAGGCTGGGTTCAAGGATCATTTCACTGATAAACTTTGGGGACCTATTTTATTAAATCATGTTGGGCCTAACATTATACTTTTGATTAAATGTTTTGAATACTTAAATTGGGATTGGTTTTGAATGTTAAATGACTATCTTTTTGCTATACTTGTGTGCGATACCAATCCAATAGTAACGCCCCGAAAACTTGATTAAGTCTTCCGCTGTACCGAGATTTGGGGGTGTTACAAATTGGTATCAGAGCTCAAGGTTATTGTTAGCCTCGCCTTTTTATAAAGATAGCGTCACTTACGTGAATTGGACTAGATGCGTAGTGATATTTAGGTTTAGGTTTAAGTGAAATGAAATGATATGCACGTTTTAAGTAACCGGATAGTAATATGGATGGGAATTGGGCTTTGAAATTCATTCGTTGGTGGGCTGATGAAAGAAGATTTGGACTGGGTCATGCCATTGTCATGATGAAACGCACTTAAGGAATAAATATGTATCATCCGATTTCTTTCAAAAACTGGGATGCATATTTTTATAGATTTAAAGAGTGGTATTTTGGTATGGTAAAAATTGTTCACGGAGGATACATATATTCACGGCTTGAGGAAAATTTGAAAAAAAATGGCTACGGAGTTTTTGTACGGTATTATTGATGCGGAATTGACGTGACATCTCACGGGTGGACTTCTTTATCTTTGAGACGATGGTTGGTTGGATGCATGTCTCAAGATAACTTGTTGGAGCACATTTTGAAATTTGACAACTGTTATAACGGTAAGGAGTTACGCTAGTAGTGCTCACAAGGTGTAACCACACTTTAAGAAGTTATGTTGTTGTGCTCAAGTGTCACACGCAGCTGTGGATTGTTCAAAAGTTAGAACAAGCAGAAGTCACAATTTGGGATGTTTACTTCCTTTCGGTCAGATTGGCTATCTCCATATGTGGTCATTACATTTAGCCAGTGAATTCAAAGGAGGTTCGATAAAAGGTTGGTTTGAGAGAATCGAATTTATTGAGAATATTTTTAGCGACATTCTCACGGAAATTTTGATCAAGCTATGATGTTAATATTGCATCAAAGAAGGTAATACCGCATGTACTAAACATTATGATGATTCGAGAAGCTCGCAACCATCAGAAGGGAGAAGTTGGTATTTCATCTTCCGTGATTGGATTACGAAGGGATTTTTGCTTATGATCAAGAAGGAGAAGTAGTGTGGTGTACATCGGGCCTTTTTTTTTACCAACTTGATGCAATACTAAGTGAGTTATGTTGTTATGATGTTCCTTAACGACAACCATTGTGCTCAAGAGTTTACTTTCTCCGGCCATGTGTCCAAGATTAAAGACGGTTGGAAGAGTGTTGTCGGTTCAGAGGGAGCAAAGAAAAAGAAAAAGGCTCACTAGTTAGGAGGGAGTAATAACCTAACTAGACCGTTACAGTTGAAGTTCAGAGCTATAAGAAGATCAAATGGCAGGTCATCAAGGGAGAACTTCAAGTTTGCCTCAAGATCTAGACTACAGAGACTCAAGGCTTTCAAGAAAGTCAACATAGTTTATTACTATTGTAATTTACTTTGTTTTGTATTTATAGGTCTCATTGTAAACCATTCACATGTGACTATCTTGGAGGAGATTGTTAGCCTCGCTTTTATAAAGATAACGCCACTTACGTGAATTGACTATGCGTAGTATACTTTGCCCTTAGGACTAGTATCGCTAAGGCAAAGTTAGAGCCTACAAATACCCCTCATGACTCTCCATGAGGGGTGAGGTGAAGCATTTGGTGTATTGTATTGTGTGTGTTTCTTAATAAACCTTGTGTTTTCTCCTCCCTCTCTCTAGTTTCTCTCTCTAAAAAGGATGAAGATCTTCATCTTTTTCCACCAACCAAGACCTCCAAAACAACATAAATCTATATGTTAATCGGTCCTGACATTTATAGAGAATTAGGTATTTTATAAACCCTAAACTATAACCACTTTTAAAAAAGAAAAAAAATTGATCCTCGACCGACGACGCTTCCTGCTGCCGTAAGTTTATTTGAATATGGTATGAATCAGCGATTTGAATTATGAGATGAACTGTTAAGGGATATTGTGAACTGATTATGGAAACGTTATGATTTGGATATATGATTATTGATTTTGGAAAATGAGATATGATTATTGATTTTGGAAAATGAGATGTGATTATCGAGATATTACAGAATTTGATTTGAGGAAACGATATATTGTGATATTGGAGTTTTGAACTCGATTGATTTGATATGGGATTATGTGATGAAATGGAACTTATGTGTTTTATTTAAAGGCATATTTTGAGTAATGCGGTACCTACACTTTTAAAAGCTTTCATTATGTGATATATGTTTGGTTAAGTTGATGAGCTTATTAAAACTAGTTGTTTCGAACACTTATACCTACCCTATGCCATTGTCACGCATCATGCCTTCACTAGCTTTTGATGTGTCTCTGAGGAGGTCCTTGCTGCTAGTTCGCCAAAGATTGACTCTCATGACGGTTGCGCTGTGGTGATCCTTGAGATTGCCCGTCACTCTAGTTTATCATCATCGTGTCTTAGCGAAGCACACTCCTAGGCTTGCTTATATAGCACCGCCCGCATGTCCTGTGAGACCACCATCATCACCTAACCGCTTAGCAAAGCATCACCATGTCTTAGGAGGCCTAGATCTCCCAGTGTACCACCGTGATTTACTTGCACGTGAGACTCGACCATGGACTCTCCCTCTATGGATGAGGGCGAGAAGGAGCGTGAGGTCGAGGAGGAGCATGAGATTGAGGAGCAGTATGTAGATGAGGATGAGGATCCTCGAGAGAGGAGATGAGGATATCCCGAAGGGGGTACTCCTCCATTGCAGAGTCCCGCACATTCTCCAGACTAGGTTTCCTTTGCTGAGCCTCGAGTCCCCTGACAGCCTTTAGACATCGACTCCACCTTGCTCACCTATATAGGTAGCCCGTTAGGATCCTGAGATACCATCGAGATTGCTTCAGAGCCCGAGGAGTATGGTGAGACGGGTCTAATGTGGGAGAGGATTACATCGCAGGGTACTAGGCTTAGTCAGTTGATGGATCGGTTGGTTGGAGTATCTAGGGCTAGTATAGAGGATCTGAGAGCTGATATGGGTACCTGCTGTCGAGGACTAGGATTTTGCGTGAGGGTATGTCGGAGCCCGTGAGCAGGTTGGGGACTTGCTGAGAGGGTTCGTGACAACTCGTGATGCTGATAGAGCGATTTGGCGTAGGATTGGTGAGTTGGAGAGAGAGGTCGCAGAACTTAAGAGTGATCGCGACACTCGACGTGTTGAGTTAGCATCCTTATGGAGAGAGGTTGACGATGTTGTTAGAGAACGCTAGTGGTATTCGTAGACGTGGCTAGATAGTATTAGATTCATGGTTTTGTATCATCTTGAAACTAAGTAGTACTTGGTTCGAGATGTAGGATTATCCTAGTTGTCTTACTAGTATCGTTGTTAGGATCGCTTTTGGATTTCGTGATCCTTCCATGTATTTCCACTTTTGAAACCTATGAGTTATGGTTATTGGAACGCGCATCCTTAGTTATGATTCGTATTTGATTGTTTCACTTTGATATAGCGCTATCCCTGTTGGCCTTGATTTTGTATTCAGCGCTATTGGGTGATCCTTGAACCCAACTCTTCTTTAGAGCGTGAATTGTGAACTTATGAAACCGTGCTTCTTGCCTTCGAATGATGGAAACAAGATAAAACCCGCTAGGAACAACCGAGCAGCTCCCGCTTGTTACCCCTGTCCGTCGAGGTCGTCGGCCCCTACCACTCACACCACTGTTGAGAACCCAAACACCGATAACCCACTGTAGAAACCCGAATGTGAACGATCGCGTCGAGAATGGTCTGTTCCACAAAACCCTCCACCGTGAACCAAGACCACATTGACCAGCTAGTGTCATGTTGTCATGAACCTGCTAGTGAGACTAATCTCTAACACCTCTAGTGGAACCCCAATGCTAAATCGAACTCGAGGTTGTACCTACAAAGAGTTCCGATTATGTGGTCCCATTGAGTTCGAGGAACTGAGGAGTAGTTTACCTAACTAGGTGGTTGAGGAAATGTAATCTGTGGTTTGCCGAAGTAATTGTGAGGAGGATTGTAAGGTTAAGTATGCAACATATACCTTGAAGGACGGCGTTAACCTGTGGAACAATTATCACGCATCAAGAGGGAATTGATGTAGCTTATAGTATGACTTGAACTCAGTTTAAGACTCTCCTGATCAAGACTTACTGTCCTAGGAATGAAGTTAAGAAGTTAGAGAGTGAGTTTTGGAACCATAAGGTTAAGGGTGGTACATGGGGACTTATACTCGTGTTTCCCCGACAGTTATCATTGCTTTGCCTCGTATGGTTCCAGATGAAGAACTTAGATTGAGAGGTATACCGATGGATTGCCTATAGCTACCGAATGATGTTATCGCCGCGAAGCCGCTTAATTTGCATGAGGCAAGTAATGCGGGCGATCGTTTGATGGACTCTTATGTACTAGAAGTAGGAGACAAGGGTAAGAATGATAGGAGTGATAAGAGGAAGAGGAACGAAGTTGCTAAAGGGAATGGTAACAAACGGCATGAGACAGCCAGGGTGTTCACCATAGGAAATGGAGGAAGGAAATATTATGAGGGTAGTAAGCCTGTGTGTGGTCGTTGTAACCGAAACCACCATGGACTATGCCCAAATGTGTGTTGGAAGTGCTCTAAGGTAGGACATTTGGCCAAAGACTGTAGGTCCCGACCACTTGCTGCAGCTCAAACTGCACAAGAAGAGGACTGGAAGGCCACTGTCACCTGTTTTGGATGTGGAAAGAAGGGACACTTTAAGAATAGGTGCCGAGAGCCGTGGATGAGAGGAAATCCTGGTAATGTAGGAGGATTTTCTAACCGAGGTGTATGAAATAATGGCTTAAACCCTGTGAAGCGTGAGGTTGTGGAGAACCAGGGAATCCATGGTGCTAGGAATCAGCAGAGAGACATGGGAACAACGGGGTTGTTATATTGGGAAGGAAGTCGGTGAGGACCCTAACGAGTTACGAGGCACGCCTTCTCAATAATCGCTATGCTTCCATACTGTTTGATAAGGGTGCGGATATGAGTTTTGTATCCACCAATTTTATGCCATTACTAGGAATCTCCCAAACACCTCTAGGGTTTAGTTACGATGTGGAATTAGCTAATGGGAATAGAGAGAAGATAGACACCGTAGTTCGAGGTTGTACCTTAAGTTTCCTAGACCACCGCTTAGTATAGATTTATTGCCGTTACCTTAGGAAGTTTTGACATCATTATCGAATGGATTGGTTATCGAAGAACGTGCACACATCATTTGTGATGAGTAGATTGTGCTGCTACCGTATGGCGAAAAGTTCGAGTATACAAGGAGATCGGAGCGACTTTGGAAGTCCTTCCCGGTTGAGCATCATCTCTTGTATTAAGGCTCAGAAATACATCGATAGATGAGGTTGTCTTTTCTTGGCTCGACCAAAAGAAAAGCGAGGAGAATAATGAAAGAAACCTCAATGATGTACCCGTCGTTAGAGAATTTCCGGATGTGTTTCCGACGATTCGCCAGGGATTCCACCTGTTCGAAAAGTGGAATTTCAAATAGAGTTGATACCCGGTGCGGCACCCGTAGCCTAGGCACCCTATCGACTTGCTCCAAGAGAATTGGAGGAACTGTCTCAAATTGGCAGAATTGTCAAAGAAGGGATTCATTCGACCAAGTTCGTCACCGTGGGGAGCACCAGTGTTGTTTGTGAAGAAGAAGGATGGATCATTTCGATGTATATTGATTATAGGAATTGAATAAGCTGACAAAGAAGAACCGATATCCAATACCTAGAATAGATGACCTATTTGATCAACTCCAAGGAGCTAGTGTCTTTCTAAGATCGATTTATGATCCGTTATCACCAGCTTAGAGTTCGAGAGGAGGATATCCCTAAGACAGCGTTTAGAACTCGTTATGGACACTATGAATTCCAAGTGATGTCGTGGTTTGGACCAACGCCATGGATCTCATGAACCGAATGTGCCATACCGGATAAGTTTGTGATCGTATTCATAGACGACATCTTGATATACTCTAAGAGTAGTGAGGAGCACGGAGAGCATTTGAGGCTCATTTTAGGATTGTTGAGAAAGGAGAATCTGATGCCAAATTTCTAAGTGTGAATTTTGGATTCCGTCCGTGCAATTCTTAAGCCATGTGATAGATAGTCGAGGTGTTCATGTTGACCCAACTAAGATTAAGGCCATTAGGAATGGGCGTCCTAAGAACCCATCGAAATCCGACTTCTGGTTTAGCGCTATTATAGGAAATTCATTGAGGGATTTTCTAAGATAGCTAAGTCGCTGACCAAACTAATGCAGAAGGATGTTAAGTATGAATGGGGAGAAAAGGAAGAAGAAGCATTTCAACTTCAGAAGGAGAAGTTGTGTAGTGCGCCCATCCTAGCTTTGCCTGAAGGAAGCGAAGATTTTGTCGTATCAGCGACGCTTCGCATAGAGGCTTAGGTGCTGTTTTGATGCAACGTGAGAAGGTGATTGCTTATGCATCCCAACAACTTAAGAAGCATGAGAAAAACTACACCAACCATGACCTTGAGTTAGGTGCTGTAGTGTTTGCTCTTAGGATCCGAGACATATCTGTATGGAACCAAGTGTGTAGTATTTACCGACCATAAGAGTTTGAAGCATATCTTAGATCGGAACCAACATGAGACAACGCCATTGGTTAGAATTGCTTAGTGATTATGACTGTGAGATTCGTTATCATCCTGGTGAGGCTAATGTTGTGGCTGATGCACTTAGTCGTAAGGAGGACATTCCACCCCTACTGCTCGATCCTTAGGAATGACCATTGTTTCGCCCTTACCGTCTCAAATTTTAGCCAAGCAGAGGCATGACGGAAGAGAACCGTCCTTATGAGAATCTTCATGGAATAGAAAGTGAAAACTTTTGCTTCGACGAACTTTATGCTTCAGAGACAGAAGCTGGATACCATTTCATGGTGGAATCCGTGAGTTGATTATGCACGAGTCGCATAAATCAAAATACTCTATTCATCCCGGAGCAGATAAGACGTATCAGGACCTTAAGAAACTTTATTGGTGGCCTAATATGAAAGCCGATATAGCTCAGTATGTCAGTTGGTACCTGACTTGTTCTAAAGTAAAGGCCGAACATCAGAAACCATCATGACTCTTAGTTCAACCCGAACTCCCGAATGGAAATGGGAGCCATAACCATGGACTTTATCACTAAATTACCGAGAATAGTTAGCGGCAATGACGCTATCTGGGTAATAGTTGATTGTTTAACTAAGTCTGCTCACTTTTTAGCCATTAATGAAACCGATAGTCTTGATAAGCTTGCTCGATTGTACCATCCTCAGACCGATGGTCAAAGCCAGAGAACCATTCAGACTTTAGAAGACATGCTTAGAGCCTGTATTATTGATTTCGGTAAAGGCTGGGAGAGACACCTCCCTTTGGCCGAATTCTCTTACAACAATAGTTATCACTCTAGCATTAAGCCCGCTCCATTTGAGGCATCTGATGGCCAAAATGTTGTTCTCCTGTTTGTTGGCAAGTTGGCGAGTCAACTTACGTGTCCCGAACTTGTCCCGAAACCACCGAGAAGATAGTTCGTGATTCGAATCGTTGCAAAACCGCCGTGATAGACAAAAGAGTTATGCCGATAAGAGACGTAAACCTTTAGAATTTCAGGTTGGAGATCGTGTTATGTTGAAAGTATCTCCTTGGAAAGGAGTGATTCGTTTTGGGAAACATGGAAAACTCAATCCTGATATTGGTCCCTTTCCAATCCTGGAAAGAATCGGACCGGTAGCATACCGCCGAGCTACCATCGAATTAAGCAAAGGTACACAATGTCTTTCATGTTAGTAATCTTAAGAAATGTCTTCGGGAAAACATAGTGGTGCCCTTATGAGATATTTGTATGGATGAGAAATTGAATTTTGTTGAGGAACCGATTGAGATTATGGATCGTGAGATTAAAAGGTCAAGAATAGCCGATTCCGATTATTAAGTTCATTGGAACTCCCGCATGGACCGAGTTCACTTAGGAACGTGAGGACGTTTTCCGTAGGAAGTATCCTAAACTTTTTATGACACCAAGCAACTCGAGGAAACCCGGACGGTTTCTTCGGGCCGGGAGGCCGCGGACAATGGCAATTTAGGGAGTCTATTTTAGGTAACCGCATTACGTTAAACTAAACCGAGCTTTTTCCTTTATCACTATTTTTATAAACCATGACATGATTTTATATCGTTTATTGGTTTTTACGGATTATTTCACTATTAAATGAGTTATCGTATGAGTTTTAACTCTATTTGGTTGGCACTATTCGATTCGGCACTAGAAAAGCCTAAAAGGAGAACTATTGTAACTTTTAGACCGTAACTTGAAAATTGACAAATAAATAGTCAAAACTCGTGGAAAAACGTAAATAACGATGTTAGAAAGTCGAATGAACGATGTGAGACGCTCGGGGGACAATATGTGAGCCCGGGAATGGGTAAACGGGATAGTTACGAAAAATTACACCTCCGACCCCCCTAAAATAGCCATGGCCGGCCCTCTCCCTTTATTTTATTTATTTTTGAGTCCTGGTCCAAGTATAAAAGGCCCTCACTCCTCATTTCACCACTTCTATTTCTCTTCTAAAACATACACACTAACACATTTCTCTCTACACTCTCTATAAAAACCCTAAAACAAACCCTAGCCGCCACCCTCTAAATTCGGCCACTGCCTCGCCACCACCGCCACACACAAGGCCAGCTGACCACCCACTCCACCACCATATCAAAGATCTTTTCATCCTCTTTCCAACCATATATAATACACTCACTAAAACCTTCATTAACACCTTCAAATTTAAAGATTAAGATTCAGATTTTTAGGGTTTCAAGTGGGTTTTGCAATTCGAGGTTGAATAAGGTAAATGAAACGTGGGTAGAGCTTGTTTAAGCCATAAAAAGCCACGTATGGCATTCTAGGGTTTCGACCCTATGGTAATTTTTGGGGCTTTTGGTTTAAAAGTGGAATTAAGTCTAATTAATGTCTAAATAAACAAGTATTAGTGTTGGTAAGTGTATTAATTTGATGTGCTTATGCATTTTAGGATTAGTTTCAGCTTTTTGGTTAGAATAAATGATGGGTTTTGTGTTTGGTTAATGATTGGAGCTTAAATGATTGAATTTGGATGTTGTGGAATTGATTTGGTTGTATTTGGTTGGGTGTGAGATGGCGTACGAGCTACCATGACCACGATGGTCATGGCTTGGATGTCGTACGTGACCCACATGGGCCTTGGGTCCGGGTCGAGTCGTTTTGGTAGCTTGTTGGTTGATGTAGTTGAGGTTTGGATCTAACGCGTGGAGCCAAAAAGCTTCTAGGGCTTGTTTGGTTCACGTGGTCTTAACCGTGACCGTGTCATGACCATTAGGGTCATAACATTGGTTTCGGGGATATTTGGTTGATTGATTGGTTGGCGGGATTGTTTTGAGTTGATTTGGGATTGAATTGCGCTATTATGACTTTAAAATTTGGACTTGATATATATATTATTGACTTTGAGCTACGTCGGCATTACTTTGACTTTTTAGTCAATAGTTGACTCCGACTAAGCCGTAACATGGACTTTAGTATAATTTGGACTATTGATTAATTAAAAGCCGAGAAGTCATGACTCGTGCTTGTGGACTCGAAACGAATAGCGATATGAGATTAATATTGGAATTTGACGAAATATATATATATATATATATAAACATGAAAATGCTAAGAGAATATGAAACATAAATAATAAATGGGCTTTTATACAAAAAATATCGATAACAAGTCTTATCTTGTTATTTACTATTTTTAAATGGAAACTAACGACTAAATTGGAAATGTTTTATAATAAATAAGTAATTATGTTTCGAGTACACGTTTATCAATAAATGTCAATTGTGGACATTTAATACTAGCTTAAGCATTTATTTACTTACGTTGTGTGCATGGGTTACGGATAACTTAACGTTAATAGTGTTGATCCACGTGGGTAGCGAACTTATTAGGTTGGCGAATCTAATAAGAGACCGCTAGGTACGTTGGGTAACCTTATTAATGGGTGAATTATCCTTATGACTCTTTAGGATACGATTGATTTATGGGATAATAAGCGACACGTGTAAATAAATGAGTTTATCGAGTTGACGAATTCGATAAGGTCTACTATTTATTCCGAAACTTATTGGACTATGGAGTTTATCGTTTAGAGGTCTCATTGTGTTGCATTGAGTTATATATTGGTTGATTGAGTGCATTCATAGCATCATATTGAGTCGATACACCCACATGAGAATACCAAACACTAGGATTGAATGGCGAAACGAAACAATTTTGGAAATAACGAAATGGAATACATAGGGGTAGATAATGTTGATTTCGAGGAATATATATATTAAGTTTGGTCTACATTAATAGGTTGTGCCGAGTCGATAGTTGTTGTGCCGTGATTACCGTTATCTTCTGCTAGTGTTTATTTGTGCGTTGATTGCTTGAGGTGAGTTTCATAACCCCACTTTTATCTACGTTTTAACTATATTGGGGTGAGAATCATGCTATGTTTTCGACCGTGAAAACTATTTGAATTTGCTTATATGCTTGACTATTTAGATAGATGTGCGGTAGTTGTTGCCTTAGAATAGGGTAGCAATCCTAATTGCTATAACTGTTGCCTAGCTAAGAATAGACTTCTACCTCGACCTAGTCCGGGGTTGGCAATTGTTCTAGATTTTGTCACGACAAGGCGGACTAGAGTCGCCGGGTTCAGTAGTCCCCGGATGGACATGTTTATGGTTGGTGATCCAGGTAGGATCGGTATTTATCTATCTTAGGTCTTGCATAGCAAATCAACTCCTACTGGTCCACTATGATTTTGTTGAACTTAAACCTATGAACTCACCAGCGTAAGTAGACCTTTTAGCATGATTTCTCGTATTTGAAAGATGTTTGGAATAATTGGTTTGTGGAAGTTTGGCAAGAAGGCGGGGTTCAAGGATCATTTCTGACTCTGATAAACTTTGGGGACCTATTTTATTAAATCATGTTTTGGGCCTAATAATTATACTTTTGGATTAAATGTTTTGAATACTTAAATTTACTTTTCTATACTAATATTCGATAACTTGTTGTGGCTTAAAAAACATTCAAGGTTAAGACAACGATCATTTAGCTTGCTATCGTCTAGTGATTTTATATTTTTAGTGCTACATAAAACACTAAAGATATCTCCATACACTCTAAATTTGTCAAATATACTTTTAACTAATAACATTGCTTGACTTACACTTTTTAAGATTTTTTGTGTTCTAAACGCTCTTTGATAGTTTTTAACTTTTTATAGTTTTATTGTTAACATTGTCATCATATCATTTATATATGCATGTAGTATGTTTATCTTCAAATTTATATATTCACATTCATGTTAAGCAATTTTTACTTTAACCCAAACTGTTAAATTGTTAATGACAAAATGGGCTGAGTAATTTGGTCCTTGGTTTTTCAGCCTTGCATGTACTTAGTACGTAAATTGGGGTTAGTCTTTTACAATTATAGGCTTGGACATACGATATGCAGAGCTATTCGGCTTTGGTTATGTTTGGCAAAAGTAGCTGTGAGCAGTAGCAGTGAGCAGCAGCAGTGAGCTGTGAGTAGTAGCTGTGAGCTGTAGCCACGTCCACTGCTCACCGCCACAGCTTCTTAAAGAAGCATTAGAAAAATGAGCTTTCCTAAAAAATAGCAAAGCTCACCGCTCCTTTGCCAAACGAACACTAAAAATAAAAAAGCTCACTGCTCATCGCTCATCGCCCCAAAAAGCTCCAAAAAGCTCTGCGCCAAACATAGCCTTTATATCAGTTAAGGCCCATAAGCATCAGTAAGCAATCACAAACACTGCCATGCCACGATTTGCGTTGATATTATACCATATCTTCTTATTTTAGTACATTATTACCAAGCATAAAAATAACACAAAGAAAACCTTGATATAAAAGGAAACAACATCAGGATTAAAGTTAAGAAAATTCTATACGAATTTTGGACTGTATACAGGTATGCTTACAATATAGTATAAATACATTACATGCATTCATACAATCGTTCAATTCATCAAAAACCCTAAACATAAAACATAAAAACTCAACGTAACACAAAGGTTGTTCAACGATGATGAAGTTTTTGATACTCGTTATTGCTATCTTAGCAACCTCATGCACAGCAAGAATCGCTCTAACAGCCGTCCCAACAGTCTCACCAACCGCTAGCCCGACATCATCTGCATCTAACATCCCTACTCCCGTCCCCGCTCCAGCCCCGGCTGTCCCTTCTCCATCTCCATCACCTGTTCCGTTGTCACCAACACCATCTTCTCATGATTCTCCTACTACTAGTACTGCTCCATCAACAAGTCACTCACCTGCTCCATCACCACAACCGGTTGATGTTCCAACAAGTGGCACCTTTGCTGAAGGATGGGTCAATCGGGCTGTGACCTGTGCTGCATTTGTTTCGGTCGCTTTGATGTGAAGATCATGGGAGTTCTTTTTTTTTGGTTACTAGCTTGTTATTTTCTGTTATTGTTCTTTGGATTATCGATTTATTATCATTAATCACTTGTTAATTTATTGGTTAAAGTAATGTTTTATATAATCTCATAGTAATGTTAAAAGTTACTAGCTTTTAATTGTTTTGTCGTTCTTATTAGTGATTTTACTTGATCAATATTCAATGACATGTTATATTATTTAGCCCAAACTCGATTGTGGATGCTAAATAATTGAAAATTCAAGTTTTTTACGGTTTACCCGTTAACAAATCAAATATATATTTATCTCCAAGATATATCACTTTACAATCTACATAAAGGAATAAACGAGGTTGAGAAAAACTTTTTGTGAAATTTATATATCGGGCATGTTCAAAGTTAAACATCCATTCTCATATCATAAACTACTTTACATTCGTTCAACCATGCGCGGATCTTTTGACAAGTTTAGATGCAATGGCGGAGCTAGAAAAAATTTCGTGAGAGGGCCGAAATAAATATTTTTGGGGAAATACATTAAATGGGAGGGCCGAAATAAATTATTTTCCAAAAATACACATGAAATCGAGAAAAAAATACACTAACGGACTTAGGCCAAGAGGGGCCGGGACCCTTCCAGATCCCTTAATAGCTCCGCCCTTGTTTAGATGCAACCGATCCTTATTAAGTAATGGAGGAATTGAAGAATAGGAGGAGAAAAAGGAGAAACACTTATGTGTCAAACGTATATGTTTATGCCTTCGTGGGGTTGATTAGTTTGTATAGGCTTAGCACAAGGACACTTGTGTTGTGTCTAGAATAAATCTATGGGATTATATATTTTAAATAGCTTCATAGCCCGCTTAGATGGGTGAGCTAGCTTCATAAGATTACTTGACGAAGTTTAACTGGACGTAAATAAATATTAAATGACAGCAAATATCTTAGACACGAAAATTGAAACCCAAAATGAAAGTGTTCATGTATCATCTGTAAAAAAAACAATGAAAGGTATGAGACCATGTAAATTAGATGGTACTTATTAGTAGACGAAATAAAACTTCTTGTCCCTAACCTTTGTTGTATACTTTGTGTATTTTTCGTCTTTGTCCAAACGTAGAACCTTCAAACCTACACAATATAAGTAACTACATTTTTAGTGTAAGACAAACTTACAACAAAATAGATAGTACAATATCCTTACTTATTGTAATATTAGAATATCCTTTGTTAGTTGTTATTGGAGTTTTGTTCATACTAATTTATATTAGAACTCCTTGGTGAGACCAAATATATGAATTGATGTTAGATGATACATTATTCACTTGTAGTCGAACAATTCCCATAAAATTATTGATACTCTTTACAACGCCATCAACAAATGTTTGATTCGAATGAAGAGATTGAATTTCGAAATATCAAAATTCGATTAATATGTTGGGGAACACCGGACATCCTTATACCGTTAAGGAATTATGTGGTGTATATCAAGTCATCAAAATTCGAATTAGAGTCAGCCAAATAGAGTCTGAAGATTCGTATAACTTCTCGTCTCTTGAAATTAAAGAAAGCATCCGTTCACTTATAATATCAACCATTTCGTGTGTTGGCTTAAGAATGACTTTTTCTTGGAAGAACAAAGGGTTCCATAGGTTTTGCCGTAAGCAGGTAGGTTTCTTGAATAATTGAACCAACATCATCATCGGACTATGCAATCAACATGTTTTCTGGAAAAACGAACGTAGACTTGCCATCATTTTTACCACCAATTTTTCCATCACCGATATCTAAAATCCAATCAGCAAACTCTTGTATTTCTTTTTTTAGGATCGGTTGATTTGGAACCTAAGCTCATGTTTACTGTTAGATTCATCATTGTGTAGTGTTCCCACAAATATGAAGCGTTAATTATGGCATGCACTACATCCTGTTTGGTGTCATTAGCTAGGTAATGACTTGGAAAATTTCATGGAAATCGCTACCAAACAAAACCACATTTCCGCGAAAAACCTAATTAGAAGATAGTGACGGGTCTGACCTACAAATATCTCTCAAGGTCCTATCGAATACCTCATAATAATGTTTGTTTATAATTGATGCCTCGTCCCATATATGAGCTTTGCTTGGGGTATCAAATCAACGAGGTCGCTATTAATAGACAAAACATCATCTATTAAATATATTAAAGTATACAATATTTAGGGTAATCTTGGCATTTAGAAGAAAAGAATCACTTAAAACCACTTGTCACGAAATTAAGTCAAAGCGTCTGTGTGGCACTTAGCGACTCGGTTTCAATGATCAAGTAAGCCAAAAAGTCTTGAAGAGGTTAGCTATAAAAACTTGCATATTTACTCAAGAATACTTGATATATATTGCACTACGAATCTTGGTTACAATATGGATGATTACAAATGAGAGTGATTAGCCCTATTTATACTAAAGGCTAATCAAGTTCTAGAAAGTTATAATACAAGTATCTAAAATATTTACATATGATAATTTCTAAATAGTCTCTAGATTGTTCCTACTAAGTATCTTCAGTAAGGAGTTTCACATATAGCTACCCTGGTTCAGAAACGAGTTTCATATAACTTTGTCGTATTGAATTTGGGAGCACCATTTAAGGTTGCAAAAGTCTGTTTAGTGTTCTATATACTGTATCATAATATTCAATCATTT